>VDFB02281492.1:399189248-399362987 GCA_007258455.2 Sequoia sempervirens
TATTTAATTACACTTGCATAACTTTATTTAGGTAATTATTTAATTCCTAGGTTAATTATTCTCATCCTTATCTTGTTGAGCTATCTTGTTGCTCAAGATAAGATTAGGGTTATGCATCTTTTATTTCATAAAGAAAATCATCTCATGTAATTATGAATTCCTGAATAATATTATGTTGCACATCTTTTTGCAAAGCTTTTCCTTTTCTTATTTTCTCTTTTGTGGAAGGCCTTTTTTGGTTTGCATTTTAGATCTTGGTTTCTAACATGGCATCAGAGTCTTGATTTGTAGCCCCTTCTCAGATTTTTGAGAAAATAATTACAGAGTTCATTCAGGATTCCTCGAGGGTATCATGCCTTGAGTTCATCTATGCAACATTTTGGATCAAATCGGGCTTCACCATTAGATTCAGAGCACTGGAAAAAGTCAGGATTGGCTTTTATTTTTTTTATTTTGGCCATCGTTTGTCAGATCTATGAGGATTTGAAGTTTATGAGGGTTTCTAGATCCAAAGTGGACCTAAAATTTTGGAGTGTTTTCAGCCCAAACAAACCTCACTATCACATTCAAAGTGCCCATAATCGACTGTCAAATTGTCAAAATCGGACAGTGACTTCGGGAGGTATTTATTTCATTTCTGGGTCATACGGCCTAGTACAACACATAATCCAAGAATTTTTTTAAAAAAAACTAGAGTTAATGGGCACTGCCATCAGTTAATCGCTAGTGGTTAATGCTAGCGGTTAGCCTAGCCACCAGGCTTAACTCCAAACCCTTTTGGAGGAGTTTTGGTATTTTGGGCATAACTTTTTCGTCCGAACTTGGATTTTCAAAAAGAAAATATCTTTGGAAAGCTAGTTTTGAGCACTTTCCTGTGGTGTAGTTTATTTTTAGTATTTTTTTGTTTAGTTGCATTTATTTCTGTTTGAAGTTATATGTTCATTTATGGCTTCTGAGCTCATAACTTTTTGCCATGATCTTTGATTTTTTCCTTCTTTGTGGCATTGGAAAGGTATTGAAGAGCTCTATTTTGATGTCCATGCACTTTTTTTTGTATCTGTCCCAAGTTGATTGTTATTCCAGATTTGTCCCGATGGGTGTTTTGGAGATTACTTGGATGTTTTGGCTGTTGGAAAGGTGAAATTTGAATCTTTGCACTTCATTTTAGTACCACATCATCTTATTTTCTATTTATGCACATTTAGCATTCTCTCCTTTTAAAATCATTGGGTTATTGTAATAAATGAACTGAGATAAAGTTCCATTAGGGGGGTTTCTTGCATAATAATCTAATTAGAGTGTGCATGCACTTTGATCTTCATCTCCATCTTGATTTGTTGACAATTCGGATGGGTTATATCTAGTTCTTAGTTTCTTTTGGCCACTTTTTTTTCTCTAGTTTGACACATATTAGATTCACATCACTTCACACTTTAGATTGGGAATTTATGTTTCTTGATCTGCATTGGTTCAGATCCTTCTCAATTTGAGGGCCATGTTTTTATGGTACTTGTTCCTATGGAAGAGTTTTAGTCTTAGTTTGGCATCAACATCGAGATACACTATTTCTAGATTTTTTCATCATTTCATCTTTTGTTGCTTCACAGATTCGAGGGTTGTCCCAGTTTGTGATTTTTCTAGTGTTTCGTGGCATTGGGTCTACTGTCACATTATTATGATTCTTCCTGAGTCCTTCAGTGACTCTCATTTGGTTTCTTGTAGACATAAGTATCTTTCCTTTCTTATCGGATTGTGGTTCCAGTGTTACTCAACAGTGTTCTTCTAGTGCTTCTTTGCAACATTCATCTCATTGTAGGGGGGTTTTGTCCCACTAGGTTTTCCTTCTCTACCTAATTATTGCATTTGTACATGGGTACCTGATCAGGCCTTGTTATCGAGACCCATTCATTCATGCTTTCTTGCATTCATCTTAGTTTTAGGTGCGTGCTTTTTTAGTCTCCCTAAGTTGCACTTATGGGGTGGTTTTAGTGTAATTAATATTTAATTGCACTTGCATAACTTTACTTAGGTAATTATTTAATTCCTAGGTTAATTATTCTCATCCTTATCTTGTTGACCTATCTTGTTGCTCAAGATAAGAATAGGGTTATGCATCTTTTCTTTTATAAATAAAATCATCTCATGTAATTATGAATTCCTAAATAATATTATCTTGCACATCTTTTTGCAAAGCTTTTCCTTTTTTGGCTTTATCTTCTATGGAAGGCCTTTTTTGGTTTTCATTTTAGATGTTGGTTTCTAACAAACCCAAAATGTATGGCTTGCCATACCCGCTAACACCCTCAAGGTAATTCTATTTTTTTTTGGAGAAGATTTCAAAACCCCCTCTAAACACCTTCAAGATTTAGTGGAGGTATGTAGGTTACATAACAGAGTGGAGGAAAACATCGCTCTGATGTTGTTAGCTTCCTCTTTCAAAGGAAAGGCCCAAGATTGGTATTGATATTTGGCCTTAGGTTCTACCATCTCTTGGGATCAGCTTAGAGAAAGGTTGTTTGAACGCTTCTCAAAAAAAGGATATCGTTCATCATTGCTACATCAATTGATCACCATCAAAGGAGCCCCACAAAAGGCCATGAGAAATTTCAACACTAGGTTCCACAAAACCTAGCAAAGAATCCCTATGACTGCTCAACCCCTGACCATGATGTTATTCATGTTCTACCTGAAGGCTCTCAATTCGGACATCACAGTAATCATAACTTCCATGGGAGAGGATATCTTTCCCAACGCATATGAGTTGGATGTGCATGTGGAAAATAATCTAATTGATGTCAGGAAGCTTTCACCATGACCTCTGATGCTTGTATTCGCAGAAATCTCTAGTGCTCTTCAAGAAGAAGCTACTCCAAGCACTTATGTTACACAACTGATGTTGGTTTCACCACAATCCATGTATGTGTATCCCGCCACCCAGACAAGCACATTAGGATCTTCTTCTATAACAATGGGCAACAGCGACAAGAAGAGCCTCATGCAAAATTTTTCTAATGAGTTGGTTATCATCAAACAACACCAAGAAACACCTCTAAAGCAAACCACACAAACCTATGGTGAAGGAAAGCCATCTTATTAGTAGAATACATACCAATGATCCTCCAGAGGAGGAGGTCAATAGATGATATCCATGAACCAAATAGTTCTAATCACCATGCCACTACAGATGGTCAAAGACAACCCAAGTAAAGAGTTAATTATAAGCCATAACAATTTGGCAGAAGATGAGAATGTATGGTGCTTCCCATGTAGTGATAGTCACATGCCCAAAAATTTTCCAAGAGAGAATATGCAACATAACATAGTAGAACAAAGAAGCAAGGGTGCGGTCCTGAATGGGAACGAATATGAGTCCTCCAAAATGGAAAATTCCTATTTCAAAGTGAAAATGCAAGGAATGTATTTGGAGTAGGTATTGGATATCCTACCTAACCAAGCACTATTTTCATGGATGGGAGAAGATGAAGTGTTCACAAATGAAGATCCAACTACTAGTACTCCACAAGTATAGTCATATTACAACACAAGATCCAAAAAAAAGCTCATGGGAGAATATGTGCAACAAGCTTTGCCATGTCCATAGCCATGACAACCACCACCACAAGAAAAGTAGGCTCTATTTTCCATTGTTTGGTCTACTCTGCAGTCACATAATATGTCCTTGCCGGCGAAGGAGATGAACAAGGCACCAAGCCTAGTCACGATGAAACATTTTCTTTCAAAAAATGAGAGAAATACCACTATTCACGCCCAAGACCCATCCAATTGGAATTCTCAATGTGGTGGAACAATTGAAGAAGGTTCCTACCAATAATTTTTTGTGGGACATCATATCTATCGTCGAACAAAAGACGTTGCTTTGGGAAGCATTAAAGAAATAAGAAAAAATGTTGCATACAGACGCAACTTCGTCATGTAGTCAAAGTGGAGATAAAGGATCCGTGTAGGTCCCTCAAGTTAGAAAAGTAGTAGTCTATGCCAAAAATGTGGGAAATACAAAAGAGAAAGAGGTAAACAAGTCAAAGCCCACACCTTTCTTTTTAACACTTATTGTGGGAGATAAGCTTTTGCATAATAACATGATTGATTTGGGGGCTAGCATAATGGTCATGCCAAAACAAGTGGTCGATGCCTTGAAACTTAAGTATGAGCCCCTTGAGAAAGGAATAATGAAATTAGATGGGAAGAAGGTTCTGACAATTGGTCCGATAAAAGATCTATCTCTAACCCTTTTCTCATGTCCAATACAAATAGTCACACAAGAAATTGTAGTGATAGACATCCCCCTGGTATTCAGAATGTTTCTTTCAAGAGATTTCACTACAAATCTTGGCAAATACTTAGCGCTTGACTAATCTCGCATTATATTGATAACCAAGCACGTGGAAAAGATGAAGATTATATCTGAATCTTTGCATCCTGAACACATAATGGATAATGCAGTCCTATATTTTGAAGTAGAGCATACCTACATCTCTCAGTAGGAGAGATATTATGTAGAGATGTTAGAAGATGAAGAAGACACAAGTGATCAAACTCCCAAAGAAGAGGTGCTACTCAACCGATTCATTGACTCCGACCCATTTGATAACTTTCATGAGATAGGTCTAGGCACCTATATGATTTTTGATGATCAAGTCTTTCCTAAATTAATGAAGGATTAGAAGGAAAATGATGATTTGAGTGATAATCATCTATGGACTTTATATTTTTACGGTTCCAAATTCAAAGTTGGCTCTAGAGCAAGTGTCTGACTAGTGTCTCCAATAGGATTGGAGACTCTCAAAGCTTACCATTTTTAGTTATCATGCTCGAATAATGACATGGAATATGAGGCTTTGTTCCATGCTTTGATCCTTGCAGAACACATGGACGTAAAGAGAATACAAGCTTTCAAAGATTCAAATTTAGTGGTGAGCCAAGTCTATAAGAAAGTGACTGTGAAAAACACAAGGATGATGTCGTATAGACATCAGATTTGGGAATCGATTGAGAACTTTGAAGCCTTGAATATAAAAGTTATTCCCTAATCTCAAAATGATGTCACTGATCGAATGGCTTCTATTAGCTCACAATTTGAACGAATTTTTTATTCAACCAAGAGAATGTAGTGCAAGTCATAGTCCAACCCTCAATTCCCAACAATGACCAAAATTGGAAAGTTTTTTATGATGACATTCAGATTGCTACCTTCATATAGAAATCAAGAAACAATTCCAAATATTCACCACCAGGATCAGAATTTCTCAAAGAGCAGGTCATCTAGTTAAAAGGCAATAAGCTTCCTCAGGGATTAATTTCCCTTGAGAATCTCTTTGATTGTGAAGACGTAAGAAAAAACAAGCAAAGGTTCATTGTGGAAACTAGGTACTATGAAGAGCTTGATGTTGGAAGTGGCAAAAAGTTAAAAGTTGGAAGAGAAGTTCCCCACAAGGACAAGAAGAGATTGAAGGATCTATGTTTCAATATGATGGAGTTATTGCCTAGAATTATGATGATCTTAGAGGGTATGACCCTAGCATAATTAAGCATACCATTAACTTGGTGGAAGGATCTAAGCATGTCCAAAAAAAACAAAGGCCAGTCAATCTGAAGGTCGAAGCATTGATGGCAAAGGAGCTCACCAAATTGGTCGAGACAAGAATAACATATCCAATCAATCATTTCACCTAGGTGTCAAATCTAGTACCAGTCCAAAAAAAGAATGGAAATATTAGGATTTGTGTTGATTTCTAAGATTTGAATAAAGCCTCACTAAAAGACCATTACCCCTTACCATTGATGGTGCAAATCCTATAGACTATGGCTGGATTAGAGATGTTTTCATTATTGGATAGTTTCTCAAGCTATAACCAAATATATGTAAAGGAAGTTGACCAACATAAGACAATGTTTACCACCAAGTGGGGAACATTTGTATACTCAAAAATTTCATTTGGGCTTTCAAATGTTGGTGTGAATTTTCAATAAGAAATAGATATTGCTTTCAAGGGATTGATCAACCTGATTATCTTAATATATCTAGATGACCTAATAGTCTTTTCAAAGTCAAAAGATGATCATTTAGATCATCTAGAGAAGGTTTTCTACAAATGCCAATAGTTCAAGATTTCTTTGAATCCCAAAAAATGTGTTTTTGGAGTACCTCAAGGTAAGTTACTTGGTTTTGTGGTGTCGAAGGAGGGAATAGCCATTGACCCCAAGAGGCTGAGATCTATAATGGAATTACCCTTGCTAGTAAATCAAAAGGGATTGTAATATTTTCTAGGGAAAATCAACTTTGTCAGCAGATTCATATCAAATTTTTTAGGCATTGTGAGACCAATTATGTTGATGCTTAAGAAGAACCTCATTTTCAAATGGACCCCCAAAGGAAAAGAAACTTTCGAGTAGATAAAGATAGCCATCTCTACTATTTCGGTATTGGCTAACCCTAACTTTTCCAAGGATTTTCTACTCTATGTATACAATGGCCAACATAGTATAGCTTTAGTGCTCACTCAGAAGGATGAGGGGAATAATGGAGAGTATCCTATTGCATTCCACTCAAGGAACCTTAAAGGCTATGAGGCTAGGAAAATTTTGTAGAAAAGTAGGCATTTTCCATTGTTAAAAGTTTAAAGAAGTTTTGACACTTGGTGTCCACTTGTTGGACTCAAGGAACACTGAGAGGGGGGTGAATCAATGTCCAACAAGATTCTACATTTCAATTCAGTTTATAAACCATCTATAACATTTAAATAGAAGTAAAAATGAAAGCACATAAAAGAAACAATTAGAACACCATAACACCAATATTTTTATGTGGAAACCCTATTAGGGGAAATACCATGGTGGAGATTAATCCATAATTTATACTCTGTTAAAAGTATGAATAAAATGGAATGCACGTGCATTTAGGCACACTTCCTAGAGCTCATTGCTTAAAATAAGGAAGGCTCACTGCCTTACAAAATGTTTGTGATTACAAAAAAAATTGAACTGAGAAGATAACATCTACAAATGCTTGGTTTCAGTTTTGGTGAAGCTGAGTAGTCAATCTTCAGCCCTTCTGACTGATTCTATATTTCTGCTATGCTCTGCTCTATTTTTCTACCCTTTTGAAACTGTGCATAGATCACTCAATAACCCTTCTAATACTCGCACACAAATCTACTATGCTCTTCACACAAATTCACACACTTTCACACACCTTCTCACAATCAAAATGAATTATCAATCTCATATATATATCCGCTAACAAATATTTCATCGCTTCAAGTCAGCTTCATCATAATATGAAATATCCTTCAATGGTCGGCTCAAATCACAAATTAAATTTAATTCACACCCATAAAAGTTGGCTAAGACATAGCTAGGACCCAAAACAAAATGCTTGAACACCAAAACATCAAAACAATTACTCCTTATGGGTATGTGCAAGATCATCATGGAAAGAACAAGCCCTTAAGTGGTGAATTTTTTTAGAAAAAACAGAGTTAGGCAACTTGACATAAAAATTTGAATAAGTTATCTATATTATTTCAAAAATATGTAAGAATAGAATCAATAGAAAATTGAATTTATTTTCTAAACTACTAAGTTTATTTAAAAAGAACAAAATCTATTTGGTGAAAATTTGAAATTTCAATGCAATACTACTTAAATTTCAAGGGAAAAATAAGAAGTAGGTGTCTTCCTGACCTCCCTAACCACAATAAAATGATAATATTTTTTTATAATATTTTAGATATAAGTAGAGGACTGATGTCCCGATGTGATGTATTTTTTTTGTAATTTTTTTCTAAGTAAATAATTAATTATGATTTTTTTATTAAACATTTTAAAAAATATAAATACTTGTATGTATGACCACCTTAACTTGGTCAAAACTTCATAAATTTTTTTTTGGTTTAATCTTACAGTATGTGAAGTGTGGAATGTGAAGCATGTTTCATATTCAAAAAATTTGATATCGTTTGAAAGCTATAGATGTTTTTCAATCAGCCTATCAATCAGGACTTTAGTTGTATTTCAAATAGAAAATGAATAATAATTATTTATTAAATTCAAAGTAAATCATAATTTATATTGGTGGAAATTTGAGAATCTCCTTTAAAAACCCTTTTCGTTTCATCAATTTTGGGTAAAAAAAAGCCGTCAACCATATACCCTACACATACCCATCATATCACCACTTTTTGACCCATCATGATCTTGCACATACCCTTATGCATCCACGACATGATACATACACTAGGTCGGCCACCATGAACAAATAAACAAAATAATATCCTTCCAAAGCATCCAACCAGATCTCCTAACTCATACACTGATCAATGTGACACCACTAAACTTAACAACAAGATAGTATAGATGCTTAACAAACTTTCTCGGAGATCCACAAGTCAAAATGATGATCCAATAAGGCATATAGATCGGTATACTGACCGAATACCCTGTTCTTCATACTTTCTACCAATAAACCTTTGTTCTTTAATTTTCTTGCTTGTATGGACAAATCTTGATTTGCGAACTAGAGGGATGACTTAGGTTGCCATCAATGAAAATACTAGAAGCCACATGCCAACAAACTCCCCCTTTGGCATTGATGGAAACACTTAGTGAAAAATGACTAAGTGTTAGAATTCAAAATTTCAAAACTCAAACTCCTTAAAATGATAAAGCATTTTTCACTATTCTCCTCCCCTTTTGACATCAATGACAAATATATTCTTCACTAAGCTCTCTCCCCCTTTCAAAAATTTAAAATTTGAAGTAAAACTGTTACTTAAGTTAAAAAATTAACTTGTACTTATCTTTCATACCCAGAAGAAATTTCATCCATGCTTCTTCAAAAATCCCAATGATTAAGATCATGCTATTATTCTCAGATGTCTTGTTATTAATTTGAAATAGGGATTCTAGGATTGTAATTGCTTCTTCTAGTTTTTCTCCTTTCCTCAAAACCTCAATCAACTGCTCCAACCTACATTTAGTTAGATCCTTGACTTTACAAAAGGTGTCCACAAGATTGTTCCTAGTGAAGTGGAATTTTTAATGCTCAGACTGCAATTCTTGAATTCATTTCTTTATTACACCATCCCTATCCTGAGACATGTTGTAATCCTGACCAATTTTAACCAACTTAGCTTCAATCTGCTTCAAATTTTTGTTATACCTCCCAACAAGATGAGACCACCAAAGACAATAGTTGTAGATGTTATTCATTGAATTAATGCATTGCCTCAACTCATTCATTTTCTTTTTTAGTTTGGTAATGGATAGCCTGAACTACTCTTTCATATGTAGAATTACTTCTTCCTCTTTCTTGTCTAGGGACTCATATACCATAGCTTCCTTGATGCATTCAATTAATTCTTCTGGAAAAAACATTATGCAAACTCTCCAAACCAATGATATTATGCACAAAGTAAGAACTCAATGTGTTCTCAATCAGGTCCTACTCATATGAGCATCTCTCCAACCATAATATCCAAACCAATGCTATTATGCATAAAGTAAGAACCCAATGTGTTCTCAATCAGGTCCTGCTCATATGAGCATCTCTCTAACCATAAGTCAACAATTTTCTTCATCCCATATTTTTCTAGAAGAAGGTGCAATATCTTAGCTTTGAATAAGGCATCATCTTTGTCACTTCCTTCTGCTATCAACACATCCAGTTCAACTAATTTTGGTTCATCCCTAAGACTCTACTCATCAGATTCCTCATCTGGTATATCTACAATTATTTGTTCTTTTCCTTTTTCTTTAGTTATTGGAGACTTGTGTTTTGGAGGAGTGTAAACAACAATATCTTCTACTATTTTCTTCTTCCCCAACACTTCACCAGAAGAAGATCCAACTTCAAGCATTTTTACCAAAGGGGAAAATCTAACTTCTCCAAACTTCCCTAGCAATTCCTTAAACAAATTTGCATACACTTTCTCATAATTTCCCAAAGCATTAGAATGTTCAAAAATTTTCTTACAAACCGGTTCATTCATCTTCCACAAAACATTTTCTATCTATGACAAGCAATTCAAAAAACACATCATGATACATATGACCAAAGTACCAAACCTAAAGGGGTAATCTACTTCTTTTGTCAATTGCACATTTTTCATCAATTGGTCCTTTAGCAATCCACACAAATCAAAGTCTTCATCCTCCATAATCATTTTATGAGTGATATATACTGCGCCTGCCAAAGTTGTGCCTTGCCTATTTATGAAAAATATTTTATATGAAATTCCATGTGCAATGTACCTTGTTATTGGATCTTTGATCGTCAAAATAATCAAAGCCATCTGATCTTTAGTTACACTGGTTAAGGTTTTGACCACTTGATTCTGAATCAACTTCTTTTTTGGAATATCTCCAACATTGCATAGACCATTTAAATTTATACTAACGTCTTTCAAAATAAGATAGGGTTTATACAAGGTAAGAATGTCATCATTCAATCTGTTCAAAATAAACTTGACCACTTCCATGTTGACAAAATAAGGAAACTCATTCCAAATGTCCAAACTCCTATGTTTCACACCTTCAAGCCACTTCAATTCACTAGCTAGCATCAAATTTATCATAGCCCTAATCTTTCCACTGTTATATTCATCCAAATTCACCATTCCTTTGATTTACTTCATTTTTATTTCTCTACCAAACACAAAATTAAGTGAGAATTTCACAAACAATTGAAATACCTGATGAATTCGCCACTGAATTTTTCCTTGCTCCTTTGAAATTTCACTGCAGAGGCTCTCCTTCTATTCTTCTTCAATGCAAGGTGACAAATGAGGGTACCAAATACCCTTTTATAACTTCACACCTACCCTTTTTACCGCATTAAATAATTTTCCCTAGGAGTTCCAGGTACTCTATTTTTTTAGACAACAAAAGAAAATTTTGTCTGCAAACCTTCTACTTCTCATGCTTCTACACGAGCGATCACTGATGTATTTGCAAACTTTTATCACAGCTACTAAAAATTTCCTACATTCCGGTGCCAACTACTGATAGGGTAACAAAATATTTTCTTGAACAACTTCCCCTAGGCCCATGGCCTAAGATCAATTTCTGGAGGAATTACCAGAGGCTGCTTCTAGTATGGGATTGTTTCCTTCGTCAAACTCACTCTTCTTTACCCATGTTTTCTTCATCTAATCTCTTATTTCATCCATAGTCACTTTCCCTTTTCCTTTATCATCTTTCTATGAAATTCCTCTTTTGCATATTGGACCTCTTCTATGTATGTTTCTATTCCTACATAATCTAGCAATGTGACCAAATCTGTTGCAATTGTAACACACAAGATTTCTCTGTCTAGAACACTCATTCCACTGATTTTATCTTGATTTGCATTGGTTAGCAATATGCCCAAATCTTCCATAGGTATAGCATTTAATATTCCTTACATTGACAAACATACTTCTACATTCAATATTTGATTTATGACCAAACTTATGGCAACTAAAACACTGATCGAGAAATGATGGACTACTTGAATTTACCTTGCTTCTACATTGAGAAACCATATGACCAAATTTATTATAAGAAAAATAGTAACCATTAAACTTTTGAGCATTGGGTTGTCTTACTGTATATCTTCTACCTTTGTTCATTTGATTTCTTTGTCTAGAATCCTTATGTTTAGATCAAGACCTTTCTCCTTTCTCATATCCAAGACCTCGCTTATCATTTGCATCCTTTTTTCCTTTAGTCATCTGATCAAGCTTAGTAGAACTAGTCTTGAACTTTTCCTTGTACTCATTTGCATCAGTGAGTTCATCTCTAAGAATAACTATATGTCTTTCAAGCTCTTGTTCATTATTTTTGGATTGTTGCAATTCAATCTCTAGCTAAATGAATCCATTGTTAACTTTGTTACATTCATCAAATTTTTCTTTTAAATACTAGGTCAGATTTTCCTCATTCTTCTTTCTTTCTTCAATCTCCTTAGTTAGCTTCATCACCACATATTCCATCTCAAGTTTTAGAGTAGCATTATTCCTAGCAAGTTTTTCACATTCTTTTGTTATCTCTTTTAGAGTCTGATTCAAATGAACATCTTCCAAGCTTTTATTTTCTTTTTGCTTCAACTGATCACATAGTTCCTTCTTTTTTTCTCTTGGCTCAATAATTTTATCCTTCAAAGATTGAATGAATTTTTCAGAATTGACAAGGTTTTCTTTTAATTCCATGACTTTTGCTTTAGACTTATCAAGATCATCAAGTGCCACCATAAGCTATTGTTGAAGACCACCAAAGTCCATTGCATTCCAAGATCCACCTCAAGATGTTAAACTTCCTTCAGAGGAACTATGCTCTGATACCATTTGTTGGACTCAAGGAACGCTAAAAGGGGGGTGAATCGGTGTTGAACAAGATTCTACATTTAAAATTAGATTATAAACCATCTATAGCATTTAAACATAGGTAAAGATGCAAGCATATGAAAGAAACAATCAGAGCACCATAACACCAAGATTTTTATGTGGAAACCCTATTAGGGGAAAAACCACAGTGGAGATTAATCCACAATTTATACTCTGTTAAAAGTATGAATAAAAGGGAATGCACATGCATTCAAGCACACTACCTAGAGCTCACTACTCAAGATAAGGAAGGCTCACTTCCTTAGAAAATATTTGTGATTACAAAAAAAATTGAACTAAGAAGATAGCATCTATAAATGCCTAGTTTTAGTTCTGGTGAAGCTCAGTAGTTGATCTTCAGCCCTTCTGACTGATTATGTATTTTTTCTTTGCTCTGCTCAAATTTTCTGCCCTTTTGAAACTGTGCATAGATCACTCAATCACCCTTCTAATACTCACATACACATCTACTTTTCTCTTCACACATATTCACACACTTTTACACACCTTATCACACTCAAAGTGAATTACTGATCTCATATATATCTGCTCAAAGATTTCATCGCTTCAAGTCAGCTTTTTCATAATATGAAATATCCTTCAGTGGTCAGCTCAAATCACAAATTAAATTTAATGCACACCCATAAAAGTAAGCTAATACATAGGTAGGACCCAACAACAAAATGTTGGAACACCAAAACATCTAAACAATTACTCCTTATACATCCATGACATGCTACATACACTAGGTTAGCCACCATGAACAAATAAATAGAAATATATCATGCCAAAGCATCCAATCGGATCTCCTAACTCATACACTAATCAATGCAACACCACTAAACTTAACAACAAGATAGCATAGATGCTTAAAAAACTCTCTCAAAGATCTACAACTCAAAATTATGATCCGGTAAGGTGTAAAGATTGGTATACTAACTGGATACCCTATTCTTCATACTTTCTGTCAGTAAACCTCTATTCTTTAGTTTTCTTGCTGGTATGGACAAATCTTGATCTGCAGACTAAATGGATGACTTAGGTTGCCATCAATGGCAATACTAGAAGCCACATGCCATCAAACAAGCCATATGCCAACATGACCAACAAGATCACCATCCTCGTTACACATCCTAGTGTGAGGGAGTATATCACAGAAGGTGAGATAATAGAAAAGAGGGAAAATTGGATCACCAAGATCCTAGAGTATGATGTGGACAATAAACCGACCAAGCTAGTTTGTGGAAGAGGTATGTGTGAATACATTGCACATGAATTGAGTTTCATAGTTGAAAATGAGATTGATCAGGTCTACTCAAACCAAGTCCGACAAATCTTGGGTGGTTGATCAAACATAGTATATGCAAAAGGGGCATCACCCGACTAGCCTTTTGTCCCATAAAATGCAATACTACAGATTGCAAGACACTAGGTATGTATTGATTGAAGATGTCTTATTCAAGAGAAATTATGATGGTGTCTTGCTCCAATGTTTAGACAAGTTGTAGGCAGAAAGAGTTCTCAATGAATTTCATTGTAGTCCTAAGGGTGGACATTTCTCTGCCAAGACTACCACTTTAAAGATAATACGTGTGAGATATTATTGGACTTCTATGTTTTCAGAAGCACATCATCTAGTGCAAAAGTGTACCCAGTAGCAATTTTTTGTTGGCAAGAGAAAAAATGCTACTTTGCTTAATGGGGTTTGGATTTTATTGAAATGATAAAATCCTATTTCCAGCATGGGCCACAAGTGGATCCTTACAGAAACTGATTACTTCACAAGGTGGATAGAGGTCGTAGCCCTAAAAAATGCCATAGAGGGTGAAATTGTAAATTTCCTTGAAGATTTGTTAGCCAAATTTGGCCCACCCAAAACTATCATATCTGACAATGCCCAAGCCTTTGTAGGTTCAGGGATGTCAGATTTTTCTGTCAGACATGGTATTTTCCTTAAAACTTCATTGAATTACTACCCACAAGGAAATGGGTTAGCAAAGTCGACCAACAAAAACCTAATTAGGTTAATCAAGTGTATTGGGTCAGAATAAAGGGATTGGCACAAGAACTTTTGAGTTGCTCTACAATAGACTGGATCACTCCTAAGAAAATTCTAAAGACCTCCCCTTATGAACTGGTGTACAGAACAGAGGTAGTACTACCTGTTTCCATAGAATTTCCTGCCTTACAACTATTGAAAGCCCTGGAAATGGAAGAAAGTAGTGGAATGGAAGTATGGTTGGTATAACTCCTCAAATTGGAAGAAGATAGAAAAAAATCTTATGGATCCATGATCAACCATCAATAGATAGTAAAGAAATGGTTTGACAAAAAGACCTCTAACCCATAATTCAAAGAAGGGATCCTAGAGCTAAAGTACGATGAACGTACTATGAAACTAGGGAAACACACAAAATTTGAAGCACTATGGAAGGGACCTTTCTGAATTAGTGCATGCAAGGAAAATAATGTGTATGAACTTGAAGATATGGATGGTAACACTTTAGATATATTGGTGAATGGTATTTATTTGAAACTATTCCATTAAAATATGCAATTCTATAAAAAATTTAATAGTTATGTACAATAAATAATTTCTTTTGTAAATACATTCTAAATTTTGAGAATACGCCATTGAATAACACAAAAGAAGTGAGAGTCCTCTGTAAAAATATGGGAAGCTCCTCGGGTGTTGGCAATGGTAGTGGCAATTTTTCAATTTTTGGAAAGGCAGGAGATCAGGATGATGCTTTAGGCAGTAATGGTAGATGGTGTGTTGATTTGAGGGTGATGTCAGGCGAGGCCCTTGTTGTAGCTAAGCTGAGTGGGTCCCCTTTTGTGGCTAATGTTTCTTCTGATGGGAAAGGGGCTTCAAAGAGTGTGTGTCTGATGCACTCCCTGGTGCCTGGCTCTAAAAAAGTGGTACCTAGTTCTGAAAATTTAGGGAATGGCCTGTCTTCGAATGGGTGTGATGGGAATCCTATTATGGAGGGTCTTGGGTTTGACAAGACTAAGAATTCTTTCTTGTCGAGGTCCTCTCTCAAATGGAAAAATATTTTTGGGTCTAAGCCTAAAGGAAAAATTACTTCCCCTCTAATACCTTTTGTTGCTAATAAAAAGATCGGTGACTACCCTATTTCTATTCTAGACTACATTATTGACAAAAGAATGTCTAATATGGACATGGATTTCTTTGGTAAATTTGTTGGTCCTTGGCCTCACATTGAGCTAGTGCATAAGTTTACTTTAACTTGTTGGAAACCTAAAGGACAAATTGATGTGGTTTCTATGGCCAAATGTTTCTTCTCTTTTTCCTTCAACTATGAAGATGATATGGTCATGGCTCGTGGTTCCTTTTAAAGTATTCTTTGATGCTAAAGAAGTGGGAAACGGGCTTTAATCCAAACTCATGCTCTTTCTTGGCTACTTTGGTTCAGGCTAGAATGCCTGGCCTCCCAATAGAATTTTGGGATGAGGAGGTGTTCAAGGGGATTGCCAGCATGTTTGGCTGCTTGTTGTCGATAGACCAAATGATGACTGCTAGGAAGCGGCTGGTTTATGCCAGATTTTGTGTGAATGTGGAGCAATCAGCCGATTGGCCTTCTATGGTTAAGATTAACTCTAAACTTGGGGTGTGGGAGTAGATGGTTGAATTTGAGTCAATTCCCTTTACCTACTTCCACTATAAAAAAATTGGTCATTGGGGTAAGAAATGTCCTCTCAAAGTACCTAAGCAAATGACTAAACAATGGAGAGAGATAGAGAAACCTCCAGCTCAAGATGTGGATTCTGTAAAACCTCCTGCTCAGGAGGTGGAGCCCAAAGGTGTTCCTTCCTCGAAGGTTTGTGAGGACACATATCTAGATGAGGTTGATAAGGTGGTTGAATTCCAACCAACTCAGGGGAAATGAATCATGATTTGGGATAGGTTGAAGAGGAATGCTTGTCCCCTATGTTTAATGAGGTAAGGTCTGTGATGTTGGAGGAATATCATTCTTTTGTGATTGTTGAATCTAGATCTCCTCCTTGGGGGAGATTCCTCAAAGTGTGTTATTGAAAATAGAGGGGTTGGAGTTGAAGATTGATTTTGAGTTTCAGGAGTCAAAGGAAGTGGACAACCTACCTTATATTCTGGTTTGTGGACGTAATAGGAAGAAAACTTTTCCTTCACCAAGATTTGTGACAAGGAATTGGTAGAGAATAGACTGTGGGTCTAAGCCGCATGGTAGAGTTCGGCCCCAAGCTAATGTTGCTAGGGAGAAGGAGAGTCAGATGGATATTGTTGATGGTATGTAGAGAACTCTGTTGGATATGTGCTCTAAGAAAACTTCCCATAAACTCCCATGAAGATTATATCCTAGAATATGAGGGGTTTGAATCACCCTCATAAGCATGATCTCTTGGCTAATCTGGTAAGAGATCATCACCCTGATATTATTTTAATTCAAGAAACTAAAATGGGATTGGATAAACTCTCTAGGTTGAAATTAAAGCTTTTCAAGGATATTAGTATGCATTGTTCTAAGGCAATGGGTGCTTCTAGTGGGATTGTGACTTTTTGGAATCTTTGGGTTATTAGAAGTGTGGAGGTGCGTAATGACAACAATCATGTGGCTACTTATTTTTTCCACCTTCATGATAATTTTTCCTGGACTTTGTTTAATATTTATGCTCCTAATTGCAAGAGTGCCAAAAAAAGGCTTTGAGAGAATCTTTCTTCTTTTAAAGTTTTTCATAACATTGGTAATTGGCTGGTCATTGGAGATTTCAATACTCCTCTGCATGATGTTGATAAGATGGGTGGCTCGTGGAATGTGAATGATAGCAAATACAACCTTATGTAGTTGATTAATGATTCAACTCTTCTTGATCTAGATTTGAAAGGGGCTTCCTTTACCTGGTCGAATAGGTATCTAGGTAATGCCCTTATCTAGGTTAAGGTGGATCATGCTCTTTTAAACCCTGAGTGGCTAGTCCACTACTCTTGCTCTCTCTCAACTCTTACCAGATTGGGTTTAGATCACTTCCCCTTGGCTTTGTCTATGGCTTTGTTGGGTGGCAAGAAAAAATTTCCTTTTAGGTTTGAGAAAATGTGGACTTGTCATCCTAATTTGGGAAATTTGGTTAAGGACTGGTGGAATATTAATGTGGATGGGTCAGCTATGTATAGAGTTGTTAAAAATTTGGCTAATGTTAAGCTTAATGTTAGAAAATGGAAGTGTACCTCTTTTGGTCACATTTTTATGGAGAAAGATGGGGTTTCTAAGGAGCTTCACTCTATTCGGCAAGTCATTCAATCATCTAGGTATGATCAATATTTGATTCTGAAGGAAAATGTTCTAATTTCCAAGTTGCATAATATAATCATGCAGGAGGAAGAATTTTGGAAGCAACATTTGAGGATCATGTGGTTGAAGAGTGGTGATAGAAATACTAAGTTTTTTCATATCACTATGCTGAAATACAGGGCTTCTAATCAAATCAATTGGATTAACTATAATAACCAAGCTCTAGAGAAGAATGTCGAATTGTAGAAAGCTATTGATTCCTATTTTTCTCAATTGCTTTTGGTCGAGGGAGAGCTTGACTTTTCCTATCAAGAGGATATTTTGAGGGATATTCCCTAGTTGGTGGATGATGAGATCAATAGGCAGTTAGTTTGTATTCCTTTGGCGAATGAAATTCAGTGTGTTGTGTTCTCCTTTGAAGGTAATAAGGCTTTGGGCCCTAATGGATTTCCCATGTTATTTTTCAATCTTTTTGGGAAATTATTGTGAAATATGTTGTTGCGGCTACTAAGGAGTTTTTTAGATCGGGTTCCCTTTTAAAGGAGTTGAACTCCTTTATTGTTTTGATTCCAAAAAAACCCGGTGTTGCTTCTTTTGAGGAGTTCCATCCTATAAGTCTGTGCAACTCTATTTATAATATTTTCTCCAAGGTTTTGGTGTTGAGGTTGCAAAATTTTTTGCCTCTCATCACTTCTCCTCAATAGAATAGCTTTGTGGCTGGTAGGAAAATTTTGGACTCCATTCTCACTATTCATGAGAATATTCATTCTCTTACTATTAATAAATAGGTTGGATTCATCCTCAATCTTGATTGACTCAAAGCTTATGATAGAGTGGATTGGAGTTTTTTGTCTAAGATTCTTCTCTCCTTTGGTTTTGGGGAGAAAATGGTGGCTCTAGTGCATCAACTTATTTTGACCCCTCTGTTCTCTGTGCTCATCAATGGGTCTCCTTCTCCTCTCTTTGACTTATCTAGGGGTCTGCAGCAAGGGCATCCTATCTCTCCCTTCCTGTTTATCATTATGGTTGAGTCTTTGGGTCATCTTACCCAAAGATTTGTTAATTTTAGTCTTATGTCTGGGTTAGCCCCTTCTTCTGCTAACATTGTTTACTCTCATGAACAATTTGTGGATGATTCTCTTTTGCTTGGGCAAGTGTCTATTAAGGAAGCTAAGGATATCAAACAGATTTTACAAATGTATGAGGTTGCATCTAGGTAGAAGGTTAGCTTACAAAAGAGTTATTTTCTTTATCAACACTCCAATTCAAAGATAGATTAGGATTGCTAGAATTTTGTAGTGTCAAATTGGTGAACTTCCTACTTCTTACTTGCGGCTCCCCTTATGCTCTAAGGCTCTTGATTCTTTATTGGGGGGGTTGATTGAAAAATTTAATTCCAAGTTGGTTGGGTGGAAGGGGGATTTGTTGAGCCAAGTTGGTAAAGTTAAGCTGATTAAATCCACCTTTCAGAATATTCTAATCTATGCTCTTAGTCTCTTTCACATGCCGAGGAAATTTGTGGATGTCTTAGAAGGAAATAAAAAAAAATTCCTGTGGAAAGGTGTTAAAGATAAAAAATAGAACTAATTTGGTTGCTTGGGATGATGTTTGTTAGCCTAAAAAGGCAGGTGGGCTGGGAATTCACAAAATCAGAGCATTTAACATTTCCCTTTTGGGTAAATAGTTATGGAATCTCTTGTTAGCCAAAAGTGAGTGGGAAAAAATTGCTTGGAGCAAATACTTACATGGTGTTCATGGGATTAGATATTTTTTATCTCGTGAGTTTAACCCTCTGTATGGTTTTGTGTTGTGGAATTGCATGTTGAAGGCTCGAAGGATTATTTCCAAGGGTATCTTTTGGCATATGGGAAATGGGAGGAGTATTCCATTCTAGGATGATAATTGGTTTGGTAATAGGAAACTTAAGGATGAGCCATGGGCTCAACCCTTTATGGACCTCTGTGTGTGATAGTTTGGAAGACTTATTTCTAACTGTATTGATGGTGGTTGTTGGACGAAGCTGCATGAGGTGGACCCTAGTCTAGAAATTATTTATAAGGCTATTTCTCTGGTTCATATTCCTTCTATCCCTTCTCCTGATAGGTTTTTTTGGAAGCCTTCCTCTACAGTTAACTTCTCTATTGATTTAGCTTTTTATCTCAATGAATCCTTTACTAGCCTGCCTCCTTTTTGGGCTTCTATTTGGTCCTCTAGATTGATTCCTAAGGTTAATATTTTATTTTTTCTCTTCTGTTAGATCAAAATTCTAACTACCGATAATCTAATTAAAAGAGGTTTTGTTATTCCCAATAGATGCTTTCTTTATGAAGAGGGAACAAAAAATAATTGTCATTTGTTGATTGGATGCAGATATGTTGGTGTGATCTAGAATCATGTGCTCTAGCTCTAGAATCTTAGCTGGGTCTTTCCTGACTCTATCAAATACTTATGGTTTCAATGGGTTGGCTCATCTACTCCAGCTCTACAGATTTTGTGGTCTCTCACTTTGCCTCATTTGATTTGGGAGGTGTGATTGGAATGCAACAACAAATTTTTTAGAAATTCTACTCTTCCGACTTTAGCTATGGCCTATAAGATTTGGTCGAGAATTAAGGAAAACTTTCTATCTGGGATCTCCTTTTACACTGCTCAAAATATTAATCTTTGTCCCTATGATATCTCTATTGCTCAAAAGTGGAATTTTCCTTGTGACATATCTCTCCCGGTCTCTAAAGGAAATCCTCAAGAGATGATGTTGCTTGTAAGGTGCCACAAGATGGTTGGGTTAAGATTAATTTTGATGGCATGGCTAAAGGAAATTTGGGACCTATTGGATTTGGGGGAGTGATTAGAAATTCTAATGGAAGGCTCATCTCTATTGTGGCACTCCCTTTGGGAATCCAGACAAACCACTATGCGGAGGTGGCTACAACTTATCATGGACTCAAATTGGATAAAATAAAAGGGTATAGGAAGGTCTAGTTTGAGGGTGACTCTCTAAACATTATTAATAATTTGAAGAATGCCTCACCTTCATCTTGGACTATTGAGGCCTTGGTTAGGGACTTTATTGAAATTATCAACTCCTTTGATAATGTTTATATCTCCCACATTTTGAGAGAGGGAAATATGTTAGCTAATTTCTTTGCTAACTTTGGTGTTAGAGATAGCAAGGAGTGGGATTTGAATGATCCTATTCCTTTTGAGGAAACAACTATAATTAATAATGGATGCTAATCTAATGTCAATCTTATTGTACATTAACGGGTGCATGTCCTTACTCACATGGTTGAATGTCATGAATAAGGATGTTAAAGTTATGATTATGAGGGACAGCTTTCACAAGATGCAGAGTTAAAATTCATTATGGCATATATGTACTGTGGTTGGATTCACACGGATTGTGGGTGTTAGTCACCTTAGTTTCCAGAGTCTTCTACTAGGTGATCCTGATCTGGGTGGTGTTTGTTTTATTTTCCTGAGCTTTATGTTGTGTGCTTGGCCTCCCTTTGTTAAGTTTTCAATGATGGGTGGGGACAAAAACCACATCGAGCTTAAGTCCTAAATTTTTGCTAAGCAGAGGAAGGAGGTGTGGGAGATTTTAGAGAAGGGTGGATTAACTTCGTATATGGAGAAACTTCATGGCAACAATCCCTAGGTCACCGATTTGGTTGATCAAGGGTGGAATGAGAGAACCCTAAATTTGGGTGGGAGGGAAATTGTGGTTGATGAAAAATTCATAGCCTGAATTATAGGCTTGGCTATTTAGGGTATGAAGGTGTTTAGAGACAAAAAATAATTGCAGGCTACGATGTCTATTTTCTTTAAAGGGAATGAGGCTGCTGATTTGAAGCTGGAAAAGAGTGGTGGGTATTAGAGGAGTTCCTTGAAAGAACTATGGTGTGATGTTGTTGAAGAAATTATGAGGTATGTCACCTTGGAAGGCAGGTATACAGTGATTAACACTTACCATTTCCTTTTGCTTAACCATTTTCAACATAAGAAATGGGTGTCATCTCCTTACTATTTCTTGATGTTGTTTGACTTGGGGATTAAAGATCATATGAAAAACCCCATGAACCCTGTCTTGCATGTGGGGTTAATTCTCTTGATCTATGAACATGTCAAATTTCATGAGGTACAAAAAAACTCTTGTGTCTCTGAAGAATAAGACTGCTAAACCCTAGGAGGGTTATGAGATGGAGTCAAGAGAGGAAAGGGTTAGTAAGAAACCTAAGAAGAGGAGGCTTATTTTGAACAAAAATTTTGAGTCTGATAGGGATGATGATGTTGATTATGTCCCATATTTGCATGCCTCTTTTGAGGGCCCCATTTCCCCTATTCTGAGGAAGACTAGGAAAAGGAAGTCAGATGATAAGACGAGCTATACAACATGCAATGATGAGGTGGTGGAAAATGTTCTTTCTAATAGGGTGAAGGACAAAAATATACTTATTAGGGAAGCTTCCTCTCCTCGCCTAATGACTAGATATGTGCAAGAGACTGAGGGGGGAGCCAGAAGAGAAGGGTGTTGACTATTGGACAACTCCTGGAGAAGGGTTTCCCTCTTTCCCTGGTTGGCGGTATCTATGGTGAGGCTTCCCCGAGTGCTGAAATTAGGTTGTAGAAGCAAGAAAAGGAAAGAGTTGTGGGTGGTGGACAGGCTATGGGAACTAGCAAAGCAGATGTAGATAGGATAATGAAAAGGAAGGCTATTGCGGAGGAAATTGTCTGCTCCATTCAAAAGATGAAGACTCCTATCCCTGTTGGTAAAGGTAAGGAAATTTCTGCTAAAAAGGGTCATGTTAGTTCTTTTAATGAGGAAGTTGTTGTGGGGAACACATTGAGAACTTTGACAGGGAAGAATTGTCTGATGTGTTAGGCTCGGTCCTTGATAGTGCTAATTTGTTGTTTAAAATTTTTAAGTGGTTCTTTTATGAGATTAATAGGACCAATGTTAGAATAAGAGGTGTTGCTAGTAAGGCTAAGGACCCTTCTATCCAAAGCCAAATTGATAATTTAGTGGATTCTATTAATATTGTGGCTAATACTATGGCAGTGGAAACCATCAATTTGAAATAGAATTTGGAAGGAAGAATTTTATCCCTTGAGGATAAATTTGATAAGATGTGGAATGTTGTGATGAAGATTGGAGATGCCTCTAAGGTCTTGGCTATTTTAGACTCTACCAAGGTGATCTCCCCTATGAATACTACAAAAAAGAGAAATGAGAATGTATCTATTGATGATACTGCTATTGGGAATAAGTTGATGGATGTAGATTGTGTTGGTGAGAAGGATGTTGTTAAAGGTAGTGTTTTGAGTGGTTAGGTAAAAACTGGTGGGCTGGGGGTCAAAACTAGAAACAAAATGAAAGCTTAGGCTAGGGCTTTGGGTATTGAGGTGTCTGATACTATGGATAATGTGCAGAAGTTGGCTACTAGTGAAATGGAAGTTGTTGAGATTTTGAACAATATGTAGTGTTGTTGGCTGGTTACCTTCTTTTTGGCCACTCTTTGGTTGTTGGATCGCTGTCATCAAGCCGATTGCTGCTTAATGTTGTTATCTTTTTTTATCAGCTACTATTTTTTGTAAAGGGTTTCAGGCCCCTTTGAAACCCATTTTTTACCTCTAATCAAAACACAAAAGAAGTGAAAAGTTTGTATTATATTATATTCATCAAAAATTTATAATGTAATACAAATCCTAAGGCTCAAATTTAAACTTAAGGCTCTTTTGAGCAAGCAAAAAAAGAGTTACAAAGCAAAAATATTCAAAAAGGAGGGAACATGCAAAAAATAGTTTTAAAAATGCCTCCAGTCATTGTCTAGGAAGCCAAAAGGGCTCATCATCAGGTTTTTCTTCTTCTTCTCTGTCAAGGTAAAAAGGGAGCTAAACACAACACACGTGGGCTCCAAATGGTGTAGACCAAAGGCCTAGTCATCATGGCTCTACACTAGAATTTTGAAGTGCTTCCTCCAAGAAAGACCCATAACACACTCCACACCTTAATCCCACAGAAAAAGGGTGGCCGATGGTTGAGAAGAGTAGTTGTGCATCTTGAGTTCCATGGTACAAAAGTCAAAAAGGAAGAGCAACCAAGGTACATCTATCCCAAAGTCTACATGCCTATAAAGATCCATGGTGTTCAGGATACCAATTCTAGGAATATCCACTTGCTTTATCTCACCAAGCCCTTCCATCAGCACAACATCAAACATCTAGTGACACAATTCAATTATCATGGGTTTTGCCACATTCAGGTCAAGCAAAGAAAGAGGTGACAAAGTGGGAAAGAAGGTTGCAATTGCTCTGGAGCTATTTCTCATCGTTAATGAAGTTCTGGCCAACTACCCACCTGAATGCAATCAAGGAAAGTTGTCCGCACCTCTTCACTAGGTGCTTAATTCTATCACTAGTAACCTCCCCCACAAAGCAATATTCTAGCTTCCATGGGAGAAGCCTAATGGGAGTTCCTAGGCTAGCTGACATTCTAAGAACCAACAAATTATGGTAGAATGGGAGACAACAAAAATCTTATTGCAAGAGTTTCTGGATTTCATTATGTCAAAAATTTTGCATCAACATTTCAAATCACACTTTGTGATTCATCATTAGGATAGAAGAGAGCATAGGAATCAAAGAGTGTGATTCAAAACGTTGATGCAAAATTTTTGACACAATCGAATCTAGAAACTCTTGCAATAATCTACATAGATTGTGGAAATCTATTATCACTAACAAAAATCTTGCTAAACTTAAAGACTATATTTTTGAATGAATATTGCATAAGGTGGCATAGCTATATATAGAAAAGATAATCCAACAAACCCAACCAATGGAAGGTCTATTTTTAGTTAGAAAACAACAAAAAAATATAGAAGAAAAATAGAGGAAGGTAGATAAATCATACAGAGAATCTGATAGGAGGTCTTAAGAAATAAATTTGGGTGTTGGGAGTAAATGCTCTTGTATGCCAATTGTTCACATGTGTCCTTTGCCATCATCAGCTCCAGCCAGCTTACTTATTTGAAAAGACATAGATTAAGGCACTAATTTATGACAAATTAATGGCCACGTATTTTCAAAGGTACCTTCCATCACTTTAAAATATTTCTCATAGAAAAAGGCACGCGTTCCAATGCAATGAGTTTATTTATGAAAGAGGCAACAAGGAGAATGCACCATTCCATTCTTGAGGCATTTTCAACATTCCCAAGGGATACAGATCTCAAATCCACATGTATCCCCTCGATGGTAGCATTTAATGGACCAACAATAAAAAAATAGCCTTCATTGCATGTATGAAGGATGAAATTAATTGCACTCAAAAGTAGATTTTTCCAAAGAAGCAAAAGGAAAGTGGTCATTTTTCGTTAAGGAAACTCTCTGCAACATCTTGATACAGCCATGGTAGATCCAACAACCTCTGGTAGAAAATTTGTAGCTTTAAGTAGAAGACTAGTTATGCCAATATTTTTGGGAAAAACTCATTTTCCAACACCCCAACACTTGAGAGGTGACCATTCGAATTTTGTAAAAAGGTGCAGCCAAATAGATGCATTCCAAGAGAGGTCATGCATGATATCACTGACAATGTTTTTGACCCCAGGTTATTAGCTAACCCTAAAAATTTTAGGGATGGTGTGATTCAAAGAATGGTGGAGCATGAACTGACTGAGGGTTTCACATTTTGACTCTGAATTATGGTCTACCATAGTTCATACTACTTGTCATGCTCCCATGCCCGAAGCTAGTCAATGCATGTGCCAAAAGATTCAACGAAAGGACATAAGCCATTGAGGGTAGCCGGATCAAAGTTACCATTTATGTAGAGCCCATATAGGATATGTTGTGTATCCCTATGACTTGGGCTATTGAACATTTTGATGAAGAAAAGATGGACATCTTTAGGGAAGAAATGGCCAGGGAAACAAATTTTATGAAGACAAAGCAAAGTAATTGCCAGAGAGAGGTCATCTTCTCTTTCCTCTTTCATGCAGGAAATTCAAGAAGGACACACAGTCTATATTCTCGATGCTGGCTTGGGTTTCAACCTTGATAATGATGAGGAGGTCCATCATTTTTAGTTGGGCTTGGCTTTTGTCTTAAAAAGGGAAAAGAGCCAGAAATATTATGATTTTGCTGAGGTGGTAGCCAAAAACATGCTAAAGCAACTGAAAAATTATAGCACTGAGTCTAAATTCAAGTATTCTTCTTTCTTTTCTCATTTAGTTTTGCATCAAAATTCTGAGTGGTTGGAGAGAAATATAGCAGAGTCTAGGTTGGATGTAAGGGGTTGTCATCAACCTATTTCTATCTGGACCCATGTGCTTTAAAAAAAGGGGATTATTACTAATTTATAGATCATTTTCTAAGGCCAATGCTTCAAGATTTGTTGCCATGCCCTATGGGATGTTTCTCTCCTGAGGTCACACAATGGATGGAAAATCCGATTACCTTAATGGATTATTTCCTAGGATAGGATTTCACATTTTTCAAATTTCACAATTTTTCCAGGGAGCCTTTCTGGCTCCCCAGATTTTTAATAGATAGAGTTTTCACATTGGAGGGAAGTTGTTAGAAAACCTTTGTTGAAAACATCTATCACACTAGAAGAAACAAAACAAAGATATATCTACTTCCCCTCACAATTGCTAACAGTCACGTAACATTGAACAAGTGAAAGGTTGAGGGTGAGTTCACAAATCTACTAGCAACCTTAGGCTTGGTCCTCATTTGTGACAAGTGGGATTACAACCTGATAAAGCAACTTAGTTTAAAACATGAGAGCTAGGAATATTTTGAGAGGAGGAATCTCACTCAAGAAAGGTTAGAGGTATATATTGATTTGGCTTGCATTCCACCCAAGCGACCAAAATGGTCAAGTTTTTATGTGTCAAGGGCAAAGTATCAGAAGAACATCCTAATGGGAAAATCCCTCAACACACAGTTGAAGCGCAGGGCATGGTCAAAAAGGAAAAAGGTAGACTTCTTGAGATTCTGACAAGAAATGACATTCCCTGATGCCCCATTTAGTAACTTTCAGTCATATGATAAAGAGTTCAAGGAAATTTATGATCAAGAGGCTAACTCTGACAATAGCAATCCAAGGACCAATCATGAAATTGATGAGGATCAAATTCTGCACTGTGCTTCTTAGCCTCAGGAATCTAACAGTTAGAGAGACTCAAGGCGAAGGGACTCACAAGCTATGTCCTTCACCCATGCTTGAAGTAAAGGAAGAAGGACCTGACAGTCCCCAAGAGGGTCCGTTGTGGTCATCAAAGGCCAAGTGTCAAAGGGATCAGCTGCCATAGGATCAAAATGTACCAGTTCCAATCATGCAAAGAGAAGACGGGTCCAAGATCTAGGTGCACCTAACATGATGACCCAAGGTGAAGGAGAAGCAGAGTCTGCCCTGCAAAATGCTCTGACAACTATGACCTAGATAATTTTTTCTCCCTCTCTTCTTCCTATCTTTTCATCTTTGGTTACTCCTCTACCCCCTCCCATGGAAAGGAATTCTCCATTCTTGGAACCTAAGCTAATAGTCTTGAAGAAAATCCCTGTCGCTTTTAATGAATCTTCTAAAGCTACCCTGCATGCCAAACGAGCATCATCCACTTTAGCAGCTATTGATTCCATGATCACCCTATCAAGGGCCCCCATTTAGAGAGCATAAATTTTTGTGTTACCCTTCACTCCTAGCCCATCTACTTCTAGGAAGGCAACTCTCCTTCCACCCGCTTCCCTTTTCACCCCAACTAGTTTTTCCCCTGCCCAATCTCAATTTGGTATCCCACCTTTTTCCATGATAACACTCTCTGTTGTGTCCCCGCATGCTCATACATCCAAAATTTCCCCTTTTTTTACCCTTTTTGGTCTCCCTCATTGTCCTTCCATTGTAGCACATAACATCGATGTCCCTCAGAGTCTCCAAGACCATCTCAATGCAACCAAGCAAGCCCAATAGGATAGAAAGAAAAAATTATTATTCAAGAATGCCATGTTGCCTACCACCAAGAAGATTGAAGCTTGATTCAATGAAGAGCAGAACTCTTTGCTAATCACTACCATGAAGTTGCTTGTGTCCATGCTTGAAGGATAGATGTAGATGGAGGACTATGACATCAGAGCCATGGGTCTATATTTCAAGAAAACTTTCCCACTCGATAAAGTGGTCCTAGGTAAGGCCACTCAAAAGGTGGTATATGCAGACAATGAGAGATTGGGTAGAAAGTTGAAGAAGCACGAGGTAGAATTAATAAATGTGAAGGAAACAGTGAATAGGAAATAGAATGAGATCCAAGACAGAAATGTCAAAATGGCCTACATAAGGAAAATAAAAGGTCACTAAGGGGAAACATCTAAGTTACTTGCAGAAGCTCAAAATGAACAAGCTCAACTTTATGCTGAAATTGAAAAATTAAAGGGTGAGTTGGCTATTGAGCACCAAATGAATGCAAAGCACCAACACGCTTAGGAAAATATGAAAAGAGAGTTAGATGGTGTCCGATCTCAAATTTTTGATGATCTTAGGAAGGCCCACGTAGAAGAAGAAAAGTAAAAATAGGAGATCGAGAGGCTGAGCTCAAATTTGATAAATGCCCTTAGAGAAAGAAGTCAATTGGAGGAAAGAACAAGAGCAAGAGATGCTTATTTTAATCAGGAGCTAGCTACTGCACAAAGATTTGGAACCCTCCTAATAATGAAGAAGCTAATATCTACACATTGGGAGTAGATCATAGTTGTTTCCATACTCGGGCCCGCTTTACAATTCTTAAGAGATGTTCAAGAATTAAATATGAAGGTTAGCCTGATGGCTAACCAATTTCTACAAATATGTGCTCCCCAACTAGAAAAATCACAAAGATTGATTTCCAAGTTGTGTGTGGCTACTGATAAGGCCCTGAAAATTGTAGGGATTCATAATTGAAGAACTGCCTCTATTAAAGCAAACAAGATCATCAACTATCACAAAGTCATAGTGAGGTGCAAGGATTGTCAGGCGGTGTTGAACAAGTGGGTCAATGAAATCAAGGACTTTAGTGTTCTAGTTGACTTTGGGATACCCCCTCTTATTTCACCAAATGGAGATTGGCTAATAGTTGAATAGGTCACGGATGCAATCTGATGCAAGGTCCAAACTTCTATAGAACTCTTGGGTTCAAGTGTGATGCCTACGGTTGATGATTTTGAGCATGAGATATTTCCTCTTTCTCAACTCTACTATCACCTTGGGGTAGTTTCTTCCATATGGGGAATTGTTTCTTTCAAAGAATTTTTTGAGTTGGAGCAAGCATATAGGCACATCCGTACTCTCGCCTAACTGACAAATGCAGATTGGGAGGCGTAGCATTCTACTTTCCTCAAACTCCAAGAACTACCAGCTACCTAGGTTTGTGTTCTCGCAAGCAAAGACCCCCTCTAAGTTGCCAAAACTGTGCAGCATTTTTTCCTTGATCATTTTTATTTTCAGCTTGTATATGTTTTTGGCTTTGAATGCGCCTGCACTCGAGTAAAGTTATTAGAAAGTTGCACAATGCACCATGTGGTGGTTGCACAACTTTCATTCTTTTCCTTCTTTTTCAGAAGAGATTCGAGACATGTGTCAACTCATCCAAGATTTTCTTAAGGAGCCATATTCACGAGCTTGAGATTTTTTGCCTATTTGACACGTCATCTCTTCACTACGGGTAGATTGCACTTCTTATGAAGTGATATATTTTGGGATTTTTTTGGAGCTTGCTAGCTTTTTCTTTTCTTGGTTTTTAGGATGGAAGCTTTGAGTCCATTCCATTGGATGATGTGACTAGTCAACTAGACCTTTTCCTAGACTATTTTCTAGGATTCAATCGTTTATAGACAACTATCATTGATAAATATCTAAAGAGCATTAATGCGGCAATTGAGAATTGATGAGCAAAGATTGATGTGACCTAACTAAATATCTACAATCAAATTATGTACTATCAAATGCCAACATCTGGCAACAATTAATTTTGTGTTTTGGTGGTGATTTCTTCTTTATGCAACTATAAATGAGAGGCGGCAACAGAGGAAAGGGTTGGATTCCAAGTTTTAATTACCTTTGTTGAGGAAAAGTTTCTTTAGTTTTCTTAGGTTATAGAACTATTTTCAGGAGTAAAGTTGTAGAATTGCTTTTCTTTGGCATGTTATATCTTTTAAAGCTCAAACTATTGTCGGATTGGCATCTGAACTCTATTTTAAAGTTGGTTTGATATTTAAAGCACAAATTATTGAGAATAAATCTTTGAGACTGTGCATGTATGGCCTTTATCAAGCTTTCTTTCTTTATGCTATCATTCTGAATGAAACACTATGTCAAGCTAAATTTGAATAATTTAAGTGGTTAATTTCCATGTTGTATGTTGGTATGGTAGAATAATAACTTGTGAAAACTAGATTATGTGAGTGGACTTCCTTTTTTTCTAAAGGGTTGTTGTTTTATTATATTATGTTGCATTAGGAAAGAGATTTTATGCAATTTTTGAACATTCTTTTGTTACCCTTAGAAATCTTTATGTTTGATCAGACCTTAATGAACACTTCCTATGGAAATATTTGAAACTTTGCACTATGCTTGCTGTTAGCCTTTGTTGTTCATTCTCTTTCCAACAATAAAGGGTTGTGATGTTCTGTGTCTAATTATATCACTCATAGGAAAGATTGGGTTTGAAATGTTGTAAAAGCTTTGGTGTATCACCATTTTTATGTTTTATGTGTACATTTGCTTCTACCCTTTTCTCCAAAACCTAGAGAAGAGTTGGATTTATATTAAAATGCTAGAGGTATTAAGTGAGGTACAAATTAGTCCCCCACTTGCTAAATTTCCCATAAGACTATCAAAGAGGTGCAAGCTTTGACGATCAATAGGTTCTTTAAGAGGTGTTCCATCTAGTTTTGTTAATACGTATGCACCAAACCCAAAGCTTTTGTCAATGATATATGGTCCTAACCAATTAGAACTAAATTTTCCTCTTTCATTGGGATCAACATTAATGTTGCATTAATTTTTAGATAAGACTAAATCACCTTTATTAAATTGTGAGGGATGACATTGAGATTATAATAGCGCTATTTCCTTTTTCCATAAGCTTGAAGATGTTCAAGAGCATTGATGCACTGTTCATCGAGCATTTCAAGTTGATGTAGTTTTTGCTCTTTATAGTTTCTATCATCAATAAGTCCTTGAAGAGCAATTCTTAATGTAGGAATCTCTAACTCCAAGGGCATTATTACCTCACTTCCATATACAAGATTGTAAAATGTAGTCCCTATAGAGGATTTAACACTTGTGCAATAGGCCCATAGCGTATAGTGTAATTGTGTATGCCAATCCTTATGATGATTGTTAATAGTTTTTTTCAAGATTTGTTCAATAACCTTATTAGTTTATTCATCTTGACTACTAGATTGTGGGTAATAAGGTGTTGAAAAGTGATGTTCTATGTTGAATGTCTCTAATAAATTCTTCACATCATTATTCTTAAATGGAGTACCATTATTAGAAACTAATGTAGAAGGAAGGCCAAAACAAGCAATAATGTGTTCCAATATGAAACGACCTATTTCCTCAACTGTTTTGGATCGAAGGGGAATGGCCTCTACCCATTTTCTAAACTAATCAGTTGTAGTGATTATAAATTTATGTCTAGCAGAAGAAAGAGGTGATATCTTTCCTATAATGTCTAATCCCCAAATTGTAAAGGGCCATATCAAAACTTGAGCTTGAAGTTTACAAGCAGGAGTATGGGTTAAGATGCTATGCTCCTAACATTTATGGCATTTTCTGATGTAATCAAAGCAGTCATGTTCCATATGTCTCCAATAGTATCCAACACAGATGAGTTTTTGAACCAATGATTTTCCTCCAGAATGAGCACCACAAGAACCTACATGGGCCTACTCAAGGGCTATAGGTATCTCATATTTATTTAGGCATCTGAATAAGATACCATGTAATGATCTTTGATACAACACATCAGCAAGAATAATATACTTATATGCAAGCTTGCGCAAATGGGCTCAGATGTTTTTGGTTGTTGGCTTGAGAAAGGTACCATTTTTTTAAAAATTAAATATCGCATTGTACCATTCACTCGAGTTTTCCTTAGTAGTTTTTAACACATCTTCCAATTTATCATCAATTGAAGGTTTCATGATTGGATGGATGGTGAATGTAAAATATTTTGAAGGATCTTGAGGTGATATAAGAGAAGCAGCACTCGCCATTGCATCTACATGCTTATTATCTTTTCGTGGGATGTTATCAATTGTAAATGATTTGAAAACTTTTGTAACAAATGTAGTGTAAGATCAGGTTGTATTTTGATAATTTGTCATGTGTATCCTGATATGTTCCATTGATTTTTTTTATCACTAATTGTGAACCACCAAAGATCTTAATATCTTTGACACCCATGAATAAAGCAACACACAATTTAGTAATTAACGCCTCATATTCAGGTGTGTTATTTGTACATAGGAAATTTAATCGATATGATAAGGGAATAGGCTTTCCTATAGGCAGGATTAGTATAACCGTAGCACCAGAGCCAGTTCTACACTTAGATCCATCAAAATATAACTCCAATGTATTAGGTTCAATGGTCAACACATTATCATCAAGGAAAGAGGGGGTGCTAGGTAATGCCAAAGGAGAAGGAACATCAATTAAGTGGTCGGTCAAGACTTGACCTTTGATTTCTTTTTGTGAAACAAACTTAAGTTCAAATTCAGTCAACAACATCACCCATTTAGCTAGACGTCTTGATAAGTCTGTTTTATTAAAACTATGTTTGAGAGGATCCAATTTTGTCATTACTTGTATTTCCGTATTTAGTAAATAGTGTCACAACTTACTAGTAGTGAATACAAGAGCTAAACATTTTTTTCAATTTTTGAGTAGCATTTTTCATAATCTATTAGAGTCTAACTAATGTAATAAGCATGATGTTCTTTACCATTGTTGTCATGTTGAGCCAACAATGCTTCAAGAGCATGGGCGGATGCAGCTATATAAAGGATGAATGGTTTTCTTGCCATAGCGAGTTGTAGAATGGGTGGAGTTGCAAGGTATTCCTTCAAACTCTCAAAGGATTGTTTACAATCCTCATTCCAATCAAAATACACATCCTTTTTGAGGAGATGTGTGAAAGGTAATGTTCAATCGGCTAAGGATGCGACAAAATGATGGATGGCTTGAATTCTTCCTTGTAACATTCACAATTGAGAAATATTTCGAGGAGGTGGCATGTTGATTATAGCATTAATTTTATTTGTGTCAACCTCGATGCCTCTGTGAGATATGATAAACCCTAAAAGTTTTACACTATCTACTCCAAAGACACACTTTTTTGGATTTAGTCTCATGTTGTATTTGCGCATCCATTCAAATATTTTTTGAAGGAAATTCACATTGTCTTGTCTAGTTAATGATTTTTCTAAGATGTCATTAGCATAATCTTCCAATATTTTATGTATGTAATCATGAAATATCAATGTCATGGCTCATTGATATGTTGCACCTGCATTCTTTAATCCAAAAGGCATCATAACCCAACAAAATGTCCCCCAAATAGTTGTAAATGTTGTCTTATATTGATCTTGTGGGTTTATGAATATTTTATTATATCCAGAAAATTCATCCATGAATGACAACAAAGCATGTCCCGCAATTGAATCCACTATCATGTTGATATTAGAAAGGGGAAAATTGTCTTTTATAGAGGATTTATTCAAGTCACAAAAATCCGTACACATCCTAATACAATTGTTAGGTTTTACAACTACAACAATGTTTGAGATCCAAGGAGAATAATCAATAGGTCGAATGAAACCTACATCAAGGAGTTTTTCAAGTTCTCCTTTAACAAGCAAGGCTATTTTGGGATTCATCTTTCTTGTCTTTTTTTGAATAGGCTTGGCATTGTCAATAAGGACAATATTATGTGTGACTATCTTTGGGTCTATTCCTGGCATATCTAAGTATTTCCAAGCAAAAATTTCAAGAAATTCATGGAGCAAGATTGTAGTGTCTTCTTATTTGTCATCGTCAAAACACTTTCCTATTTGAATGACTTTTTATTTATCGTCTATTTCCATTGGTATATCAATTGTATCCCCCAAGGGAAGAAAATTTGACTTAGGGAATTTAGGGTCATATTGGTCAATTCCTGTGTCTTGCTCATTACTTTCGCCTACCACATATTTTTGTTTGGTACTGATCACAACACATGTAACATTTTCCTTGGGAGGAGTAAGAGATGACACATCATAAACTCCTAACATTTGTTTAAAGCTTCATCACTTTCAAAATACTCCCATGATGGTGGGGAAGTCAAGTCAAGTAGTTCAGGATGTTTGATAGTAAGAATTGTTCGTGGCTTGCACATGATAGTGTTGATATTTAATGATGGTCTCTTGTTGGCTTTTGTTGTCTTAGAAAAAGAATACCTTAAACTAGTCTTTGTCTCTTGCATGTTAGGTTCTATAGGAACACAAATTCCTTCTTCATTATTTGCACATCCTTTATCATTATATCCCAATTGTTTCACAAGTTCATAACCTCTCCCATAAAGTTTTTCCATTTCTTTCAGGTTCAGAGGATGTTGGTAATCTATCTCATCAAAAATAGTTGTGTAACTTGTATTTTCTTCCAAATGAGATGAGATGAATACTTGTGAAGGTTCTTCCAAATTTTGAGTGGACATAACCAATGGTTGTTCTTTCTTTTCATCCTCTTTTCTTGTGATTATATACTCTCCAATAAAGGAAGGTGTGAATTCCAAGGATCCCCAATTATCATCGAATAATTTGGACATTGGTTCTTCTTCTTGTTTGTTGATATCAAGAGCTTTTGTGTTAGACGTTGGAATCAATGTGTTGAGAGGACTTGTCTTTTCTTTCTCAAGTTGTAGGAAACTTTTAGGCTCAGGGTCTATTTCAACTTGGTAAATCTTGTTGTTACAGAAATATTTCATGATACGATGAATGGTGGAGGGCACTACATGCATCTCATGAATCCAAGGTCTTCCCAAAAGAAGATTGTATGAAACATCATGAGGCATAACATGAATAGGAGTTTGTAAGGTATCCTTTCCAACTGTAATAGGTAAGGTAATTATACTAAGTGGTTTCTTGCTAACATTATCAAATCATCTTATTGATAAGTAGTTAGACTCAATTTTGGATTTGTCTACACACAATCTGTCTAAGAGTTTCACACTACACACATTAAGGGTTGAGCCATTATCAACAAGGGTCCTTTTGAGACCTATTTGATTGAATTGGGATATTATCATAAAGGCATCATTTTTCTTTCTCAATTCCAATGGAGGGAGCTCATGTTGATGGAAGGTAATGTCTACATTAACTATATTCATTCCTTGTATTAGAGCTACTACATTTGCATTTGTACTAGGAGGAACTGTTATTTTTTGCAATGTTGTTTGAAGCATAATGTGATAGTTTGGTGAATTATGAATTAGATCCCAAAGGGATATTTTTGCAAGATTATAATTAAGTTGTACAACAAGATTGTACTCCTTCACACTATGTAGAGGAAAACAAGGAGCACTAGGAAATATAGGATTGGGAAAACGTAAGGCTGTTGGGGTGGGTTGTTGTGGTTGTGGATTATTTATAGTGTTGTGTGTATGTGCAAAAACACCATGTTTAGGTGGATAAAGAGGAAACTTAGGTTTAGGTGAAGGTTGAGACTTATGTGAGGGTGGGTAAAGGATGAGTTGAGGTTGAATTACATTCACATCTTTTGTTTTTGGTTTCTCACAACAAACCTTAGTGGGTGGATTTTCTGAGATTAAGTCTTGAAGGGATTCATCTAACATGTCAAATTCATCATGACTAAAAGGTTTGAGAGGTAAGTTATCATTAGGTGGTTTGGGTTTTTCATGAAAAACCTTAGTGGATGAAATTAGTGAGAGGAAGCCATGTAGAGCTTCATCTAACTTATCCAAGTCATCACTGCTAAAAGGTTTGGATGATATAGTTTTTCTAAACTAAACCATTATTTTTATTGTTTTATTTGATGTTTTTAGTTGTTTTCTTTTGTTTTGTGATGAATCTGATCCAAATGAACTAAGAACTAATGCTGAAAATTATAAAAATCTAATGCTATCCATAATCACCATGAAATTAAATGATGCTAAATCTAATGATTTGAATGTAACAGAAGATAACTAAACTGAAATAGAAAAGTAACTAAGAACAGAAAGAAGCTTAAAAATTGGAAACAGGATTCTGAAAATAGTAATGCAAAATTTGCACTAGGACTAAGTTGCCCAAGATGGTGAATGACTCCTAGTAGGGGTATTTTTTAAATTTTTATGAATTTTCTATTTGATTCTTATGTGTTCTATGTTGTAAAATTCAAATGTAAATTACAAATGCTTAATTTTACTATTTTTCAATGAAATGAAGTGCAATAATGCAAGCTAAATGAGTGAGCTTTTCAATAATGCAAATTTTAAAACCCTAGAATGCAATTTAAACAATGCAATGCAAGCTAATTCTAGGATGTAAATGCACTTTGAATAAGAAATATGATGTTATAAATTTAGGTTCACTAAAATGTGGACTATGGAAATGGAGTGCTCAACTTCCCTTTATCTGCACCTAAAAGGGGAATGGAGGAAGAGTAATCTGATTTCACAAAGTTCACACTCAAGAACAAATCCTTGAGATTCCAATGCAATAAAGATTGAAATTTTTCAAAGGATATTGTTCTTAAGGTAGTAAATTGATAAAGAAGATTGATTATTAATGAAAAATAAGAAAATGCAAAATGTTTGAAAACACACTGTGATATGTAGAAAGATAGATTAAATGCAATATAAAACAAGATAGAGAAGCCAAACCGAAAGAGTGCACCTAGAAAATGATAGAGGCTAGAGTGAAGACTATAGATGTCTCTAAAATTTTAGAAAATATGATTTTCTAATCAACTAGGACTCATACACCAAGCTAGGCGACCTAGTCCCAGATAAGGTTTTCTGCCCAGAAAGCAGTTTCAGAGAAATGGGTACTAGAATCTAAAAAATAATCTAGTAAATACCTTTAGTGGGACTCATATGCCACTCTGGGAAACTTAGTACTCTTTTTCTTTTCCAAAAATTGAAATCACAGATCTATAATCCAATACCTGCACTTTATTCTTAGACTAAAACCCAAATATGACTCTATAAAAACACCTACAAATTAGAATATAATTTGGATTCTAATGGGGGGTTTACCTTGGTCAAACCCATAGTTTGTATTTAAGCCTTGAATTAAATAAAGAAATATGTGATAAAACCCTAGCCCTAAGTGTATCTAAGACTAGGAAATCTGTAGCAAGATACAACCCTATTCTAACATGCAAGAATAAGATGCATAAATGAAACTAGAATGAAGCAAGACTCATTCCAAGAGACCCTAAATCACATTAGAAATGAATCTTAATAACATGCAAACCTTCCTTAGGTTGAATATAGAGAGAAAATGGAAGATGGAATCACTTAGAAAACAAGTCCTTAGGCTTGGCTTGACGGCTAGTTGCATCTCCCCAACCTAGAATTCTTCATGATTCTCCATAGGCATCCATGATCAACCCTAAACAATACAATATCTTGGATAAAAATTGAGCTTTAAGACCTACAAAATCCCTAGATTTCTGCCCTAAAGCTTCAACTTTGTTGTAGATAGACTTGTGAATCTTCTTGTGAAAGATATTCAACACTTGACTCTTGAATTTTTTTGTTAAAATGATTAAATGCTATGAAAAATGACCTAAAAACTTATATTTATAGAAATCAATACCTAATTAGTCCTTATTTAGACCTCATAGGTCGACATCTATCAAAAATTTTAATTAGGTTGGTGAATTTCCTACACAAAATTGAAAAATGCCCCAAAAGGGACTCATTCGCCACTCTAGGTGACTTAGTCCCACTAGAGGGGACTCATTTTCCCAAGGTGGCCAATGGGTCCCACTTAGGGTTTTTGAGGTGGGTTTTCTAAGTTGAATGCTATTTGTCAATATTTATATGATTTTTGAGTGGAATAAGCCTCAAGGTCCAAAATAATGGGTCTTAGGGGCCTATAAATGTTGATTTAAAGGATGATTAATGCAAGGGTGCCCAAGATAGGTCCAAATTAGACCAAGGATTGTACTATCTCCAAGAAGGGAGTACAATTTCAGTGTCCACAACATCTTAAGAAGTTCTATGCCTAGTCTTGAAGGGTGTAAATTTGAAAATACAAAAAAATTTAAAAAAATGATCAAAATCTTAAAAAATGAGAAAAAGGATTGAAAAAGTAAAGCAAAAAAATCACCCTCTAGTGAAAACCACTTCATTGGTGCTTTGGTCAAGCACTTTGGTGAAACCCTAGCAAATAGGTGCCTCGCATAAATAAAGCACCTCCATCTATTCTTTGGCTATTTAGCCTATCATTCTTTGGACCACCATTCATTCCATCACTCATGTGCATCTCTATCATAGCTTGATGTTGTGAAGTATCATATCCCTTTAGTACTTGGCATATTCCAAAGATCTATTTGTCTTGCCTACATTAAGGTAGTCTATTGTGTCACATTGGGGGTACTTTGTTATGGATCACATTAGGTTCTTGAATATCTTGAGTTCATAAAAAAAACTCAAAAAAATTCATCAAAAATTCATCAAAAAATCCAAAAATATCTACAAAATCTTGTATAGCTAAAATCCAAAAACATTCAAAAAATTGTAGTCAAAATCCAAAACATCCAAAACACATCAAAATCCCTAAATAGGTCAAACATCAAAAATCCAAAAACAGTATCCCTTTTTCAACTACATCATCTCTCAGCTTGAACATAGGCAAGGTCATCATTGATGTGCCCCTAAGACACCTTAGGTCAGTCCTTTAGGAGTCCTTCATAATAAAATAGTGTCCCTCATTTGTTCATATCTCATTGTAAATAAGTCGAGTTAGTCAAACTAAGTGGTCTCTGCATGTATAACATAGGAAAGGCTTATTTTTTATCAACCCTCGAGGTTCGTAGGATAGGTCTTTCTAGGTTAGGTTCTTGGTTGAAACTCATAAAATTCCTAAACATTTAAATATCTCAAAAAAAAACATTTGAAAATCGAAAAACCCAAAAACATTAGAAAAAATTCAAAAGACCTAAACAGACTCAATTTTTTATAGAGGAAACACTAAACAACCTCAAATAATAAAAAACATAAACATTCATGTAAAATTTCAAAAATACCATAAACAACCTCAAAATATTTTCAAAATACCAAGAACATTGAAATATTCTAGAAAAACCAAAACCACCCATCCCATCTCACTTTCACTCGCAATAAACTTTCACCCATAATAAATTGATCATCACCTTCACCCTTTGGAAAAACAAGCAAAGAAAAAGTGTAGCAAGTCATAAAGTGAGAACGCTATTGTCAAAATATAAAGCCTAAATCATAGGTAAATGTGTTTGTGAAGTTTATATCAAATGGCTTATCATGAAGCTCATCATCATCCTAACATCAAAAAACCATGTAATCAACATGTCCTATGATGTATCCTTCCTACAATGGACATCAGTATCAGACATCACCTTAGCTAAATTAAACTGGCAAGAGATGTAGATAACACTAACTATTTTTCTTTGATCTTTTCTTCTGATTTATCTTAATAACCCATTCCAAGGACCTCTCGGTGATGTCTATCAAAATGATTTAGATAGAAAGGAATGGGGAATCAATAATTATCTTTCATTTGATGTTCTTGTAGATACTCTTTGAAAATAGTCTTGGCACATACTTGCTTAGTTGTGTGTAGGGAGGTTGTTTGGAGTATGTTATTGACTATTGTGTATGCTTTGGTCTAATTTATTCTAAACTTCTAACTTACATTTCAATGAGGTTTTTGTATGTCAAGATGTGAACAAGAACTATCCTATCTATTTGTAGATTCAAAGTCCATTACACTAGATAAAACACCATCCTAGTTATCAATACCTTGGTGCATCATGTCTACATGTTATATCAAACAATAAGGAATGATGAAAAATACCAATCCCTAGATATGAGAAAATCATCATTTTGCATTCATCCTCACCATCTCAAATAAAGTCTTGGTGGATCATAGACTTGTTGGATATTTTGAAGAAATTATAAAAATCAATTGTCAAATCATTCTTTATTCTTCTATCTTCTCTTTGTGCTAACTTGGTATCATGAAAATCATCCAAAAACATCCTCAATGCATCCATCCTACATCCACAAATCATTACCATAAATGCATCTCATAATCATACCATATCACATCATACATCTTGCATCATCATTTACATTGTGATGAATAATATAGATTTGTTATTATAAGCATCTTAATTTTTGCATCACACATCATAAACATGCATTACATTATCATTATTATGACCCATAAACATCTGTATTTTCCATCCATACACATGCATACATAATCATCTCATCATAAAACTGCATAGAAAATACATAAAAAGAAATGCATCCACAACATTTATATACATAGCATCCATCTCATAGCATATCATAAAAAGATAATAAAAAAGGATCATAACATTGCATCCATCGATATCATTACATCACATATCGCATGGACATAAATAAAGGGCATCCATATATAAGCATCACATTTCACATCATATGCATCTATACATTCATAAGTATGAAATAAGATGGACATATCATGTCTAATCCTTATTTGTATCATATATATCAAAAATGAATATCATGGTACAATATCTGGATCATTGTATGTATATCAATCATAAATACAATATCCATAAGGCTATAAAAAATGATCCCATGAATGTATATCTTTGTAAGGAATGGGAAAAAATAAAAAAAGTGTCTATACACTTGAGCTAGCCTTGATGGATATTCCCCTCTTTGGCTTGCCTCTTTGGTTGATCCTCAGCACTGGGACGTGCATCGCTCCACTAGGAATATTTGGGTTGTCTAAGTGGCGCTGAAACATCATGGTGGTACATCATCCTATAATACATCACCTTGGTCATGACCTCTTTGTACAGTCTATTGGATATAGTCCTACCATGGGTGGTTGTTTTCATCATCTCTATCTGCTACTATTTCCTGATCTCCTAGTCTCTCTCAACAATGATGGCTTGTACCCATTGTATTGCCTAGTCTCTCTCAACAATAATACTCAAAATCTATTGTTGTGCCTAGTCCCGCTCAATAGTGATCACTAAAATCTGTTGGCAGGCCTAATCACATTCACCCATGAGAACCTGCACCTGCTACTACAACTACTAAATTTGTGCATCTCTGGCCTCTAGTGGTGGTGGTTGAAGTGGTTGCTACTAACCAAGCTATTGTTGCATTGGCTACTACTAAATTGCAGGTTGTTGAGGAAGATTTTTTCCAACTTGTAGAGCCCCTAGAATCTATCCATCCTAGCCAGCCTAGCCACACTGTCCCTATCCATGTCCTCTGTCCCTTCCTGCTCCCCTACCTCTAAGTCTCCCTAGTGGAGGAGCACCCACTAGATCTTTCAACCTTTGAGGGGGTTTAAACCATGCATCATAAGTATACGTCATATGTGCAATCACCTAACCTTGGTCGTAAGCCCATGGTTGAGCTACTAAATATCTAAAAATCTCTAATGCCTTTGGAGCTAGAATGGTGGGTCCCCATATGGGAGCCTCTTGATCTGACCTTGCAAAGACAACTCCATACTGATCATTGAGCCTATCATGTGGCTCACCAAACTATCATGCCACCCTTTCTAGCAAATAACGCTCAATGATGGTGTGCTCTTAGCCCTGCATGTATCAAGTCTGTCTCACAAAGAACTATTGAGCATCATCCTACCATAATAGAATTTGTAGCGAGGTTCGTCATCTAAACACTTTCATATCATCCAAAACCCACTGCCAATACGAGAGCCCAATCTATCTAGTGTGCCCCAAACTAATAGCACCTCTATATCATCAAATCACTGGATCATCCAACTCAACATCGCCCATTTGTACTAATTGTCGGAGCACAACTATATGCTCCCAAGCCCAAATTTGAAGCAAGGTCACCCCTGTACCAATGGCTTTGCCATCACAATAGATGAAGTCATGCATATCATGATATAATGAGGCCAACATCACTAGCCCCCATGCAAATAGAGTCCTTTAGTGGAGCATCATGTGCCATGCTAGGCCCCATCTTGGGCTGAACCCTCTTCTCCGTTGGTCTGGAGTGACCAAACCTAAAATGATGGTTGCAATGATCAATAGAAATGTGGGCATCTGACCTCTATACATCTCGAAGTCAATCTATCACTAGTACAAAAACAACAATATATGACTAAATAAACTACTAAAAATTGCATATAAATGACTAATTTTGGTCACGTGACCATTAGTAGTTTATTGCCGGTCATTTATAACGTGACCAAATTTATGACTAAACTATTTTAGTCATTTATCTAGTCATTGATTTAGTCATTTATTTGGTCATTGATTTGGTCATTGATTTAGTCATTGATTTAGTCGTTAGTTTAGTCATTGATTGTTGTTAACTAGTCATTCATTTAGTCATATATTTAATCATTTATTTAGTCATATATTTAGTCATTACTTTAGTCATATATTTAGTCATTAATTTAGCCATATATTTAGTTATTAATTTGGTCATTACTTTAGTTATATATTTAGTCATTATTTTAGTCATGGTAGTCATATATTTAGTCATTGTATTCATATATTTGGTCATTGTATTCATTTATTTTAGTCATAGTAGTCATTTATTTAGTCATGGTTTAGTCATTTATTTGAGTTAATCAATGATTCAAGTTATAAATCAAATCTAACTTAAATAATTATCACAAATTTATGCATATAAACTTCAAATATCATAGATATTCAAATGTTTTTTTTTTTGTATTGGATTAACATGAAAAAAATATATACAATCAACAAACAACTTTATGCATATAAAGCTCAAATATCATAGATATTCAAATGTTTTTTTGTATTGCATTAAAAAAAAGAATATACAAACAGCAAACAGCTGCATAACCAAAGGAATTACAAACAACATACAACTGCATAAATAAAGATCCAAAAAATACATCCTTCACTACACTCTTGGTTGCCATCGAAGACAAATCCAAGATACGATACAAATTCTACAAACATTGAAGGGAGAAAAGACATGAAAATATATAGTAAATGTAGTTATATTATGTGGTGCATATATTGCCCGATTCATAACAGCCTTGCCCTCCCATTCCAGTTGCACAACCCTTGAGAGAATATTAGAAGGATTTGAATGAGAAGGATCACAACTTCCTATCTAGAAATCTCACTGGTCATGGTCAGATAAAAATAAAGAGTGCATGTTCACCTCTCCAATTTGACGAGCTACAACCTGAAAATAAGATTTTAGTGAGGGTTTTAGAATATGTTTATTAAAATGAAAATACAATTATTAAAATGAAAATACAACTCCAAAACCTTTCCTTTATGTTGTTCAAACACTTACAAAAGAATAGGAACATGACCGTTCTTTTATATTATAACCTACAGTCCCTTACCCTTGTAATGCATAAGTACATGATACATCTTTGCAAAGGAACTTTAATTCTATGATTGTGATAAATCTCTGATCCTCTGTAGTCTACCCTCATTCTAATTACTATCATCCTATGACCATGTTAATTTTTACTTCATTGTTTCTCTTACTATTGAACTTCCCCTTAAAAAAATTGATCATTTACCTCTTTATCTTCATATCTTGCTAGTTTCTTTATCACCAATCACAAATCCTACCAATTGAAGTAAATTTGAGTCATTTTCCACAGTTTTCCTACTTGTTAGCAACTCTAGAAGAACAATGCCATAGCTATACATACATAGGTACAAGAAATTTTCTTAATGCATACTTGGTCATGAAATTACAAGCAAGTGAAGATAATGCAAAGGAAATCAACCACATTCAAACCTAGTTTTCCTACTTGTTAGCAACTCTAGAAAAACAATGACATAGCTATACATACATAGGTACAAGAAATTTTCTTAATGCATACTTGGTCATGAAATTACAAGCAAGTGAAGATAATGCAAAGGAAATCAACCACATTCAAACCTGCTTTACAATGCTAGCAGCTTCAGCATATACATCTTGAATGTTTTCAACAAGCCTATGAAGAAAGATATTTGAAAATCCTCATACAACCACAATAAATGGAGAATGTTCTTGTGGAGAATATTGGTGATGCTAAATGAAACAACCTGAAAAATAGGATTGCACTATAATCATGTGCACTACATCAGACATCTAGTAATAACAAAGGGACATCCATCAAAGCATAACAACAGGGATTTTTTGTCACATGTTGTAGTTACAAGTGCCTTGCTAGACATACATGAAAATATGGAAGCATAGAAAATATTTTTTTTCTTTAAACTTTAAAGTCTGAAAACTAAATTTTTAACCATTGCTAGTTTTCATGAGTGAACACTAAGCACCTATGACCAAAGGTAAGTAACTTAATATTAAGGAAATTAGTTGTCACCTCAAATTTACTAATGACTTATTCTTGGCCCTTGTAATTAGTAATAGCATAAGGAGATTACATAGATAGATTTTTCCCTTGCATCTAACCTTTATTATTTTTAATATGATAAGGAACAAATCTAGAGGTGTCTCTGCCTAATGATCTGACCAAGCTATTAGATTGTACAAATGTTGGGGACTCTATGCCACATGATTTAGGTATTTGTTTCATTTTTCTTAAGGATTTGGATTAGTGAAGGTCATGAAAATTTATTTCACTTTCATAGGAAACCTTGTAAATTCTATAGAGCTAAAAATATTACATGTACAATTTGAAGCATAATATATGACTGAGAAATTGCTTTGGTCCTTTGAGTTAAATCTGAAGTCATATTACTAAATTGAGGAACATCTTTAATGAAGCAAGTTTCAATTTAAGAAGCAAGCTCAAGAGATGGTGTAGATTGTATATCTCATCGTACCTATTTGGGTGTTTCAATCTTGGTTGCTCATATCTAATATAATTGATTTTAAGAATCAAGTTCAAAAATTTAGACATTGTTCATCTTATTATACTCCAAAGCATATTTCGGTTTCAAAAGTTTATATCTACTAGTGTAAAAGCATCATATGTTTATCAACTTGAACTTCACACCAAGTTACTAGCTTTAGGTTGCCAAACTATGTTACATTGATCTTGTTTGTGGTTGTACATGCGAATCTCAAAGACATACTCCAATGTTGTTGTTAAAATATACACACGATTTTTTTGGTTAAAGACTTGATCATAATACTGTTCTTGTATGTTGAGATGTTATGTTACACCAATGTAATTCTCTTTGTATTTATTGAGGCAATGAATTCTCAGTGATTTTTTCATAGGCGTGGCTGAGAAAATCCTTGATCTATCTGCAATACAATGGTCTAACACAACATAAAATTTCCAACTCTACACTAAACTCTGTTTTAAAACTTATGACTTCCAATTTTCCTTAAAAAATATTCTCAAAGGTTTTTGTTAGGCATAAGAGCTATTACATATTCGAACAAATGCTTCAAATTTACTGTCTCACTCTCAAGTGGCCCTCAAATGATTCTAAGCCAACCCAAATTGCAATACTGAGATATAGCCTTCTAAGATACTATGAGTATCTGTCCTTGTATGGGGCTTTTGGTGTAATCTATACTGAATGTGGAGATATTTGTTTCTAATGGATGGATGAATTGTAAGTGCAAAAGGCGTGTCATCAATTAATGAATTTTCAAATTGGTTGGTGTGGGATATAATGCTAATGTCATTATGTTTGGCTTTCAAACATTTCAAGGAAGAGAAAAGCAATTACAAATTCTATTTTTTCATCTCATAGGCTTAAACTACTATTGAAACAAAGACCACATAACCAATGCACTAAAGGGAAAGATTTCTAGAGCCTATTCATGTGCCTGCTTCTTGAGCCTATTCATGTGCTTGCTTCTGAACCTGACTTAGATTCCATGAAACAAGATTTAGCCAAAACTAGACAATATACAACAAATATAATATACAAAGAATTGATTCTAATATTTTAAAAATATTTTCAACTGGTTATCTATTTTTATTTGTGGTAGAATTAGCTAGTCTACCATTAGGTCTAGCAAGATTGTAGAAGCTAGAGAGTTTTTGCAGACTTGTGGATCCTCACAAGCAGATTCTGTTGGGTCTGTGAGTCAAGTTTGTAGAATGCAGACATGTGAAGATTAAGTCCACTTAATCTGTGATTCAGTTAGTACTGTGTTTGTTGGTTTATTTATTTTTATTAATGATGGATTATATTTCCTTGTATTGATGTAGTTGAAATCTCGGTTCCTCAAATTGAGACAAAATAGTGATTTATTGCCATAAATCAAACACAATAGAAAATGATTTTGCAAACTGAAAAAATTGCAAGATTTTGAAAAGATTACTCAAAAAGATTTATTGCCAATTTAATATGATTTATCCTATTTTATTTGTGATTCACCATAAAATTGCATTTTTGGTGGCTTTTTGGTTGTCTTTTTGGTTGGCATTGTTGTTTATTGATTAATATATGAGAATTTTTTATTAGACTGGAAGTACTTCAAAGTTAGGACTGTTACATTGAGCTTCTTTTTGATGTCTTACACATTTTTCCATCTTATGCCTCATAGCTCAGACTATGGTTAAGAAAAGTGGTGTTGTTTATTATTATTTTTATTCTGCAACTTCTTAACATTCTCATAACTTGGGTTTATGATAATAAGATGGTACCTTGGTGGTTTCAACTCAATCCATCTTTAATAAAAAAATAGAAACAATTGTAAAATCTATTTGACTGCAACAAATAAGTAACTGTTCTACTCAACTTACAATATTCATAAATAATAAATAGCATGCTTCAAGTAGAAACACTATCTTCTAGTTGAACAACTTAATGTATGTGGCCAAGTGTTTCTAGCAGCTGGTTTTTTTAATGTTTTATAGATTTATTTTACTCCCTAGAGTGCTTTGCTAACGAGTTGTAGTCACTTGCTGTTATCTTCCACAATGTTCTTATGAAGTTTGTTGATGTGTACTTAGAATAACAATTTGCAAGATATCTGTCAAATTCCTCCATGGATAAGCTACAGTTTGGAAGGAAACAACACATTAGGGGAGGATATTATTCAATGTGAACTTGCTAGCTCTTTCATTGAAGAAGAGTTATCTTCCTGTGTATGTAAGGAAAAAGGAAGTAATTCATTAGAAGGTTAACTTAGTCATCCATCCATCTAGAAACATTATTTTGTGCATCTATTGGTTTTGTACCCTAGAAAAGCTAAATTGTTCTGAGTTGGTTTTTCAATGATGACAGCCAAATCTGAAATTTCTTTGCTAAGATCTTCTAAAAGTGTTTCAAGTGCTATGTGTTCCCATCAATCTAGAGGTAAAACTGGATGGAAACGCTGTAATACTCAACAACAGAAAGCTTTCCAAGAAATATTGAACAATAATAGGAAGCTCTGGACTGAAGACTATCAAGAAAGGGAAATTTTTGGGAATGTGATGGAGTCTCATTCAGTTTCATCAGGCACAAGAAACTGTTGAGGCACTAGTTAAGTGTCCTTGCCGTGAAATAGGATTTAGTTCTCTTGTGTAGTATGTGTCAAATAAGTGTCAACATTCAGGTGATAAGTGTCAAGATTTAGGTGATACAGAGTGCAAATATGGTAGAAAAATAGATCCTGTAACTCTATTGCAGAGAACAGCAGGGAAAGCATCCCCAGAAAATGGTACTAGTTGTAAACTTTTATATTATGGCAATTTTGTCAATACCGACTCTAATAGTGTTAGCAAGAGAAATAAATGGATTACATTCAAAATTTAGAATAAGTGCCTTTTAAGTCATATTTTCAAAGATTTCAAATACCACAAACCAAAAAAATAAACCAATCAGGTCACCAAACAAAATACTCAAAGGATATATTTCTGAAAATTGTCAATACTGGATAACACTAAAAGATGAAAATGAGCAATCAAAGAATAACAAGCACTAGAGAAAAACATGCTTATTGCAGTTGGAAATATGGCAAGTAGTTGCTCGTATATTGGTGCTGCTTCAGAAATGGGTCTTAACTGTCGCACAAATAAATAAAACAAATTAAATTATAATGTAAGTGCATCTTGGTCAACTTACAAAATTTTGTATAATATATAATCATGTCTAAACCATATAAACAAGGAAATCGTAACTAATTTTAGTGATTACATTACATATCTGTATTTTCCCCTACAACAACTTAAAATTGTCCAATTAGATTAAAAATCAAACAAACCTCATATAATCAACTGTACTACCTATATACCTCTCCTAGAAGAAAAAAATGAGTTTCAGTGGCCTAAATCACTTTAAATCTAGTAAATATGTCAATGGTAACACCACCTCCAAATTTTTTCCTAAAATCATTTACAGAAGGCAAGGACTTGCTTTAATCTAGTCAAATATATTAGACTTGTATCAAACAAAGGAAAAAAATTTAGGGCCAATACACCTAGTTATTACTGGAACTTCACTGACTCTAAGGATACTCCTTGAATAACAAATTGGTCAATCTCAAGGTCAATGACCGTAAGATGGATCAAATTAAAATGTCTCATTTAATTTAAGCCTAAAGACTATATGAACAAAAGTAATACATGACAACTGGAATGCTAAGTCTTGCCTGGGCTTCATTAGCAAGGTCAACCCAAGCATCAACATCATATCAAGCTGCTAGAATGCGCTCTCTTGATGTCCTCTCTTGTATTAACAAATCCTTTTATTTATTAGTAATGTCAGAAAATTAATTGCTCATCAAAGTTGCTCTATTTCTCTTTTCCCTGTCGATATACCTACTTAATATAACAGATTACTAACATATGACAAAAATAAAATATAGAAACATGATAATCATACTTTCTTGTAGATTAAGGTTTGAAGTAGTGAGGTACAGTATCATTGTTGATCAAACTGCGCATGCCAACCAAGAAAGTAATAAATTTGAACTTTGAAGAAACTGAACTTGTTATTCTGAATGACAAATCCACCTTACAGCCATCATATGAACTAATATTTCCATTAAAGAGATCCTAAATTTACTTGAACAAATTTTCTCCTTAATAATGATCAGTGAATTTTGGAAGTCAATAAGTGAAATTGTATCATTGAGATCTATCCATCTATGGTGTTCTTCAGAAATCAAGCACTATAAGGATAAATGGAGATTAAAAATTTGTGTACGAGTGCTAGAAAAAAATAATCGTTTTCAAAACCAAATCATTATAGGCTCCCCTCGATTTCTGCTCAAAATTTGCCAATTATGATTAACATAAATGCAAGAATATTTTTTATGATTGAGGGGAAAAGGCAATCATGCAAGGAAATTCAATGTATATGACTTATACCACATGAAGACTAAGTTCCAATATGAAAAATTAAAAATATGATTGGTAGAAAGTTATGTAAGAAAAACATATTTGAAGTTGAACAAATTTTTTGAATTAGTACTAAATTGGATCCTAAAGACCCTGGATATGTAGAAACTAGTTAGATATATGTTTAATCCAAATGTGGTCCTTCTTTTGGAGTCTATTAAAAAAAGGCTTAAGATGGAACATCATCCGGTCTATTTTAACAAAAATTGGATCATAGGATCATGTACATCAATGTTTAAGCCAAAAACACTCTGGAAAGTATTGTTTATGAAAAAAGGTTTGATTGAAAAAAGATATTGTTGCATTTCTAAACAAACAAGAGCTGTAGGGCAGCAAAGTTCCTGCCAAAGACTAGCAGAACAATTTTGTTATTGTCTTATCCCTTTTGGCTTTTAAAATCTATTATGTTGGTTATTTTGGAGCCAATGCGTCTAAAATTGTTGTTGCGATGGATAATTGAGGTCCTCTGAATCTGGTGATAGGATACTTAACTCTTTAACTAGTTCTTCAATTTGCTTGCAAATGATGAAAAATATCAATATTGCTTAAAGGCACAGTTCTACAAAATTAAGAAGATTACTAATGATATACAACCAGATTGGTCTCTTTCAAACTCACTGATAAAGGGCCGAGTATTTATAGATCTATGCAAATTCTATACCAATGTGCCATAAATTCAGTATATGCCAAATTGGTATTGATTTAGCAATTTTACAAAGAAGTATATTCTGCAAACTACATCAATGATGAAGATTTTGCAGGCCAAGTCTAATTTTTAGAAAAGAATGGAGATTGTTGTTCATAGAAGAAGCACATATCTCACAAGTTACTAAGATGCTTAGTCAGACTTTTGAATCCTTTCGGTGATTCATGCACGAGTGAGCAGAAAAGGGAAGGGGAAATAGAGCCTGGTGAGCACACATAGTCTACTCCTTGGAAATTGCATCAACAGAGAAGATAAAGGGTTTTCCTATGGTCTACGGTGCTTTGATAGACTCTTAAGAAGGCCTGAATTTGATGGTCTGTAGCCTCTATTTATAGTTCTAGCCTATATTTTCCAAGGAATTTATAGGTAAAATAGGTTGTAGGATTAACAAACATTATGAGTTTAACTTTCCCAATATAAAATTATTGTATTGAAAAAGAGACGATGTCAATCTTCTCCTAGGTTTGAGGTACAATCCAAGTAGAGCACCAAGTAAAACAGTCATCAAATGTTCAATGTTCAACTGATAGGCGTTGATTTGAAATTATAGGTTTACAAATTTTGTATTGCATGCAAAGTACAAACTGAAGATAATCAGTTTTGATGTTTGAATTCCAGTCTCGTCAAAGTCTATGTAAACAACACAGAATTATATACTCCACATTTTCACTACAAAGCAGAAAAAGTATCTGTTTACACTAGATTAAGAAAATAAATTATGGTATCATGCTGAAAAGTAGATTTGATAGACACTATTTACAATAATATGTTGACAAGAAAATTGAATCCAACATTCTCTGTGAAATGGAAAAGTCAAATCATTTTGATACTGATTAATAGCTGCCATAAAACTGCTCTTGCTTTGCCCAATTATGGATGACTATACAATGAAAATAGAGATCATGTTATGATAACAAGATTTTGTTAACCACTTAGAGAGAGTTCATGTAGCTGAGAAGGTGGCATGGAATTTCATGGTGTGTATAATGATTTCAATGGTAGGATGCATATTATAGCCTCCTAATTGAATACACAGCCTTGTGCATGCATCCTCATTTTGCATACATGCCTATCAAGGTAAGGTAACTTAGTGAAAAGTGAATAGAAATGAATGGGAAAAATTTGCATACCATTGCCAATTTTATCAAGTTTAGACAAGAAGATGAGAAGATACTGAATTATGCTAATAAAGAATGTTGAGATGATAGGAGAAATAATTAAACATCCAATGTCCATAATATTCAAAAGTGGATACATACCTAGATTGAGTGCTAACATTAATTATAACATTCTTCTCTAAATAGTTTTTAACCAAACACCACATTAATAAGGTTCATGAACTTTGGTCAATTTATGAAGGTGAAGATTTCACCAAAGTTCAGAATTTCAAATATGTTTGAATCTAACTAACAAATAAAATTTATGCATAATCTAAAAAATATTAAAAGAAAATGATGTACAAGCATACTATAAACGTCCAACATTAGTTATATTTCAAAATTTGATACATGTTACAAATTATTTAGGTGACATGATCATGGGAATGCCTCTTCGTCAAGGGCTAGTCCTTCACTTCTGCATTATTAGCCTGAACATCAAAAATGTCATAAGAGAAATCTTGTTTCCATTTAAAAGAGCTTGCATGTGCAAATAAATAGAAATCATTTAACTCGCTATCATAAAACCCAACTATAACAAGTAAAATTTTAGCAAAACCTGAGAAAGGGGGCTTGCTTTTGTCATACCAGCACTAGAGAATGAAATAATCCACAACTCCAAGTGAAATGCATGCAAAGGCCTTGCTTGTACCACACTAGACTCCATAATGCTAGGGAAAACTCATTATCAACATATCAGGGTTTTAAATTGTTGAAAATATATTTTGATACTTGAAAGAGGCAATGGAAAGAAATTGCATGCTCCCGAGTTGCTTGTTACAAAATTATATTAACATAGGCACCATTGTTATTTACCACTATTTAATACACATTCTATATTGAATAGAATATAGTTAAAACACTAGATTTGGAAACAATATAATTGATTACCTGAAGGCACATACAAATTTTCATAAGGCCTTCCATATGAAATGAATTGGGTATATAGCATGGAAAGAAAAATGTTAGGAAAATACAAATTTCTGCCACTACAAAATTTATATTTTTTGCACATGCATTCAAAAACTGGGAGGAACAAGCTTCAACACAGAATTCTTAATGATAAAGATAAGAAATAAAATATGATATTTTGTAAACAAAATAAATCTAAACCTTAATGATACTAAAATGCAAGTCAAAAAGTTTGGCTTAAAACTACTATTTTAGTAGATAGTTATATTCTTTGATCTGGATTTTTTTTTATTGCTATCTAATTTTGAGGTTGATACCCATGATTGATCCATTAGCCTCTTCCTTCAACTAACTGTGTATCTTCTCTTCATGCGTGAGTAATATTTTCTTCAATTCCTTGAACAGATATCAAATAAAGAAAGCCTCTACAGATATTACTATTTTTTTAGAGCACGGTACCACAATTTCAACCTATGACAAGGATTTAGAATTGACAACACTCACAACAAATATTTCTTATGTGGACTACTGGCATGATAGTAAATATTCCTTATATAACAAATCCAAACAATAACTAATCTAGTTGGATGGAGACAACAAAATAGGGCCCACATGAACAGCTGCAAGAGAAAATAAGCAAGAAGAAAGAGGCTTGCAACAAAGAACTTAGAAGCAAGCCTGAAAAATGGTTAAAACCACAAAAGAATTGATCAAGAACAACATGACCCCACTTTCCATTCCTCTTTAGGTAATGGAGAGGCTGGCTTCTATGGACATTTACCATCCATCAATCCACTATTTAGTTTCAGCCATTAAGCAACACACCTTTGTTGACAATATCCACTACTTATACCCTTCATAGACAATGCTCTCCATCTTTGCAATGAGATACATTAAATGCCCTACCTACATTGGTGCATTGCTATCTATCCATACCAAACAAGACCTATTCCTTCCCTAGTCACCAATTCCTTTGTTGGTGATATCTACTACCAATTCTATCTATTTCACAATATAGATTCAAAACAGTAATTGTTTTGTCCCTCTCAGCTACCTTAGACTTCGTAAGTTGGATCTAATTTGTTTATATTTAATGCAGTAGGTCTCAATTTTTTCTAGGCAACTTATTTTCCAAACTTTAGGGATGATGTGGGGGCAGTGGGGGTATAGCTACTAAAATAATATATAAAAATTAATTAAAAATTTTGAAAAAGAAGTAATTTATAATTTATGTGATCAAAATGAGTAAAAGAAGCTAAAGTAAAAGTCTGCATGACATCTTGCAATCGAGACAACGAATCTTGATATATCCTACCTTGAGTGGAAATTGACCAAGACTCCCATTAGACTTTGTAGGATCATATTTTGCACAAATAATTTGATTTGGTAGTTTCCTTTGGATTTTGTCTGTAGAGAAAGATAGTAAATTGTTGGATTGTTAGAATAATATGACGGAGGAGAGGGAGGAATTTATTTTATATAACTAAAGTCACAGTGGTAGGTAGCAGCCAACATGTGTTGTATGGCGGGTGAGCATTCCAAATGGAAACTTTTTTTGCAGGTGTTTTATTGACATGAACTACCCTAGCTGTCAGGGAGTGGTGTATTTTCCCAGCAAAATCAGTTGGTCCTAGTGAAATCAATAAGATAACAGGACTGACAAATATTCTTCATTGAAACCTTAGCTAACTAATCCTATCAGCTAATTTTTGGAAGATAAAAAATTTGGGCAAGAAAAGGGAAAAATTTAAGTTTGCATAATCTTCAATGTCAACGAAACTCCCTTTCTTCAGCATATTCTAGATTAATGAAGCCTGACCATTATTTTTGGTTTAAAAAAATAAATACATAGACTAATTATCTTTGACATGAGGCCAAATCCTAATATATATCAGAAATTGTATCATCGTTGCTTGATGTATGTTATGGTCAGAATGGGCTTGGCGAGGAAGCTCTAATGTTGTTTTAAGAGATGCAAAAACTAGGAATGAAACTTGACCGAGTAATAGAAACCACCATCGTCAATGCTTTTTCCAAATGTGGGAAGGTAGAGGATGCTCGTAATGTGTCTGAAAAAATGACTCAAAGGAATGTGAACTCATGGAATGCAATGATTACAGGCTATGTTCAGAATGGCCACAGTGAGCAGGCCATGCAATTGCTTTTTCGGATGTTACAAATAGAAAAGCATTCTACCACAACACTAGATAATTTGTTAATAGGAAAAATAAAACCTAAAATAACTTGTGGCAATACCAAGAAAAGCAAGAGAAATTACATTAATAAAACATTCGTGGAAATGGAGACGAAGAAGAGAGGCTGCCATTCTTGTCTCATTCATCACAACAGACCTCTCAACATTGAACACAATTTTCTCCAAATCTGGACAAATATTCCTATAGAAACAAAGGAAAAAATATGAACCTGCAAAGAACAATTTTCCAATTCCATCAGAGCACAAGTAGGTAACTGTGGGTTTGTTCTGAATAAACCTAGGTGATCCCAGACAAAACCAACAGTGTTTTAAAAAAAATCTTGGCATTTTTTAAATTTATGTCGCAATGTGTAATGGTTTCCCGGATGTGCAGTGACAAAGGAGGCAAGAGATAGGAGGAGAAAAAAACTGAAAAACCATAACAGAGTTGAAAACATTTCGATAAACATTTAGGATTTTTGTCAGAATTAACCAACCCAAAATTAAAAAGAGCCTCACATGCTAGTTTTCCATTGTTGTAAAGAGAAGATTATTTCCAATACTTCTGCCCGTACATTTCCATCCAAGTTCTAGTGTATTTCAAGAAATGTGTAGGGTTTCTCAAAAATGGGTATTCATCTACCCATTTTGGGCCCTGTTGTTTAAAAAAAATTAAAGGAACTTAAGTGGAAAATATAACACTAAGACAAAATAGAATGAAAATTGTTACCTGGTTAGAGGTTACAGTTGATCAATGTCAAGAAGTCATCCCAACCACAGTCCAGGATATATAAGTTGTTGATGGAGAGGAGATAAGAAAGCGGGGACTCTGAATGAATGCCGCACAAACCAGCCACGTCTCCCCTTGCGTGCGAACACTGCAAACATGGTAAATTGTTAACATAACCCTAATCACCAGTTGTTTCAACCACTAACAATTTGCAGGAGCCTCCTCAAAAATCGTGCGGTCTCTTGCATTGGAAGCTGCAAATACCCCTGTGAGCCATATGCACTGCGAATCAGAGACTGCCAAAATATTTTGCATAAAAGTTTTGGTTAAAAAACTTGCAACTTTTCATAGCTATAGTTTAAAATAAATCTATCCAAAAAAATCCCCATGATTTGATTGGCTGATTAGGAGAAGTTTAATCATTGTTTAATGTCTCTAGCCTCCGCTATAGTTCTCGACAGGAACTAATAATAAAGGGAACAAATGCAGAAAAATATTGAACAATAAACAAATATGCAAAAGATTGAAAGCATGCCTGCTCACCTAAAATGGACTGCACCCACAAATCCAGCTATAATAAAATAGTACGCACACATTCATGGCTCTCAATATAGCATTGACAAAATAAAATTGAAAAAGATGTATCTTTTATGGTTTCCCCCACTATATACTCAATGGGAAAGGAACCTCTAATCAATTTATGACTTAACACTTATGAACCTATGACTTAACTCTTCATTAATCCAAGATAGACAAAAAATGACTTAAATAATACCATTATGGCAAGCGACTAGATACAAAAGTAATAATATTAATGTTGTGCCTCAGTACACGACATGCCCTCCCCCTTAAAATAACTTTGTCCCCAAAGCTAGTAAAAACCTCTTAATAGTGAAACACACTCAACCTGGTGTAGTAATGGGATGATCAACTCCCAAAAAGCACAGGAAATACAAAAACTTGGGTTGTGATTTACATATATGTGGAATTGATGTTGAAAATAGAAATCATTATCACATATTCACAAAGTATGGTCCAAATCATTACATCAAACAATACAACATAACCAAAACCATGAATGAGAATGGGACCAATTTTTGTCTAACCAATTTTTGTCTATCTTTGGGCCCATTCCAAGTTTTCCAAAGTCATGGTAAATTTGGATGCTGGCCAGTGAATACTTCATTCTAAAATCATTGCATCTTCCATGAGCAATCCCTTCTACTTAACCTTTCAAACCAAACTATTATGGTCCACAACACTTTCATCTTTTATCCAACATTACCTTCTAACTCTAAGACCATCTCATCTCCTTCATCTATAACTAGTATTTCTATCTATAATTCTGCATGCACTCCCCACCTTCTTCAAACTTAACACATGAAACACATCATGGATTCTCTCTTTGGGCAAGATGTCCAGTGCATATGCCACTTCCCCGCTCTAGGCCCAAATTATGTATGGGCAGTAGAACTATGGTTGGATAATTTGCATCTCTTTGTCCTTCAATTTTGTTTGTATGACTACAACCAAACAAACAGTGTGTCCCTTGTTGCTACACATCATTGTCCTAAGTTAATCTACTCGCACCATGGAAAAATTTCCCTTCAACAATCATACCATATCTTGCATCTCTTCTAATGCCTCCATGGCTGCAAGCACCTTCCCCACTTTACAAGCCTAACGAAGGCTTGTATCCATATAATTCCGTGAAGGGAGAAATCTTTATAGAGGAGTGCTAAATGGTATTACACTAGTACTCACCCAGATAATTCTAATTATCCCCAAAATACATTCTCAAGTACCCTTCCAAAAATTTATTCACTGCCATTGTTTGACCATCCATTTGGTAATGGTAGGCAATACTCATGTTAAATGTCACCCCAACTAAAAAAAAATTCCTGCCAAAATTTGTTTTGGAAGAAATGTCCCAACCACAAATGATCCTTGGTGAGATCCCATTGATCTTAAATATGTGGTGGAAATGAAGATTACAACCATAGGTCAGTTGAGCCCTGCCTTTGTCATAGGAATGAAATGAACATACTTGATAAATAGACAACAAAATTATTCATCCTTACTCGTAGCTCTTGCCAAACCTGAGAAAAATTCCATCCATACAATTTCTCACTCTAATTAGGAACTTTATGAAAAAATATATCCAAATGCATACAGGGATTAATATTCTTTTGATTTATATAAATGGGGTAAAAAAAATTAAAATAAAACATCTATGTAAATTGTTAAAATATTAAGTGGTATAATTAAGGATTTGAAAGGGAAGGTTGATGATCAACTCCTCGTTTTAAAAGATTTATTCCCTTGCAAACCTGGATATTTGGCATGGTGGATTATCTTGCATGACAGATCAAGGCAGGTAGTGAGCATTGGAGAAGAGGAACATGTCCAACCAAGGATACAACATATAACTTGGATGATCCTGACCAAGGCTGATGTGAATTTATCTATTATTGTTTTTCCTTTAGATATGCAACCCTAGCTTAATGAATTTGCATCTAATCACCAGGAGAAAAGAAGAGCCAAAAATCTAGGGAATTGACAGATATGCATCCAATTTTTGAAATAATGTAAACATTGTATTGAAGATTTCAATTACTTCTTTGAAACTTTTAAATTTATCTTTCTTTGATGCATTTTATTCATGTTATTTAGTAGCTTGACCAATGTATGCAAAATCTAGGAAATTGTTTGAATACCTATAAAACTTTTTAATTATAGGAATCACATTTAGTTGGAGATGATTTAGGGGTGGAACACTCCCAAATTTGTTGACAAATGATACATTTAACAACAAACTGCAAAATATCCTTCTTGATGCTCTACTAGCATAAATTGGAGATGATGTTTTTGAAGGCTTCTTGATAACTAGTGTGACCTGCAGGTGGGGATCTATGTCCATACTCCACTGCCTTTTGCACCAAAGGGGATCCATTCCCAAGATAAATGCAGTATCAAAAAACAAGCATGATTATGCTACAGACTCACAAATCCTTTTCTTTCCACAGTCTCCTCTGAAATCTACTATAATAGGGTCACTTATGTAATTCTCAAGAAGATTCAGTAGCCTGATAGGCTAGTTAATGGAAATGGTATGAAAAAAAAGGTAACTTGTATTGGCATGATAGTGCATCTGCCAACACATTATGTTTCTCCTTCTTATTAATGATCTCAAAGTCATTTGCCTGCAAAAAACTAATCCATTTTTGTTGCTCCTTTATAAGTGTGCTCAAAATCAACAAGTACTTGAGGTTGAGATGGCCAACTCAATGAAGTATTTGCTCCCCAACAGAATTGGAAGCCACTTTTCAACCACATATAGGGTGGCTAAAATATTCTAGCTATATGGTAAAATGTGACTCTTAATCATCAAACTTCTAGCATTTAAAGGCAGTGGGGTAACATCTGGAAAAACTCAGGCACCAAGTTTTTATTAAATTTTATAAAAAAAAACTTTGAGTCATTAGGAAGAGCTAGCACCTGAGTAATCACAAAAATTGTCTTGAGATCCTTAAAATCATTTTACACCTCTACAAACCAATTGAAAGCATCCCTTTCAATTTGGTATGTCAACAAGGGGGCAATTGTAGACAAACTTTTCACAAACCTTTGGTAAAAGCTTACCAAGTCCAAGAAATTGTAAAGTTGCTAAGTGACTTTGAAAGGGTCAGCACACACCCTTTCAACAAAAATGAAAAGGTATCAAAGCATAGTGGCAGCCATGATAAGAGTAGATGAAAGAATACCAGAACAAAATGCATCCATGTTGCTCTTCCAGAATAGTAAGCTTATGCTTGAGTAAGCTAAGTTTTTGAAAGTAAAGGTGAATAACAAAGTTTACATATTCAAAAAAATTATGGAATCCAATAAGATCCATCTCATTTTTGCAGTGCAAAATAAGTGTTTTTCTCATAAGAAATAAAGGAAAGAAACCCTCAAAATCTGTATTAGTACAATAGGAAAATCCAAAACGCCATTGAACTAGGCTGCGGCCATGGAAGTCTGAGGAACCCTCATGGAAATGATGAGTTTAATTCAACTACAGGTTTTCCCATTTCTAAGTTAATCAAACCATGAAATAAAAAGAAGAGCTTCAAAGATACTCATTATGTTTGCCTTCATCAAACTCGAAATGAGCACCTCATTGACTGAAAACGAGAAATAATACAAAGATGAAATAGAGGTGAAGAACTCACCCTCTATTTTGTTGTGGAGAAACATATGAAAATTCCATGGTGTTTAGTCTCTAGAAAGCCCTCACATTCAGCCTCAAATTGAAGAAAGAACATTGATAGAGGAATATATAAAAACACATCAAAAGAATGATGGAGAACCACAGCTGAGAAGCCATGAAAGGGATTTAAATATTCAAGAAAACAAAAGATTCAGGCATTTTAGTAGCAAAAAATAACTTACCTTGCAAGAATCTTCATCAAAAAAGCTCAGAAGCAGCAAGAAATCTGATTGGAAAGTAAGGAAACCTAGGTCGACCTTTTTGCCTTGAACATTTTTCATAAACCTAGGTCGACCTTAGGGCCTTTTATTCCATTGATTTTTTAAAATCATGAGTGCCCCATTAGTACCTTTTTGGTATTTTATTTTACTTGTGTATATTATTGCCTTCATGCCTAGTTTATACCTTAATACACTTTTAAGATTTTGAGAAAATCATATAGACTTTAGGCCTAAGACTATTTTCATAGCATTTGGAGGGGAAAAAAAATTTAATGTGCCTTAGGGGCCTTTTAAATTTTCATTAGATAATCAAATGTTAGGCCTTGGGGAAATATTTTATTGCAAAAAGAAATCATGTAGACCTCACCTTAGTTTTCTTTTGATTTTTGGAAAAAAATCTAATGTCTAGATGGAGATATGTTATATTTGGAAAAATGCAAAAAAATAAATCATTAACTTAGTCATTTATTTAGTCATTTTTATTTGTCTAATATTAGTCATTTATTTAGTCATTTACTTGTGATTTTACCCAATGACGAAGTTAGTCACTTATAAATGACCAAATTAGTCATTTTTTTTTCAAATACTATTAGTGTTAGTCACGTGACTAAAATTTTTAGTCATGTAGTCATTTATTTTCCAAATTCTACTAGTGTATGATATGACTAGAATGATGTCCTCGATCTCCATCACCTCATGATAGGCATCGTACTTGATGTCAATGTCGTAAATCACATGATCACCATGTATTGACAAACATAAAATCTTCCACACATCCTCTAAGGTAACTATAGCCTCACCTGTCAAAAGGTGGAAAGATGAAGTCTCACTCTACCATCTCTCACACAATGTGGTCATCATAGCTAGATGATTCCAAATGATAGGCGCATATGCAACATACCATAAGTTGATCTCTCCCAGGTGTTCCTGATGCAACTTAGACAAATCACCCAGTCTCTCCAATGTGGTGGGTTGGTGCTCATGTGACACCAGTGGTGGAATGACCCCATGCATCCAAAAAGCATATGACATCAAAATTCAGAAAAAAAAATTGACTCAATTTGGAATTTTTAGTTCAAAATTCACAATAGTGTAGCTATTTACGATAGCGTCACTATTTTTAAATTCCAAATTGAGACGTCCGAAGGCATTTCAAATTTAAAATCGCAAAGTGTGTCGCTATAGACACATGCATCATGATTTAAACTTTGAAAACCCTAACCCGAATTTCCAAATCGGGAAGCATGTCGCTATATACATATGAGTCATAATTTAAAATCAAAAACCCTAATTTTAAATCATGAATTGTGTCGCTATAAACATATGTGTTGCTAAAATTCATTTTAGCATCACCAATTTTCAAATGGGTGTTGCTATATAGCAATGCCACCAAAGTTTAAAATTTACAGTGCAATAAATGCATCAAAAATTCAAATTTCAAATCAAGTTTTGAGTTGCATATCGATGGTCCTAAGCCTAGAATCCGCTCGTACTCTCAAACTCAATTGAAAATGTGTCATGGGAGCTCTCGCCATGCCACTTCTTCAGAGGGCCAGAGCTCAAAATAACAAGAATCTCTTAAGTGTGAATGCACAAATGAGTTGAAAGTGACCCTTCTTGGCTTATTTATGCTAGAAAATTAGGGTTTTTAGCCCTAATTTCACATGAAAGCTAGGTTTTATCATCATTTTCACCAATTTTTCCAATCCAAACCTAATTTTGCATCATTTTTTGCATTTTTTGCATAATTCTTGCATCATAGAGCCTTTCTAGACCCTTGGGACAACTTTTCACCTTTGTCAAGAAATCAACCTAAAATTCAAAATTTCCGCCCGATTCCTCAAGGGGGGCAGGGAATCAACTTTATCCTTCCATTGGGGCATCTAAAGAATTAGATTTTTTTTATTTAAGCAACATTTTCTTAGAGCATTGTTCTTTGAACCGAAGTAGCAAGTACCTTGCTTCAAAGAGGGGAAAAATGTAGACACTAAAAAATGTCCTAAATGATATCATGCACTCAAAACATGTATCCTAACATCATTTTCTCTTGAAACCAATCCTATTTTTTCTTAATTGATTAAATTAGCATAGCTATTTAATTAATTGCATCATTTGCATCTATTAACAGATTTCATCAAAATCAGATTAATTCACCCCCTATCACGCTAACATTTCATCTAATTAAATTAAATAAATCAAGGTATTTAATTTAATTCCCTAAGTCTTATAATTTAATTAAATAACCCTAAGTTATTTAATTAAATGTCATTTCACCTTTTCCCCTTTCATTAAATTAGTAGTCACTGAAAAAGTAACCCTTCTACTTTTTTTGACTTGTTTGGGTCCTTGTCAATTTGGCTTAATGTTGCCTTGATTTAGTGTTGTAATGTGGATAAAACATTCACATTAGGTCTTGGAACCTTGTGAACTAATAAATTCTAATGTTGCCTTGCAAAAGTGTTGTGAAGTTTTGTGACACACTTTCACACATTTCTAGGGTTTTATCAAATAACTAAACATAATTCTAATCATAATTAATCTTAATCTTTCCTTCTTTAGAGTACTGTAAATTGTTGTAGCATAATTTCACATTCCTCCGGGCTTGTCATTAATAATTGGGCTTTCTTATGCTTTAATTGGCCCTATTTTACATCCACAAGCTTCATTTATTGCATCTTTTTGAGGAAAATCCTTAAACTAATTAGTAACCAATCATAATTCAAGTGTTATTGGCTTGTGTGGCCTATATTTAGTGTCTGGGAATCATTCACCACCTTGGGTGAATGAGTCTCACCTAGGTATTTTTGGCCTCAATACAGGTTTCACACATTTCAAGCACTATTTAATTCTAGTCCCATATATTATGTGTGATGGGACTCATTTGCCACCTTGGGTGAATGAGTTCCGTGTGACCAAAATTCAAATTTAAATCAAATTTTTGATAAGATTTTACTCTCCTAGATTTGATGTCGGCTTGTAGTGTTGTAATTTTGAGAATTCTTGCATAATTGAGTATAAATACAAGGTTATTTCATTCATTTTCATATAACAAGCAATCAAGTCACCTAGCATTCACGTGATCAATAAGAAATCACAAAAGCATTCAAGGAATTTCAAGGGAAAATTATCAAACATTCTAGAGCTTTCTTCAAGTGTCATTCATCATGTCAAGGATTTCATGCATCATGTTGTTTTAGAGCTAACAATTATGTTGTAGGGTTTTTTGTGATTCAAGCAAGCATTTCAAGCAAGATCAAGATCATTCAAGCAAGAATCAAAGACCACATCCATTGCAACCATTACTTACATGTTTGCAACACTTCATTGCAAGGGTTTGCTTAGTTGCAACATTTCTATTTTTAATTCATCATAATCCTTTCTTATTTGATTTCACTTCAAGGTTTAATTACCAAACAAGGGGTTTGACCAAGGAAAACCCCTATTCGCTAACCCCCCAAAATTTTCCCCTCTTCTTGTGTGTGATTTGTAGGGCTAGGTTGTAGATTTACCAAGAAGAAAAGTTGGAGAAAAGTTGTCAAGTCCCTAAAAGTTGTCAAAGTTGTCATCAAGCCTTGGAGAAGCTTGGAGAAGACCTACAAGTGCAATTTTCTAGTTTCATATTTGGAAACTAGTCAAAAAGAGCAGAGCAAACTGAGAGGCACAAAATCCATTTCAAAAACTCCAAAAAATTAGAAGTGGACTGATTCGCCACTATTTGTGAATGAGTACCACTGCTCAGGCCTGAAAAGTATTTTTGCAAATTTGGACACCCATTTGCCTGAAACCTGTGTTTTCACATTTTCCTGAGAGCAGGACTTATTTTCCCAGCCTACCGAATGAGTCCCAGTTAGCAAAAACATCAGAATTCCTACTGATCCAAACCTCAATTCTTCCTTCTTTAGTTCCCTAGGTGCACATTTCTAGTTTTACAATTTTCTGTTGCAGTTTGTTTATCTTTCTTGGTCATTTTTCATATCACACTATTTTTTGTAATTCATTATGTTTTTCAAGTTTACACTTGGTGTTGAACCCCTCTTTAACTATCATTCAATCCCTAGAACAACCCCTTTGTCAGATTTCACTCACCATTGCATTGGAATCTCAAGGGTTTGTTCTTGAGTGAAAAGAAAAGGAAATTGTCTCTCTCCTTTTAGGTCTTAAACCATAGAAGTGAAAGAGAGCACACAATTTTATTCTTTCCATTTTGGTGAACCTACATTTTAGGACATCATAATTCTAATTTAGAGTACATTTACATCCTAGATTAGCTTGCATTAACATTACATTAGGTTTTGCATTGATTAATTGGCATTCTAGTGTTTTAATTCTCGCCTTAGTGAAAAGCTCATTTAGCTTGCATTACTGCATTTAATTTCATTGAAAATTAGTAAAATTTTGCACTTGCATCTTATATTTGCATGAAAAAACATAAAAAGCATAAAATTCAATTTAAAAATTCAAAAAAATAGTACCTAGACTCATTTGCCACCTTGGGAGAATTAGTCCCTCTGCGTATTTTTCTCTACATTTTTTGGCATTCATAGTATAGTTTCTGAGTTTCTACTTTCTGTTTCTACAACTTTGTTTTACCTTCCATAATTTTAGTTACAAGCATTTCATTATCCTTAGCTTACATTGCATCTACACACACCCTGTACTTAGTAGCCTTTTTATGAATATTTGTGTCATATTACTGATACTATAGTGAGAAGAGGTTTGAGGCTCATGTTATCCCAAAATAGCACAATCATTGTGGATCTTTGGTTATCTATAGCTTCCACTCCTAGTATTAACACTAGTACACTAGGCATGGATAACACCCTTAGCAACTCCTTGGCTTCAAGTAGCATGCATACTAAACCAAAGAATGATAGTATCTCACAAGAAAACATAATTCAAATTCATGAGGATTTAGAAAACTTACAACATCAAATAAGCCTTGAAAACATCTAAACTATTGCAATTCCTACCATAGAAAAAATTCACCACATGCGTAAAATTGAAGATGGCCTTGACCTTGTGAAAAACATAGTTGAGATCTTCGAAAAACATCTTCCCTCAACCACTAGTTGTTCCTTGCCAACAAGCAATGTTTCAAGTCAAGGAGGAACCCAAATTCCTCCTCCTACAACAATAGCCTCAATACCTACCTATAGCTCTCCTCAAGTCACAACAACAATGCAACAAGTTAGTAATGTGATTCCTTCTTTGGGTATGTTGGAACTGTAAATTTCTGATATTTTTCATGTTGTTCATACCCATGCATTCTCCAAATGAGTCCTACCTTGAGCACATTTTCTATTTTTTTCCCATATAACCACATAAAATCCATTGGGCCATGCATTTTCCATATTATAGTTCCTATCGGCATAGGTTCATAATTGTCTCCCTGACCCACAATGCATTTTTACTAACATATGTTTGTTGTAGGCATATCAGCATGAGTTCTTCATTGTCACAGCGATCAACATTCACCTATGGGTATATATCGGCAAGACATACATGTGGTTTTGGCGAAAGCGGTATGGTCTAGCGGCAAGAGTATTTTCACTGGGGTGAGGTCTCCCCGAATGGGTTGGGTCTCACCAACTAATACATGTGGAGGTTCATCGGCAGGAGTTGTTGCATTCGATATGGGGTCACAGTGAAGTTGTTATATCTTACCAACCTGTGATAGAGAGGGAACATTTTGGAAGGAGTTTGGTCACTGGGGTTGTGTTTCACCAACTACATCATGTCTCACCAACCGGTAGCGGATGCATTCATATATTGACAAACGATTTTCATCGGGCTAGCTTCTTAGCGAACTCACTTAGTCTTGTCGACTGCCGATGGGAAAATACATATTGGGAGGAGTTTAAGTCATAGCGAAGTGTATGTGTCTCACCGATAGAGCACAAAGATTTCTATCGAATGGATTTTGGTGAGAAAATTTTCTATCGGTGCGAGGTCTTACCGAACTCCATGGGTCTCGTCGATAAAACACAATGACTCTGTTGGTGAGAAAGTTGATTTGTCTTGGTGATGCATAGGATGAAAGGAATATCTCGGTAAGAGTTAAATTTTTCAAAGTGAGGTCTCGGCGACTGTTTCATTATGATTAACAAAAATTCAAATACTGTGGCTGACATGTGAATGCTCAAATTCAGCAGTAGGCCGACATGGGATCTCAATATGATATGTTTTCTGATACTGGTGTATAAATATGCATTTTGTGATTGTAAAATGATCATCAGCTATTTTTTATTCAATATATAGTAGGCAAATTAGATGGATATAGTACAATAGATTTATCAGATCAGAGACTATGATGCATGTTTTCAATATGGAGGTATTTATGAAAGTCAATTGATGTTGCTGCACATTTCTAGTGTCAATTATCTGTTGAATTTAACGAAAGCATTGCTAAGCTGTCTCCAAGATGGATTCTTTCTGATTGTTTAAATTGATATAACAAGTTTATATTCAATTCATCAGTGCACATTTGTTGTATCTATGTCGTTAATCAATTGGTTCTTTCAAGCAAAGATTAAATCCTTTTAGTTGATCACAGTAATCAGAGAGATTCATTTGGATTGTTAAATTAGAACTTAGTAATCACAGTCTTGCATGTTTATACAAGTTGTAAATAGAATATATGCCAGATAATTTGAATTTTCTCCAGAGAGTTGTTTCTCATCTTGATTTCATTTGACTCTGCATACCCAATAAGGCACTAGTCTCTACACTTCATCATTTGGATTCATTCAGTTGCTTTACATTTGTTAATTGAGCATAATAGGATTTAGATTGGAGGATTGCTATTGCGCTTGGTTTCATTTGTTCACTTCCATCTGCCATTGTGGACAAATCATTGCAAGAAGGATAATCATAAGTTAAGTCTGCTTCATTCAGAAAGGTACACCTGCCTAGGTTAGCAGCACTTGAAGAGTAGAAGGTTAAATTCTTTTGACCTTGTATGTTACCCTGAAACATATCAAGAGATTGGTAGCCTCTTGAGGCATCTTGCCTGCATTTTTGAGAGCTAACAAATTGGAGACTCTACTGGGGATACATTCAGAATCAAGGCCTTAATCATAGAGTCAGAAATTTTATACAAACTCCGTCGAGAATTGGAAACATCGAGCATTTTCTTACTTTTAAGAAAAGTGAGTGGCAACTCTGACATAAATTTTGCAGCTATTCAAACATGAATGGAAGAAGATCTCAATACAGGGGAGGTTACACTACAGCTCATGCTGGCAGTAGTAAGTGGACTCACAAAGATGAAAACCTTGATGAGGGAAAAAGAATAATTGAGGACATGTGCATGACAGATAAAGATAAAATATCAAGAGCACTTTGTGAAACATATGATCGTTATGATACATGGAGAGACAGTTCAAGTGTAGAACTTTGTACCTCTGAAGAGAAAGTAAATACTTTTCACGATTTTCAAAAACAAGCTAAGTTTGATGCTATACTTGAAGCAAGAGGACTTAGATATCAATAGGAATGTGAACAAGGAATGGAAAGCAATCAAAATCAGATCAATGAGAATACGATTCCTCAAAATGATTATGAATCTTTGACTTATGAGGAAGTCAAAGCACAATTTGAATCTCAAAAAAAGGAGAGGGAGGAGCAGGAAAAAGCCCAGATGATACAAGAAATGAAAGAATTTGAATTGCAAAAGCTCAGAACACTGCTCAGACAATTGGTTGCCCCCTAAAGTATGTGCCACCTCATTATCAAGGTAATCATGGTGCAGGGCCTTCTGATCCACCAAGGGTTCCTCACCATCAAGTAGGGAATCAAAATAGATAGCCAAACCATCCACCGCATATTCCCTCACAACATACTAATATACAGCCGCCTCATAATTAGTATTATATCCCATAGAAAAATGCACAATACAATAACCCCATGTACCAATATCAGTACCCACCTAACCCTCCCCCTCATCAGTATACAACAATGAATAGAAAGTGTGATTTAGTAGGTTTTCAATTATACCCTTACCCTATGGATGGCAGTTGGAGGGGTATGGTGCCTAAGTTTATAGGGAGTAATCCAATTTCTGTTGAGGATCACCTAAGGAGTTTCAATGCCTTCATTCAGGACTTGGATGTGCCTTATGAAGATTTACATATGAGTTTATTCATGATGTCACTTACTGAAGAAGCCAGAGATTGGTTCAACAGCCTAGCAACAGCCTCTATTGATTCTATCCAAATATTTCATGACAAATTCTTAGAGAAATATGGGAATCAAAGTGCACCAGATGCTTCTCTTCATGAATTAATGCGAATACAGAAAAATCAAAATGAACCAATTTTTTATTTCAACCGAAGATTCAACAAGTTGTAGACTAAAATACCTCTTAGATCAAGGTTGCCAGATTCTGTAGCATTGAGTGTTTATTTGAATGCATTTGATCCTAAAATAGGGTATGAATCAAGAAATAGGTTTCCAAGAGACTTAGCTGAAGCTCAGAAGATAGCACTGACAATTGAAAACAACAGGAAGGTTGTTGGGATATTCAGTAAAAGAGACAACCCTAGGGCTCCTCAACAAAGAAACAGTTATCAATATAGACAAGAGAATACATACAAAAATGAGGCCAAGGTTGCATGATATTCCATATAATACAGACTGGAAGGATGGAAAACCTATAACAGCTAGGTCAAGAAACAAAGAGACTTCTGATCCATTGAGGCAGAAGAGAACCTATATGGTGACTAACAATTATTTTTGTGAAGCTTGTGATAAGCCACATTCCCCAGACTATTGTGTTGTAGCCCAAAGGATGCAAGAAGAGGGAATGTTGATGGAGAACAAAGGAGAAGATCATACAGTGTATTTAATTTCAAATACCTTTCACCATGTTGAGGAAAGGTACTCATCATCAGAGGATGAAGGATATGAGTATGATGTTTCAAATCAGAAATATAATGTCCATATGGCTAAACAGCAGGTTCTTTCTAATTCTGAAGAAGATTATACGGAACCACATTCTGTTGAGGTGCTTTCTCAATACAGTATGAGGAGACTCACCAAAGATGAAAGAGAGAGACTAACTGTTGCTATAGTTGAAGAAGCAAAGAGTAAGTACTGGTTGAGAAACAGGATAGTAAATGAGAAGGAAGGTGTTCCTAAGGGAATCTTTATGAAAGATCAGAAGGTGACTCAAGGAATTGTGATGAAGTCAGAAAATAAACAGCATGATAAAAGTGAACAGAGGCATGTCCAAAAGGAGGAAGCGAAGGAATTACACAAAGAGATGCAAAAGCCTAACCAGCTTAGTAAAAGAGAAAAGGAAGAAAGCAAAGGAGAAACATCAGAACAAAAGAAAATTGTCAAGGTGGAGGGCTCTTCTTTTGACTTCACTCAGGCATTATCCCAGGTAAAAATGTCTGTTCCACTGCTTGAAATGATGAAAATTAATGAATATCGAGATAGTGTTGTTCAATTTATAACAAATGGGAATGAAAAACATGTGAATTCTAAAAATAGAGTATCTATTAAAGCAGTCAATAGGTAGGAAAAAGTAAATATCCCAAAAGTCTACTTGAATGATATATTAATAACTCCCCCTCAAGTTGATCCTTTTTTCACTACATTGCTTATAAATAACAAACTGCTGAGGAATTGCATGATAGACTCTAGTGCTGCTATAAATATCATGCCAGTAGGAGTTATGAAATAGCTTTGCATTTGGGTAGATACCAATGGAGGCAAGTGCTATGCAATGGATAACAGACCTATCCCTGTGGTAGGTATTATGAGAGATGTTGAAGTCAAATTGGCTACTTATCCATAGGTGGCTTATAATATAGATATAATAGTGATTGATACTCCTCAGTTTGGGATGCTTCTATCAAGACAATGGACAGTGGTAGTTGGAGGAAATGTTCAATTTGATCTATCTTATGCTACAATTCTAGTGAATGGTCAAGAAGTCAAGTTGTACAGGGAGCCAAGAATGAACCAGCTTGTTGATTGTGTACCACAAGATCTAATCAATTGTTTTTGTGATGTTGATCTTGGGAATTTTAAAATAGAACCAGCCCAGCCAGAGTTGGTCAGTACTAACCCAATTGAAAAACATGTTGCACATAATTGCAATGGTGTATGGAAGATGTATTTTGATGGAGCCTGCAGCCAAGAAGGTAATGGAGCTGGGATTGTATTTGTTTTGCCTGAAGGTATTACATTTAAATATTCATTTATGTTAGCATTTGAATGTATAAACAATGTGGTAGAGTATGAAGCTTTATTGACAGGCCTGAACATAGCTGTGAAACATAAAATCAAGTTGCTTGCTGTTTTAGGAGATTTTGAGTTGGTTGTTTCAAAAATTAAGTCAAAGTATGCAACAAAGCACAAAAGGTTGAAACAATATAAGAATGTTGTATGGGACACAATTGATTTGTTTGATGCCTTCTCAATTGAATGGATTGATAGATCAAAGAACATAATGGCTGATTTTTTAGCAAATGTGGCGCTGAAAAGAGATGATATCACATTGGTTGGGGTATCACAGATTGAGTTCAAGACAAGACCTGTTGTTCCTGATAACATTTATAGTTGGAAAGTCTTCAATGATGATACTAACCTTTTGAAATTCCTTCATTGTATAGATCAATATGAGGCCCTGGAAATTGACTTTAATGCTTTTGTTGAAGAAGTGGATGGGAAGCAAATAGTGTTTGTAAAGGAGATCTTGCAGCTCAAAAAAAATAAGCTTCCTAAGGGCTTAGTGGCATTAGAGAGGGTGTATGATGGAATGATCGGTCCCTCATGAATCAAACACCAGTCAATAGGGAAGATGTTGAAGAGATTAACTTGGGGACTGAGATGGCACCAAGAAAGGTGTACATAGGAAAGAAGATAAGCCCTACAATTAGAAGAATGTTGATAAAACTGCTGAGAAAGTATAAACATGTCTTTGCTTGGTCTTATGAAGATCTAAAAGCATACAAGGAAGATTTTTTTCAACATGAAATACCATTGAAGCCAGATGCTAAGCCATTCAGACAAAAGAAAAGACCCATAAATCCAACATTGGATCCTAAAATGCAAGAAAATTTGGTAAAGCTTAGAGATGGAGGAATCATTAAACCAATCAGGCATTCATCTTGGCTTTCGAACTTGGTCCCTGTGAGAAAGAAGAATGGAGACATCAAACTATGTGTGGACTTTAGGAATCTGAATATGGCATCTCTCAAGGACAATTATCCTCTACCCAATATGGAGGCTATATTGCATAAGGTGATAGGGTGTGAACTAATGTCCATGATGGATAGCTTTTCGAGGTATAACCAGGTTAAAGTCAAAGAATCTGAGCAATATAAAACAGCATTTATAACTCCTTGGGGAACGTATGTATACATAAGAATGCCATTTGGTCTCACTAATGCAGGAGCGACTTTCCAAAGAGCTATGGATGTGGCATTTGTAGATTTAATCAATGTTATCATGGTGGTGTACCAAGATGACCTGAATACTTATTCAAAGAAGGCTGAAGATCATGTGCAACATCTGGAAAAGGTATTTATTAAAGCCTTAGAATACGGTATCAGCTTAAATCCTAAGAAGTTTCATTTTGCAGTCACGGAAGGTAAGCTCTTAGGACATATTGTTTCAAAAGAGGGGATTAGGATAGATCCTAAGAGGGTTGAAGCTATTGATAAAATTCATGTTCCCAAAATTGTTAAGGCTATACAATTGTTCTTTGGATAGATTAATTTTGTTAGGAGATTTGTTTCTAACTTTGCTGAGATCATTAAGCCCATATCAAAAATGTTGAAGAAAGGACAGAAAATGGAGTGGACTACAGAAGCCCTGGAAGATTTTATATCCATCAAAAGAGCCATCAAGGAGGCTCATGTCCTTAAATCTCCAGATTTTGCAAAGCCTTTTTAGATATTTTCATTTGCTTCAATGCACACAATTGTTACTAGTATGCTACAAAACAATGAGGGTGGTCATGAACAGCCTGTGTCTTTCTTCAGTAAGTCATTACAAGGGTCTGAATTGAAGTATGATATAATGGAAAAATAGGCATTTGCATTAGTGAAGGCTACTAAAGCATTCAGACCACATCTTGTTGAGCAAAGGTGATTGCTAATGTCCCCCATGCAGCTGTCAAAGATATTCTGACACAATCTGAAGTAACAAGAAAGAGATGTATATGGATTAACAAGATCCAAGAGTTTGAAATGGAGATACAGATTACCAAACTAGTGAGAGGTCAAGGCTTGGCTAGGTTGATGGCAGAATCGAATATTGAAGCAAATCAAGTCTGCAATGTTGAAGAAGGAATTGCAATTGCAAGCATTGAGCACACTCCTTGGTATACTAATATCATGCATTACCTTAAGTACATGAAGTGTCCAGAAGGATTGAGTGATAGCCAGAAAATATCTTTAAAGTTGCAAGCATCTAAATATGTTTTCATGGATGGAGATCTGTTTTGGAAAAATAGAGATGGTATACTCTTGTTATGTCTGGATGAGTCACAAGCCAAGCGTGTCCTAAGTGAAATGCATGAAGGAGTGTGTGGAGGACATTACTTAGCAAAGACAACTGCACACAAAATTCTCAAGGCAGGTTACTACTGGCCTAAGGTTTTCAATGATTCTTTCACACATGTAAGAAAATGTGAAGCCTGCCAGATGTTCTCTGGAAAACTGAAGTATCAAGAAGCTTTGCCACTTCAACCCTTGCAGGCTGATACCCCTTTTCATCAATGGGGAATTGATTTCATTGGAGAGATATAGGAAAAATCAAGTGGAGGATACAAGTGGATACTGGTTGCCACTGATTATTTTACCAAGTGGGAGGAAGCAATCCCAACTAAATAGGCTACAAGCAAAGTGGTGACAAATTTCCTGATGGAAAACATTATCAATAGATTTGGTACACCACTGAGATTAATCACAGACAATGGGATGTGTTTCAAATCTGATGAGTTCAAAAGCTTTTGTGACACATATGGCATTACCATTTCTTATGCAGCTCCTTATCATCCACAAGCCAATGGTCAAGCAGAGTCTAGCAATAAAAGTCTTTTCAATATTATAAGGAGGATGTTAGGACAGAACAAGAAGGCTTGGGATTCAAAATTAAAGCTGGCTGTGTGGACTGACAGGATTTCTATGAAAAAGGAAATTGGAAAATCCCCATTTGAATTGGTGTATGGAGCACAAGCCAGGCTGCCTTTGCAGAATTTTTTGCCAGTCTACAAGTTTGTCCTTCAGGAAGATTTGAATTTTCTTGAACCTATGGAGGAAATAATGGAGCAACTAGTTGAACTTGATGAAATAAGGAGAGTTTCCCAAAATCAAAACATAAAGTTACAGACATGGATGAAGTATTTATTTGACAAGAAGGCAAAGGATAGGAAATTTGAAGAAAATGACTTGGTGTTGATGTGGAACGCAAGGTGTCAGGAGAAAGGTAAGCATGGTAAATTTGAAGCTTTGTGGCTGGGACCTTTTGTTGTTGTTGGGAAGAGAGGTGAAGATTCATATTATCTATAGAATATGGCTGGTGAAGATCAGGAATTGCCTGTTCATGGGAAATTCTTGAAGTTGTTCTTCTCTTGAGCAACACAGAGGATTAAGGGTTTCCAGTGCATAGACAACTCTTAATGATCCTCTTTAAAATTATTTTCCATGCACAATAGTTTAGGGTCTTGTTCATCTCCATTTCACTCCATTCATGCCATCATGCATTCATGTCCATTTCCATCTTGCTCATTTTGTGCTTGGTTTGCTCACCCAAAGATCTGGTTCCTTGCAATAATCTTACTATCACTCATCCCCAGATGGAGACACTATTGGAACTGTAAATTTTTGATATTTTTCATGTTGTTCATACCCATGCATTCTCCAAATGAGTCCTACTTTGAGCACATTTTCTCTTTTTTTCCCATATAGCCACATAAAATCCATCGGGCCATGCATTTTCCATATTACAATTCCTATCGGCATAGGTTCATAACTGTCTCCCCAACCCACAATGCATTTTTACTAACATATGTTTGTTGTAGGCATATTGGCATGAGTTCTTCATTGTCACAGCGATCGACATTCACCTATGGGTATATATCGGAAATACATACACGTGGTTTTGGTGACAACGGTATGGTCTATCGGTAGGAGTATTTTCACTAGGGTGAGGTCTCCCCAAATGGGTTGGGTCTCACCGACTAATACATGTGGAGGTTCATCGGTAGGAGTTGTTGCATTCGATATGGGGTCACAGTGAAGTTATATCTTATCGACCCATGACAAGGAGGGAACATTTTGGTAGGAGTTTGGTCATCGGGGTTGTGTTTCACCAATTACATCATGTCTCACCAACTGGTAGCGGATGCATTCATATATCGACAAAATATTTTCATCGGGGTAGCATCTTGGGGAACTCACTTAGTCTTGCTGACCGCCGATGGGAAAATACATATCGGGAGGAGTTTAAGGTTGTTTCGGCCAGACTAAACAATATCGAAAGGAGGTCATAGCGAAGTGTATGTGTCTCACCAACAAAGCACAAAGGTTTCTATCAAATGGATTTCCGTGAGAAAATTTTCTATCTATGCGAGGTCTTACTGAACGCCATGGGTCTCGCCAATAAAACATAATGACTCCATCGATGAGAAAGTTGATTTGTCTTGATGATGCACAGGATGAAAGGAATATCTCAGTAAGAGTTAAAGTTTTCAAAGTGAGGTCTCGGCAAGTGACCTCCGGTCTCGCCAATGGAACACAGAAAGGAATTTGTTGGCATAGGATTTATCTTGTCTCAACAACTCAGAATGGATGTAGGCTTTTGGTGAAACATAATGAAATCTACAAGAGGTCTCCCTGATATCATAAGGCTACAGTGAAGCAGATGAAGCTAGGAGGCACATGTCAGTGAGAGGACCCTTATGTCACAACGACAAGTTTGATCACGAAGGCTATCGGTAACACTTTTGGATTCTCTGTGAGATCTCTCTCTGATATCACAAGGCTATAGTGATAGTGAATGAAATGAAAGGTGTATCTCAGTGAGAAAAATACTAGTGTTTTAGTGACATACAAGAGGTAAAAGGGCTCTCAATGAAACATAATATAATCTATATGATGTCTCCCTAACTCGGATGGGTCACCGTGAAAGTGAATAAAACAAAAGGAATGACTGATGATACAATTTCCTTCGGCATAACTATGGGGATGTCTCGACGACTATTTCATTATGATTAACAAAAATTCAAATACTATGGCCGACATGTGAATGCTCGAATTCAGTGGTAGGCTGACATGGGATCTCAATATGATATGTTTTCTAATACTGGTGTATAAATATGCATTTTGTGATTGTAAAATGATCATCAGCTATTTTTTATTCGATATATAGTAGGAAAATTAGATGGATACAGTACAATAGATTTATCATATCAGAGACTATGATGCATGTTTTCAAAATGGAGGTATTTATGAAAGTCAATTGATGTTGTTGCACATTTCTGGTGTCAATTATCTGTTGAATTTAACGAAAGCATTGCTAAGCTGTCTCCAAGATGGATTCTTTCTGATTGTTTAAATTGATATAACAAGTTTATATTCAATTCATCAGTGCACATTTGTTGTATCTGTGTGGTTAATCGATTGGTTCTTTCAAGCAAAGATTAAATCCTTTTAGTTGATTACATTAATCAAAGAGATTCATTTGGATTGTTAAAGTAGAACTTAGTAATCACAGTCTTGCATGTTTATACAAGTTGTAAATAGAATATATGCCAGATAATTTGAATTTTCTCCAGAGAGGTGTTTCTCATCTTGATTTCATTTGACTCTACATACCCAATAAGGCACTAGTCTCTGCCCTTCATCATTTGGATTCATTCAGTTGCTTTACATTTGTTAATTGAGCATAATAGGATTTAGATTAGAGGATTATTATTGCGCTTGGTTTCATTTGTTCACTTCCATCTGCCATTGTGGACAAATCATTGCAAGAAGGATAATCATAAGTTAAGTCTACTTCATTCAGAAAGGTACACCTCCCTAGGTTAGCAACACCTGAAGAGTAGAAGGTTAAATTCTTTTGACCTTGTCTATTATCCTAAAATGTATCAAGAGATTGGCAGCCTCTTGAGGCATCTTGCCTGAGTTTTTGAGAGCTAACAGGGTATTCCTACTAGCATCCCTAGTTCCTATGTGGCATCACAAGTTATATCTCCTACCTTACCACCTATAAGCATTCCATTCAATTGTCCTTTAAACACATGCACTTCATCGCCATTTTCACTTCCATCTCATAACACAAGCAATGACCCTCTCATAACACAACTTTTCCAAACTGTTCCACCCCTTCAAAAGAAAATTTCCACCATCAACCAAAATAAAAATGGTCCACCTACATATTATGTCAAAAGTAGTCCATTATCCTCAGAGATATTGCAAACACTAATGACACAAGGTGTGGAGGTGCCTATATTTGAGAAATATGGATGAAATGTAGATCCTTCTAACCATGTTAATGCATACACTACCTTATGTAGTGACTTTGTCCTTGATGATAAATTATTGGAAAAACTCTTTCATAGGTCCTTGAAAGATACTGCCTTGGAATGGTTCTCTTCTTTACCAAAATCCTCAATTCATTCATTTCATGATCTTGTTGAGGAATTTTAATTATTTCCAAGTGCATATGACTCCCAAGATGACCTTGGCCGATTTGATGAGATGCAAGTAAAAAGACAAAGAAAAGATAATTGATTTTATCTTATGCTACCAGTCGCTTTATTCCCAAATTAATGTCAGGGTCCCCAATCCACACCTTAAAAATACATTCATAGAAAACTTGCAAACTAAGATTCAAGACAAAATTACCATGATGAAATTCCCATCCTTCATGCACTTGTGCACTGCCCTTCGTGATTATCAAAATTCATTTAGTAGTTGAGATACAAAGTCCACTTCTAGCTGAATTGAGAGATTCGAACCCGTAAACCAAAACAATCCCCAATCTTTTAGAAAAAAAAAAAGGGGTTCCTTCAATCTAATCCACCTCAACAAAAAACTCAAAATACCAATAACCAAGTAGCTGCTATCAAAACCATAGTGCCCTTTAACCATGGAGATCCGAAAAGACAATTCACTCCCTTTCCCGATACTCTTCATAATACCATGACCCAACTTTTAGAACAACAAATGATTACCTTACCTCCTGATGATTACCTTACCTCCTGTCAAAACACCCAAACCTAATAATCCTTTAACCCAAGCTTTAAATCATATGCCTATTTCCACTATCACCAACAAAATGGACATGACAAAAAACATTGCAAGCTTCTTAAACATCTTGTGTAAGACCTCATTGATTTTGGTCGTCTCTCCATTGGAGGTGTTAGTAATCAAGGAAACAAGTATGTTGCCCCTCCAAATAAAAACTTGTAAATTTTCACCAACCCAATTCCTAAACATAATGTTTCATTTTTCAAAGCTAGTGAAACTCCAAAGAACGATGTGATGAATGTTGATACAGATGATGAAAAAAATGATCATGTTTTCCAAAATATTAATGTCAATCCTATAGATGAAATGGTGGGGGCGATAGACATCATCCCTTGTAAGGGCCTGTAATATAGGTGGATTCTCTACTCACAAGTTATCTTCACTCAGAGATCCTCATAGGGTGAACTGCCCTATACTACCTCAATGGAATAGTGCGAAAGTTTTAGAATCCGAAAGAGTAGGTCATAGAGATTTTCTAGAAAAATTGTCAAGCTCTTGGTCGAAGAATGTCAACGTAGGAAATGAATGACAACACGGCGTGTTGGCATCTCAGAGGTGTGTTGGCGTCTCGTACAGACCAAAGAGTGAGTTTATCACAAAGAATGCGTAAATAACCACTTCTAATTTGAATTTTAAAAACCATAGAATATAGTAAAATAATAGAAAGTAATAGAACTGAGATAAAGTAAAAAATAAATGATAAAGATAAAGGAGAATAATTGGAATACTTATGACTATACGAGTGATGAATCCTCCACCAAACGAACATTTTCAAAACCTGCACACAAGAGGAAGAGAGAAATTGTTGGGTGGTTGTATATGGGCTTACCTCAGTAAGACCCCATTTGGTGTTCCCACCTCCATGGAACGCCAAATGGGTAGAGAGAAAAGTAGAAATGAAGTAAAGAGCACTAAAGCACTACAAAACAGTGTTATGTTACTTGACCAAGTAATAGAGGAGAGGAGTGAAAGCTTACCACCTCCACCAAGAGTGCTCAAGGCTGCATGGGGGAGAAAATGAGAGTAACTCAAGCCTATGATGCAATGGTGTTTGTTCCACACTTGCTCTACTGAAGTGGTGGAGTGTTGATGTTGTTGATGTGAAGTGTAAAGTGTTTGGAGAGTTGTTGTGAAGCTTGTGAATGAAGTCCAAAAGTGGTCAAGAGATCAGAAGAAGCTCCCAATGCATATGGAAGGAGTGAATTTGAAGGGGGGATGAAGAAAATGACCATATTCGAGTCAGTCAACCAAGGAGGGAGTTACAAATCAACCCCTAATGGGAAGTGTAACACCTCTGTAGGATCTGGATGTGGGAATCTATCAGGGACATAAGTGTGTTGTGTGGATGTCTGTGCATCGTACGGGTGTCCTCAACAGAAACACCTCCATCGACACTCAAAACAAGTACCAAGTGTGCTGCAAGTAGCAGGCTTAAGTGGAATTAAGCCTCTGAACTTGGTTTTCTAAAGTGGATGAAGGAAAAAAGGGGATTTGCACATGGGGTGGAAATTCGCTCTTATACAGGGTTGACCTAAGAATTCTCTTGACATTGTTTTCTCCTCTAAGGATATACTTAAAAATTTACTCGATGGTCCTCTTTACATAGCCGACTATATCTATGATAAGTCCACTAATGGTATATTAATAGATCCTACCTATGGAGAGAATGTGATCACCAAGGAATTCTTATTCTTACATGAACTCTATCAAGGCATATATGATACACCGAAAGCATGGATCAAGACACACAATGGTTTTTCTTTACCCATGATAGGATCAATCACCTTACCATTACAAATAGGATCAAAAACATTAGATTTCACATTCTCCATCATCCCACAGTCAAACCAATTTCATGTGAAGCTAGACCACCCATGGCTTCGCTCCATGAAAGTTGTCCCTTCGGTTGTTCATAAATTCTTAAATTTTAACTTTGACAATGAAATATTCACTGTCCACCATAGTGGATTTAATTTTTTGTCATCCAAAGGAAACTTTTTCGAACCCATGGAACCTATAAAACCTTAAGAAGACTTCTTTTTCTTGTCCTATCAAAATTTCAAGGAAAAGAGATAGCAAAACTCTCCCTCTCAAACATGTCCCCGTCCACCTCTGAACCTCCCATCCTTGACAAAACCATGTTTAAACTCAAACAAGACCCAAACAACCAAGACCAACTTGAAACAAAAACTTCCCCTACATCTTACAAATGACCAAGAGATAGTGAAAGCAACCCCACCACACCTCCCTAAATAAAACAAATTTACAAAGTCAAAGAGAAGATGGTTCAACAACCTCCTATGGATTCTTTTGTTCTTCCATCACAAGAAGAAAATAAACCTATGGTTGATCAACCTGCTCCTACACAAACGCAACTTGAAAACAAAACTAAAAGAAATAGAGGTGTTAGGGAACGTAGGTGTAGATGTTGTGCCCTTGCTTGCAAGTTCCATGATGAATCAAAAAAAGAAAATCAAGATCCAAACTTGACTTAAGCAATGCATGATGACCCTCCTCCCTCACCAAAATAAGAAAATTCAATACAACCTCCACAACAAGAGTTGAACTCTTCCATGGATATCATCATTCGATCTACTGTTGTGATTAACTTACACAATGATGACAAGGTTGCTAAAAATGGTGAAGAGGTGCACAATAACCTAAATACATTATTTTCCTCTTCCATGAGCTTAAACAAAAAATATATTGTAAAGAGTGTTGAACCCAATGCTTCTCCTAGTTTGGAACTTCCTCTTGTCCATTTGGCTAGTTTCCCACCTTTGGTATACACAGAACATGATTGGGAGGTAGATGAATTGCTCATAGGTTGACTTGCACTTTCCTTACTAGTATTTTGCAATGCTTCTTTTTCATTCTTCTTTTGTGCGATTCCATGTGTGTAATGTGATCCCCCGTGATGTTTTTTTTTATGTTATCTCTCTTCATGACAATCCTCTATTTGTACCTTCATTCCTCTCTATGTTGTACATCTCTTTCACTTATCTCTTTCATTTGTCTTCTATTTTCCTTTTGGGGATGATGCAAGGCGTCAAGACATTCATGTTTCTTCCATGTTGACCCAAAAGGTTTTTCTTTTTTTCGCTCTCTTGTGTCATTCTTCCAGTTCTATGTGTATTTAGGGAATGATGACAATTCCAAGCTCTATTAAAAAAAAAATGTAGCAAAGAACATACTGACCCCAAATCCATAGATCCCTTATGTTTTTGGTGTTCTCATATTTGGGGGAAACCCCTTTTCTTTTCTTTTTATCTTACATGATGTAGGCTTACTCAGAAACGTGCATGACTTGGCATAAGGGCTTTCCAAGTTAGCTCTCATGTCTTCTTTCTTGATTGCATTTTTCATTTGCTACTTTAAATTAATTTCTCATAGCATGGTGTTTAGCAATGTTTTTAAAGTGGGGGCATACATTGGAATTATTCTTTTGCATTTTCATTTTTCTTGATTCTCAGTGCAGCCTTCTTACTTCATATGATGCATTTGTTGCTTTTTGGATGGCATTGGGTGTAATGTCCTTTATAAGCATGATCTCTCTTAGCATATTATATTTCTCTTAGTGGCCTGATGCAATGCACTGCATCCCCTAAGTTGTGAATATTCTATCTGTGATTAGTCTTCTCTTGGAGACATTAGGCACAATTTTCCATAAGTTAAAGACCTCACATGAACTAAACAAGACTCCTTTGAAAATTTCCTAATTTTAAATTTTTTGTTATATGGCCACCTTGCATAATGCAGCTTGTATGCCTATAGTTCCATCTTGCTTTTTCATGAGCTCAAAGCATACCATTTTTTTCTTATCTCGTGAAGCTCAAAAATCATTTTTATGTGGCACCTTATTAAAGTTATTAGGGAGTATAACTTTGGTATGGTTTGAGTGGGAAGTCGAAATTGAGGCATGACTTACCCCATATATACTTGCATTTGTGTGATTGTATACCATCCATGAGTGTATGTTTCTCACCTTTTAGGACTTCTCACCCGGCGAAAAGCCAAGAGTTTTGTCGCCTCAGGGTGAGTATTCATTTTTGTGGACAAATAGCCTAGATTTGATCCACATTAGGATGGAAAAATGGTTGAAGCTTGATCCAATTTATTTTATTTCACCCTTTTTCTTTTTATCTTTGGTAGTGTATGATTGACCTTGTCGTTGCTCTTTATATCATTTTCATGTGTATTCTTTTGTGCCCATGTTAGTTTGTCATGTGATTTTGATCCTAGGAGCTTGATCACCCCTCTTAATCATTTTCATATCATCTTTCTAGCATTGGTGCATTGGAACCCCTCTTGGTGCATGTTTTTCTATTTTAGTGTGAGTTTGAAGCAAGTTCATCCTCTCACTAAAGTGGGAGCTAAATGTAGTCACCGAAAAAGTAACCCTTCTACTTTTTCTGACTTGTTTGGGTCCTTGTGAGTTTGGCATAATCTTTCCTTGATTTAGTGTTGTAATGTGGATAACACACTCACATTAGGCCTTGGGCCCTTGTGAACTAATAAATTCTAATGGTGGCTTGCAAAAGTGTTGTGAAGTGTTGTGACACACTTTCAAACTTTTCTAGGGTTTTATCAAATAACTAAACATAATTCTATACATAATTAATCTTAATCTTTCCTTCTTTGGAGTGTTGTAAAGTGTTGTAACACACTTTCACATTCGTCTAGGCTTGTCATTAATAGTTGGGCTTTCTTATGCTTTAATTGGCCCTATTTTGCATCCACAAGCCTCATTTATTGCATCTTTTCAAGGACAATCTCGACACTAATTAGTAACCAATCATAATTCAAGTTTTCCTTTCTTGTGTCACCCAAGCGTTTGGGACTCATTTGCCTCCTTGGGTGAATGAGTCCTGCCTAAGTCTTTTTGGCCCCAATGCAGGTTCAACACATTTCTAAGTACTTTTTAATTTTGGCCCCATTCATTATGTGTGATGGGACTCATTTTCCACCTTGGGAGAATGAGTCTCGTGTGACCAAAATTCAAATTTAAATCAAATTTCTAGTGGTATTTTATTCTCCTAGATCTGATGTTGGCTTGTAGTTTTGTAATTTCAGGAATTCTTGTATAATTGAGTATAAATACAAGGTTCTTTCATTCATTTTCATATGACAAGCAATCAAGTCACCTAGCATTCAAGTGATCAATAATAAATCACAAGAGCATTCAAGGCATTTCAAGGGAAGATTATCAAGCATTCTAGCACTTTCTTCAAGTTTCATTCATCATGTCAAGGACTTCATGCATCATGTTGTTTTAGAGCTAACAATTATGATGTAGGGTTTTTGTGATTCAAGCAAGCATTTCAAGCAAGATCAAGATCATTCAATCAAGAATCAAAGACCACATCCATTGCAACCATTACTTACATGTTTGCATCACTTTATTGCAAGGGTTTGGTGAGTTCAACATTTTTATTTGTTCATTCATCATTATCCTTTCTTATTTGATTTCACTTCAAGGTTTAATTACCAAACAAGGGGTTTGACAAAGGAAAACCCCTATTCCCTAACCCCCAACATTTTTTCCTCTTCTTGTGTGTGATTTGTAGTACTAGGTTCAAAATTTAGCAAGAAGCAAAGTTTAAGAATAGTTTTCAAGTCCCTAAAAGTTGTCAAAGTTGTCATCAAGCCTTGGAGAATTTTGGAGAAGACCTACAGGTGGAATTTTCCAGTTTCAGATCCAGACACCAATCAAAAAGAGTAGAGTAGACTAAGAGGCACATAATCTAGTTCAGAAACTCCATAAAATTAGAAGTGGATTGATTCAACACTATTGGCGAATGAGTCCCACTACTCGGGCTTGAAAAAGATTTTTGCAGATTTGGACACCCATTTGGTTGAAACCTGTGTCTGCACATTTTCTCGAGAGCAAGACTGATTCACAGCTTGGAGAATGAGTCCCAGTGAGAAAAAATATTAGAATTCCCACTTATCCAAACCTCCATTCTACCTTCTTCATTTTCCCAGGTGCACATTTCCATTTTTATAGTTTTTTGTGGCAATTTGCTTATCTTTCTAGGTCATTTTGCATATCACACTATGTTTTTCAATTCATTGTCTTTTTCCAAGTTTACACTTGATGGTGAACTCCTCTTTAACTATCATTCAATCCCTATAATATCCCCTTTGTTATATTTCAAACACCATTGCATTGGAATCTCAAGGGTTTGTTATTGAGTGAAAAGAAAAGGAAATTATCTCTCTCCTTTTAGGTCATAAGCCCTAAAAGCGAAAGAGAGTACATAATTTTATTCTTTTCAAAATCATTTAATTTAATGAAAATCACTTTATTCCTCTAAAAAATCCCTAATTATGTGATTAAACCTTGTTTAATTAACAATTAATCTAATTTTCCTCCAAAAGGGGAATATTCCTTACCCCTTTTTGCAAATTAAAACCTTTTTTAAAGAACTTGAAAATTAATCTTTTTCCTCACCCATGAGAATATTCCAAAAGGAATATTTTCTCTCTGAGTCCAATCATTTAAGAAAGGTATATTCTCACTTGGCTTCTTGAGCAAGCTAAACTTGTGACCTCTTGAGCAAGTTACCTTTGACCTCTGTGTGCAAGTCAAAAGTATGTTTGTTTGGACCAAATGAGAACCCTTGATTAAATCCCATCTTGCATTCTAATCCATTGATGAGAATCCATTATTCATGCCTCCCATTTCCTCCATCCTTGACCGTTCATTAATATTTTCAATATCAACCCTCCATTTCTCATTTTCTCTCCTATATAAATAGAGCACTATTTGGAGACAAATGGATCCATCTTTTTCAAAGCAAACTTATGTTGTTGAATCCATCATCCATCTTTCATTTGCAATATTATATTGTTGAATTCACTTGCATTCACACTCTTAATTTACTCACACTTAGGATAATCTTAGTTCATTTTAGTTGTATATTATCTTTAAGCTTCCATGCAATCATCTTAGCTTGTTTATAAATTAGGGTTTCCATATTTTAGCTTAGATTAGCTTAGTAATTGCATACTTAGTTCATTTTTTAGCATAAAATCATGTTAATTTAGCTTGCATCATTTTTAATTTAGCATAAATTATGTTTTCATACATTTATCACAATGGTTTCATTGATTCTCTTCCATAGAATTGATTGAAATAGACTCACAAATCATGAGATTGGGAAAGGGTCATTGTTCCACATCAACACGACACCAATTCCAAAATAAGATAAGTGTCAAATGGAGTAGAATAGACATTTCAATGTTTTATATTTATAATGCTTCATTTCAATAAATGTTTAGTTTATCTTTAATTTCAATGATCTTGTTTGAGATTGAGGTTTATTGGCTAAGTTATGATTCAATTCATCATGGATCAAGCATAATCGACCCATACTGATAATCCTTGGTCCATAATAACATTACATTCATCCATATCATTAGATTGCATATCATCGCATATCACATAAGCATAAATAAATTGCATCCATACATGATAATATATAAGCATGTCATATCTCACATCATATGCATCCATACAATCATGAGCATGAAATAAAATGAACACATTATACAGAATTTGTATTTGTATCATTATATATATAAAAAAAATGAATGTCATGGTACAATATTTGGATCAGTATATGTATATTGATCATAAATAAAATATCCATGAGGATATAAAAAATGAGCCCATGAATGTATATCTATGTAAATAATAGCGCAAGAAATCAAAAAAGTATCTATATACTCAGGCTAGCCCTGATGGCTGCTACTCTCTCCAGCTTGTCTTTCTTGTTGATCATTGGCCTTGGGTCATGTATCACTCCTCTATGAATAGTTAGGTTGTCTAAGTGGCACTGGAACATCTCTCTGATAGTGCATCTTGTAATAGGTTGCCTTAGTCATAGCCTCTCAATATAATCTGGCAGATACAGTCTTACCCTATGTAGCCACTGTCATTGCTTCCAACTGCCAGCGGCAACCAATCTCTTGATCTCTCTCAATAGTCATGGCCTATACTTGCTACCTCACATGATCTCTCTCTGTAGTAATAGCTAGAACCTACTATATGACTCGGTCCCTCTCAGTAGTGATAACCAAAATCTATTGGCAAGTGTAACCATGCTCACCTGTAATCATCTTCACCTACTGTTGTAGCTGCTAAATCTATACATCTCGAGGATCTAGCCCTAGTGGTGGTGGTTGTACTGGTTGTGGCTGAATAGGAAGTTTTTGTGGAGGTTTTTGTCCCACTAATGGTACCCCTAGAATGTGCCCATCCTGGCCATTCTAGCCATCTTATCCCCTGCCTCTACCTCTGCCTGCTCCCCTCCCTCTAGGTCTCCCTTGTGGAGGAGCATGTGCTAGATCTCCCAACCTATGAGGGGGTACAAACCATGCATCATATGTAGGTGTCATCTAAGTGTTCGTTTGACCCTAATCATAAGCCCATGGCTAGGAAACCAACTATCAAAATCCATCAACTACCTCAGGAGCTAGTATCGCCAGTCTCCACATAGGCACCTCTCGAGTTGATCTAGAAAAAATATCCCTATATGCATTGTCGGGCCTATCTTGTTACTCACCAAACTATCAGGCCACCTTGTCTAGTAGATATCTCTCTATAATGGTATGCTCCTGACCGTGCATAGACTAAGTTTTTCTGGCAAAGAAGAGTTGTTGCATATCATCATACCATATTGGCATTTGTAGCCAGGGTCACCATCTAAACACTATCATATCATCAAGTACCCAACACTAGTATTGAAGTCCAAGCTGACCTATATGTTGAAGAGTAATAGAACCTCTATATCACCAAACCACAAGATCATTTGGCTCAACATTGGTCATTTGCACGATCGATTAGAGTAAAACAAAAGGCTCCCAAGCCCAAATATATAGCAAGGTAACCCTTATGCCAATAGCTTTGTCATCATAGTAGATGAAATCATGCATATCATGATACAATGAGGCCAGCATCACTAGCCCCCATATGAATAGTGTCCTCCCTTGGAGCATCTTGTGCCATGCCAAGCCCCATCTAGGGTTGAATCCTCTGCTCCATCACTCATGAGTGCCCAAACCAAAAATGATGGTTGGAACAATCAAACGAAGAGTGGGCACTGAACCTCTATACATCTGAGGTTGATCTATGAAGTGACTAGAATGATTTCCTCAATCTCCATCACCTCGTGGTAGAATTCATTGTCAGCATCAACATTGTATATCACATGCTTGCCATGTATTGGGAAACACAAAATCTATCATACATCCTCTAATGTCACTATTGCCTCACCTATGGGAAAGTGGAACGAAAAAGTCTCACTATGCCATTGCTCACACAACACGGTCATCATAGTCAGATGTGTATAGATGATGGGCATATACACAACATACCATAGTCCAATCTCCTCCAAGTGCTCCTATCACAACTCAGATAAATCACCAAGTCTCTCCAAAATTGTGGGTCGGTGCTCATAATACATCAAAGTTGGAATGACCTCCTACACCCACAAAGCACACGACATCAAAATTAAAAAAAAAATTGACTCAGTTTGGAATTTTCAACTCCAAAATGACAATAGCATCACTAAATTTATGATAGTGTCACTATAATTCAAATTCTAAATTGTGATTCTTGAGGCATTTCAAATTGCAACTCACAAATCACATCGCTAAAAACATATGCGTCGTGATTAAAACTTTGGAAACCTTAAGCGTAATTCTCAAATCGAGAAATGTGTTGCTATAAACATATGTCTCACAGTTTAAAATTAAAAACCCTAATTCTAAATTGTCAATTGTGTCACAATACACATATGCATCACTAAAAAATAATTTAGTGTCGCCAATGTTTAAATTTCAAAGCATAATAAATTCATCAAAAAGTCAAATTTTAAATCAAGTTTTGAATCACATACCTGTGGTTCTACACCTGGAAGCCTTTGGTACTCTCAAACTCAATCAGAAATGTGTCATGGGAGCACTCGCTATCCTATCTCGTTAAAGGATCAAAGCTCAAAACACAAGAAATCTCTAAGGTGTGAATGCATAAATGAATTGAAAGTGACCCTTCTTGGCTTATTTATGCATCAAAATTAGGGTTTTTTTCCCTAGTTTAACCTTCAAGCTAGGGTTTATCATTTTCACCAATTTTTCCAATCTAAATCATTTTTTGGAATTTTTGGCATGTTTCTTGCATCCTGGAGACTTTTTAAATCCCTAGGGCATTTTTTCATCTTTGTCGAGAAATCAACCCAAAATTCAATTTTTTGCAAATTTCTCAAGGGATCAGGGAATCAATTTAATCCTTCACCAATGGGGCATCCAAAAATTAGATTTTTTTTTTTTTTTGATCTAGGCAATAGTTTTTAATCTAAAGAGAATCGATCTTTGAACCAAAGCAGCAAGTACCTCACTTCAAAGAGGGGGAAAATGTAGACACTAAAAAATGTCTTGAATGATATCATACACTTGAATCAGGTATACTAACATTATTTCCTCCTAAAAAACCCATCTTATTTTCACTTAATTGATTAAATCAAACTAGCTATTTAATTAATTGTATCATTTGAATCTATTAACCTAATTCATCAAATTAGGATAATTCACCCCCTTTCACGCTAACATTTCATCTCATTAAATTAAATAAATCAAACTATTTAATTTAATTCCTTAAGTCTTCTTATTTAATTAAATAACCCTAAGTTATTTAATTAAATATGATTTGGTCATTTCCCCATTCATTAAATCATTTAATTTAATGAATATCACTTAATTCTTCTAATCCCCTAGTTGTATGATTAAAACCTTGTTTAATTAGCAATTATCTAATTAATCTAAATTCCCCCCACTTGCAAGGGAATACTCCCAAAGAATATTCCTCCTTTGCACAATTTAATTTGGTTTTAATTAACTAAACTATCCTTTTCCTCACTCATAAGAATATTCCCAAGAATATTCTCTCTCCTCCAATCATTTAAGAAAGGGAATATTATCACAAAACTTCAAATGCAAGTTAACTTTTGACCTCTTATATAGGTCAAAAGTATGTTTGTTTGGAAGGAATGAGAACCCTTGATTAATTTCATCTTGCATTCTCATCTATTGATGAGAATCCATGATCCATACCTTGCACTTCTTTCATCCTTGACCATTGATTAGCTTTTTCAATCTCAACCCTCCATTTCTCATTTGCTTTCCTATAAATAAAACACTATTTGGAGACATATGGATCCATCTTTTTCAAAGCAAAATTATTCTGTTGAAATCAATCATCCATCTTTCAATTTGCAAACTTATGTTGTTGAAATCACTCACACTCATACTCATCTTTGTACATATTTAGAATATTTTTTAGTTCATTTTTAGTTGCATAATGGCTTAGCTTCCATGAATGGCTTCCATACATCCATTTAGTTAATTATATAATTAGGGTTTGAATAGATTTTAGTTCAAATCTCATCTATGTTAGCTTAGCAATTGCATATCTGAATCATTTAACATAAAATCATGGTATATTAATTATTGCATCATACTAATTCTAGCATAAATCATGTTTTCATTCACATCTCACCACTGTTTCATCAATTCTCTTAAATAGAATCAATTGAAACAAGCTCACTGATCACGAGATTGGGAAAGGGTCATTGTTCCACATCAACATGACACCAATTCCAAAATGGGATAACTTTCAAATGGGTTAGAATAGACATTTCAAATTTTTCATATTTAGAATGCTTCATTTTAATAAATGTTTAGTTTATTTTTCATTTGAATGATCTTGTTTAAGATTGAGTATTAATGGCACAAATATTTTTCATGGATCAAGTGTAGTCGACCCATGCTAATATCCTTGGTGGACATTCGGGTGCTAGGAGGGAAAACCAATAAAATTTAATCAATTTCTATCTTGAATTTTATTTGTTTTAACTATTGCAAGATACAACGATGCCCAAAGAAATTTTAGTGACACCTTTGAAGTGTGTCACCATACAACGACACTATTGTCATCTAAAATAGTGACACTTATTAAATGTACCAACGCCGATTAAGCAAACATTGACGCTAATTAATACTATTTAGGGGTATCAAATATTTACAAATGGCGATGCCCAACCAAATAGCGATGCTATCATGCTCAATCATTTTTGTGTAGAGCAACACCCTTACTCACTAGAGCGATGATATCATGAACGACACCCAACTCTGGTAAGAAATTTAACGATCATTTTTCAGCATGTACTTTAATTTTTTTCACTTCATCAGATTACTAACATGCTTCTAATGTTGTTTTGGTCCTTAGACTAATGGGGTTTTGTAGGACTAGATGCCATGAAGCTAAAGTGAAGAATAAATTTTTTCTTAAGATTTTATGATCTTGTAACAAGAGTTTGATGCTTTGGGGAAATTATAATCCAATTTCTTATGCTTTTTACTTTATGCTCTAGGACCTTACTAATTTTCATTTGGGATTAAAAAGAACGCTCAAACGAGACTAAAATTGAACCCTCATTTCATCATTGTCTTTTGGGTTTTAAAATTGGATAATGCAACTTAACATTTTGTTTGGTGCATAAAATGAATTCATCTTAGCTTTAGTTGGTAAAATGAATGAGTTTTTGCCTTGCTGTGACACACTTGTAGTGCATATCCAATCCCCTTGCACTTCACGTGATCTTTTGTGAAGAGAAACACTCCAAGTGCACTTCGCTATTTGTGTGCACTTAAATAGTACATATCTACTCCCCTTGTGCTCCCCTTGTGCTTCACGATATCTTGGGTGAAGAAAAATAATTAAGTATAATTTTATTCTTTGTGTCACCCTTAAGAGAGGACTTACTATGAGATACACCCAGCAATGAGAAACTCATAGGAAAGTTCTTGCAAGCATGTTTACTAACGGGCTATATTAAAGGTTGGGAAGTTGTGAGAAAGTACCTTCTATCTTGGAATGTATAACATACTGCACCTAGTACCATGCCTTAAGTGGAACAAGAATGGTATTAACAGCCTTAATTGGCAAAGTGGGTGCATATACAACTGGGTGTTCTCAGATTGTTACAAAGGGCCACATTTTTTAGTTACCAAAAATCTTTAATGTGTTTTGGTGCAAGAACGGTCATTCTAAAGCTGCCCCACATTTGTACTATTCATTGTTGAAACAGAAAAAATCCTTAGGATCTTAGGATCTTTAGGATTTTGAGATTTGGTGGTCCCGAGAAGTGTGTGTTATGGAGGGGAACCATTGTAGCCAAATCTCTAACTGTTCACAATGTCTTCGTGTTTGGATAAATCTGAGTGGGAACTCAACAAGTATGGCCATTTTAGCCTAGGTAGTAAATGATTTTGATTCAATTTGATACATTTCTTGGTTCCAAAATTTTACGAAAACAAACATTCACTATCCTCCCCAAAACTTCAAACACTTTGGCCTAAATATGAATACCTTTTGAAATAGCCTTGATATTACTGCTTGTCCCAAGGATTTCTATCCTTAGAGATTTTTAAATATCTTGACTTATATATCAATCCATATTTTCCAAAGACAACATAGGCAATTATGGCTTCAACCTCATGATTTTAACAAAGTGGACATTGTGAAATTTATGGTGTTTTTGACATAAACATTTAGTTTGAAAACATAATCAAGACAAGTGTTTTTGGTAAAACAAAATCACTTAAGCAAGATAAAATTGAAAAATTGAATGTCGCATTACCATTTGGACACCAATTGCTCCCATTGAACAACTTGATCTAACACTTACCATCATTCAACCAAAATTTAAACTTATTGAGGGAGAACAAACTGATATAATTAGTAGTTTGAGAAGCTTCACTTTTGAAAAAAAAAAGAAATACCCATTTAGTTGAGAAACACAACAAATATCTCAGACCAAGAAGAAGAAAAAACTAGTATTGAGGCTAGAAGTCCCATATTACCACCACCTGCATGGAAATAACTATCTTCTTTTTCATAAACTTGAAATTTTCTCAAATGATCTCACACAAATTCAAAATCCCTAAGATAAGATCTACAGGTCGTTATTCCAAAATTAGGCATCTTCATCCAAGAGCTCTCAATAAAAATCTTACAACACTTCATCAAAATAGAACCAAGATTGTGTACAACCTCTATAAACAAGCTTCAAGGAAAAATCTAAACTTGTACATATTCTTTTATGGTCAAAACCCTCGTCTTTTTCACAATACTAAACTTATCTAAAACATTGGGTCTTTAGGATTTGAAACCTTTAGAGGTCTAGCATGTTTCTCACCACCTTGTTCTTATCAAACAAAGGTTCACTCTAATTCAACATTGGGTCAAACATTTCAAAAAATCCTTCATCAAATTTCATCTTTCACTTCACCAAACTTTGCAAAAATTTTGAATACACCAACACTTTGTGACTTGAACATCTATCAAACCAAACCTAGTTAAGTTAGTCATCATCATTGAACAAGTTTATCTTGAAGGTCACAAGTCTACCCTAAAGATTTCTAAGTTCATAAAAATCCTTTATCCTAACATTAAAACATCAAACTTAAGTCAAAAGTGTTGTCCCAAAATGTTTGCAAAGATCACTTCCCATGTGCATAACCATTTTCCATCAATTTATTTTATGAGGCATATTTAAGTAATAAATTTTCCACAACAAACTACACGTTTCAAATGAACTAATTAATATTTTCATTTGGAATCTCGAAAGCATGTAATAAATCACCTACATATTCACCAATACTACTAAAACAACATTGTGTATCAGGACCCATTTCACTAATTAAAATTTAAAAATAGTTTCTTACGAGGACCCATTTTTCCAATAATATTAAAAAATAGTTACATTTGAGGACACATTTCGCCAATTTCTGTGATACCTCCATGCTAATCGTAGGGCCATAATCGCCTTGAAAATTCCAACATATGTGTTCTGTCAAGGTTTGATTTGCACAACACTTAAATGTATCATTGTATAATCATGCGAGATTTACCAAATTTTTAGTATACCATTTAAAAATCCCATGGAATTTTCCAAATATGAATTGATATAAATACAATCAAAGCTGTCATTTATTCTTATATATTTAATTTAGTTTTGAACTTGTGATCTCTCAATTCGGAAGTTGGACTTGGAACCTTAAATTTGATCGTAGGAAAGTTACAAACTTACAACATGCAGTCATTCTTGCATTAATGAATAGAAAGTTAGTGAAAACCTAAACTTAAAGGTGATTGATCATTTCTTCATAGTGTTATAAGATTTCTTTATCTCTTTTCCATTCTTGCTTCAATCTTAAAGATGATATTGAGTAGGGAATTGGATCTATAATCTCTATCCTTCTTAAACAAAAATAAGACATTTTTTCCAGCTTTATTCGAAGTGAGATATCAAGATGTCGAGCAGCAAGTGCAATAAGGGTAAGACATATCAAGGTGGTGAAGGGACTGGGAGGCCATCGAAATGCCCAAAATGTAGAGTTACCACACAATCTTACTTTGGAATTGGAAATGCTTCTAATCCATCAGATCAAGATGGAGCTACATCATCAACTCTTCCACAAAATATTAATGAAGAAGGCATTCACAATACCTCACTGCCACCGGATCAAAGTGGATTTTCATTGAGTTTAATGAGTCAAATGAGGATGGCAATACCATAGAGGATGTTCTAAGGGATACCCTAGTTAGCCATAATAAGATAATTGACTTGGATGAAAATTTTGGAGCCGTATATGATGTTGGTAGAAAGAAAAGAAAAGAAAAATAAAAAATGGGATGTGAGTGGGAAATGACAAGGAATTTTTAGCTTGATTGGGCGTCAAAGTACCCATTCATTGAAGCAGTGGAGAAAGCAAACAAAGGTGAACCTACAATAGAATGCAAGTGTGTGATTTTTAGTTGGAAATTTAAAAGAGACAAGAAGTTGCAGCTACAACTTGACACTATAGAAAATCATATTAGTAAAGTTTATGAAAAATACATCATAGATAGAAAGGAAAAATCAATAGTACGATGGAAATCAAAGGAAGAATGTCTTCATGTTAAGTATTTCATGGCATATGAAGAGCATAAGCAAAGAATGTTGAAGCTTGTTGCATGTGGAGGTACAATTGATGCTCAATTTGGAAAAGTAATGGAAGGAGCACAACTGGAAAAAACTATTCAGATGAGTGTTGTTTTTCATATTTTTTCTAGAGGGCATCCTATGATAGAATACTAAGAATATTTTAATTTATTCTCTTTTGGGTGTTCCTCACTTTCCTAGCACACATTGGTCAATAAATGTTGGATGGGAATGGGCAAGTTGTCCTTCTACAATGGACAAGAAAGATTTAAAGTAGAAATTAAAAGATACAAACTTCATTGCATTATCTTTAGATGAAGTTATTGCGATAGATAATACCTTTTGGGTCTATATGCATGTGTAAATTGTAAAACAACATGTCTTCCAAGCTCATCTTCTCTGTGTTCATAAAATGAAGGATGACTCAACATCACAAAATCTCTTTGAGCTATTCAAGAAATATTTGAATGAAATTGTAGGTATGGATGACTTGAAAATTTTCAAAAGTTGGTGTGTGTAGCAGTTGATGGAGCTGCAGTAATGCAAGGTCACAAGACCGGTGTTTGCACAAAGTTACAAGCTACTCATGCACCATACATTCTTGGCATTCACTACATAGCCTACAAAATAAATTTATCATTTAGAATTGTAAGCAAGTATCCTACAGTAGAAAATGTTAAAAATCTAGTCTACAAGCTCTATGCATACTTCTACTAAAGTCCCAAATGTTTTGCAAAATTTCAAAATTTTGCTAAGGAAATAACAACAAGAAACAAGCTTTTCAAGGATGTTGATACCAGATGGATCTCCATGCATGGACCAGTGCAATGAGTTCTTTCAAAATATCGATCCTTGATTGGAATAATGTACGTGTTACACCCCATTTGTGTAATTACTATTTACTACTGCTACATAGGGTAAATATGAATGTAAAGTGAATTCTAGAGATGAATATATTGTGCTCATACCTTTTTATCAATATGAATGTTATCTCATTTTATTTTATCTCAGTTGATGTTATTTCATGGAAAATAATTGCATATGTGTGAATGGATGGTTATTGAATTACTATTCTATGTTTGGAGATGTTTTACATATAATGCATATGTTGTGAACAATTTTTGTCATGTGCATGTGTTAGTGGATGCAATTATATGTTCCATTCCTCCATGCAGAGTGGAATTATCACTCAGGAGAAGATCTTGGTCAAGTAACTAGTAGAAGTAAACTAACTGAGCATACACACACCACATTAGAATGATTGAGTTTAGTCAGTTTGTGATAAGTTGGTAAGTCATCCTTAGTTGATGTGTTTGCATTGATAGTATTTTTTACTACTTCATGCATTATTGGGTGATTTTTATCTATTTGAACTTAGGATATCTTTCTTGTACTATTACGATTATATGGATAAGAGGGACATATGTGGAGTATGTGTATGTATATTCACATGCATGTCAATGGGATCTAATGACATGTATATGCGTATGTATAGATATACTACATGTAAAATATTTATCAATATAATGTTAATTATGAATGGCTATATGTGAATCAAATTAGAACATATATATGTATAGTATATATATACACACATATCCATATGTATATGTGTATCGATACATGCATATGTATTATAAAATGGACACACTCATATGATTGTATCAATATGGATATACATACACATATGTGTACATAGAGGCATATAATTCTATACATATATATGCATACATTCAATATATTGTGTGTATTATATACAAATACTATCTTTCCTGTACTCATATATATACTGAATGTATACTTACATCAATGACTTATGATATATATACATATATGTAAATATATATTAATGTATATATATATATACATATACATATACATAAATACATATTAATATATATTTAACATATTTTATTGTTTGATGATCAACTATCATTTACTATGATAGTGGTTGATTATTAGAGGCTGATTTGAAATTTCTTATGACTATGTTTATTGAAGCCGAATCTTACTCATATTGTCATGCTTTATGGAACACATATATTTCATTTAAAGCTTGTTTCCCTATGTCTATTTATGACATAGACTTAGTTGATGCCTATGGTGAGGAATACCTTTGACTTGGTAAACTCAAACTACCATGATATCATACTTAAATAACAGTTGTTATAAAGTAGACGAATTTTTCAATGAGAGAGTAAATACTTGAATCAACTCATTCCTAGATGGAAGTCGATGGATTCTTGGTGTTGCAAATTTGTATTTTACTATTTCTTGTTGCAAGGAAACCGTGCCAACATGAAAAGAGAATGGAAGATTTTGTGCCACCTTTGGAAACCCATTTTCTATATGATTCTTTTATTGGAGATAATTTGAATTATCCATGTGTAGATTTGAATAGGTCTCTAATTGTTGTCAATTTAGCAAGTCAGTCTTGTTGAATATGAACTTTTTTAGTCGCTACCTTTTTGTTGTGATTAGGTGTAGCTTTGCATGGTGTTTACTATCCATTTTCATGCCTAAATTGTAGGCTGAGAAGTTTCCTTGAAGTTGTATAAATAGTAGTGTTTGCTCATATGAGAGGACACATCATTCAAATTATTCTTGCAAGTTTCTACTATGCATTGTTTCAGCTTATACTCTATTTTTATTTGTGAGAGAGAGAAAGAGGGATTCAACTCTACATTATTTGTGAGAGAGTTGCTTCTTGAGAGAAGTAAACTATCAACTTGAGGGTTACAATTTGTTGTGACATTTTAGAGAAGATGTTATCAAGCTTGTTGTTGTTGGAAAGGGTTGCATTGTTGCCAATTATTTGGATAAGCGATAACAGACATGAGGATCTTCTTCTTTGTTATTTTCTTTAGGAATGATGTGTTCTCCAAGTATGTGTATTTAGAGAAACTAGAATGTCTTTGAAAAGGGAATTGAAGATTTTATGTTGTTTTTATGATGTGTTTGTAAATACTCCATAATAGGAGATTGATATTTTCATGGGTATTATATATTAGATATGATTGAATATATATGGAACATGTGATACACATAGCTAAAGTTATTGATTTAACTAGAATAGCTTGTGTTTACTCATAGAATTGTTTATCCAGTGTGGGAGGGGGCTGGTGTACTTACTTGTTAAGTAGGTTAACCTATTCCAAGTGTGTCAAAAGGGTGATAGGTTATCTCTAGGGTGATATATTATCCGCTGAAGGAAATACCTATGTGTAGCTTAAGATGGCCTTAATTCAAATCGGCCCTAAGTAGTGTATGTGATAGATGATCTTAATTTGAAGTACTAGATGAGAACACTTTGGCCAAAGTAGTGTGACTGCCTTTGGCTCCACTATCAGTTCACCATGATCCAATATTACATGCTAGTTCAAGATTGTGGGATTACAAGTTCTAATTATGTAGGACACAACACTATGCTTAGTTGGTTGTCATTATTGGTTACTCTACCAATCTCTTCATTGAAGGGAAGGGCCATCTATCAAATGATATATGTGCACGGGATTGCATTAAGAGTTTGAGGTTGGCAGAAAAGTGCTTGAGTGATGCTTCTCCTCCACAGTAGGCGATAGAAGAACCAAATTTGGAAGGAAGGATCCCAGACTATCTTACAACTATTTGTTCCAAAGCTCATTGAGCTATGTATGAAAATTTATGCATTCTTGTATCAATGTAACTTATGAATTATTGAAATGAAATAGAATCCTTATTGTAATATGTTATGCATCATTGTTTGTATATTCTCAATAAAGAAAATAATTTTTTTTATTACAATGGATTGTTCATAGTTTATTTACTCATATGGTGAAAAATTAGAGATTTTTACTTCACAAAAGGATCGGTATGTTACAATACAAGCATTGCAACATAGTAGACAAAGAACCTAACCTCTTACATAGGTTAAGCAATATAGAGACACTCTTGACTCTAGCTAGTATTCTCCCCATGCTGGATGAAATGAACAATCTTGTGAAGAAATCCCAAGACAAAACTATGCATATCAATGAATATACCAAACTACATAGAATGGCATGCATGGCCCTTAATAATCTATATGTATACTTTAGATAAAACTAAAGGTATACAATTTCCTAGATTATAGTAGATGTTGCCAACTATCTTGTAGCACGAAAGACACCACCCCATTTCTCATCTAGAGAAAAGAGAAAATTGGTTCACAAGAGTTTTCCTACTCATGGATAATTGGATACTTATTCTACACAAGCCTAGATAATAGGGTGATCCCACAATATTGGATTACAATTTTTGGGAGATCTTGATTTTTGCTGAAATCACATATTTTTAGAAAATATAATGATTTAAGCCTTGAAAAGTTCCATTTAAAGGATTCCAATTGAAGAGGGTTTGATCGAACCAACTTAGATCAAACCCCCTTGGATAGAACCCCGCTAGTTTTAAACCATACCAATAACGGAGTCTCCTTTACACCTATCAAAATGTTGATAAAATACCACTTTTGATTTACCTTTTTAGGGATCAAATGAATTCATTTAAAATTTATTTTTTGTAAGTATGTATTCCTTATTATAAGCTTCCCAAAAAGTATAATTTTAAATAAATTTAATTTTATTATTATATCTATTTTTTATTTCTTGTGAATGTAGGTTTTTCACCAAAAATTAAGCTCTTTGTTCTGCACATGTGGAAAAATAGTAGATTATCAATATATATACATATATTAGTGCACTAGATATTGAAGTCCTTGATCCAAAAAAAATATTTATATGTTGTATATAGTCCACCTATGTCTAAATTGTAATTGATTTGACTTTCAAACTTGATTAAGGAAAAAATAAAAATAAAACACTATGAAACCAAATGAAAGTGCTAGATATCGTAGTTACAAATCTAAATTCAAAAAAAAATAGAATTTTATCCTTGAGGAAAAAAAGTTATGTTGTATATAGTGAGCATCACTCCTTAAAAATGGTTTTTATTGGAAAAAACTAGTCTTCGAAGGAGATGGAAAAAGAAGTGCAATCTGATTCCAAATATTTTGAAAAAATATATTTAGAATCTATAGACAAAATGTCACAAATCACTAGTTTGCACCATCTTCAAATTCCTCACAGTTTAGCCGCTATAGGTGCCTGAAAGTGAAGATTTAGTTAGAAAAAATTAGTTCAGTGTCTAGTTTGGCCAAAAATTGTAAACCAATATTGTGGGATCACCCATTCATAATGAGGAGATGCATCAGATAAGATGAAAATATATGATATCCCCAAAGCATGCCATGATGAACCCTATGGGGGACACTTTACAACAAAGAGGATAGCCCTTAAGATCCTCAATACTAGTTATTATTGGTCAACTCTTCATAAGGATGCGATGAAGTACACTAGGGGTTGTGATAGATTCCAAAGAATGGGAAGGCCAACAAGAATAGATGAAATTCCATTACAGCCACAGTTAGGAATAACACCATTTGACAAATCAGGATTATACTTTATTGGCCCCATATCACCAACATCAAATAACAAAGAGTAGATAATGGTTTGCATAGATTACCTTACAAAGTGGGTGGAGGTTACATCTTTACAATTTGCAAGAAATGGAAATTTAGAAAAGTTTCTATATGAAACATATTCACAAGATATGGAGTTCCAAGAGAGATTGTCATAGACCAAGGACCCCAATTTACATCAAAAATTATCATAAAATTGGTTCAAGAGTATGAGATTAGAAACAACAAGTCCACAACTTACCACCTTCAAGAAAATAGATAAGTGAAAGTTAACAATAGGGAAATTGAAAACAACCTCACAAAAATAGTGCAAATTTATAGGAAGGATTGGGAAGCTAGATTTGTTGAGGTAGTTTGGGCTTATAAAAGAACTTAGAAGACTACAACAAGATTTACACCATATGAACTAGTGTATGGAAAGAAATTAATACTTACTATTGAATTTGAATACAAAACAATGAGGATAACAGTTACATTGGGCATGAACTTATCAACAACACAACAAAAGAGATTACACAACCTAAATGTACTTGATGAAATCAGAATGGAAGATATACAACACACTCAAGTTATTTAGAATCAAAGAGTTTGTTGGTATGATTAGTTAATAAAGACAAAGGAATTCAGTGTAGGTGATTTGGCTCTCCTTTATGACTCCAGATACAAAGTGTAGTGTCAAAAAATGTACTCCTATAGATTTTCACACTTTGTTTGCCTCTGCTTAATTAATTGGGCTTAATTAAAATATAGTTGTCACAATTATACATTTAAAAGCCTAATTAATCTCCTTTTCTAAAAGGGGTACTTGGATTAAATAATTACAAACATAAAATTACACATCCTGGAAAATGTGTGTCCTAAGTTTAGAGCCTAGGACCCATTCACCTAAGGGTGAATGGGTCCTCCTTAGACTTAGGACCCTATTTTTTAATATGTTTTTGGTGGTATTTTATGCTTCATATTTAAATTATAATTGTTGACCTTTAATGTTTAATTTTTGAGAAATTAAAAAATTACACATAAATACAAGGTATTTTTATCAATTCAAATCTAACTACATAGAGGTGAACTTCATATAAGAAAATATTATTGTCAAGAGCATTCAAGAGAATATTTATCAATCTTCTACAACATCATTTCAATATTCTACCATCATGTCAAATTTATTTGCATTTATGCATGTTTTTGGAGCTAACATTGTGATGTAGGTTTCAAGCATTCAAGCATCAAGATCAACATCAAATCCTTGGAGATATGTATTAGAATTTAGTCCTCCAAGAGTAGCCATTAAAGGGATTGTTGAGTTGCAACAAGATAGTGTTCATTCATCATTCTTTCTTTTCTACATTATTTCATTTCAAGGTTTAATTACCAAAATAGGGTTTGACCAAGACAAACCCCATTCACCAAAAACAAATCATGTTTCCTCTCTTTGTATGTACAGATTTATAGGTGAAGGATTGAAGATTGATCAAAAGTGTTATTTTGTAAAGTTGTCGAAGTTGTCATCAAATCTATCAAGAACTCAGATTCAAAATTTATTTTTGACTTTCTAAGAGTGGGATCCGAAGAAATTAGGAGTGTAGATCCAAGAGTAGAGGACTATGAAAGTAGATTTTGGATCCCTATAGCAAGACCCATTTTCCCTATGGTGAATCATCCCTAGGAGGACACTCAGTAGAAGCTTTTAGTGATTGGTACACATCAACTTTCCCTTCTAAGATCTATCAGAAGTTTGTTGTTTTTGTTTCTATAATGCTTTAAATTGACTATTCGAGTTGCAGATTGCATAATTGAGCTCATTTAATATTTTTAGTTCTTATCCCCAAAGTGCATTTAAATCATATTTACCTCATCTTGTTAAAAGGAAAATAGCCCACATCTCCAATAAGGTTGACACACCTAAGGGTTGAAAGCCAATCCTACATTTGGGGATCTCTTTTTCATAATAACATTAATAGAAAGATATGGTGCATTTCCTCATCTTGTTCCATCATTAATCTCCCCTATTTTTCTATGCTTCATTTTGGTGAAACTCACATTATACATATTAATTTCTGATTTGGAGGTCATTGAAACCCTAGATCTAGCATTTTTCATTAGTTTTCATTTCATTTGGGATTGTTAAAATTGCATTAGTTTACATATCATATAGGGTTTTAAATTTTTATTTTGCATTATTTAAAATATGAAAAAAAAAATGCATATTACATTAATTTTGCATAGTACTTGTATATTAATGTATTTTCAATCATTTACATCAACAAATTTAGTCAAAATTTCATTTCAAAAAGTGTCACCTTTTTTCATCATTTATCACTAATTTCATTTACATTAGGACACCTAAATTTGGAAAATTCTATCAATGAAACCACAGTTTGCAACCTGAAACTAAGAATTCAAACATTAAGCAAGAAATTCAAACTTTTATTTTTTTAGAACCCTAACCTAGGACTCATTCTCCATAGGGAAAATCACTCCTTATATAGGTGTTGTTTCAAATTTTTGAGCATTATTTTGTCTTTGTTTGCTTCATTCTATTCTACTATTGAATGTGTTTCAATTTCAAAAATCAAAAAATTATGTAATTGCTTGCATTAAATGAACAATTGGTCAAATTGAGTGCATTGTTTGAAATGAAAATTAGCATTAATAACACATCATTTTCAATATATCATATTCAAAAAAATAAAAAAATATTCATATATCCAATCTGAAGATTTGCATTAAATTTCATTCTTGCATCATGGACATGCGTATGGGTAATGTATGGAAGTCCTTAAATCTTCGGTAGATGTCTCAAGTTGTGTGTTTGGTGAGGACCCTAATCCAATTGAGCCTATTAATGAATCTTCACCCCCTAATGAATATCCCCATGAGGTGGATATCTTAGGTCAAGATGAAGATAACATACAACAATTCATACAAAGCAAGCCTCGAACATCAATCATTAATGAACTTGTTAACAAGGACAATAATGATACTCTTCAATCTTGTGTTCACCAAGTTATTGATACACCCATTAACTTAAAAGAGAGTTATGGTCAAGGCTTTAAGATCTTAAGAAAAAAATAATGTGACTTAACAAATAAGCATGAAATCCACAAAATTTTAGAACAAAACCATCCAAGGATACCAAAGGGTTAGGATATCAAGATCTTCCCCCCCTATACATCTCCTAAGGGAAAAGGTGTTCTCTTTAATAAGATCATTCCAAGAGACCAATCAATACCTCACAAGGATGATAAAGTCACCTTAGAACCTCCACCTCTACCTCAGCAAGTTTCCCAAATAAGTAAGAGATCCAAGCCCTATAAGCTCAAGAAATTACAATTCTTACACACTATAACATAAAATGGATGAATATTGGACAAATTTCTTTGTTTAGGATTGATTACACTACCACCTATCAAAGATAACAAAAAAGGAAAAAATACAGACATGTATTATTGTGCATGTCATAGAACTCTTGGGAATAACATTGATGAGTTTCATGCTTTACAAAATATCCTTAAAGAATTTTCACCACCTTCACATGAATATGATATTATAATCCCTTAGCAATTTATTTCTTTGCTCCTTGCAATGTGATAGTTGTAGAATCATAGCATACTCACTATTACATGTTTTATATTTCATGCCAATCATTTCTATCTTGCAAGGAGCGCATTCTCATCACCCATCTCGTCTCATCCTTGTCTTGCACTTAGTGGGTTCAAGGGGTTAGATAGCTTTCTCCTAGTATAGAACTTGTCATTATCCTTTTGGCTATTGTCCATCTTTTGCATATGAAATGAACAAGATTGGGATGTGGATGACCTGCTATAGGTTGACTCGTATGTGTCATACTAGTATTTTCTTTGTTTTATTTTCATGTTCTTTGTGATTGCACTTTTGTAATGTGATCCATTGTATCATGTTGCTTGGCATGTCTTTATATGTTTGTGAGCCTAATTTGGATGACCCTTGTCAGTCTGTTGGTGCAAGGTTACAAAGGAAGTGAATCTATTGTGGCATTCTTCTATTTGTCTCTTCATTATTCTATATGTCATACACCTTTTATCTTTTCTTTTGTCTCATGTTTTCCTTTTTGGGATGACACAAGGCATTGACACATATAGGTCTCTTCGATGTTAACCCAAAAGATTTCATTTTTATTCACTCTCTATCTGACATTCTTCCTTTATGCTCATTGTTCCATGAGTTATTTGGGGAATGATGATGGTTCCAAGCTTGATTATATCACTATAGCAACAACATAACCTTGACCATTTGTGGATCCCTTATGTGTTATCTAAGGATTGCATATGGGGGGAAAATCTCCTTTCCATGATGTAGCTCTATTTTAAAAATATATTTTTTACATAGGTCTTTCCAAATACAACTCTCATGTATTGACATTTAATGTGTATGCTCTACTTTAATGTAATTTCTCATAGCATGGTGTTTAGCAATTTCTTTAAAGTGGGGGAATACGTGTCCCCACTCATTTTTTTCATATTTCGTTCAAAATGTGGTCTTCTTAATTTATGTGATGTGTCTTCTTCTTGGTAATGTTGGGTTTGATTTCCTTCAAGAGTGTGACCTTTCTTGACATATGACATTCATTTTAGTGGTAATGATATGGCTTGCATTCCCTAAGTTACAAATATTTTATCTCTTGACTAGTCCTCTCTTGGTGACATTAAGCAAGATGTTCCCTAAGGTGAGACATTTCATTAACTAACAAAAACCCCTTTGAAAATCCTCTCATTTTCCATTTACAACCTTTTTCATGGCCATCAAGCATAAAAAAGCTCACTTACCAGTTGAGCCTTTTTGTTTTTCATGAGTGTCTAGCATAATGCAGCTTACTAGCCTTGTGACCTTGTTTTTTGTGGTGTTTTATTAAAGTTATCAGGGGGTATAACTTTTGGTATGGTTCATGTATGGGAGCCTATAGACCTGGCATGACTTTCCTATCAGCCACCTTTTGGGGCTCACCTAGTGGACAACAGATTTCACTAGCTTGTGTGATCATATTTTGTTTGTATAATGGACAATGGGTTTTCACTCATGAACATTTTTTGGACAAAAAATAAGTCTTGATCCATACCTATTGGACAAACAGTCGAGGCTTGATCCACCTCTTTTTTTTTTGTATTAATTTTTGCATTGTATGATTGTGCATCTTGTCTTGTTGTTGCATGTCAAACATAGGCATGTGTCTCTTTGTGCCTTTGTTGGTTTTCCATGAGATCTTAGATCTTGGCGCTTGATCATCCTCATTAATATTTTTTGTCTTATTTTTCCAATAGTTGTACAATTAGACCTCTCTTGACACTTATTTGTCTACTTTAGTGTGAGTTTTAGTGTAGGACTCATCCTCTCACTAAAGTGGGGTCTAAATGTAGTGTCAAAAAATGTACTCCTTTACATTTTCACACTTTGTTTTTCTCCCATTAATTAATTATACTTAATTTAGCCTCTAATTGACCCAATTATGCATTTAAAATCCTAATTAATCTCATTTTCCAAAAGGGGAATCTAGATCATGTTGGTTATCAAATCTTCTATCCACTCATATCCTAAAGGGTTGCCAAGCCTAATGGTCAGATTCAAGGAGAGTTTTGGGCAATGAATGGGAGATTGAATTAAAACCCTTTCTCACCTGCACTTTGGGCTCTGTGAAACTTGGGAGGGTGATCCCGATAGTGTGTTGGTAGTTACTCATGTGCCAAAGTATCAAATACACTGTAGACAGATAATTCTCCTTTATATGCTTAAGAGACACAATACCTTAAAGGTTTGGCTGACCTTCATGGCGATGTCCAAATTAAACATGAGAGATGTAATATATTAAGTTCAACACACAATCATACTAAGATAGGAAATTAAAGTTGATTTAAAATTGTAGTTTCCCACAAATAATCTTAGGGAACTGGAACATTAAAAGACCAGTGCTATATTCCAAGGTGGAATCGCCTAAACCACATAATTTAAAACTCATTACAACATTCAATCAATCATATAACTATGCCTACTAGATAATTCCTTACATTACTGATACCATAAACTCAACTAGTCATGCTTAATAATCTCAACACATAGTTGCATAAACCTCTATCTATGCTAATATAGTTTAATTTGTTCTTTGAATGAAAGTAATAACACAAAACAGACACTCAAGGAAAGACAAGAGGAAGAATAATAGCAATATTTTATTATTCATATTCATAATTCATACAATATGCACTGTGGAGACAACCAGCTCAGATTATCTTTTCGTTTACATACAAAATATGACAATGCTTTGACTAAGTTCTCCATTACAAGATTTAGAAAACTCCAGAAAACTAAAACCAACACTATTCATTTGGGACCTTATTACAAAAATGTTCCCATGAAAACCAAAGAATGAGCAACAACTTGCAAATGAAGTAGAAATTATATTTAAGGAAGAGGTAACCCTAAATGGAAATCCAAACAGACATCTAGTATCATTCAGGTCCTTGATCAATAACTGCTTCTCCAATAAAAAATACATTCTGCAATTCACTTCTCCCACCTCTTGCTTGATTTCCATCACTCTATAACATAAAAATGTTCTTACCTCGTGAAAAACCGTCACTTCATCCTCCATTTTTACCCAGTAGCGAAAAAATATCTTCTACCTATGAAAGCCTTTCCTTCTTTTATTTACCTATGCATTTACCATTTACTTTTATCTATAGCTCAAGTTTCTTATTTTCATAGTGAAAATCCTTCACATTTTACAGGGAAATGAAAATCCCCATTTACCCATGAATTTTACATTTTATATTACCCAGCGCGTAAAAATAAAAATTTCACTATAGCTGAAAAATAATTATTTATGAAGGCCATCCTTCTTTTCTCAGGCTTTTGATTATTTCTTAGCAATAAAAGTTTTATTTTTAACTTGGTGAAGGCTTTAACTCTTTTATTACCCATGCATTTCACCTTTAAAAGATTCATCAAATAATAATATTTGACATTTTCTACGGGCCCCACCATGCCTTGCACAAACACTGCCCAACATTGCATATCTTTGATGCAATGAGAAAATGGATACATCAATTAGCGATGCGTGATAGATATAAAATTGTGCACATCACGAATGCACTGAGCAACAAGAGAATGAAATCCATGATGCATGATAGGAAGTACACCATCATGCCATCACCAATACAATAAGGACAAACACTTCAAAACCGCAACAGGCGATGGAGTTGAAGAAAAATCTCTATGAGATTGTCGTGAGACTCTTCAGCCAATATAATTTAAGAATTAAAATTCCCATCAATAAAACATTTGTCAATGTTTTATTTGTTCCTCAAAATACTATTGTGCTTCAAAAGAAAGCCATCATTTGGCCATTGCGACTTTGTTTGGAAGGAATTCTTCTCAATCAGTGATGAGCGATGGGACAAAAAGTCATCGCTGATTTGTTTCCTCATTCACAACTCAAAAGGATGAAGCTCGATGTTGTTGTCATGAATGAAGAATGCACTACAAGAAAACTTTGGAAAATTATTAAAACTTGTCCTTTTCCACAAAGATTTAATTAAAACCTACCAATCAAAACTCATCGTTGTACTATATTGCATTGTTGATTGCCCCCTCCATTTTTATACAAAACTGGTGATGGGTGATGAGTTTTTGTTGTGCAGCCATGAGTGTCATGAGTGTTGTGTCTCAACCAATCAGAAGCAAGAATTAAACTTGCTATGATAAAAAAAAAAAAAATGTAAATACATTTAATTTTTCCCTAAATTCATTTTTTACTATTCCACAATATTTTAAATATTCAAAAAAAATTTAAACATTAGCATTTTGAAACATTAGAAAAATGCAAATTTTAATTACGCTTGTAGGACAAACAGAGAAATTTTACTACGCACAAACGGTGACCCCTGGAACTAGTATTTTTTGTGTGCGGCCACGATCAACTATTTAGAACATAGGTTTTAAATCAAACTTTGTTCAACCGTCAAAAAATTAGGTACATCCTTTATAAATTGGGCCCCAAGACGTGTTCACTACACCCGAAATACATTAAATTAATGTATCAATTGACCTCCTTTTTTGATGAAAATGGAGCTGGAGATGCTTTAGACCAAAATGAAAAATGGGTTTCCCTTAGAATTTGAAAATTTGAAACTTTTCGAAACACCAATTTTGGCCCGATCATGGTTAGAAAAGGATTAAAAGCATTTCAAAACTCATCATGGGGGTGTGAAACTGAATAGGTGCACTACCATATGTACCAAAAAACACTTCACCAAAGGAATTTTCAAGATGACCTCTGAGTTGCAAAATTTTAATAAGCAAAGAGGGCCTTCGGGGCATATTTGTTAGGAAGCAGGCCTAGGCACTGTCATCAAATTGAAAGGGCAAATGCACTTCAAATTTGCAAAATTCAAAGGTACCATCAGTGGCTTATGTTTGGGGACGCATGCCCCTTGATGGCATGGTGAGATTCCAGATCTCTAGGGAGTAGACCAAGTGTTGAGTCCATTGGGTGACAGAGTGCCTTTTAATTTCAATTTTAAAACCTCATTTGGTGGCCACTGTAAGAAATATAATCTCAACTACCTTTTAGTGTATGTCCTCACCAGCTCACCTCTATATCAACAATAAAGGAAATTTATGGAGAAATATTTTGAAGAAATATTTCAAGAGACTTAATATGATTTGGAATTAACTCATCTTTAACTCTTACATGCTTTATGAGTTGTAAAACTAATATTATTATATTCTTCTTTCTCCTCCATAGCTTTTTAGTTTTTAATACTGCTAGGTTGTCATTTTTTCAAGGAAAAAGAAGAGAAATGAATCTTTGTTGCAACAATGGAAGAACAAGTAAGAAAGGAAAAAGAAGGGCAATGAAGCTCTACTGTAACTACCCAATTTAATATATATATGAATCTGATATTTTCTACTTTATGTTGTGTTATTTGTGTGTGTTGTGAGTAGCATTCAAATCCATTTTTATTTGTTGTTTACTACTATATGCATATTTTAGTGTGCTCTATTTTTGTTGCTCTATTTTTATAGCAAATCATTTTCCCCTTTCCCACACCTAGTGTCAAAGCTTTGGTTTAAGTTACCCTTTGTCTCTCTACTTTCTCTGGGTCTATTCATTTTCTTTTGACAACCATCAATTGCTTCCACATCTGGTGCATCTTTGTCTAGTCTACAAACCCCTATTTTCATAGGCAAAAATTATGAGTATTGGTCATTAACCATGAAATCCCGGTTTTGGTCTCAAGATGTTTGGGAGATAGTTGAGAATGGTTATGTGGAACCAACAGACCAAGTAGCATATAATGCACTCACATAGGAAAAAAAATATTTTTTTAAAGAACAAAGGAAGAAGGATGGAAATTCCCTTTTCTACATTCATCAAGCAATGCATGAAAGCATACTCCCAAGAGTAGTAGTATCAAAGCAAGCAAAGGAGGCATGGGATACACTACAAATAGCTTATCAAGGTAAGGCCAAAGCTAAAACTACAAAACTCCAATTGCTTAGAAGAGATTTTGAGAATATAAATATGAAATATTCAGATTTTGTGGAATCATTTTTCACACATGTTGTTGGGCTTCTGAATCAAATAAATTGACATAGGGAAAAAAAGAGGAAACTAAGCATTTAACTCAGATGACAATGGATGAATTGCATGCCTCTTTGATAAACCATGAACATAGGATGAATAGATCACACACTTCCATAGAAAATGCATTTTCCTCTAAGGCTTCAATAATCCATGGAAGTGGTAAAGGTAGATTCACTCCTAGGGGTAGAGGAAGAAACACATTTAGAGGATGTAGCAGTAGTCCTGCAAACCAAGGTGGAAGAGGACATAACAATGATCACTCTCATAATTATTCAACTAGTCAAAGACAATACAAGTCACATGTTCAATGTCATTACCGTACAAGAGGTATGGTCACTACTCTTCTGAATGCAGAAAGAAACAACATGATCAAGGAAGACAAAATAAAAATCCCCAAGAAAATTCTACAAAAAATTCTATGTTTATTGCATGCACAAAGAATGTTGAAGTAATTCCTATAAAATCACCGATTGAATGCAATATGGTTCAAGAAAGTCCAAATGATATTTGATATTTAGATTTTGGTTGTAGAAATCATATGTCTAGAAATCCAGAGTTATTTTATAGCTTGGATAAATTAGTTACTTTAAATGTCACTCTTGGGAACAATAATCAAGTGAATGTTATGGGAAAAGGGATTGTTGATATTCTAACCAAAAAGGGGGAGCAAAAGGTCATTCATGATGTTTTTTATTTTGATGGTTTGAAGCATAATTTGATGAGTATTGGTCAATTAGTGAATAAAGGGTATAGAATTTATATGAATGATAATGCATGTGTTATTGTTGATAAAGCTCCTAGTGCTCAATTGATAGCAGAGGTACAAAGGACAAGAAATAGAATGTTCCCATTAAGGTTTAAACCTGATATCAAAAGAAATGTAGTTGAAGCTCATCATATGACAAAAAATACACAATTTGGAGTAGCCTTTAAGGCTGAAAATTATCAAAATGCCTCTTAAGCTAGCTCCAGAAAAGAACAAAGTTGCTCGAGAAAAGAACAAGTTTGCTCCAGAAAAGAAAAAATTGGAACCAAAGATGAACAAAATGATAGTGTAACTATTCAAACAACTTTTCAATCAATTGCAAAAAATGAATCTTGGTTATGGAATCTGAGATTTGTTCATTTAAACTTTGGGGGTATGAATTTGTTGCATACAAAGAATATGGTTAAGGGATTCCCATTGATTCAAAAATTGGAAAGAGTATGTGAAGGGTGCATCTTGGGTAAACAACATAGAGAGAGACTTTCCCTATTGGAATTAAATTAGAAAGAGATTGTAAACCTCTTGAGATTATTCACTCTAATATATGTGGACCAATGCAAACTCCTTCCATTGGAGGTTGTACATATTTTCTAACTTTTATTGATGACTATACAAGGAAGACATGGGTCTACTTTTTGAGGCATAAATCTGATGCTTTTGGAGTCTTTCAATAGTAAAAGGCTCTTGTAGAGAAGCAAAGTGGTTACTACATCAAATTAGTAAGAACTGATAGAGGTGGTGAGTATATTTCTAATGCTTTTCTAAATTTTGTAGACAACATGGTATTCACAAACAATTTATAGCCTGCTACACACCTCAACAAAATAGTGTGGCTGAAAGAAGAAATAGAACTATCATAGATATGGCAAGGGGTATGTTAAATTCAAAGCATTTACCAAATGAATATTGGGTTGAATCAGTAGCAACTATTGTCTATATTTTAAATATATTTCCAACTACAAGTGTAAGGAATGTGATTCCTCAAGAGGCTTGGAGTGGTAGAAAACATAGTTTTGCACACTTCAAAGTCTTTGGTTGCATTGCATATGCTCATGTTCCTAAAGAAATGGGAAGGAAGTTGGATAAAAAAGGTGAAAAATGCATTTTTATTGGGTATCTAAAAGATACAAAAGCTTACAAGTTGTTTAATCCAAATACAAGAAAAGTCATAATCAGCAAAGTTGTGCAATTTGTTAAAAATGAAGCATGGGATGGAAGTATAGAAAAAATAATAAGTATAGCAGCAACTGATTCACATGATGATATGACTAATGAAGTGTTAGAACAACAAGGTATTTCTCAAGCAATAACTCCTTCCACTCTCAAGCATGGAACACAAGTTGTAGCACAAGCTACACCTTCTACTGCAAGACTTTCAAGAAATCAAAAAAATTCACCCATACAAAAAACTCCACAAGGAACACAAGCCACAATGCCATTAGAAAGTCCATCAAACTCAATTGATAGAAGTAGCTCATTGGATCCTACATTGTATTGCAATGAAAAAAAAGGAGTTTAAGAGATATCTATGAATCTGATTTTAATGTTGAAACATCAAATTATTTTTCTATTTTTTCTTTATTTTCAGAAGTTGCTAATCCAATGTCTTTTGATGAAGCAATAAAGGATGAAGCATGGGCTGAAGCTATGGATGAAGAGATTGAAGCTATTGAAAGGAATAAGACTTGGGAATTGATGGATTGCCTGCAAGGAAAGGATGTTATAAGTGTAAACTGGATTTACAAAAAAAAGTATGGCATGGATGAAAATGTGTTGAAGCATAAGGAAAGCTTGGTTTCTAGAGGTTTCACTCAATAGCCTGGTATTGATTATAATGAAACATTTGCTCCAGTAGCTTGCTTGGATACAGTAAGAATTGTTTTGACCATTGCAGCCCAAAACAAGTGGACTTATTTTCAAATAGATGTAAAATCTGCATTTTTAAATGGCTTCATTGAAGAGGAAGTTTATGTGGAGCAACCAGAAGGATATGAAATTTTAGGTCATGAAGACAAAGTATATAAGCTAAAAAAGGCACTCTATGGACTCAAGCAAGCTCCTAGAGCATGGTACAGTCGAATTGATTCTTATTTAATTAAGAATAGTTTTAGTAGGTGCAGTAGTGAGCCTAATTTATATATCAAGATGGATGAAGAAGGTAAAATGTTGATATTTTTTCTTTATGTAGATTATTTGATCTTTACGAGGGACCTTTCTATAATTTTCTTTAAGGCAACTATGATGAAAGAGTTTGAGATGACTGATCTTGGTCTTATGAAATTTTTTTGGGAATAGAAGTTAAGCAATTAGTAGATGGTATTTTTATTTTGCAATCAAAATATTCAAGTGATGTATTGAAAAGATTTAATATGTTTAATTTCAAGTCAATCCCTACACTAGTTGTAACAGGACTAAAGTTAAACAAAGAAGATGATGGTTCATTAGTTGATCCTAGATTGTTTAAAAGGCTAGTTGGTAGTATCATGTATTTGACTACCACAAGGCATGACATCATGTATGGTGTGATCCTTATCTCAAGGTTCATGGAGTCTCCAAAAGATTCTCATTGGCAAGCTGGAAAAATGATATTGAGGTACGTCTGTGGAACTAAGAACTATGGAATTTTATATTTAGTTGTAGATGAATTCAACCTCATTAGATATGGACAGTGATTGTGTTGGTAGCATCAATGATAGAAAAAGTACCTCTAGTTATGTCTTTCATTTTGGAATAGAGGTTGTATCATGGGCTTCAAAGAAACAACCCATTGTCACTCTTTCTTCAATAGAAGTGGAGTATATGGCAGCCATAGGAGTAGCATGTCATGTAGTATTGATGAGAAGAATGCTAGCTGAGTTGACACATAAACAAGATGAAGCAACAAAGATTTGTTGTGATAATAACTCAGCCATTTCATTTTCTAAAAATCATATTTTTTCATAAAAGAAGCAAGCACATAGACACTAGATACCATTTTATAAGAGAGCTAGTGAATAACAAAGAAATATGTTTAGAGTTTTGTAGATCAGAAGATCAATTTACTGATATTTTCACTAAACCATTAAGAAAAGATGTATTTGAATACTTGAGAAATTTTTTGGGCATTTGTGAGAAGATGGATGCTCTAGAAATTTCAATGCTAAAGATGAAGGTAAATGCATGGAATTTTTTTGAGAAGAATACTAGAAATGGAGATGGATGTGGCAGAAATTTTTGAGAAGAATGTTGGAAATGAAGATGGATGCACCAAAAAATTTTGAATGAAGATGGATGCTCCAAAAAAAAATTGATCAGAATGTTAGCTAGTTGAGATTAAGGGGGAGTGTCAGAAATATTATAATCTCAACTAATTTTTACTGCCTATCCTCACCAACTCACCTTCGTATCAGCATTAAAGGTAGTTTATGGAGTTCAAGGTTTTGAAGAAAGATTTCAAGAGACTTGATATGACTCAACATTAACTCCTCTTTAACTCTTACATGCTTTATGGGTTGTAAAAATAATATTATTATATTCTTCTTTCTCCTCCGTAGCTTTTTAGTTTGTAATAATGCTAGGTTGTCATTTTTGCAAGGTGGAAGAAGGGCAACAAAGCTCTGCTATAATAAGGGAAGAACAAGTAAGAAAGGAAAAAGAAGGGAAACAAAGCTTTGTTGTAACTATCCAATTTAATATATATATGAATCTGATATTTCCTACTTTATGTTGTGTTATTTGTGTGTGTTGTGAGCAACATTCAAATGCATTTTTTATTTTTCTTTTTACTATTGTATGCATATTTTAGTGTTCTCTATTTTTTCTTCTCTATTTTTATAGCAAACCCTTTGCCCCTTTCCCATAGCCCCAAGCCACCAAATGGAAAAGGAAAGTCAACACTTATCCCTATCAAACACCAATCTATTAAAGGAGTTGATCTCCCTCTATCCACACTTTCCTCTGTCACACCATAGCAACATGAGTAACCTCTTTCCTACAAAAAAAATTATTAGGCTTCCTTTGAACAAGTGAGAACTTACTCCTTGTTTAGCTTTACTATCACATGGCAACCAAATCACATAGGCCACATTACTACCACTCATTTCATTTTCTGACTCTATGGAAAGTGACAAACTATGAAGATAATGATCAAGACTATATTAAGACATAGTCTTATCACATTTACTAACTCCCTCACAATGATCAGGCTTGGGTAGAATATCATGCCTCAAAAACAAGGTGCAATCTTCTCAATGTACTAAGCAAAGAATGCTCACACATTTGTAACTCCTTCAAATCGATTACATCACAAGTAAGTTTATCTCCATCCAAACAACACAGCCCAGTCACATTATCATGTGCCTCAAGGTTCTAAAAATGAGACTTATCAGCATCCACAAGTCCATTTTCAATACTCAAATCATAGCATTCAGAAAAAGCATCAACATCCCAAACAATGTCTTCCACTTCAAGTTCATAAACAAGATTGTCAACACTCATTATGTTATCATAAAAAATAGCTTCAAGTGCAGGTTCATATCGCTCAAAATCTTTGTCTACAATAAAACCCTTAAGGTGAGTGTTCAAAACACACTCACTATCGCAAAGAGCATCATACTCAACATTTCCCCCTACTACATCAACATGAATATTTGAAGCATACTGCTCATGAGGAAAGCTACAAGTTGCAGATTTAGAAAAAAATGTCCTCATATGCATCCATGTGATTGATTTGTAAAAGCACAAAGTTGTGTCACACTTTATAAAGGAAACAACCAATGCTGATTCAACTTTTAAACTTGAATCACTAAAAAGTGGCATATATGTTTTGAATTTTCAAATAATGCATAAACTAGTAAAATATGCATTTTTTAGTATATTATATATATATATATATATTAAAAAAATATATTTTAAACTATTTTTTAATAAATTAACACTATAATTTAGCTGTTGATAAAATGCTAAAAAATGAAGTTGCATGAGACGTCAAACTTTTTATAGTAAATTTTAGTTTTTTTCTTTCAAATTTTTTATGTGCATTTATAAATTGAAAATTTAGTGCATGGATATATATTTTTCCAATTTTGATAATTATATATTTTTAAATAAATATTAAAATTTGTGTGAATCAAAAAATAGTTGTTTCCATTGAATGTCAACTTTCATATTAAATATTTATCTAAAATAGAAAAAAATATACCATCTTGAAATAGATTCTTTTATCTTATGCATCATATTTTTTCCAAATTTTTTTAATAAGTTTTAGTATTTTTCCTTGTCATGGTAATCAACCTAATATTTTTTGTTGATAACCTACTTTTAGTAAAAATAAAGAATAAAATATAAATAATTATTAAACTATTAAAATAAATATATTTTTGAAAACTACACTCATGGATCTACAAAAGGGTATTTTTTTATTTTAAAAAAAATGTTATTTACATTAGTAGGAGTTATTGAAACTTCAAGTTTTTCAAATAATTTTTTTCTTTTGTTAAATTGGACTCAAAGTGATGCTCCATATATTTTTAGCCAATAATTTTAGTTGAAAAAGTTGTGGAAGTATCTAACTTAGCTAGAATGAATCTCACTAGATCATATACTTGACCAAAATTGATGTTTAGTTAGAAATACTTAAATTTAGTTGTGTTGATAATTTGGTTGAAAGTGTATTAAATTCATCATAAAGAGCTTCATTAGTTGTACTAACATTTTTCTCTACATTTCCACTTTCATGTACAAATACATCTATACTATCCTCGTGCAAACATTCGATGATAACTTCAAATCTAGCGAGAGGAATAGAAGAAGGTAAAGCATCAAACAAAAAAGGATTTCATTGTTCATAACTTGCATTACCAACATATGCATGCTCCTCATAATCAACTACCTAGACCAATTCATACAATGAATCTCTTGCATACATATCTCCTTCCTTGTTCATATTGTTGCAACAATTAGCAAGGTCACATTCTTCAATGTCAAACTAAAAATCATTGTTTGTTTCTTCATTACAGTTGCTTACGGATGATCTCTCCAACTATAATTCATTGTACTCCTTGTCATTTGCATATGAAACACTAACATTCTCAAAATAATTCCTCAAATTAGCAGGCTCTTTTGTCTCATTACCATGAAAATTTTCATCAATGCTACACTCACTTGTAGAATTGACATGAAAAATTATACCATTACACTGTTGATCACACATTTCTTCTTTAAATAAGATATTTAGTTCATATCCATCATCTTGTTCTTGTAAGGTTTCAAAAAGGTTGTCGTCATTTTCTTTTTTGAAACACTTTCCACTTGAAGAAATTAATTTTGCTTCCTTCTCTTGAAAAGATTCATAGTTACTAAGTTTGCAAGAAAAATTGCAATCATCATGGTGACCAAGGTAAGAATTCTTCTCATCTAGTTGTATGTTTACATCCACAAAACTGTTGATATCACCATGAAGACATGAAATTTTAGAATTATCATAATCTTCAACTATATATTCAAATTCCATAGAGGAGAAAATACTTTCAATGTCATTTGCATCATTGCATCCCTCTTTTGATACAAAAGAGTGACTCACCATTTCAATATTTATCTTATCATGTCTTACATCTACATTGTTATGGCTGCAATCATCCTCTACATACATTGTCTCTATGGGTTGTTCAGAAACAAAATTCTCACCACACAAGGATGCATTGTCAGTGTCTTCTGCTATACCATCTAGATCTTTTTGATGAAGTATGGAAAAGGTACTATCACATAGGCTAGTCAAGAGATTAATTCCATATGTCTCTATCATTTCCTCAATCACTGAAATCCATTGATATGTGCATTTAAGGCTAGGGGCTTTAAGTTAACTGGCATGGTACTCAAACCTGGCTCATAATTCTCACAAAACAAAATCAATGCAAAATGATTCATCATGTTTTTTTATTATGGTATATCAAATAGAAATTCCATGAATCTATTATGAAATTCATAGGGGGATTCATCCTCAAATCTTTCTCTATCACACAAAACATCAATATATGATATGTATTCAACTTTTTTCTCATATTTTTCTTCACATTCTTCCTGAATATGCAAATTTCTACTTTCAAACAAACACATATTATCATTTGGTATTCCTTCAAATTGATCAATGAAAAGTGTTTTGAGCTCTTGCCATGAACATATGGAATGCATTGGAAAACTAGAAAACAAATATTCAACATTATTTTCTAAATTTATTACAAAAAACTTCATGATAGCATCCTCTTCTATTATTTGACAATCTTCCATCAAATCAAGAAAGCTCGGTGCATGTCTTGATGTGATTCTTCAAGATTTCCTCTAAACTTAAGAAAACATTCATTAATTTTTCTTGGGACAGAATGTGGATAACTCTAGATTTTACTAGAGGGTCATATCTTTCACTAGTGAACACCTTTCTTTGAGGACATAGGTGTTCTTTAGGGATGACATTACAGCTTGTAGAGGGAGAACTAGGATATAAATACATATTTGAAAATAAAATTTATTCCCTCCACAACTATTCAATCCTTAATATCACTTTATCCCTATCTTGTAGTGCTAAATTTCACTAAATAAGGGAGCCAAATTTTTCTAGGACTTTCAAACATGGTCTTCATATACATTTATGCTTCTTGAAAACCAAAATATAGAAAATACCTGGGTATGTTGTAGCTACTGCAAATTCTTCTTCCTGACTGGAAATCCTTGTAGATCTGAAACTTTCTTCACATCTTCATTACGTTCATTTGAAAAAGTCACCACCTCTCTTTATAGAGGATTGAACTTCAAGAAATATGAATATCTTTCAAAGATGAATTTCATTTTGGGTCTTCTCCAATAGTAGAGCCACATAAATTTATTTAAATTTGCTGCAACAAAACCACTTCTAGGTCTCAAAACTTTAGTATCTAAACCAAATGTTTGGATTTACCAAACTCTTGACTCTATGCAAACGAATATTCTTTTGATTCTCCCTAGTGGAGTTTCCAATCTGTTGGTTATCAAATATGCTATCCACTCATATCCTAAATGGATTCCAGGCCTAATGGTCAAATTCAAGGAGATATTTGGCCAACGAACGGGAGATTGAATTTAAACCTTTCTTCCCTACACTTTGGGCTTTGTGAAACCCAAGAGGGTGATCCCAACAATGTGTTTGTGGTTGCTCATCTGCCAAAGTATCAAATACACTATAGATAGATAATTCTCCTTTATATGCTTAACAGACACAATACCCTAAAGGTTTGTCTGACCTTCATGGCAGTGTCCAAATTAAACATGAGAGATGTAATATATTAAGTTCAACACACGCAATCATGCTGAGATGGGAAATTAAACTTGATTTAAAATTGTAGCTGCCCACAAATAATCTTAGGAATCTACAACATTAAAAGACGAGTGCTATATTCCAAGGTGGAATCACCTAAACCACATAATTTAAAACACATTATAGCATTCAATTTTTCATAACTATGCCTACCAGGTAATGCCTTACATTATGGATACCAAAAACTCAACTAGCCATGCTTAATAATCTTAGCACACAATTGCATAAACCTCTATGTGTGCTAATATAGTTTAATTCATTCTTTGAATGAAAGTAATAACAAAAAACAAACACTCAAGGAAAGACAACAGGAAAAATAATAGCAATCTTGATTATTCATATTCATAATTAATACAATATGCATTGTGGAGACAACCAACTCATATTATCTTATCATTTACATACAAATTATGACAATGCTCTAACTAAGTTCTCCATTACAAGATTCAGAAAACTCCAGAAAACTAAAACTAGCACTATTCATTTGAGACCCTATTACAAAAAATGTTCCCATGAAAACAAAAGAATGATGAACAACTTACAAATGAAGTAGAAATTACATTTAAGGAAGAGGCAACCCTAAATGGAAATCCAAAAAAACATCTAGCATCATTCAAGTCCTTGATCAATAACCACTTCTCCAAAAGAGAATGCATTTTGCACTTCACTTATCCTACCTCTTGCTTGCTTTCCATCACTTTGTAACAAAAAAATGTTCTTACCTCGTGAAAAAACTTCACTTCATCCTCCATTTTTACCCAACAGTCGAAAACTATCTTCTGCCCGTGAAAGCCTTTCCTTCTTTTATTTACCTGTGCATTTACCATTTACTTTTATCTGCATCTCAAGTTTCTTATTTTCATAGTGAAAAGCCTTCAAATTTTACAGGGAAATGAAAATCCCCATTTACCCATGAAATTTACATTTTATATTACCCAGTGCATAAAACTTTTATTTTCACTATAGAAAAAAAATATATTTATGAAGTCCATCCTTCTTTTCTCGGGCTTTTGATTATTTCTCAGCAATAAAAGTTTTATTTTTAACTTGGTGAAGGCTTTAACTCTTTTATTACCCATGCATTTCACCTGTAAAAGATTCATCAAATAATAATATTTGACATTTTCTATGGGCCCCACCATGCCTTGCACAAACACTACCCAACATTGCATATCTCTGATGCAATGAGAAAATCAAGACATCGAGTAGCAATGTGTGATAGATATAAAACAACATCGCACATCACAAATTCATTAAGCAATAGGAGAATGAAATCCATGATGCATTATAGGAAGCACACCATCACGCCATCGCCAATACAATGAGGACAAAATCCTTCAAAACCACAATAGGTGATGGAGTTGAAGAAAAATCTCTGTGAGATTGTCGTGAGACTCGTCAGCCAATAGAATTAAAGAATTAAAATTTCCATCAATAAAATTTTTTTTAATGTTTTATTTATGCCCCAAAATTCTATCATGCTTCAAAAGAAATCCATCATTTGACCATCACTACTTTGTTTGGAAGAAAAGCTTCTCAATCAGCGATGAGCAATGGGACAAAAGTCATCACTAATTTGTTTCCTCATTCACAACTCAAAAAGGTGATGTACGATGTTGTTTCCGTGAATGAAGAATACGCTATAGGAAAACTTTGAAAAATCATTAAAACTTGTCCTTTGCCACAAATCTTTAATTAAAACTTGCCAATCAAAACTCGTCATTGTACTATATTGGTTTGTTGATTGCCTCCTCCATTTTTATACAGAACTGGCGATGGGAGATGAGTTTTTGCCATGAAGCTATGACATTTTTCCCTAAATTCATTTTTTACTATTCCAATATTTAAAATATTCAAAAATATTTTAAACATTAGCATTTTGAAACATTAGAAAAATGCAAATTTTAATTACACCTATAGGCCAAACGAAGAAATTTCACCACACACAAACATTGACCCCTAGAGCCAAGAATTTTTGTGTGCAATCATGATCAATTATTTAGAACATGCGTTTTTAAGCAAACTTCACCCAGCAGTCAAAAATTAGGTACCCCCTTTGTAAATTGGCCCCTAGGACATGTTCGCCACTCCTAAAATACATTAATATAATGTATCAAATGACCATCTTTTATGAAAATAGAACTAGAGATGTTTTAGACCAAAATGAGAAATGGGTTGCCCTTAGAATTTGAAAATTTGAAACTTTTTGGAACACCAATTTTGGCCCGATCGCAATCAAAAAAGGATTAAAAAACATATCAAAACTCATCCTGGGGGTGTGAAACTAAATAGGAACACTACCGTATGTACCAAAAAAGACTCCACCAAAGGAATTTGCAAGATTACCTTCAAGATGCAAAATTCTAATTGGCAAAGAGGGTCTCCGGGGCATATTTGACAAGAAGCAAGCCTAAGCTCTATCATCAAACTGAAAGGGAAAAGGAACTTCAAATTTGCAAAATTTGAAGGTGCCATTAGATTTAACAATTTCAAACATTAGATTACACATCTTGGAAAATGTGTGTCCAAGGGCGAATGGGTCCTCCTTAGACTTAGGACCCCATTTTTTAATATGTTTTTGGCAATATTTTTATGATTCAAATTCAAAATGCAATTGTTGGCATTTAATATTTAATTGTCACAAAATTAGAAAACTACATATAAATAGAATTTATTTTATCAATTCAAATATAACTAGCTAGAGGTGAACTTCATATGAGAAAATATTATTATCAAGAGCATTCAAGAGAATATTTATTAGTCTTCTATAGCAACATTTCAAGATTCTATCATCATGTCAAAGTTATTTGCATCTATGCATGTTTTTGGAGCTAACATTGTGATGTAGGTTTCAAACATTCAACAATCAATTCAAGCATCAAGATCAACATCCAATCAAGCCATTTCATGCAAGATCAATCCTTGGAGAGATGTGTTAGACTTCGCTCCTCCAAGGAAAGCCATTAAAGGGTTTGGTGAGTTGCAAAAAGCTAGTTGTCATTCATAATTCCTTCTTTTTATCATTATTAGGTTTCAAGGTTTAATTACCAAAACAAGGTTTGACCAAGGAAAACCACCATTCACCAAAAAAAAAAATCCTCTCTTTGTATGTATAGATTTATAGGTGAAGAAGGATTGAAGATTGATAAAAAAAAGTGTTTATTTTTTTAGTTTTCAAAGTTTTCAAACCATGAAAAAATATGATTCATAATTTGTTTTTAACTTTCCAATAGTGAGATCCAGAGAAATCAAGAGTGTAGATCTAGGAGCAAATGACTGTGAAAACATATTTTGGATCCTTGTAGTAGGACCCATTCTCCCTAGGGTTAATCAGTTCTAAGAGGAAACTCAGCATAAGCTTTTAGTGACTAGTACACATCAACTTTCCCTTCTTAGATCTACTAGAAGTTTGTTGTTTCTATTTATGTTATGCTTTAAATTGATATTACATAATTGATGATCTCATTTAATATTTTAGTTCTTTTTCCCAAAGTGCATTTCAATCATATTTACCCAGTCTTGTTAAATGGAAAACAACTCAAATCTTCAATAGGGTTGACTCACCTAAGGTTTGAAAGTAAATCCTACCTTTGGGGATCTCTTGCCCCTAATGAAATGAATAGAAAGATAGGGTGCATTTCCTCATCCCATTTCATCATTAACCTCCACTACTTTTTTATGTCTCACAAAGACTACAAATGAAAATTATAAACCAAATAGCTTGGTCCATATGAGATAAAACAAGGGTTTCCAAATGGAGTAGTGCAACTGTAAAAATTGATGAAGTCGGGTTCTCATTACTGGTTAATGGGCATAGATTGAAGCTTTACAAGAAACTATTGTAAAAACATGGCTTCGTTCATTAATCTAGTAGTTTAAACCTACACTGGAAAATTTAGCAACAAAGACTACAAGTTCTACAAATGAATTAGTCAACAAGCTACACAAATCACCCATTGATGTTTCATAGGTATAATTCTACCACATAATTAACATGCACACATTGCACAAGTTAAAAAAAAACATTCATTTTCTAGGATAGTCAAAGAAGCAACAGGGACCTATAGCAGCATGCCTAAAGGTGACAAACTTTCAAAAGGGACCTATTACTACAAGCGCCCATAGCACTTGTTTAACTCTCATTTCATATTACCATATGCATTAATTACATATTTATACTATCATATCCTATCCAGGATCTGTATATGCAACCACACATATTTCATTTCATCACATGCAACCTTTTATATCCATTCACATGTAGCATTTCCACCATCTTTCTCGATTACCACAAGCCATGTAATTCATTTCACCTCACATATTTTGTACACTATGCAGCCTTTTCAAACCATCATTCACCACACTCCATGAATTTGTTATCATTCATTTCAAATTACAATTAAGAAAGGTCACTTCACATCCCACTACTGGTAGTCATCAATCATTTCACATGAGTTCAATTTCACTTCAAAAAAATTCTACAGGTACATGCACTAACTTATCATAATTAACATAGATGATAATCAATTTTTTGCACATTTATACATTAATTTTTTCATGCTTCATATCTTAATTGGTTTTCCACTACCTTTCATCTAACCCTCTACTAAAACCCTACAACTAAGTGAGGACATTTAGTATCTTTAGTTGGGGGAGGGGTATTCATTATTTTCTTGATTTTCAAAAACTCTCTACAAGATTTTGTCATTTTAGTTCTCTCCATTTTCAAATAATACAAGACCAAAGGAGCTCAAAAAAGGGTTAAAGGTAGCTAAATTGAGAGGTTACAACATATAGACCTAGTGGAAGTGGTGTAGTTGGAGTGACAAACAAAAACTGAACAAGAATTGAGAATTAAGGAATTGTAGAATAGTAGCAATATCATGGGAGGTGGCATTATTCATAGGAAACTAGTAACACAGACCTAGGTATTAGAAGATAGGTTGATATTGCCCATTTTTAACAAGCCAGTTAGTTGGAGTATTTCCTAAAACTCGCATAGCTCAATTAGGTCATGACACAACAATTTTTTGCCACATTACAAAATGATGAATCAATTGTGAGAGGCTTAATGGTATATTCCTTAGAAGTTTCCATTGCTAAAGTATCTAGATTACCATAGGAAGGAGAAGAGTTTCTAGTTAGGGAAGATACTATTGTTGCTAGGAATGATTTCAAGAAGCTAAGAGAAATCCTAGACTACTCTTCTCAAGTTACTAAACAATTATCTTTACCCTGGATCTGGGCTTCAATTGCTTCTTACATAGTTAATTATTTAACATGTAATGGTAGGAAATCCTTGTTGCATGCATTTCATTTTAAACTGATTGAGTCATCTTCGCTATGGTAGGAATGTGAATGTCTAAAATTTCTTATATAATTTTTTGAAAAGGAATATGATTATAAAAGGAAAATGAATAATGCAACATTATCTCATTTATGTTTGGTCACATTATTGATAAAAATGAGTCTTAAGACTCAATTTCTAAATGTTTCTTAGGAAATTTTCCTCAATTGTAACAATATCAATTGTATCCTTGAAGAGCCTAATCTCCTAGAAATAGTGGAGGAACCTTCAATTTTAGAAAGAGAAGTGCCCTCTAACTCCCCTACTACATCACCTACCCATAGAATGAGAGAGCCAAAGGAGCAGGGCTTGGAAGAAACTCAACCTACAACCTCTAATGAGCAACCTGTAGTAGGGGACAAGGAAGAAATCCATGTTTCTAGAAAAACACAAAAGACAAGAAAATAAAAGGTGGAACTTCTTATTTTGCACTTGCAAAAGGGTAGAAGAGACCCACACAACCTAAGAGGCGATCACACTACCTAAAGAGAAAGGGGGCCACGAGAAGGTTAGTTAAAAAGTAGGAAGAGGAGGATGTTTTGATGGTTGAGATATACTCATAATTGAAGGGGAATTCTCTTGGAAATGTAAATACACTGGTTGCACAATCTTAGTACTATACAAGCACCTTTGAATCTGATTCAAAGGATACATTTGTAGCAAGTAAAAGGAGGAAAAGATCCCCAAAGAGCCCTGATTCAAAGGGTTGTAAATATACCCATACAATAGGGAATGATCAATTTTTACAAAAGGATGAAGAATTTTTTATAGAAGAAAGAAATATCGGTAAAGAATTGTAAGAATCCATGGAGAGAATAAAGCAATTGAAAGAATTGGTAAGGTCACATTAGTAGAGGGAAAGTGAAAGAGATGTAAAGACCAAAGAATTAGAGGAAAATTTGTATAAATTTGAGCATGGATCCAAATTGGAGTTCCTTGCACAACTTAGTATAGTTGAGGTAGGAAACAAAGAACCTATATCTCAAAAACCAATTCCTCATGCCAAAACCCCCACTAGACCAACCGTGGTATCCTTGGGTGTGGAGTTGTGGAAGAAAACCCAAGAGTTCTCTCAATATAAGAAAGATTGGGAGAAATAAAAGTTGAGGTAATATCTAACCACACTAGGCCACTTGAATAACAAGAGATAGAAGTCAAAAAGCCAAAAGTGAGAATTAGAGAGATAGAAGATGAAGCTACTCAATTGCTAAAATGTAGACCACCTACCAAGGTCTATGCATTGTTTTTGTAGGAGAAATATTTTTGTTTCTAGTTTAATCAATTTATTAGTGATTTACCAATTTCCATGAATAAGAAAATTTTGTTTTTAGATACTTTCTTTAATTCTACACTTGATATGCAAGACCAATTATGTGAGTTTTACTTACATAGCCTTATTTTCTTAGATGAAATCGAATGGAATCCACTGATGTTTGTGGGACACCTACAAATTAGAGCATTGGCCTCTTATATCAGGAATGAATAGAAAAGGGGTGAGATCTTACAAGAATACAATGAAAGGGAAAAATTTATTGCTTTGCAACTCTAAAAAGAATCAAAGGATACCAATGTAGTTATGGAACATTGGTCAAAACTCCTGGATTACAAAGGTGTAGGAAGAAAGATAATGAGTACTAGAGAAAATGATTATATCATAATAAAGTAACTAGCTACAAGACCTATCCATCAAACTTTCAAGTTTGTACAAAAGATATGGGAAGAGCTAACCCTTGATTTGAAGAAAAAGGAATCACACTCCCTTTAAAATTTTATAGCCATTATTAGGTCTCACAAATTTACATATATATTTCCAGGGATAATGGAATTAAATGGTTTCCACTTACCTTTTATCCACCCATCCTTCTTTCTCCAATACCACATTGGATAGAGAAGAAACCTAGAAAAGAGGAAGCAATAGATAATATTAGATTTGCAAATCTTTCATGTTACCGAGTATATTATCTAAGACACACAAAGGGAGTTGATGTTGTAGTAGATTTCAGGGAAATAGCTCTATAGTATAACTTTTAGCCTTAAAAGTTGCTTGAGGACAAGAAAATTTTTTAGTTGAGGGGAATGATGGGATTGGTTAATATCTAGTTTTATTCCATTTAGTTCATATCTTTTAACATTTCAAGCTACTTATTTCATAGACATTCTTGAAACTTATATATCTTTTATATATTTTAGGCATCCTAAAGAAAACTTTGATATGTAGAAATATAATTATGATATGATGATATTTGCATGGATAAATGTGTGAATGTTCATGAAATTCAGTATGAATCTATGTTTAATTCATGGTTTTAATGATATGTATACTTTATATAAAACTAACCCCTTGTAGCCAGAGTAAATATAACCCATAGCAGCTAGATTAACCAGCCCACAACCAAAGGATTCCAAGAAGATTACATGGGAAAGTTTAGAACACTAAAATCATGATAGTTATATGAAATAATGGAAGTGATCATTGAAGTGGTCAATCGCGAGTCACCAAATCATCCAATAATATGATAGGAGGATGAAGAATTTTGTATCGATAAGGAAGCTAACATGATAGATTTCATAGAGCTATTGGACTCAAGGAACACTAAGAGGGGGGATGAATCAGTTTTCAACAAATTTAAACTTTAAATTCTGATCATAAACCATCAACAACATTTCAACAAAAGAAAATTTGCAAGCACAAGAAGAAGATAAACATAACACCATAACACCAAGATTTTTACGTGGAAACCCTATTAGGGGAAAAACCACGGTGGATATTAATCCACAATTTTTACTTTGTTAAAAGTATGAATAAATGGGAATGCACATGCATTTAGGCACACTGCCTAGAGCTCATTGCTCAAAATAAGGAAGGCCCACTGCCTTACAAATGTTTGTGATTACAAAAAAATGTTGAACTATTAAGATAGCATTTACAAATGCTTGGATTCAGTTCCAGTGAAGCACATGAATCAGATTCTGAACCTTCAGTCTAATTCTATAATTTGGTTTGCTATACTTTGCCTTAATTCACAACAATCTAATTCTACTCAAGCAAAATTCACTCAACTGATCTATATATATACGCTAACAAATATTTTAATCGTTTTAAGTTAGCTTCAACAAAATGTGAAAATATTCTCCAACAATCGGCTCAAATCACAAGTTATATTTAATGTGCACCCATCAAGGTTGGCTAAGGCATAGTTGGGATCCAAAACAAAATAACCAACAAAAGAAACAATTAAACAATTACTCCTTGTACATCCGCAACATGCGACATTCATTAAGTTGGCCACAATGAGCAAATAAATAGAAAATCATTCTACCAAATCTCCTAACTCATACACTAATCAATGCAACATCACATAACTTAATCAATGAGATAGTATAGATGCATAAAAAAATTTCTCAAATATCTACAATTCAAAATGATGATCCGGTGAAGCATTCAAATTAACTAACTAACTGGATACCTTGTTCTTCATGCTTTCTACTGGTAGAACACTGATCTTTACTTATCTTGTCGGTATGGATAAATTCTGATCTGTGGACCGAGATAATGACTTCAGTTACCATCAATAACAACACTAGAAGCCATAAGTAATCTCCCCAAGCTATATTCCTACAATCTCCCCCTTTGGAATTGATGGCAACACTTAGTGAAAAATGACTAAGTGTCAAAACCAAAACTCAAAAATTCAAAACACAATAAAACATTGCTCCCCCTTATAATGTCAACGCATTTTTCATTGCTCTCCTCCCTCTTTGACATCAATGAAAAATATATTCTTCACTAAGCTCTCTCCCCCTTTCAAAAATTCATAATGCACTCTCTTCCTTTTTGTTGATGCAAAAATTGATCAAAATTTGAGAAATTACAACTGTTGCATAAATCAAAAAATTATCTTATACTTATCCTTCATCTCTAGAAGAAATTTCTTCCAAGCATCTACTGCAATCCCAATGATTATTATCAAACTGTTGTTTTCTGATTTCCTATTGATGATCTGGATAAGGGATTTTGAAATTGTAATTGCTTCTTCCAACTTCTCTCCTTTCCTCAGGATCTCAATTTGCTACTCCAATCTGCATTCAGTTAGGTCATTTTCTTTCCAGAAAGTGTCCATAAGAGTGTTTCTGGAAAAGTGAAACTTTACATGCTCAACCTACAACTCATGAATCTTTTTCTTTACTGCTCCATCCTTGTCCTGAAACATATTGTAATTATGACCAATTTTGTTCAACTCACTCTCAATCTACTCTAGCTTTTCCTTGTATTTACCAACCACATGAGGCCACTGAAGACAATAATTGTAGATCTTATTTTCTGATTCAATGCATTGCCTTAACACATTCATTTTCTTTTTCATTTTGGCAAGAGACAACCTAAACTACTCCTTCAAATGTAGAATTAGTTCTTCAAATGTTGTCCTGAGGCACAAAGGCCATAGCCTCCCTGATACATTCAATCAACTCTTCTGGAAGTACAGTCTGCAAAATTTCCAATTCAATGTTATTGTGCACAAAGTATCTTCCTAGAGTTCCCTCAATCAAGTCCTATTCATATGAGGGTCCATCTAACCATATTTCAACAATCTTTTGCATTCCATCTTCCTCCTAAGTAATCTACAGTATCTTTGTTTTGAATAAAGCACCTTCTTCATCACTTCCTTCTGCTACCAACACATCTGGTTCAACTGATTCCAGTTCATCTTTTGGAGTGTATTAATAAGAATCTTCATCTGGTATATCCACAATTATCTATTCTTTGCCTTTTTCTTTAGTTCTTGGGGACTTGTGTGCCGAGGGAATGGCATCAGAAAACTCTAGAGCCCTTTTCTGCTTCCTCTCCACCTTACTAGAAGAAGACCCAACTTCAATTGCTTTTACCGAGATGAAAGTACTAACTTCTAAAAACTTCCCTAGCAATTATCTAAAGAAATTTTCATAAACTTTCTCACCATTTTCCAGAGTATTGAAATGTTCAAAAAATTGCTTACAAACTAGTTCACTTTCCTTCCATACCACATTATCATTCTGAGGCAAGAAATTTAGAAAATATATCATGATGCATATGATCAAGGTACCAAACCTGGAGGGGTATTCTACATCATTTGTCAATTGCACATTTTCCATCAACTAGTCCTTCAGTAAACCACACAGATCAAAGTCTTCATCTTCCATTATCATTTTGTGAGCGATATATACTATTCCTGCCAAGGTAGATCCTTCCTTGTTTCTGAAGAAAAATTTATATGAAATTCCATGTGCAATGTACCTTGTTATTGGATCTTTGATCATTGAAATTATCAGAGCCCTTTGATCTACTTTTACTCTGGTTAGGGTTTTGACCACTTGATTCTAAACTAACTTATTTTTGGAATATCTCCAACATTACATAACCCTATTAGATTTATGATCACCTCTTTTGAAATATGGTAGGATTTATCCAGAGTAAGAATGTCATCATCCAATTTGTTCAAGATAAACCTGATCACCTTCATGTTGATGAAGGAAACTCATTCCAAATGTCCAAACTCTTATGTTTCATGCCTCCAAGCCACTTCAATTCACCGGTCAGCAACATATTTCTTACATCCCTAATATTCCTACTACAATATTCATCCAAATTCATTGTTCCTTTGATTTGCGTCATTTTTCTTTTCGTACAGAACAAGTTTTTTCTACCAAGCACAAAATTAGAAATTCTACGAGTGACTGAAATACCTAATGAATTTTCCACTGAATGTTCTTTACTCCTTTGAAATTTCACTACAGAAGCTCTCCTTTTGTTCTTCTTCAATGCAAGGTGACAAATGAAGGTTCCAAATAGCCTTTTATAACTTCGTACATCTAACCTTTTTTCCACATTAAATATTTTTCCTAGTGGTTTTGGTTACTCTATTTTCTTAGACAGCAAGAGAAGAATTCATCTATGGACCAACTAGATCTTGAATCCTTTCCCAAAAGATCACATACATATTTGAAGACTGATAGCACAATTACTGAAAAATTTTCTACATTCCAGTGCTAACTTTAGACAAGGGAGACAAAATATTTTCTTGAAAAACTCCCCTTAGGCCAATGGCCTGAGATCAATTTTTGGAGGAATTACCAGAGGCAGCTTCCAGTATGGGCTTATTTCCTTCATCAAATTCACTCTTCTTTACCCATGTTTTCTTCATCTGATCTCTAATCTCTTCCAAAATCACTTTCCCTTTTCCTTTATCATCTTTCTATGAGATTCTTCCTCTGTATACCAGACCTCTTCTGTCCATGTTTCTGCTCCTACATAATCTTGTAATGTGACCAAATTTTTTGCAATTGTAACACACTAGATTTCTTTGTCTAGACTACTCATTCCATTGATTTTCCTTTGATCTGCACTGATTAGCAACATGCCCAAATTTTCCATAGGTATAGCATTTAACATTACTTATACTGACAAACATACTTCGACATTCAATTGACTTATGACCAAAATTATTGTAACTAAAACAATGACCGAAAAATGATGGACTGCTTGAATTTATTTTACTTCTACACTAAGAAGCCATATGACCAAATCTATTACAAGTAAAGCAATAGCCATTAAAATTTTGAGCATTGCATTGTCTTACCAGATATTTTTTGCCTTGGTTCATCTAAATTTTCTGTCTGGAATCCTTATGTTCAGATTTGGAGCTTTCACCTTTCTCATAGCCAAGACCTCGCTTATCACTTGCATCCTTTTGTCCTTTAGTCAGCTCATCAAGCTTAGAAAAACTGATCCTAAACTTCTTGTACTCATTTGTAGTATTGATTTCATCTCTGATAATAACTATCTATCTTTCAATCTTGTGTTCATTATTTCTAGATTGTTGCAATTCAATCTCCAGCTGAATGAATCCACTATTTACTCGGTTGCATTCTTCAGATTTTTCTTTTAAGAATTAGGATAGATTCTCCTCATTCTTCTTCCTTTCTTCAATCTCCTTAGTTAGCTTCATTGCCACATATTCCATCTCAAACTTCAGAGTAGCATTATTCCTAGCAAGTTTTTCACATTCTTCAGTTATCTCTTTTAGGGTTTGATTCAGGTGAAAATATTCCAAGATTTTCTTTTCTTTTTGCTTCAGTTGATCACAAAGTTCCTTCCTCTTTTCTCTTGACTCATTGATTTTATCCTTCAATGCTTGAATTAATTTCTCAACATCCACAAGATTTTCTTTTAATTTGATGACTTCTTCTTTAGACTAATCAAGATCATCAAGTGCCACCATAAGCTACTATTGAAGACCACTAGAGTCCATTGTATTCCAAGATCCACCTCAAGTTGTTAAAATTTTTGCAAAGGAATTGTGCTCTGATACTAATTTTTGGACTCAAGGAACACTAAGAGGGGGGTGAATCAGTTTTCAACAAATTTAAACTTTAAATTCTGATCATAAACCATCAATAGCATTTCAACAAAAGAAAAGTTGCAAGCACAAGAAGAAGATATATAGAACACCATAACACCAAGATTTTTACATGGAAACCCTATTAGGGGAAAAACCACGATGGAGATTAATCCACAATTTATGCTATGTTAAAAGTATGAATAAATGGGAATGCACATGCATTCAAGCACACTGCCTAGAGCTTACTGCTCAAAATAAGGAAGGCTCACTACCTTACAAATGTTTGTGATTACAACAAAATTTTGAACTAAGAAGATAGAATCTACAAATTCCTAGATTTAGTTCGAGTGAAGCACATGAATCAAATTATGAACCTTCAGTCTGATTCTACAATTCGCTCTACTCTGCTATGCCTTAATTCACAACAATCTTATTTTGCTCAAGCAAAATTCACTCAACTAATCTTTTGATATACGCTCATACAGTTGCCCTGCTCTTTTTCCACACATTCACACCCTTTCACCATCCTAAAAATGAATTACCGAACTCATATATATATATATGTATATGCTAACAAATATTTTAATCACTTTAAGTCAGCTTCAAAAAAACATGAAAATATTCTCCAACAGTCAGCTGAAATCACAAGTTATATTTAATTCACACCCATCAAGGTCGGCTAAGGCATAGTTGGGACCCAAAAAAAAATAACCAACACAAGAAATAATTAGAAAATTACTCCTTGTACATCTGCGACATGCAACATTCATTAAGTCAACCACAATGAGCAAATAAATAGAAAACCATTCTACCAAATCTCCTAACTCCTACAACGATCAATGAAACATCACAAAACTTATTCAAAAAGATAGTATATATGCATAACAAACTCTCTCGGAGATCCACAACTCAAAATGATGACCCGGTGAAGCATTCAGATTGACTAACTAACCGAATACCCTATTCTTCATGCTTTCTACGAGTAGAACACTGATCTTTACTTATCTTGTCAGTATGGATAAATTCTAATCTGTGGACCAAGATAATGACTTCAGTTGCCATCAATGACAACACTGGAAGCCTTAAGCAATCTCCCCAAGACATATGCCAACAAGAGCACATCTCTATCAAACCATTAGGGCAGAGTTTTAATTCTATTTCTCTTTTATCTTTTTAAGTATGGTTTCAATTGCGAAGACTATTCCTCTCCATGTTCTTGAGGGAGAGTAGACATATGCATTTAATTTATTTTTTTTAGTCCTTGTGTGAATAAAACTCCTCCCAAGTCTATATATTTAGATTAGTGATTGAGGATCATAACTAGTTAGAGGATATAGTTGATAGCTCTAGTTTTTATTTAACAGATAATAATTCATTGTTAGTTTTTAATTATTTAGTTGCAATGGATATGCACTTATGAATGAGAGATCTATAGATATTCTTGTCATCTTGTAAGAGTTCAGTTTTTATGCAAGAAAGGTGTTTCAATTTACTACTATGATTGGTTGGTTTAAGTAGTGTACATTTGATTTCCCCTATGGGCACAACAACTCGAGCAAGGGCCACTCAAGGTACTATTCACCCACCTTGATTTCTATCAATAGATTATATGATTATGTTGTTGCATTCATTTCAAGTAAACTCTTAGATGCATGCACATGAATGATATCTTGTATCATGAAATATGCTCTGCAATGTTTCCTTGAGTTGTTATCTAGAGAAGTTAAGTAGTTATGAGTAAGAGTTGGTAGTGTTAGTGAATTCTAGAGTTTAGATTTATCAATTAATAGTTACAACATGAAGCTGGAGGTACCTATAGCATAAGTAGAAAAATAAGTTATTTCCCCTTTTTTGTAAGTTAACGCTTTTTTTTAGTCTTTATTGTTTTCCTGTACATGTGTAGACCACCTATACTCACTAATATAGGTCATACATAGATTCCATGAATGCACATATAGTGATAGCATCATCAAAATCTATTAATCATTGGTTGATAATTAAATGAAGCCCTTGCAAGGGTTTAGTGAATTGTTTAGCTAGGAACCACTCCTCTGAATTGTGTGTCAAACACCAAGTTGACTGAGCATTAGAAAGGACTTACAATATCTATATTCTCCTCTTTTCAAACTTATCAAGGGGGTAAGTTCACAAAAAGGGGGTCAAAAGTGGCCACTTTTTTTCTAAAATTAGCTAAACCTAAACTTGGAGGAGTAATTTAAGGTTCATGCACTCAAAATTTGAAGATACCAAAATAACAAGCATTGTATTACTCTAAATCTAGTTTCTAAACTAGTAAAGTTTTTCAAAAATAGATAATATTAAGAGGACCACATGTACTTCATGCACACAAAAGTGTTCCTAATTTTTTAGTAAAACATAGCATAGTGTTTTGTGTGTGCCCCTCAATTATTTTTAGTTGCATTTAGTATTTTCAAAAACCCATTGGTAGAAATATAGTTAAGAGTGAGTATGAGAAGTTGCATTTTTTTGTAATTCTTTATTGAATATTTTTTCATGATTTTTCAAAGTGGACACATTCTAAAAATTGCATCACCGAGCATGTGCATCACATAAATTGCACCAAAATAATTGAAAATGCAAAAAAAATCCCAATGTATACAGAATGAAGTTTAGAATAATATTAAATAAAAAAAAGACAAGTAGGTCAAAAGTTATTAAAAAAAATCAATATACATCTCTGATAATTATGGAAACATTAGTGTCGATAAGGGTGTGGTTTAGTGGTCAAGTCACTTGGTTGTAGTGACGGCCACCAGGGTTTAAACCCTCGCTGGGCCAAAGAGATCACAAGCCTTGTGCCTTCATTGGGCCAATGCACTCGTGGGTTTGGTTGTTTCTTGTGGTTTCTTGTACCCGGTTCATAGCTCTGGTCAAAGCTTTTACCCCTAATAATATGGGTGTGTTGCACCTTTTAAAAAAAAATTATGGAAACATTAGTGAAAGAAATTAAAAATAAACATATTAATGTAGTTCAAATCTAACAAAATGGTTACAAATCTTAGAAGACGTGTGAAATTATGGTGGTAATTTTATTAATATTTGATCTATAATTTGTAAACCTAATGACAAGCACATTGGAAAATAAAAATGGAGGAAAAAATCACCCGAAATTGAGGCAAATGAACCATCCAAACTTAAGTACAAGCCAAATGTGTATGTTTTTTGTGCAATCCAAAATGCATACATGTTTTGTGCAAGCCAAAATTCATACATGTTTTCTGCAAGCCAAAATGCATGCATGCATTATGCAATCCAAAATGCATGTGTTTTGTAAAAGCCAAAACACATACATGTTTTGTGCAAGAAAAAATATGTACGTGTTCTATAAAATACAAAATGCTCTCATTTTTTGGACTATACTAAAAGCATCATATTCTTGAATTTAACTATCCTACTCTCTCTCCCTCCACCTTAGTCTCTAACTCTCTCTACATCTCTCTATCATTTTTCCTCTCTTTATGCCTCCTTCCCTCCCCCCAAAATCTCTCTATCCCTCCCTCCCTCCAAATCTATGTATCTCTCCCTACCTCTTTTTCCCTCCATCATCCTCTTTGTACTCTTTTCCTCAAATCTCTTTCTATCTCCCTCTCTCTCCCTATTTCCCTCCTTCCCTTTCTACTCATTTTCTTCCATGTATCTCTTTGTCTCTCTATACCTAACTCTCACTATCTCTAATTCTTATTTATCCCTATCTACATCTCTCTCTCTCTCTCTCTCTATCTCTCTCTCTCTCTCTCTCTCTCTCTAATTATTTGTTATCCCTATCTACATATGTCCCTCCCACTCCCTAAATCTCTCTACCTCTCTATCCATCTCAATACGTATCTATCTAGGTTATAATTCACTCATTTTTATGGGAAGAAAATGTCTCCCCCATGCTCAAAAATTCATCTTGATAGTGGCAAGTGTGTTATAAAGTTCTCATGTTCCTTCTTTTACCCCCTCTCTTTGTTTGTCCCTCCCTCTCTCTCACTCTTTTTTCTACCTTGCTCTAATGCACACTCATTTATATGAATAATTTAGAGTTGATGCTATAGGGTTGATGGCTGAGAGTATATTGTTTAGGGTTGAGGGTATAGGTTTTAGTGTTAATTATTAATGTGAATATTTAGGGTTGAGTGTATAGGGTTCAAGGTGCATCTCCTAGTGTTTAGGGTAAATAGGGTTTAGGGTTTATCGTCAATGATAGAGGGTTGAGGGCCTACCTACCTCTTTATATATCATCTCACATCTCCCCCTCTCTAATTTCCTCCCCATCTCTATTTGTCTCTATCTCACTTCTCTCTCTCTTCTCTAGATCTACCTCTCTCTATCTAACCTCTCTTTCTCATCTTTACATCTATCTCCCCTTCGTACCTCTCCCCTCATCCCTCCTTATCTACCTCTCCCTCCCTCCCTATGTAGATCTCTCTTCTATCTATCTCACCTCTCTCTATCTCTCTGACATATCTCTCTTCTCTCTCCTTTTAATATGTCTAAATTATTCATTACTTAGGGTGTAGGGCCTATGGCTTATGGATTTAGGTTTAATGGTCTATGATGGAGAGTTAATAGTTGAGGGTTTATAGATTAAATTAAATTATGTAGGTTTTAGCACATTAAATTATTAAATTTTTTTTTAGGGTTTAATATATAGGGTATAAGGTTTATGTATTAGGTTTTAGGTTGTAGGGTGTTTGGTTTATGATTGACACTATAGGGTTTAGGGTTTAGCGTTGAGAGTATAAGATTGAGTTAGAAGGTTTATATTTGAGGGTATACGAACCTTAAGGGTTGAAGGGATAAGGTTTAGGGTAGAGTGTATAGGTTTTATGACCTAGGGGTGAGTGTAGGGTTTAGAGATGATGGTAAATCATTTATGAGTGTATAGGGTTGAGGGTTCATCTAATAGGATTTAGGGCTTAGGGTTGAGGGATATAGTTTAGTTTTGAGGGTATATGATATAGGGTTTAGGGTTAAGTGTATATGGTTTAGGGTTTATTATATAGGCCTTAGGGTCCAAGGTTGAGGGATAGAGTTTAGGGTCAAGAGGGTATATGGTAAAGGGTTGAGGGTTGAGGGTTTAGCCTATAGGATTTAAGGCCTAGGGTTGATGGATAGGGTTGAGGGTTGAGGATATAAGGTATAAGGTTTAGGGTTGAGGGTATAGGGTTTAGGGTTGAGGACATAGAGTATAAGGTTTAGGGTTGAGGTTATATGATTTAGGTTTGAGGGTATAGGGTATATGGTTGATTATATGGCTTAGGGTTTAACCTATTGTCTTTAGTTCCTAGGGTTGAGGAATACAGTTTAGGGAATTAACAGTATAGGGTATAGGTTTGGGGTTATGATTATAGAGTATAAGGTTGAGTCTCCCATCTCCCCCTCTCTACTCTCCTCCCTATCTCTATTTTTCTCTATCTCACTTCTCTCTCCCCCTTGTATCTATCTCCCCTTCCTCTCTCTTCCCTCATCCCTCCTTATTTATCTCTACCTCCCTCCCTATGTAGATCTCTCTTCTCTTTATCTCACATACATCTATTTCCCTACCTCTCTTCTCTCTATCTCACCTCTCTATATCTCTCTCACATGTCTCTCCCTCCTTTCTCCCTTTAATATCTCTAAGAAATTCATTATTTAGGGTGTAAGGCCATTTGTTTATGGGTTTAGAGATTAATTTTAATTATGTATATTTTATTTTTAAATTATTAATGTTGGATTTTGGGATATTTATCAAGGTTTAGGTCATAGGGTGTAGGGTTTATGGTTGACAAAATAGAGTATAGCATTTAGCATTGACATTATAAGATCAAGTGATAAGGTTTAGGTTTGAGGGTATAGGAACCTTGAGGATATAAGGTAAAAATTTTACAGTAGAGTGTATAGGATTTATGACCTAGGGCTGAGTGTAGTGTTTAGAGTTGAGAGTATAAAATTTAGTGATAAGGTTCAGGTTTAAGGGTATAGGAACCTTAAGGGTTGAAGGTATAAGTTCAAGGAGGTTGAGGAGATAAAATTTAGTGATAAGGTTTTGTAAAGATAGATAGATCACCTAACGGTTAGGACATCTAGACAAACTAGATCAAGGAGGTTGAGGAGATAAAATACTATTGGGAAACCTCAAGGGGAATCACCAAGACCATCAACAAGAGACAGGGCCATCCATTTCTATAAGTGATAGGATATATTCCCTAAGGGACATATTTTTATGCTCTATGGAGGTGATGTATTATAATGAGACCCTAAGGTCCATTTGTATGTATTATGTGATGGGAACTTGAGGTCCATTTTAATGTATTATTTGATGATATAGTGAGGCCATGGTAGTTTTTATGCATGTATGTTTTATGGTGTTTTTATGATGATCATCGGGAATGGATTATGTTAATGATGATTATGATATCAATGTACTAATTTAATGATGTTTGAAAGGTGTACATGTGATTTATGAAATATGCAAGTGAATGTTAATGTAGATATGTATATGGTTTAAAATGAATCTATAATTTATTTAATGAAGAATGTATATTTATGTTCTAGATATGAAATGTAATAAACACATAAGATGATAAGATTCTTAGAATAACAAATCTAAACACTTAATGTGAAAGTAAAATGATGATAATATGCTTATAATAACAAATCTAAACACTTATGATGAAAATGAAATGATGATAAGATGCTTAGAATAAAAAATATAAATAATTTAAGATAAAAATGTAATGATGATAAAATTGTTCAAAAAAAAAATATACACACTTAAGACAAAAATTTAATTATGATAGCGTTCTTATATTAACAAATATAAACACTTGATATGAAAACGCAACAATGAGGAGATGCTAAGACTAAAAAATCTAAAGACTCAAGATGAAAATTCAATGATGAGATGAGTTGTATGGAGATAAAGACAAGGTGGTCATCTTAATGCATTGAGTGTAGAGACATATGGAAGAAATAGAGAATGAATTTGCACATACAATCCATGATTAGGAAAGAGAAAAATGATGGTGACAAGAAATAAGGGATGGGGTGGTATTAGGTGTATTTAGAATGAAATAATTGAACTACAATATAGAGAGCAATTAAATTGATAATGCATGTGATATATGCACCAGGGTATGAGGAACCAAGGTGGTTGTGTATCACATGTATAGGACTTACACAAAAAACACACAAGTTGTTCCAACATCCTAAAAAGGCACAAAGGGCTTTTGAGGGGCCATTGTTGGAAAACAATCACAAGAGGATGCCTTATTGTAACACAAGATCATAATGAATCTTGGTGGGTAAAACACTAGACAACTAAGAAAACATGATCACCAAAAGCCAAGATATGACCCTATTTCTACTATTCAAAGCACACCATGATATGATGGATTGTGGAGACCTCAATTAGGTAGAGTAGGAAGCTTAGAAACAAATGTTTGAAAGCACCCCAATAATAAGAGATCTCAAATATCCTTTTCCATAAGGATGGAAAGTGGGCTGATGTGGTCCAATATGAGAAATGATATATCCTGTGAAAACCAAAGATAGATGGGATAGATCCTAAGATTCCTATGACAAGGGATATTCAAGATACTTGGAATTTTAGGGGGCTAAAAATTTTTGTTGTAGGCACCATCTTGGTGACACACCAACATAATAATAGGAACCTAATGATAAAAATATGTAAGGTATAGGCACCTTGAGGGTTGAAGGTATATGGTTTAGGGTAGAGTTTATAGGCTTTATGGCTTAGGGTTGAGGGTATGGTTTAGGGTTGAGGGTATATGATATAAGGTATAAGTTTGAGGTTATAGAATTTAGGATTGAGTATAATGGGGATCAAGGGTTCATCCTATGTGATTTAGGGACTAGGGTTGAGGGATATGATTTAGGGTTGAGGGTAAATGATATAGGGTTTAGGGTTGAGTGTATATGGTTGAGGGTTTATTATATAGGCTTTATGGTCCAAGGTTGAGGGATAGGGTTTAGGGTCAAGAGGGTATATGGTATAGGGTTGAGGGTTGAGGGTGTAGCCTATATACTTTAGGGCCTAGGGTTGAGGGATAGGGTTTAGGGTTATGGGGATAGGGTATAGGGTTGAGTATATGTTTAAGGTTTTAACCTATTGGCTTTAGTTCCTAGGGTTGAGGGATAAGGTTTAGGGTATATGATACAGCATTGAGTATATTATTAAGGGTTTAACCTATTGAATTCAGTTCCTAGGGTTGAGGGATAAGGTTTAGGGTATAGGTTAAAGGTTTTAGTTCCCTAGATCTACCTCTCTTTATCTAACCTCTCTCTCTATCTCATCTTTCTATCTATCTCCACTCCCTACCTCCCCCTCATCCATTCTTATCTACCTCTCCCTCTCTCCCTATGTATATCTCTCCTCTATAGGATTTAGGGTTTATATTATAAGTTTGAGTGATAAGGTTTAGGTTTAAGGGTTTAGGAACCTTGATAGTTGAAGGTATAAGGTATAGGGTACAGTGTATAGGCTTTATCACCTAGGGCTAAGTGTAGGGTTTAGGGTTGAGGGATAGGGTTGATGGTATAGGGTATCTATGGTTCAAGGTTATGGGTATAGAGTTTAGAGTTAAGTGTATAGGTGTTAGGGTTTGACGCATAGGATTTTGGTAAGTTAAATCCATCATAAGCCCAAAACTAAGAAAAACATGTACATTTTTTGTTAAGTTAAAAGCATGTACGTGTTTTTATAAAGTAGATCCATTGTTCAAACCCAAAACTAAGTAAAACATGTATGCATTTTGTTAATTATGTGCTTTATAAAGGTAAATACATCATTCAAACTCCCAAAACTAAGCAAAACGCACACCTATTTTTTTAAGTGAAAAGCATGTACGTGTTTTATAAAGTTAAAATAATGTACATGTTTTTGACATTATAGGAATTTCTAAGTGGAGGCTAAAGTTAAAAAAATTAAGTTTAGGATGTTGAGTATGGGGAGATATCGTGGAAGTGCATCCAAGGTGGAGTGTATTTCATTTGTAGCCCAATTACTATTATGTTGAGGGTTTGAAGTGGAGTGTTATACTATGTATTTGATAAGTAGTATACACGTATTCTTAAGGTCATATTTATTGTTAAATGGTTATAGTTTGAAGTGGAGGAGCATTATGCTATGTATTTGATATGTAGTAGGCATGAGAGAAGAATAATATACATGTATTATTAAGGTCTTGTTTATTGTTTAATGATTATAATTTATTTGGTTATTTTTCTTCTACATTAATCTATGTTTCTATAGAATTGAGTAATTAATCTATGTTTGGTTACAATACTTGATGCATGGTAGTATCATTATTATACTATTAATATTATATTATATTATACTATAAATATTAAAATTATTATACTATTCTTATTATTTTAATATTATATTATTAATATTAAAATTATTTTTGGACAAATTGCTACTAAAGAAGGTAGCACTCTTTATATATTAAATGGAAAAGACTTACATAACCATATTTTTCCTTTATCAAGGTTTGTTAATGTACAAAGTGATCAGGCCCATGCCCAATTCTATTAATTTACCCACATGTGCATTACTAAAAAAGTGTTTTTTTTTCTATCACATGGTTTAATAAAGGTTGCAAACCCTTCCTAAAGAAATATTCCTTGCATTTATTCACAAAAGCCTTGTATTTTCTCTCTTTCTTCACCTTACCTGCTTCCAATGAATCACATATGAGCTCGTGGTCTGGGTTCTTATCATAGGTTGATATCGCTTTAATGGCTTCTTCAAAAAGTTGTCTTTCAAATATTGAGCCATTAGCTTAGCGATCATCTTATTGCCTACCAAACACACTATGATGGACATGAAAGTGCCTATCAGCACGTTGTCATGAATGTGATCCTCGACCTCTTCTCATCAATGATGGTCTTTATCGCACCATTTATTTCTAGATTTCTCACTTTAAACAAGCACTTGATTTGAGCATTGCCCTCCTTGGATTGGCACCTGCAAACATAACTTGACAATTCTATAAGATGCTTATCGAAAAATAAAAATTTACTATATTCTTCTAGAGGCTTTTCTTGTATTTTCCTAGAGTCAAAGTTGAAGGGCTCAAGGCCGAATGGGAGAAGAGCTAGGAAAAAAAGGAGTAGGTTTGCATTTGGGAAAGGTATATTTATAGTCGTGGTTGCAAGGGAAACAAGATCTGCTACAATTAGATCTCGTTTGTGTTGAATATTATCTCAACATACCCGTGCTCCTACTCCGACATTGATATTTATAAGAGTTGCTTCCAAAAAAAACCTCGTTTGTTTCCATGTTGAACCAATGAGTTTACTTACAACAAAAACTTCCTAAGCAGTCATATGGATTTGTTGTCTTTCGATGAAAATGCAAGATTCAAGCTTATCTTCACCCCTTTTTTATAAATCTATACTTCAATTATTGATCAGACTGAGTACCATTCAATCTTCTTTGGAAAATTTGTTGTCGTTCAATGACACTGCCTTGACTTTGATGTAAGGCAACTCTTGAATACAAAAACATTTATGTTTACAATAGTTGTTAACTTCATATGGTGTTGATTCTATAACACTTTTAACCACTTCACCCATAAAGAAATAGCAATCCAAGATCTCTAAACTAAATTAACCATTTCATTGACAAGATATGAATTTACAACAACTAAAACACAAATAATGAAAATTTGTAGATGTATTTTCTTTTTTATCTACATCTTCTTCAACTGCCTCGACAGATTTGTTATCGTTTGATGATAGTGCCTCAACTTTGATGATAGAAAATCAATGCCTCAGCTTGGATGAAGGTACAAAGATTAGTGCTAAGTCCAATCCAATGTACCTTTTAACTAATCTACATTTGACATAAAATCATTTATCCAACATGGTCATAATTTCCTCTATATCAACTTTGTTGGCCCCACAATTGTTTTTGCACCAAAAGGTTGACCTGTTAATGCCCGATACAACCGCCAAAGTTAACAAATCCACGAGAGGCATTTATTTCATGTCACAAATCCTGAGGGGAGTGTTGACCATCTACCAACAATATCCCCCTCAACATTACTCAAGGGGATTCAAACCTAGCACCTTTAGCTCTAATACCAATTATTGGCCCCACAATTGTCATTGAACCAAAAGGTCAACTTATTAATTCCCCATACAACCACTAGAGATAACAGATTCATGAGAGATGGTTAGTCCATGTCACGAATCCTAAGGAGATCACTGACCATTTTCAACCAAACTTTGTATGTTGGAGAAAAATGCATACCCATTTTTTCATAAAAATGTGCATGTGTTTTGTCTCCATAAAATGCACACATTTTCTTTTCATAAAAACATGAGTGTGTTTTGTGTTCAAATAATGCACACTTATGTTATGGCTCAAAAAATTTGATCCATAACATGCGCATGTGTTATTTGAATTTCTTCAAAAACTGAGCACACTTTGCTTGTTTTTGGGCATTTGGCCACTTTTTTGTGCTCTATCTTTGTGCACATGCCTAGGGGAATTTTTATAGTGTTTATTTTGTACAAAATTAAATAAAATATCACTAATACAAAAGGAGACCTCACCATTAGTGTCTAATAAGAGATGCTATTTAGCCTTCTTGCTCCAATGCCTCCAACCTTCATTTTGAATTTATCTAAAATAAATAATCTTCATCACTACGACAAGATAGTTTTTCATCTCTTTCATATTCTTCCCAATTTATTTCTTCAGCCAAGTAAGCATTTTGATCTAGTTTATCATTCATTAGATCTTGTGCCCTTTTCTTACAATTCAAAATTACATGTCTTGCTTATTTACAATAGTAACATTTGATTTTTCCTTTTGGAGGAGCATGCTTTGATTTGTACTTACCCCGTTTTGGACATATAATACTCCTTCTGGTTTTGAGCATTCATTTTGGTCAAGTAGAGTATAAATTACTCCTTCAAGGCCAATTTTTACCTTGCTTATTGTAAACACTATATTGGACATACTCTTAAGTGCATACTATTCAAGAGTATTGCTTTTGCATCATCATCCTTTACCTTTTCATTAATTCCAGCTAATTGGTTTAGTAAGGAGTGAAACTTACTTATATGATATACCATTTTTTCACCTTTTCCCATCTTCAATCCATACAATCTTTGCTTCAATGTCGTCTTAGCACTTTCTATTTTAGATCTAAAAAGTTTGTTTAGTGACCCAAATCTCTTTTATAGGTTTTGTGAAATCTACATGGTGTAGGTATGCTTTTGACAATCCAAGGCCAATAGTCCCTAATGATTTTTTATTTTTGATATTCCACTTAGCAAGTTAATTTGCATTAGTTAGTGAGACAAGTTCAATTTAATAATATCCCATAGATCTTTCTCTATTAGGTGTAACTGTATCTGTATTTTCCATGCATGAAAATATCTACTTTCAAATTTCTCAATAAAACTTAATTTATCAATGACTACCCCCTTAATCAAAATAAACTCAAAGGTGTCGAGTTCCACCAATAATGCACCTTGATTATAACACTTATATTGACATTTTCACTTTGATAACATTGAACCTAAAAAATTCAAAAGAATGAATGATACATTGTAGTTGTAGAGGTCTCATATAAACACAATAGTAAAACTCCATTTCTCACACCCAACAAATATCATGTCAATCTTCTGCTAAAATTCTCACTAAATACTAAGAATATATTCAAACCATTTCTGGGTTTCGTTCTCACCTTCATCTTTTTGGAACATTTTGAATTTTTGAATTTCATTGAGCAATGACAAAGCTATCGCAATTTTACTAAGACTGCTTTAGATTGGTTTTTATAACGCCATTTTAATTTCAATGCAACTCTTCTTCCATGGATTTTTCTCTACAACTGCAAAATAAAACATCAAATCACAACTCCAAAATCCATAAACACTTTGATACCATATAATATTTTTTTTGCATAAATTATATAAGCTAAAATAAAAAATTTGCAAGCATATAATATTATGTTTCTATCGCTCTTCACATTGAATAAGATATTACAAATATATAAGATGAGTTAAATCTAACTCCTATAACAACTCCACTAACTTCTCACACTAAATCTAGGTGGGTAATTCAACCACTTTTATTCTCTCCCTCCTGCTTTCACTCCTAAATCTCTACGTAATAATATATTTCCACACACAATTACATACTCATTTATAATATAATATTAAGTTGTTTCTCAACAAATGAATATTAACTTACATAACTTTATTTTATAACACATACTAATAAAGTTAATTCAAACACCCATGTCCCCTCATTAATGGGGTCTGGGGGCTTGTCTTGTGGGGACCTCAAGGGATGATGTGAGGTGGTTGATGCTAGATGAGGGTTGGGTGAAGGTGAATTTTGATGGAGCCGCAAAGGGAAATCTTGGAGAGAGTAGGGTGGGTTGTGTGACCAGGGATCATGAAGGGAAGACAATAATTGAAAAATCTACATATCTAGGGATTGGCACAAACAATGACATGGAATTTTGGGCTGCCTTGATTGAACTTCAATGTGTTAAACATAAAAAATTACAAAAAATCCATCTAGAAGAGGACTCTTTAATCACAATTAATTCTATCAAGACATGTTGGAACCCCAATTGGAAACTAAGGAGATAGCTCTCTCCCATCACACAACTACTTGCTGTGCTAGACACCTTTAAGGTAACCCATATTTACTGAGAAAATATGCCTTGATGGTCGAGCTTCCATAGACAACTTATGTCACTTCTAATTTTGCGACGGGCTATGGTATGATCATGGTGTGTGGAGGTGATGTTTTATTGATGACTCATACCGTGAGGTTCATGTGATATCAGGATTGATGCTGACGGTTGATCATAAAACATTGTATCTTCCTAGTTCTTTTCCACGAAACCTTATAGCAGTATAGGTGTGGTGCATCTAGGTTGAGCGGTATGGATACCCCAACAAGATTAGAATGTGCGAGGATCCAATTAGCGCTCATGGGGGAGGTGATAGAAGAAAGGTTAGGCAATGTTTTTAAAACCAAGAACGGTATAATCATTCATGTGCTCAAGATGGTCCCCGGCAAGGAGTTTCTTCGTTCATTTTAGTGTCAAAGGGTTAACATGGACATTCCAACAAAGTTCTTGGCCTTCGTTCTGGAGGTGAGGGAGACGAAGGATATGGCACACCAACTCTATAAAAAGCTAATTTGGGGTAAGTTTTTGGTTGTCCTGGAGGATGTTCTGGAAAATTATGAGTTCGTTTGGGGGGTTCCACTACCAGATGACTATTACTTGTTGCATTGGCGTGGGTTGCCTCTAAAATGATACCCACTGATCTTCACCAACGATCTAGAATCCTTGCCCAGATTTTGTGCGGTAACGATGAAGAGCATCAATTTCTTGAAGTGAATATTGGGGTTGGTTCCTGAAGAGGGAGCGAGCTAGTTGTAGGCATACATTACCACTGAAGGTTTGGTGGATGCAGCCGACACGTCCAATTGGGGAAGGTCTAAAATTCTAAATCGCTTAAGGTAATGAATGTTGTGTCGATGCACTTCGGCTTTGGGGTTATGGGTGGGGTTTAATCAAAGTATTCGTGTCTCGGCGAGGAAGATGCTTTGTGTGGACAATAAAAAACGTTAATTTTATTAATGATGTTGGTATTGGATTCAAGAAGTCTGTATGTAATAGCATATGAAATTTTTTGGAGGGTTTATTTTGGGTGTGAGCACCGTTTTGTATCGTGATGCCTGGGTAGATATATTATGGTTTGTCCTTGTTCTTCTGGGTGATCCGTTGATGGTCCCCTATTTCAAAATGTAATGTTCATATTCAAAAATTTAATATATGGGTGCAAGCCCTTAGCTGCCTTTTGCATCAATAAAAAAACTAAAACACTCATGTGAACTCTAATTCCTAACAATATGTATCATTAACTTTTTATTCCAAACAAAATTAAATTTGTAATGAAACATTCTTTCCATTGACTATAAAAAATAAGTATACAAGTATATTTCAAACAACACATTCAGACATATGTTTCTCATCATTATAATGTAATCTAAAAAATAAAATCATAACCTACAAAAATAATATTTTGCACACAAAAATGTAACAATTTAATGCATCATACTTTTTTTTAGACTGGAGGAATTGGTTGGGTATCTATCCCCCTATAAATTGCAGTGCACCTGGTAAAATTTTTCATGTGACCGGTGATGTTGGCGCGACATTCCCTCCGATACCATGTGTTTGGGGGGAGACTAGACCTCGTGACCTCTTGCCTGCAATAGGATGCTTTAGCTGGTCAAGATACTATTCTAGTATATATGGAGTTGTGTTTGATAGTAAGATTTTCATAAGGTACTTAAATTTGATTTTGTTTCTTATAATAAATATTTGTTAAATATCAATGGCAAAGTGATTTGTTAATAGAAAGTTTTGCAATTGAATAATTGATAGAATTAGTGTAAGTTGTATAAATATTAATTACTATAATTATTTTGTAAGTTTCTAATATTAAAATATTATAACAAATGAAAATAATTTTATGATAAAATACTAGTATAAAATAATTATTTATTAATAAATAATTAAAAATAGTTCTTGTTAATAATTATTTAGATATAAATATTATGTAAAAAATAAGTTAATAAGAATTAAAATTTTATAAATCAAATTTTAATTGGAGATATTAGTAATTTTTTAATATTATAAAAAATAAATTAATTGGTAAGTATTATACTAGATGTTTGTAAGAAATTAAAAAGAATCTAATTTAGAAATAAATAAAAATGATTATGATATTAAATTTAAAAAATCGCTCACTATATAAATTTTATTTAAGTGTGTGTATTCTATTTGTAAAGTATAGTCTTTAGGCTATTTTTCCTTTTTGATTGGGATCATGGGTACTACAATAACTACTTTATGTAAACATATTTTATTATTAAAAAACATTATTAATTTTTAAAAATATGAGAAGAATATTAATTAATTTTAATATTAAATTATGAGAAATTATTTATGATAAATAATATAAAGAAAATTAAAATAGAAATATATAAAGTTAAAATAAAAATTAAGATAAAAAAAAATAGAATTGTAATATTAGATTATAAGAATATTAAAAATCTTTATAATTCAAAATTAATTATAAATAGGATATTGAAAGTGTTTAATATTGTACAAAAGAAATAACATATTAGAAATTAAAAAATTAATTAGAAATATTAGTATTTTTTAAAATATTAGTATTACAATATTATAAAAAATAAATTAATTGGAAAGTATTATAATATGTAAGTAAGAAATTTTAAAAAAAAAATAATAATAGTATAAAATTTAATATATCATAAATTTTTTTTTTTATATTAAATATAGGGGGGTCACAAAAAGTACCAAAAAGTACAAAAGATCGAAATGTACAACTCAAGAGAGGCTATGCCTCACATCAGGAGCAACACGAAGCTACATAACAGAGATATAGATACAAAGATAAGAGAAGGCGCCCAAGAAACTAGTGTAAGATATCATCCAGGGTATCAACCCAGGCAGTCCACCCCTTAGCACCTTCCATCCAGACAATGTGTTTCATCTCCTGGATCTGCGCAAGCATGAGGATTTGATCCTTGTTGGAGTTCCTGTTATCCTTCACCTCTTGGGTAAGCATTTTGCATGTCTTCTCAAACATCTACAGGTTGTCCAGAGTCTGCCTCCAAGCATAGCCACCCTGCATCTCATAGATGAAGAACGTGGCAGAACCGGTCTTCAGGAACCTTTTAAGTTTTTTCTTTTTCAATCATCATGGGAGTGCGAACCTGCAGGAAGATTTTAAGAAAAGTGAGTTTTCAAAAAGACTCAGTAAGAACTCTGGGGTTGTTTTGATACCTTTCTTCGTTTCTACATTTCCAAATCTGCCACAAAATATTAGAGGAGAGAATTTTCCAAAATAAATTAGAATCTTGCTTCAGCCCATCAATATGCCCAGTGATAATTTCAAGAATGTTAAAGATCAAAGGATAAGTGATGCCAAACATAAGCCAAATTTCCTTAGCAAATATACAGTCAAGAAGAATGTGTCTACCAGTCTCGGGTAACCTGCACAAATTACAATATTCAGTCGCAGAATTATCTTTTCTAATACGGAGCCTATCAAGAATCAAAAGCCAGTTAAAACATTTAAGCTTAGGTTCAATAGGACCTTTCCAAAGAATCTCAAAATACTTCTTCCAAGAGCGAGCGTCAAGGGTAGAGTACCAGACGGTGTTAATGTGATCAATGATGGCATCAGAATGCCCAATAATATTGTAAATATTCTTAGCTTTGATTTTGGATAAAATGGTCCCATCCGGCCATTTACTGCATAAAAATCTATGAGAATTCAGATGACAAGAAGTCGGGAGGTCTTTGGTGGCCTTGAGAACCAAATTATAGGTCTTCTTCTGGGAGACGAGGATGTCAAACTTGTTTCTGAGATCCTCCCAACCGATTAATCTGTCATGTTCAAAGAGGTTAGCCAATTGAGAGATGCCTTTATTAGACCAATGTCTAGCAGAGCAGCCCTAGGAGAGGGCGAGGGGTTTTCCAAAAGAACGTAAGTTCCACCAGATGGACCTTTCACCGTAAAGATGATTATCATCATGGAAGGTCGCATTAGTAACATAATTCCTCACATGGTCCCAAGCTTTCCAAATGGATCTAAAAACAACAGATCCTTGAACAAGAACAGGAAAGTTACCAAAGACAAGATCATTGAATAGAAGATTCTTCCATGACTTAGCATTCTTGGGGAATCCCCTTTCAATGTTATTCCTAACGAGGACCTTCCAAGGATTATCACCATCAAGAGAGTGAAAGATCCACTTGGCGGCCAGGGCAATCCCTTGGAGCTTACGATCCTTCAAGCCAAGACCCCCAAAGAGTTTATTAGTATGGCACCACTCCCATTTAACAGCGTGCATTTTTTTATTACCTTTACCATCCGACCAGAGAAACTTCCTGACAGCCTTTGGAATCTCTAAAATTTGATAATTGTTGAACATCCAAGTTGAGGAATAATAGATATTATAAGAGGAAAGAATTTTTTGGTAGACTTGCACTCTGCCAGCCAAGGACAAAGCTCTGTTGTGCCACTTATTCAACTTCTTAGTGATTTTGTCTTTGACCCACGACCACATATCCTTAAGGGAAGGATCAATAGAGAAAGGTATGCCAAGGTATCTCACAATTTTGTGTGGGCCTCCCCACTGAAAGTCATAATTTTTAAACCAGTCAGGGGGCTGCTCATCCCAACCAAGGCAAATAGATTTGAGGTGGGATAAACGAGCGCCATAGATCTTGCAAAAAAGGTTGAGCTTGTAAGTCAGAGCCTCAAATTTGTCAGTCATGGCTTCAAGGAAGATAGCAGTGTCATCAGCAAATTGGCAGTTAAGAAGCTCTTCATTGTTAGGGAGAGATATGCCCCTGACAACAGGGAGATAGAGTTGTCTCTCAGAATGTAGTACAGGGCTTTAGAAGCAATAACAAAGAGGGCAGGGGCCAAGGGGCAACCTTGTTTGATGGACCTACCAAGGGGAAAAGAATTAGAAAGGGAGCCATTCACGTCAACCTGGGAAAAGGCATCTTTGAGTAAAATATTAATAGAGTTGCAGAAACTCCTAGGAAAACCGAAAGCCTCAAGCATCATGGAGATGAAACTCCATTCCACCCTGTCATAGGCTTTTTCGAAATCCAGAAGAAACATGGCAGAGTTTTGTTGGGAACAGTTGGCCTAGTTCATGGCTTCCCAACTAGTGATCAAGTTTTAAAGAATATATCTTCCTTTAATGAATCCAGTTTGGGTAGAGCAAACAAAGTTGAGCAGGATATTCTCAATTCTCAGAGCCAGGATCTTGGCGAAGATTTTATAGGAGACATTGAGGAGAGTAATAGGTCTCCAGTTCTTGATGAGTGCTTTGTCCCCATCCTTGGGTAACAATTTAATAATACCCCTATTGATGGAGCTACCCAGGGAACCCCTAACAAGAGCTTCAAAGTAAATATTAAGAAGATCTTGGCAGATCCAATCAATATTAGCCTTGTAGAACTCAACCGGGAGACCATCAGGCACAGAGGCCTTGTCATTATTAAGAGAGTTAATGGCTTTTTCAATTTCCTCCAAGGAGATATCTTTAGATAGCTGGTTGGCATCTAAAGTGGAAATCTTGTTAGGGATGAGGGAACAAACTTGATTTCTAAGGGAGGAAGCCTCCTCCAAATCCTCAGAAGCAAAAAGATTTTGATAAAAATTAACAAAGGCCTTTTTTATGTTGTCAAGGTCGGTTATCTCATGATTATCAACTATAATTCTTTTTATAGTTTCATTAGACTACTTTTGCTTGATGAGGTTAAAGAAAAATTTAGAGCCCCTATCACCAAACTGCAGCCAATGCGCACGGGATCTGATCTTGGCGCCTTTGGCTTTAACCTGTTGGTGTTGTCTAAGGGCTTCCTTAGCATTGACAACATGAGAGATGAGATCATAGTCCGAAGGATTGGCTTGGATGTTGGATTCAGCAACCTAAAGATCGGAGGAGATATTTTTTTCAACGAATCTATAATCTTTGGCCCTTTTTTTCCCAATGGTTTTTAACAGATTCTGCCAGGCGGGAATGTTCAAGTTCCATCTATCCAAATGAGAGCTGGCAGGAAAGTTATTCTTTTTGATGAGTCTAATGATATGAATGGCAACAAGAGTATCATCATCTTTAAGGAGACTAGTGTTAAGGAAAAACTTGGGATTGGAGCCTTTGTTGCGAATAGGGGAGCTGTTAATTCTAACACAGGTGGAGATAGGGTGATGATCGGAGAGGGAGGTGGGGGTAACAAGGACAGAGTGGCCAAATTTATCAGGGAGAACAGAGAAGAAATTTTTATTAGCATAGAAGCGGTCAAGTCTGGAGTAAATTCTAGAAGGACCCTGTTGGAAATTGCACCAAGTGTGCCAAATGTTAGGGTTAGTGTCCTTAGTACCAACCAAGGGATCAAATAATTGTTTAGAATTTTTCATTCTATTCCAATGCACTTTTTCCAAGTCTTTCCAGACAAACGGAAGGCCTCCAATTTTGTCCTCCTGGGATTCAATCATGTTGAAATCCCCCCCCAACAAGCCAGGGGATATTAGGGAGAGCAGCCAACCAGTCCCAAAGTCTTGCTCTCTCCTTGAAATCATTCGAGGCATAAATTGAGCATATGCCAAAGATATTGTTATTGAAATTAAAGGTAACCCACACCGCTCTGTTACAGGGGGAAAGCCCATTGCCAGTGATATATTTCTCCCATCTCATGTTGATCAGAAGGGCAACCCCACCCCTACCTCTAGGGTGGTTGGTGTAAAGCTTGATGGCATCTTTCCACAGAAAGTTGAGGTTGGCATCCAGAGCGTACCCAGTGGCTTTAATCTCCTGCAGCATCAGGAAATCCATGGATTTATAGGTATCAAGATACCATTTAATGACCCATCTTCTGTCAGGGGATTCAAGCCCCCTAATATTCCATGAGATGCAATTCATAGGGAAACATGCGGGGGGGGAGCAATTTTCAGAGGACCCCACAATTGGGGCCGTATCATTACTCTGAATGTCACCTATCATTTTTCTGGAGGGGTTCTTATTTTTGGAGCCTAAACGCCTTCCCCTTCATTTAGAGGTGGGGAAAGCATCCTTTAGTTCATCATCATTATCTGAAACATCAGGGGATAGGAAATCCAAGTCCATAGTATGCTTCAGAGGGTGTATAGCCGAAACCGAGGAGAAAATGCTGGCAGGGATGACTTCAAGCAAGCAATCATCACCAAGCTCATGGAATATTTTAGGGGGGAAGCTCTGGGGAGGAGCCGGGTCAGAGCACCTGACAGAACGGTCGATGAGGGTCAAGCAAGAGGGGGCGGAGCTACATAGGATTTCTTTGGAGGTGGTCATGACAGAGCTATTCGCAAAGGAGGTAGGCTGAGGACATAAGGACAGGGAGCCCTCTAAAGAGGTGTTATATTGCTTATTGGTTCATCGTCTACGCTTGTTGGAGGTTTTGGCCACCATTAGGGGTCCGACATTTTGAGAAACATTCGCAAGGGGTAAAGAATCAGTCGAGAGAATGGTAGGGGAAGGGACAAGAGGGGTGGATGGGGTGTTGGAAGCCAAAGGGGGTGAGGGATTAGTGGGCGCAACAGAAAGAGGGGTTTTGTTCACCAAGAAATATGAGTTAGGGTTAACAGCAGCCGAAGAATTTTGGGGAGGCGAGGGCTTAGTCGGCAAGGGTTTTTTCCTAAGGATGGGGCATTCCTTCCTTAGATGCCCTTCTCTTCTACACAGGAAGCACACATTCAAACCCCCGAGAATATCAATGGGGCAAGTGAAATTGTCATCAGAAATACAAATGTTAATCTCAGATAGAATTTCATAACCCGGATTCAACGAAATAAGAACTCTGGCATCCATATGAGGGACCAATTTGATAGTGTCATCCATTTGGATGACTTTACCAAGTGGCTCAAGCAGCTGAGGGAGGAGATGCCATAGAAATGGCGGGATCTGTTTGACCAAAATCCAACGAGGGGCTGAGAGCGCAAGGACTTCCTCATGTATGGCCTCAGGAGACTAGGCCAAGGCGCGAAAGGAGGTAGAACCCATGGTCCAGTATTGTTTTTTAAGAATTTCAGCCTGGGCTTCATGGTTAGCAAAAAAAATAACAAACAACCCTTTCTGTATCTGTCTACAGAAAGAGATGTGAAAACCAAGTTTCAGGTTCCAATAGTTATGGAACCAGTCATCAAGAAATTTTCTGGGTGGAAATTTATCCACTTCAATAGCAGAGAAGAAAATAGCAGAATTCCTTAGCCTATTTTTTTCCCTACCAATTTCAATAAGCATTTCTGGATTAGGAGAAACAGAGAAAGGTAAGGGAGCAACCCCACAATTCTTACCGGCTTCGCAGGCTTCATTAGGGTTCGAGAGGGTAAACCTTGTGCTCGCGTTGATGGAGATACTAGACTTAGCCACCGCCTCGGAGAACGATTTGGGTCTTGAATGCGAGGGGTTAGTTTCGGGATTATCTATGTCAAAGGCCATAGATGCCCTAGGCACAACCGAGGAGGAAATAGGGGGTACGGCCTCTACCGAACGGCAGAGGGAAGAGGAGGAGGATTCATTCATCATAAATGCATTTAAATGACAAGACTAAAAGGGAGCAAGCACACCTGTTGAGTCACTGAATTTCGCCAGATTTCGAGGAGCGTTCAATTTTTTTTGCATCAAACTGAATTTCGCCAGCTATATTCAATATAATATATCATAATTGATAAATAATGACATGATAAAATATAAATATTATTTAAGTGCATATATATTTGTAAAGTATGACTTCCTTATAGTTACTTTAATGATAATGGATATTAGAAAGACTACTTTTTCTCTTTAATTTTCAAATTTTGTAATAAGACCTTAAATATTTCAATCAATAGAATTGTTAAAAAGTAATTTTTAAGATATTTTTATTTAAAGAGCATGCATCTTGACTTTTAAAAAATAAAAATAAAAATTCTAAAAAAACTAAAACAATTTATTAATAACCATTAAGAATTACGAGTAAAAATACTTAGTAAATGGTGGAAGAAATGTATTTAAAAATGTCAAAAATAAATTGAAAAAAATAAGTCACTCCCATAATCTCGGAAAATACTTTATAAGACCTAAAACTTTTTAGTCAATTATAATGACAAAAAATAATTTCTACAATTTATAAAGTTATAAATCTAATAAGTTAACTTCAAAAAAAAAACATCAACAAAAACATACTCATTTTCTGTTGATTGTCAAACAATTTATTAATATTAAGAAATAGTGATTGTAATAATATTGTTTAACAACAAATACTAAAAATATGTATCTTCTATGTAAAATCAAGTTATACTTACAACATTGCTATCATGATTGAATCATGTAGTTTTTTGAGTCAAACTCAATGACACATGTTTCATGAGTAGTGGTTCACAAGAACCCATCTCTCATGAAAATGAATGGTCAACTTAGCACTCATTGCATCTAAGTGATGCTCACAAATATGGGTTCTTGTGAACCACTACTCGTGATGAGCTAAAGGGGCTCTATAAGGAATAGGTGTTCTCCCATGAAGGCTCATTGCATCATGAGAGATGAGTTCTTATTGTAGAAGTTGAGAAAGCCAACTTCACAGACCCCGAAGATCACCTACATGCAAATAACCTGTCACAGAAAGAAGAGATGGAGACAAACAAGCAAGGGTGCTCTGAAAGCTGAAAAATGTATTCATCCGAGAGAGAGATAAATTACAATGATGAATCCTTATAAAAGGATATTGTGCAACCCTAAAAGAAACCCTAATAGGTAGACATTTAATAATTAATATAATTATTAAATGTCACAAAATAAACTAAAAGTGAAATCGTAAGAGAGGAATAAAGGTAATTTAATCAACATGATTAAATTGAAACCTTTACTCTAACACCTTAAGATGAGCAAAAGTGTAGTTACAAACATGTGCAAAAACAAAGGTAACTACAATGCAAGAAAGTAAACTTGGGTCCCGGCAACAAGGCCTGATCAGGTACCCAATTACAACCAAATCTCTGTAAAGTGGAGAAATAGAGAAAACCTCATGGGAAAAACTCTACTCCAAAAAGAGATGAAAGAAATAAATGCACTAATAACAGAAGGATAGGAGGTGGATAACATAAGACCCCCCATAGACAACTTCTATCATATAAGTACATGTACAATGGTCTCCATAGGAGAAAAAGAAAGAGACTAGAAGGGCCCCCCACAATGAAGAAACTCCTGTCGCACATATGGATGCCTGAGATAGAATCCAGAAAGAGATCCTGAAGCGGCATATAATATTCCTCCCCTTGGGAAGAAATGGATCCAAAGGATGAAGATGAAGAAACCCTGTGGAGAGAGAGGAATCAATCTGTCTCAAGATGTGTGCCATAATAGGATGCTAAAGAATCTCTCTATCTGAACTGAAACAAAAGATGTCAAATCCAAATTGAACTGAAGACTCAAAAACTGTAACCTCTGAATGCACAGATGATGGTGGGCTAACAGCTAGAATATGGCCGTCAACAAAGAGAAGCTGAAAATCCTCAAAGTAATCCTCCAAATTTGCAATGTGAGACTCAACAAACAAAGATGAAATGCTTGCAAGATAAGAATCCCAAGTAGCCATGTCTGAAAGATGTATGATGTCCTGCTTAGCTGAATCAATAGGAGCTAAAGAAGAGGCAATATCAAACTGATCAAGAACAACAGGAGAAGATGTTGATACAAGTATAATCTCAGTCTGAAGAGTAGGAACTGTGAGACAATCCTCTAATTCATCAGAATATGTAAGGTTGTCTAAATACTGAAGCTCCTCTAAAGTATCATGATCAAAAGGTGTGTTCTCTCTCCAACCAATGGGTACAAGACAATCTGAAGCAGGATCCTATGGGAATGGAGAAAGACTGGGGTCTCCATAGATCTCCCAAAGACGTTTCCAAAGTGGGTGAGGACAATCAATGCCCGATATAGCCCACACAATGTCAGAATCAACACTAGACAAAATAACTCCTACTATGTGATTTCTAATGATATCCCAAACTATTTTTCCCTCTGAAGTTGCTGGTGCAGGTATGAGATCATACAAATAAGGCAAAATATTAAGCCACCTACAATGTGTAAGTATACCCTTTGCCCATGACTCATAATTACCCCGTTCCAGAAAAACAACTGAAGGGTGAGTAGAAAAACCCATGATATCTCTTCAAATTAACAAATCTGAGACTAACTGACCTCAATACTGATAAATCAGATCAAATAAAGCCATCCCACGCAAACAAATCATTTCCAAGTGCTGAAACGTCCAAGTAATTGACAGATGTGTGAAAACACAAAATACTGAATAAAAAATACCTGGAGTAGATTCTGGAAAAATAAATTGTAGATCTGGAAATTTCACAGAAACACCTTTCCAACGTCTATTCGTTTGCGAAAAACAGAGTCCGTATGCAAAAGATATGGCTCCGGGAGTGCAAAAAGTTTGTTCTGACTTTGACTAAGAAAAAATGCATCAAAACGGAAAAACCAGGAAATCAGACCTGATCCATCAGAACGGAACCAGAATCAGCTTTTCAACGCCTATTTCCATTTGGAAAACGGAGAAAAATTGAGCATTTTATACCCGATTTCGTAAAACAGCTCCAAAAGGTCCAATTTGACCCTTCTGGCCCTCAGGGGCTAAAAAAAAATCGGCCCCTGGTCCTCTCAGCAACCAGGGGACTGAAGATGGCAGCACACAGGCGGCTGGTGGAGTGGAGGTGGCGCAGAGGTGGCGGGCTGGTGGCGCGCTGGTGGAGGCTGGGCTGAGGCGGCGGCAGGGCGGTCGGCCGGCGAAGGTGGCGGCCCGGCGGCAAAAGCTAGTGGCCGCCGCCTCTGCTGGCCACTTGGCGCTGGCGCTAGCCTTTGAACTGGCAGCAAAAAACAAATTTGTTTTAATTTTAATTTTTATGAGATTTTTGACCTCGAAATCGTGCCTGGGGGCCGTACGGCCCCTGAGCAAAAAAAATTTGCCTCCCAGACCAACTAAGCCCAAATAGGTCGTGCCATATATGAAAATATGGGTTTTTGGCCGCTCTGAATCCAACCGTGAGGTCCGTTTGGGCCCAAAATGCACCCAAAAAATGGAGTTACCCAGATCCTCAAAAAAAATAACCAGAAAACTGAAAGCCAGATCTAACCCTCGTAGCTCCAAATTCTTCAGAAGATGAACACGAAGCAGTAGGTCTGGAGCTCTGATACCATGTAGAAGTTGAGAAAGCCAACTTCATAGACCCCGAAGATCACCTGCATGCAAATAACCTGAGAAAGAAGAGATGGAGACAAACAAGCAAGGGTGCTCTAAAAGCTGAAAAATGTATTCATCCGAGAGAGAGATAAATTACAATGATGAATCCTTATAAAAGGATATTGTGCAACCCTAAAAGAAACCCTAATAGGTAGACATTTAATAATTAATATAATTATTAAATGTCACAAAATGCAAACTAAAGTGAAATCTTAAGAGAGGAATAAAGGTAATTTAATCCACATGATTAAATTGAAACCTTTACTCTAACACTTATGATTCACTATTCATGAAACATAGGTCAATTAGTTTGACTAAAAAACCTACATGGTTGAATCTTGGTAGCAATATTATAATTTGACACACTATGGAAAATACCTCTTATAAATTGATGAGCTAAGCTCCCTAAGTGGGCTAACCTTGGAGAGAACTCCATGGTTAATCATGCTTGAGTTGGAGTAGTATTGGGAAGGATGACCTTCTGAGAAGGTCCAATGCTTCACCTGTGTGTGCATCACCTAGATGCAATGAGTGCTAAGTGGACCATTGAGAAATGGGTGTGTGAGTTAAAATGTGGAAAGTAAATAGGATCACACAAGCAATGAAACATATTAAATTAGAGAATTTAATCATAAATTGAATCAAATTGAAACAAGAGAAAATTCCTAAAATCGTTCCATTGTTCTCTATTCTCAAGGATCCTTTAAATCATCAGTGCTCTTAGATTGGTATATTGCACTATGACTGTTTAGATGACAACCTAAGAAATGAGATGATGTAGAATGCAAGAATCTAATTCCTACATGACTGGTAAAGTGTATGCTAATGCTATGATAATGATAAGGATGCTGCTATGAATGATAATGGTGATGTGAAAATGGATATGATACTAAAGGCTATGATGAAAATGTTGTATAAAAACTAAAATGATAACTAAAGTGCAGCTATGAAACTAAACCATGATTCTAGACTAGAATGCTTCTACAATGTAAATTGCTAAATGCTAAGTTGCTCTAAATGCTCAAATGCTCTCTTAGAATTTCTGCATAATAATTTTTCTCAAAGAGGGAATTGCAAATGTTGTAGCAAGAGGTTGTATTTATAAGAATTCCAAGGCATCTTGTGATGTGGCACAACCAACAGTCAAGATTTCAGTTAGAGAGATGAACGGTAGAGATGAAAGAAGTTAGAGGGAATCTTGGAGGATGTTCCCTTGACTGTGAACACAATGCCAAGTGTGAGGGAGAATGAAATGATGGAGAGAGCCAAGTGTCCAAAGTTTGTTCTAGAATTGGTTGAGGATAATTGCAATTTAAATATTAGAGATATTTAAATTCATGTGACACTTGATGATGTGGCAAGAGGAAAAGTGTTGTAGACATGTGACTAATTTTGAATTTGGAATTATTCAAATTTAGTGAGAAGATATTTAATTAAATAGGACAAAATATTGACATTTGTTTATTTAATTAAATTTAGAAGAATGTGATTTAAGATGGAAGAATTAGAAAAGTGTGAACTATATAAATAAATTTAGAATTTATTTATAAGTAGATGAAATAAAAGATTTATTAATTAAATAACTGGTATTTAATTTATTATCTTGACCGATTTTAGGTGTATACATTTTTCTCCTCTTTGAAGTAATGTGTTTATATGTTGCTACAAATAAAAATTTGCTAGTGATGTTGAGAAAAAAAATTCAATGCCCTAGACGTCGAATTTCAAGTGATAATGGATATATGCCCCCTCAAGAGATAAATCGATGATTTTTTTAATTTTTAGGATTTTTTGAAATTTTGATGATGTTTCGATGATTTCAAAAATTTAATGATGCAGAAATGATTTATCTCCCAAAAAATGATACTGAACAGGTGTCAGATGAGAAATTGATTAATTAAGCCCCCTTTAAAAAAAAAAAATCAACCCTATAAAAATCCCACTTAATTAACCTTTCAAAGGTTAAAAAGGTGATTTTGAAATTCATTTATGCATTTGCAATTTGAAAATTTGAGAGTGATTAAGCAATTGAGAAAATTTGGCAAGATGGCGATTCCCTACCACACACACCAATTTGAGCGTGTGCGACATCACAACCGCCAATAGCGTATGAACCTCTAATACGTACCTCGAAAAATCTCGTGATTTTTTAATCTCATTTTTTGCACTTTTTTCCACATTTAAATTCTATTTTTTATGTTTTAGCGCATTCAGTCACTGATGTAGCACATTGGCAGACTAGTCTAGCTCATTCAGTAGTTTAGCGTGTAGGGCTAGATTTTTAGCTCATAGGATTAATAGATTAGCGCATAAGTGCATTTAGCACATAGATTGCCTAAAGTATTGCATTGATGGGATGGTGTAGCGCATAGAGTAATATAGCACATTTAGGGCATGATTTAGCGCATAGGACCATTTAGTGCATTAATAGAGGAAAATAGCGCTTTGATGAATTTTGATGGTGCATTGAGATATTTAGTGCTTTGGGACCCTATTCTGGCACATCCATGAAATTTGTTGGCGCATCCATGCTTTTAGCGCTTTGAGTCACTGTTCTAGCGCATTGGTGAAATTTAGACTAGATTGATGAATTTTTTATTGGACTCCTTATTTTTGATGATTTATTATCGTGTCAGCTATTGATTTGATGTTTTCTAATGATGTTGATAGACTAGATGATGATTGATCTCATGATAGATGAGGATCAATGATAGATTGATGATCGACCTCATGATAGGTGAGGGTCGATGATGGATTGATGATGATTGACCTCATGATAGGCAAGGTTCAATGATAGATTGATGATCGACCTCATGATAGGTGAGGGTCGATGATAGATTGATGATGATTGACCTCATTATTTAAGCAAGGTTCAATGAAAGATGCTCATGAGATTTGATCAAAGTCTCATCAAAGTTGATTAGATTGATAGATTATTTGATTGATTGATTGATTTGTTGATTTGTGATATGTTATGATGATAGGAGCCTTTGACAGTCCTACAGATTCAGGAGCATTTCCCGAGGACCTGGGAGTTGATTCTTCATTTAGATCAGGCTAATATAAATGTGATTGGGCGATGTGGACTGACTTCACTGATTGACATGCCCCAACATCGAATTAACAGGGGGCTTTTGACCACACTTGCAAAGAGATGGCATAGTGAGCATAACTCCTTTCATTTTCCCACTGGTGAGATGACAGTGACACCAGAGGATGTCCACTGCATTCTGAGGATTCTAGTTGTTGGGGAGCTAGTTGTATATGATTTCATCGAGCAGGGTGGGACTGATGTACTTCAGAGAGTATTCGAGGATGATCGGATATGTGGCTATGAGATTCCCTGGCAAGAGATGGTCGATGCATACACTACATTGCCATGTGTGCTTGCTAGTTTCATTGGAGGATTTCTATGTCTTGACCACAAGTCAAAGGGACTTTCAGTTGGATGGGGCTAGATACTTGAGAGTATGATTACACAAGGTACCAAATATTCCTAGGGATGTTGCATGCTTTCCCATTTATACCATGATTTGCACCAGGTTGTGTATTTGAGAGGAGTCAATTTGTCAACAAGAATTACATTACTTCATATATGGGCATGGGAGCATATAGCTATCACTCGTTCAATTGCAGAGAGACAGCGACCAACCATGAGACCATATGTTCATGCATATATAGGTCTAGTTGTCTAGCCTAAGCTAGGAAAACTAGAGTACTAGAGGAGAGTGTTGTATGATCTTGAGACAGTGACATGGCAGCCCTACTTAGACTGCAAGCAGTGGGTAGAGGATGATACAGAGATGTCGTATTTGTGCTCATCTATGTACTTGATTGGGAGGACCAAGTTCATTATTGAGAGATTTTTGTTGAGGAGGGTACTATGATAGTATGGCAAGGTACATGGCATGCCTTAGGGAGTGGCTCATTATGCATGGTGATGGATTGATACATCAGAGTGGGGGCATGTGTTACAATATGATGATGCAATTAAGGAGTATCAAGGTCTACAAGCCATTACTTAGGATTATCATCTAGAGATTATTGAGGCTCCAATATCCAAGGAGTATGCATAGTATTTCCTCTTACATCCATTCCCATGGATTTCAAGTCCATATGAGCCAGTGCCACTACTAGATGATGAGGAGAGGGTAGCAGTACATAGATGCAAGCAGAGGAGATATGGAGGAGATGAGGAGGAGGAGGAGGAAGAGAGCAGTGATGATGGGGATGGGGATGGAGATGGAGGTGATGGAGGAGGAGATGAGGGTGAAGGAGGGCCAATGATAGATGTTTGAGACTTTAGAGTGCCTCAGAAGAGGTGATCATTAGTAGCTGCATCTCACAGCAACATGTACAGATCTGGCTACCCTCACAGCAGTAGCAGACACAGATAGCTACATTACAGGTTTAGGTGTAGACATTGTAGGGATAGCTAGCACAAGTACAGGCTTTGCTTTAGGCACAAACCCAGGTCCAGGCTCAGACATAGGCACAAGTTTCCACTCTTATGGTCAAGCGGGATACCTTGAGGCAACGGTTTGAGCAAGCAGAGGGCATAGCAGAGAGATTACAGAGAGCTATAGAGGGCACAGGTACAACTGACTACTTCTAAGAGGTACAACGCACTGCTAGGGAAGCTGAGTTCTACTTGCTAAAGTATAATGAGGTGGTTCCTCTAGAGTGTTGAGAGAGCTACACACAGTCTTCCAACCACATTCACACCAAGACTACCAGCAGGGGTGTGACAGGGCCACCACCTCATAGAGATCTAGGGGCAAGACCATCAGGTGGTGTGGGAGGTACAGGTCTAGTACCATTAGGGGGGAGCACCACATAGCTCCATGATGATGATAGATTTGTTGCATTTTGAGGCACTTGATGATGTATACACCGACTTAGTTGAGACATTCTGATTACTGCCATTTTAATATTGATGTATCTCTTTATATAATTGGACATCATTGTACTCTTGACATTATAATTTTTGGAGATTTATATGAGATGCGGTGATGATTGGTGACCTATATGGGTTTATATATGATTTATGATGGATGCCTATGATGGATACATTTTATTTCTGTGTGCTTATGATGCTAATATGATTTTTATGTGATGCTTATGTGATTCTTAGATGGTTGTTATCTATGTATGCAATGATGATATATGAATGATGATTCTATATGCTTTATGAGTGATGCTTTATGCTATGTGAGATGAATTTGATTATGCCAATGATATTTGATGTTTATGTACACTCATGTAATGATTATGTATGGATGTAATAATGATATGATGACATATGAATGATGATTGTATATTCTCCTATGCATAAGGATTTTATACCAGGTCACCTTCCTCAACAAATTTTTCTTCTTAGAAATCTTACTCTATTGGATATGTCTTTCAATATTCTTAATGAACCATTTTTTTAATGAAACTATATGAAATGATTTTTATTATGCAAGTGTGGACAGTTGATATGCTCTAGATCCAAAGACTGAGACAACAACAAAGGGACCTAGCCAGTTTGGTTCAAATTTCCCCTTCTTCTTTTTGTCTTGTTGATTTCGAGGATTTTCTTTTAGGACCAAGTCACCAACTTGAAATGTTCTTGGTTTGACCTTGTGATTGTAACCTTTGGATATCCTCTATTGATATGCTTTCAAGTGATCAACTGCATGTTGACGACACTCATCCAACAATTCCAATTCTTGTAGCCTAGATACTCAATAATCTTCATCTGAAATGATCCCCTTTAGTGACACATGAAGTGATGGTAGCTCAATCTCAATAGGTAAAATGGCCTCTGATCTGTAGACTAAGGCATAGGGTGTAGCTCCTATTGGAGTGGGGATACTGGTTTGGTATTCCCATAGGGTTCAGTTGTATGTGTCAATCACGTCCAACATCGTTGGTAGTTTTCTTTAATATTTTCAAAATAGTTTTGTTTGAGACCTCTACCTACCCATTTCCTTGAGGGTAGTATGGTGTAGAAAATTGATGTTGGATATGAAACCTTTCACAAAATTCTTGGACGTCCTGATTCTTGAAAGGTATGTTGTTTTCAATGACAATGGACTGAGGAATACCATACTGACAGATGATGTAATTCAGGATGAAGGATGCAATTTATTTTCCAGTGATGGCGGTTAAGGGAATAGCTTAAATCCACTTTGTAAAGTACTTCGTGGCTATGATGATAAACTTGTGTCCATTTGATGAAGATGGATGGATTTTACCTAAAATATCCAATCCCCACTGACATAAAGGCCATGTTGATGTGAATGGTTGTAATTCTTGTGCTGGTGCATGTATCAGGTTCCCATGGACTTGACATTTAAGGTACTTCTTGACAAATTGAAAGACTCCTTTTCCATATTCGGCTAGTAATACCCCAAGAATAGGAGTTTATTTAGTGAGAGTTAGTCTACTTGAATGTGTGCCACAAATACCTTCATGAACTCGTGTAAAGTGGTTTCAACTTTGTTACATTCAAGACACTGAAGGAAAGTACCATCAAGACCTCATCGGTAAAGTACATTGGCTATCAAGGTATATCGAGCTGCTTGTCGAATGAAGTTACGTTTCTAGTTTCAAGATAGATCTGGGGGTAAGATATTGTCTCGTAGGTAAGTGTAAATCTTCTCGTAGATAGAAGCATCAGCCTTGACTAGAAGGTATATGACTTGGGATTCGAGTTTATCATAGGCGGGGTTAAACAATTGTTCCACCATGAACTCATAACGGGCTTTTCTTTTTAGGTATTTATAGAAGAGAGGCAATGGTTGCCATAGCATCAATAGCTTTGTTGTCGCTTCTTGGAATTTGCTCAAATTTTATCTCCACAAATTACTTCTTGAAATCATCCACCATTCTTTTATATGGCATCAATTTATCATCTTTTGTCTCATAGTCGTCATTCACTTGATTTATGATCAATTGAGAATCTCCATAGACATGTAACTCTGTGATCTTCCATTCTACAGTTGTCTTGATACCAATGATCAATGCTTCATACTCAGGTGTGTTGTTAGTACAAGGAAACATTAACCTATAGGAATTTGGAATGTTGTGTCCTTGTGGTGTGATAAACAAGATTCTTGTGCCTAATCCATGTTGCATGTAAGATCCATCAAAATATAGCATCCATTGTTGTGTTGACACTGTATGGAAATCTACGTTTGGAGATTCAATGCTCATGGGATGATCATCTTGTAATGGTGCTTCAGCTAGTTGATCTGCTATGGCTTGTCCCTTGATTGCTTTCCTATCTACATATTGGATATCAAACTCACTCAATATCATTACCCATTTGGCTAGTCTTCCTATCAAGGTAGCTTTGTTGAGTAGGTACTTCAATGGATCAATTTTCACTATGAGTTTGTGGTGTGGGTCAACATGTAGTGTCTTAGTTGTTGAGTAGAAAATACTACCACTAGACAAGCTTTTTCAATAAATGTGTAGTTGATCTCATAGTCATTCAAATTTTTGCGGATCCCTTTCTTTTCCTATAGAATCTTCCTGTACCAATAAAGCACCTAAAGAAACTTCAGTTGTTGCTATGTATAATAATAATGGTTTTCCTTTGGTTGGTGGTACCAGTATGGGAGGTGACATCAGATACTGTTTTAGATGATTAAAAGTTGCTTCACATTTTTCATCCCATTTGAAGGAAACATTATTGTGGAGCAAGTGATTAAAAGGATGAGTTTTATCTACCAGTTGTGTGATGAACCTCTTGATAGATTGGAATCATCCTTGTAAATATTGGAGTTGGCTAATATTCTTGGGAGGAGGCATCTCCATGATGGATTTGAATTTCGTAGGATCCACCTCAATACCTTTAGTTGATACAATATACCCCAAAAGTTTAGCTGATGTCACGCCAAATACACATTTCTTGGGATTTAATCTTACATTGAATTTCTCCAATCTGGTGAATATTTTTTCTAGGATTTCCAAATGTCCTTCTCAAATGTATGATTTTTCCAACAAGTCATCTACGTAATCCACCATAAAGGTGTGCATCATGTCATCGAAGTAGTGGTCATCGCTTGTTGATAAGTAGCTCCAACATTTTTCAACCCAAAAGGCATGACATTCCAACAGAAAGTACCCCATGGGCATATGAAAGTAGTTTTCTCTTGGTCCTTTTGTGCTATTTTTATCTAATTATAACTTGAAAATTCATCCATGAGTGAGAGAATTTCATGTCCAACTATCAAATCTACGATAATGTCAATGTTAGGAAAAGGAAAATCATCTATCAGACAAGCCCTGTTAAGATCCCTGAAGTCCATACATATCCTGATACTTTTATCCAGTTTTGAAACTGGCACAATGTTTGATATCCATTTAGCATAATCAATAGGTCAGATAAATCTTGCATCCAATAGTTTCTTCAATTCAACTTTCACTAAAAGAGTGATGTGTGAATGCATTTTTCTCAACTTTTGCTTCACTGGCTTCACTCCAGGTGGTAGGGATAAGTGATGCATGATAAGATCTGTATCTATGCTAGTTATGTTAGTGTAGGACCAAGCAAAGTTGACTTGTCTTTCCTCAAAGAACTCAGTGAAGTTTGGTTTATCTTCCTCTATCATGGATGCTACTAGAAGTAGAGTCTTGACTGTTTCATCTGTACCAATGTTGATGGACTGTGTAGGTTCAATCAACACTGAAGATCTCTCATGATAGTGCTTAGGAAGAGTGCCAAATATTCCATCTCTCGGTGCCTCAAAGAGGTTTTCACCTTGAGATGCGCTCTTTATTTTTACTTTTTCTTGATCTAATACTACCATTAAATGGTTTTCACCATTAGATCTATTTTTGATATTCATTTTGCAGCTAGAAGATTTGGCACTCCCCTTGTCTAAAGCTTTGTTATGAGATTCATTGGTGGAACATGTTTCAGGATCATCAGAGTAAAGGAAGTTCACAATGGCATCATCATTTGGAAAGACGAGTATGTCAATTAGCTCAAATTGGTCCCAATCAATTAGTTCAGGGTGTACCAATGGCAAGGAATCATCAGATTGGCTGAGGTCAAAAGGGGTGAATTTCATAATGGCAACATCTTCAAAGTGTCTAATAGAAATATCAAGGTCTATGATGTTACTCTCTTTTGAAGTATCTATCTCTCTCAAATTATGATCGTCTTCACTTGAGTCATCGATATGTTGTGATCCAAATTCAAGTGGTCTAGAACTTGAGCTTTGTCCCTTTGTATGTGTAGGTGCATACCTTTGTATCACATCAATTTCCTTGTCATGACAAGACTCTTTAGAGAGCGAGTATCATTCATACTCATTGGAATCCATTTTGGAACTATCTCTCAATTGGAGGATTCTCTCAACAACCTACTGCCTAGTTTCTTCCTTTGATTCTTCTCTATATCCTAACCCTGTTTTTTCCTTTGGATTGGTTATGATAGGCTATATTGGTTCTATGATACCCTCTTTTCTTTTACCAACATGACCTTTTCCCTCATATCCCATCTTCTCTAGGATTGTTTTTCCTTTTCCATATTGTTTTGTTTGTACATTAGAGGTTGATACTTGTGATGTTTCTTCATCCATGTACAACCAATTCAAAACATCCTTGTCTTCTAATTCATCCACTAAAGTGCCTGCTTTTACAAACTTTCCATCAAAGTGTGTGGTTGGTTGTGAGGATTGTTTTCTTGATATGGATGGTTGTCCATATGACTTAGGAGAAGTTAATAGCTATGAAAGACAAAATGATTGCTCAAATGAATATTCCCCCATGCCTGTCTTTTAACTGGATCTTTTTCTCAAATTATTTTGATAATGAATTAAGTTTAATTTCATGATTTGATGGAGTAGAATCACCAACACCTTTGTCTTTTGGCTAAGTTTTTTCTTCAGGCTGGTTTGACAAAGAATTTGATTGACTTTCAATACTTGATGGAATAGAATCACTGATACCCTTATCCTTTGATTGGTCCTTTTTCTCAACCTACTTTGACAAGGAATTTACTTGTCTTTCATTGTTGGATGATCTAGGAGTTGGTTCTTCCCTGTTATGTGGCACAAAAGTATCTTGGGTTGTTTTGAGTGTATTACAATATTGTGGATTGTTGGAATTAGCTAAAATAGTTATTTAGATTTCCTGTTGAAAGGAAATTTTAAATATTGGTGATACGTTGATGGTACTACTTGCATCTCATGAATCCAAGGATGTCCCAAGAGTATGTTGTATGTCAATTCTTTGTCCAACACTTGACAAATTATATCTTTGAAAACCGGTCCCACTTGAATTGGTAAGATAATCAATCATTGGGAGGATCTCTCTTCATCATCATAAGCTTTGATAGTGATTTTTCTTCTAGCATCAATGGCATTTTTAGAATATCCAAGTGCACAGATAAGTTTTAAAGTACATATATTTAGGCCAGCTCCACCATCTATTAGAACATGTTTGACCTAGTTCTTGTGAATTAAAACCTCAATGTGGAGGGAAACATTATGTGGATGGTTGATTGATACATCATCATGCTCAGAAAATGATAGGAAATGAGGCACAGTCAAGTGTCCCACCATAGCTTGAAATTGGAAAACTTCCAGGTTGTTTGGTATTGTGGTGGCTAATAGAGCTTGTTCTAGGATTTCTTTGTGAGCTGGAAAAATTTTGAGGAGTTCCAATATGGATATTTGAGTTGGTATTTTCTGCAATTGGTCAACTATGTTGTATTGGGTTGCAGGGGAAGCAACAGTTGCTTTGGATGTAGAGGAGGAAACTCCTTTCAATGTTACTTTAGCTTGCCCTCTTGTGGTTGCATTGACAGATTGATGGTCTTGTTTCTCTCTTATTTTAATGACATTAATTTGATTGTCACTTGCAGCAATGTTTGTGATTAGATTTATTGGTATAATGTCATTAATTTGATGTGATTTGGTGTGGAAGTCATGAAGATGGGTTTCAATTGTAGCAATGTTTCTTTGGCCCTTGATTTCGATGTCCTTGGTTTGATCTTCCACTACTTCAATATGGAGAATAGTAGAGTCATAAACATAGTTCACATTTTTTCCTTTGGTGTTTGATGAAGAGGACTTCCCTTTTTCGTAGTTTGGTAAAGGATTCTTGAATGCTCCATGATCATTGTTCGTTTGGGGTTCTACAAATATTGTCTTATTATCAATCAATTCTTGTATCAAATTTTTCAGCTGCATGCAGTCATTTGTCTTGTGTCCTTTATTTCTGCACGGAAGTCATAATAATGTGCATCATTCCACCACAAAGGTTTAACTTGTGGTTCCCAATTTCTTGCCTCTGGTAATGTTATAACTTTGGCTACAAGAAGCTCCTTTAATGATAATTCTAATGATTGTCCTAAAGGTGTGAATCTTCTTCAATTTGAGGATGTTCGGTATGGTGGTGGTTTAGATTCAACATTGCCTTGATTGTTGTTTTGATTGACATTTTGGTTGTTGTTTTGATCACTAGTTGGATTGTTGTTCTGATTGGTCTTAGTGGCAGCTGTTGTCAAGTTACATATTGGTTTAGCATTTTGTGTTTTAGCTGAAGCATCATTGTTACCAACATTCTTGTTTCATTGCCAAAACTTTGGTTTATCACTGATGTTATAATTGTTAGAGGAGCTTGTTGAGTTTTTTTCATTGTAAATTTTTATAACTCCTCTTTTGACCAAGGCTTCTCCAATTTTGATTCCATTTTTAGTCATTTTCTTAAAGGTAGGTGGACATTGCAATTCAAGTATATAGCTCATCTCATCACTTAGATTGCCAATAAAGATTTATATCTTTTCCTTTTTAGGAATGGGATGAGAATATCTTGCAAACAATCTTCTCCACCTTTGCTAAAATATGAGGAATGATTCACCCTTTTTTTTTTTCGTGTTGCAAAGGTCTTTCATTGTTATCTCATGTTGGATGTTATAGGAGTATTGGGTAATGAATTTATTAACCAATTGATTCTTCAAAGGTTTTAATTGGTGGTGCAAGTTTGGAGAACCATTCTAGGCATTGTCCACCTAGGCTGCATGGGAATAATCTCATCAAGTAAGTTTCCTCATGTGAAAATTCAAGACTCATGGTTCAAAATTCCCTTACATGATCTATAGGATCTATTTTACCATTATATTTATCATACTTTGGGAATTCACAATGTTTGGGAGAAGGAATCAAGTTGATATTCTAATCAAAAGGATATGGGCAGATGTCTTGTATCAAGTATCTTTTTGAGGTTCCTCTTTGCATGTCTTGAATCTGTTGTTGGGGGTTTTTCATTTGATGAGTTAAGGCAACCACTTGATCTGTGTTTGATGGATCATTTTTCAGTTTAGGTGCTCTTTTTAGTTGGTTAGCATCAAAATCATGTAGAATTTTGATACCCTGATTAGCCAACATTAGGAAGTATTTTTCCCCATCCCTTTCAAAAATATTTTCTAAGAACTTGTGGAAATTTGGATCTTATTGAGCATGTTGGATGTCTTCCTCAGTTATTTCCTCTCCTTCAATGTTGTGGATATTATGAAATGGATTTTCTTCAGGTTCAACCATGGTGTTTTGAGTTTCAAGTTCCTTTTCCTTGAGTTTTTGCTTTTGTGATTTTGTTTGAATGGGCATACAAATGTTATACTTTGACTAAAATTTTGATCTTTGTTTGGAGGAGTGTCAAGGATGAAAACTAAGTCAAATAGAATGAAAAATTCTATTGATGAGACTAAGTTTAATCTGATTATACAACATTTGTTTCATGATGAAAGGATGACAAATCTTGATGATGAAACTTAGCTTAACAATCATAGGTTTGATTTGATGTTTAGGCACTTTAAGATGTTAGATCTTGGTTTAGTTTGAAGAATTTCACTTGTAAAGGTCAGTTTCAACAAGTTTAAAACACCGGTGTGACTGAGGAATGTTTCTGTTCTGGAAAAGTTCCTTAATTCTGGTTCAAATTGTCAAACATAGGATGAATTTAACTCTTTGGTTTTGAATTTAATGCATGCACTAAAACAGAGTATGGATGTGCTAAAAGATTACACAGATGCATCAAAATAGAGAAAAGATGTGCTAGAATACCCCTAATAAGTGCCAGATCATGGACTCAATGTACTAGAGAATGACTCAGATGCGCTAGACTACCCCTAATATGTGCCAGATCATGGACTCAATGCACTAGAGAATGACTCAGATGTGTTATAAAATTAACTAAATGCTTTAAAAGTTGGACTCAATGCACTGAAGGATAACATAGATGCGCTAGAAAATAGACTAAATATGCCAGAAAATGTCAAGGATGCGCTAGACTGCCCCTAAGTATGTGATTTCAACTAAGTATTATGGAAGTGAATGCACTAAAAGGATATGCAAATGTGCTAAAAGATGGTACTGATGCATTGGAAAGTAACCTAGATGCGCTAGCAAACAAACAAGATGCACTGGAAAAAGACAGTGATGCGCTAGACTGTACCCTATATGTGCTAGCAAATGTACTCAATACGCTAAAAGATGTTGTGGATGCACTAGAAAATAGATTCTATGCACTAGAGTATGCTATGAATGTGCTGGAATAGGGGATGTATGCACTGATCTGGAAATGTTCTTTGTTTTTGCAAGTCTATCTGGTTATTCTACTTTTTAATCTGTGAATCTAAATGTTTCCAAGGGATTTTTTTTAATAGTGAATTTTGCTTGATTTCCAAATTGTGAATTATGGGAATTAAATGCTTTAAATGGATGATTTCTTAAATTATGATTTCAAACACAACAAGTTGTCAAACAATTATTTCCACTTAGGAACTAAACATTGAGTGTGTATTCAAGAATCTGGTTTGATTCCTTTGATTTCCACTAGTATAACACAAAAGAAGACAGTTCAAGCACTTTTCTAATCTCAAGCGTCACTTAAAATACCACAACCTACATCTTAGAACTATGTCAGCTCACACAACCCTGTCATCCCCTAGAGGGTTCCCGTGTTTTTTCCTTTCCCGGGTCTTAACCAAAGCCTAATCCTCTGCTTTTGGCCAGTAATCTCTTATGGTTATATGGTGAGTATCTTGGGGGAAAATTCTTCCCTTCCCTTGCACTGTGATATTACAAGTGTTCGGAGACTGATTGGCTGGCTTCTACACTTAGGTTTGTAATAAGAGGTTTTGTTTGGTGCAGCAATAGATAAACTCTCTCAGGAGACCTCCCAACCTTTAGAACAAAGGCTTTGGCGATGGTTACCTTGCACACTACCATTGAATTGTGGACTTTCCCCTAATTCGATTTTCATTATAGTGGGTTAGAAAATATGGGTTTGGTTGTTCCCACTTAGGTTGTTCCCGTAGGGTAAGTTCTTTTTCCCACTACGACAAGCCTTCCAAAGGTGTTAACAAAGCATAAAATAGCGAGTTTTCCATTCTGGTCACCTAGTTAAGGGAAGAGCATAGGCCTATCACTTCAAGCACAATAGACAAGGGGTTCTTTAATCCTTCTAATTAAACTAGGTTCCTAATTTAATTAAAAGAAGATAATAAATTAATTCCAACCCCTGCAAACATCATCAATAGTTTGATAAATTGTCTTTGACCAATGTATTATGCACGTGCAAAATAGAAAATATCAATTAGTTCTTAGGATTTTGAAATTTTGCAAAATAAACCAGATGCACTAAAACAGTCATTAGATGCGCTAAAAGATCACTCCTATGCACTAAAAGAACTACCAAATACGCTATAGTAACTACTGAATGCACTAAAATAAGGACTGAATGCGCTAGAAAACCCCTATATGTGCGCAAAGATGTGATGTATGCACCGAAAGATGAGTTTTATGTGCTATAACAAGAGCCGAATGCGTTGAAATATTTCCTGGATGCACCGTAATAGGAACTAGATGCACTAGAAGAAGATTCATATGTGCTGAAAGAAATATCAGATGTGCTACCTAGATTGTCACGTCCAAAATCTATAGAACAACTTCCAGAAAATGTTAATAAAAAGGGGCTAGGTCCCACAATGGGCGCCAAATTTATGTGTGAGCCTAAATGTGGAAAGTAAACAAGATCACACAAGCAATTAAACATATTACATTAGAGAATTTAATCATAAAACTGAATCAAAATGAAACAAGAGAAAATTCCTAAAATCATTCCATTGTTCTCTATTCTCAAGGATCCTTTAAATCATCAATGCTCTTAGATTGGTATATTGCACTATGTCTGTTTGGATGACAACCTAAGAAATGAGATGTTGTAAAATGCAAGAATCTAATTCGTACATGACTGATAAACTATATGCTAATGTTATGATAATGATAAGGATGTTTCTATGAATGATAATGGTGATGTGAAATGGATATGATACTAAAGACTATGATGAAAATCTTGTATAAAAACTAAAATGATAACTAAAGTGCAACTATGAAACTAAGCCATGATTCTAGACTAGAATGTTTCTACAATGCAAATTGTTAAATGCTCAAATGCACTCTTAGAATTTCTGCATAATAAGTTTTATCAAAGAGGGGAGGGTGATCCCACAATACTAGTTTACAATTTTTGGCCAAACTGGACACTCAACTAATTTTTTCTAACTAAATCTTCACTTTTGGGCACCTACAGCAGCTAAACCATGAGAAATTTGAAAATGATGCAAACTAATGATTTGTGACATTTTGTCTATAGATTCTAAATATATTTTTTTCAAAATTTTTGGAATTGGATTGCACTTCTTTTTCCATCTCCTTCAAAAACTAGTTTTTTTCAATAAACACCATTTTTAATGAGTTACACTCACCGTATAACACAATTTTTTTTCCATGAAGGATAAAATTCTATTTTTTTTGAATTTATATTTGTAACTATGATATCTAATTTTTCCAATTGGTTTCATAGTTTTTTATTGAATATATTATTACCTTAATCAAGTTTCGAAGTCAAACCAATTACAATTCAGACATAGGTAGACCGTATAACACAACTTTTTTTATATGTGGGTTGATGCAAGAAGTTGGGTACACAAAAAACTCAAAAAGTGGAAATGTTTTTGCTGTTTTTTAGAATTTGTCACACTTGGACTGAAAATTTGAGGCACTTCCACAATGAATCTTAAAAAAATTCAGTAATATGAAATTTTGAATTTTGAATCTAGTTTCCAAATATGTAAATTATTAAAATACCCAGTTTATAGAAATTAAATTTTGATAAAGATCTATAAAAACCACTTTTTAAAAGTCTCTGTTTTTAACCATACCAAGCAGGTGTACGGACAACACTTTTTGACCCAAATAAAATTATTTTGCTAATTCCTTTTAGGAAAAGAGAGCTAACAACATGAAGTTTGGGCTGGATTTTTTTTTGTAATTTTTGGTTGAATATATTTTTTTTAATTAATTTTTTATTGGCCTTAATTGATGTTTTTTCAAATCAACGTGTACGGACAACATAATTGGACCTAAACAAAACATTTTTTGACTCTTTTTTTTTTCATTGTGTAGAGAATTGTCTGAAGTTTGGGACCATATAATTTTTTTTACAAGAAACTTAACCAATACAAAGTTATTAAAAAACCAAAAAAACCTGATCTTTCAAGTTTAAGGCCTAGTTTGCTTAGAAATTAATTAAAAAATAACAAAATTAATCCAATTTTAACAAAAATTATATATCTAGAAAGTAGACATTGTGTTCTCTAATGGGTTTTAATTTTATAGACTAATTCAGAAAAAAAGTTCATCATCTATGTTGTCAAAGTTGGACTTTTTTTTTCAGTTTGCCTTAGTTTTTTAGTTGCAGGTCAAAAGCTAAGGCTCGGATTGCCAAGCCTTTACCAAGCCTAAAACCGGGGCTAGATTTGGTTTGGGAGATCAACTTTTAAATAACGCGTATGCATTATAGAAACGCGTACGTGTTATTTAAATGAAATGCGTACGCATTTCATAACGCATACGCGTTATGTTTTTCCCATTGGCAGAAAGCAACGCGTACGCGTTTTAAAAAATATAACGCGTACGCGTTTCATAACGCGTACGCGTTTGTATAATAGCCATTTTTTCCTAATTTGAAAAATACTGTTAAAACACAATTTTTCTGCAACATTCTTTTTCTGCAGTACGGACCGAAAGTGTCATTTTCTGCATTTTTTATTGCAAATTTGTCTTGTGTAGGGCATATTCTATTCAAATTGTTGGAAGAGTAAAAGTGTAAGTTAAATTTTCTAAAGTGGAATCAAGTGCAAGAACTTTTTACAAGAAGATTTGAAAAAAGTGAATTTTTGGATGTACTCATGATGATTTTGTACTTCAGAGTTTATCGAAAAAATAATCTTCATAGTACATAGTTTTATTTGAATATTTGAAGGAGGTGGCAATTTTAAAATAGGTTTCTTGAATTATTGTTTTTGTCATCAAAGAGGGTTTGGTAACCATGGGTGATAAGAAAAGACAAAGAAAAAGATGTAGGAAGGTAATGACATCTGAAGAAATTCAAGCAAATAAAGATAAGGAGGCAAAAAGACAAAGGGAAAGGAGACAAAAGATTCATCAAATGAAAGATTTGGAAGCATCTAGTTCTAAGAATGTCGAAGAGGAAGCCATGAATGATGAAATCAATGTAGATGATGCAAATGTGGAGATGGTGAATATGGAAGAAAATGCAACTATGGAGACAAACCCAAATGTGCCTTCAACTTCAACTTTAAATGATATGCAAATAACTTCGGGTGTGTCTTCAAATCCACCTCCCAATGATATGGAAAATGTACCTATTCAAATAATCTATCCAGGTATGTCTTCAAACCCAAGTTTTTATAATATTGATATTGCTTGTTTAGAAGAAGCTAGATACACAATTGATGAGATTAATAATACTAGGGTTGAAACAATACAGAAACAAGAAAATGATGAAATTATATCTTATGAGAATGTAAATGAGAATGAAATACCTAATATTGATGAAAATGAGAATGAAATCCCTTTTACATTTGAAAATGAAAATGAAACCCCTTGTGTGAATGAAAATGAAACTCCATCTATGGATGAAGTTGAAAATGTTTTTTTAACAATTGAAACAAATGTGTTAAATAACCTTCGTGGTAAAGTTTCTTCAAGACAAATTAGAAATTATGGAAATAAAATATATAAAATATTTTTTTATAGAAAGAAATTAGGATTCCAATGTCAACTCATGGTGCAATTGATGAGAATGTTTAAAATGAGAAAAGTGATGAAAAAATTAAGTGTTTTTGTAAAAAAAAAAAAGAAAGATGATTCAGTAGAACAAGTCAT
>VDFB02281492.1:399363087-399409945 GCA_007258455.2 Sequoia sempervirens
TTAACTAATTTTATCAACTCCCCTTAATCCACCCTCTTTCATCCCCCTAATCCAACCTCTTAGGTCCCCTTAATCCATCCTATGGCTAACATCATTTGAATTTGTATGGAATTTACTATATGCAATTCTTTTCTTGCATGATTTTTTTACTTAAATGACTCGTAAAAATTGTAGTTACTTACATTAATTATTTTTGCAAGTTCTCATCAAGTCGGTCTACAATGTGATTGTTGAACTGAAAAACTATTTTATCCTGAGACTATGTAAATGGATTCTCACTCTTAAGTATTCAATTCTAAAAGTTGATAAGCTTCTTGCACTGCATCTACATGCACATATATGTTTCATCATGTTATATAGTTGTACATTAAACATCTTGATGTACATTATATATGTTTGTTCGATGTCACTTTTTAAATATCTTATTCAAATTGTATAGATTATACATATTTCATGTGTCTTCTATTTACCACATTTTATATAATTATTCAATTGTATAGATTATACATTAAATATACATACAAGGAGATGGATTTTTGTTTATTGATTCAGATATTTGCTATGTAATTGGAAAATAGTTAGAATTACTTGCCCTTAATTTATTATGAATATGATTTAAGAAACTATTTAAGGAATGTTTTAATTTGTCACCTAACCATCTGATAAGATATATATATATATATATATATATATGAAATTTGATTCTAGATAAGAATTATTATATAGTGCATGTATTACTTGAAAATTTGATCAAATATAAATATATAGATATGTATATAAATGCATATAATTATGAAAATGAACATAACATGATCTCATAATTGACTGCATATATAATCATCATATTAAAGTCAACTGATATAAATAAACACACATATATGATAATAACATGTTCAAAAGTGTTGATTTAGAGTCCACAACAACTATATGATCTTCTACTTGCTAAACTGCACCAATTGTTCTTGAACATTGACATTTTTTCCATAACAATTAAAGTAGAAGGAACAGTATGACCTATACAAAGATATAAGGTGCCTACTTTAACACCTTTTGCTACCACTAAGGAACCCTTTGTGACCTTCCAATTTTTATCGCTAAATGTAACAACACAACATTCATCATCTAGTTACCCTGTTGAAATTAAATTTATGCTTAACTTTGGAACATGCCTTACCTCATGTAGTATCCAATAATTCTCATTCTGCAACTTAATCTTGATTATTCCCTTTCCAACAATTTGACAGGGTTCGTTATCTCTTAAATAAACCAACCCAAAATCCCCTTGGACATAATCAAGAAAATAACTTCTATGGGGGGTACCATGAAATGAAGCCCCTAAATCTAACACCCAAGAATCATCAGCATTATCAAGGGAAAGAATCAAAGCATCCTTATCAGATTTATTACTTACCACATTTCCCTCTTTACTTCCTTCCTTTTTGTCTCCTTTATTTTTTCGAGACCAACAATCTTTCTTTAAATGACCCGGCCTACCACAGTACAAGCAATCCCTCTTGTCTCTAGATTGGGACGTTTTGTCTTTTGATTTTCCTCGTGACTTCCCATGATTTCCAGAATTGTTTCCTCTCTCCTTTGTTTTTCCCCTACTTTATACATTCAAAACATTGTCTGATGTGGATGTTCCACCTGAGCTTTTCCTACGAATTTCCTCGCTCAAAATAATACCAACAACATCATCAAATTTCAATGTATTCGAACCAAAAATAGAGTTGTTAACAACCATTACCAAGCTATTCTAGCTTTCAGGCAAAGAACACAGAATCCAAAGAGCCCTAACTTCTTCATCAAAGTTTATTTTTACAAAAGTTAATTGACTGGTGACCGTATTAAACTCATTTAAATGATCAGCAACTGACCCACCTTCTACCATTTTCATATTAAATAAATGTTTCATAAGAAATACCTTATTCAAAGCGGAAGGCTTTTCATATAACTTCGCCAGGGTTTCCATCAACTCTTGAGTTGTCTTTGCTGTTGTAATATTGAATGCCACCGATTGTGTCAGGCATAAACAAATACTGCTAATATCCTTTCTATCCAAAATCTCTTAGTCCTCATCAGACATTGTTGCGGGTTTCTTAGTTTTTCCTTCCAATGGTTGTCATAAATCCTTCTGATAGAGATAGTCCTCCATCTGCATCTTTCATAACTGATAGTTCTGCCCATTAAACTTCTCAACCTTCTTACCCTCATCTGCTATTACTCCCACTCAACTGTGAGACTCCCACTCAATTGTGAGACCTTCCTACAGACAATAATAGAAACACAACCCGCTTTGATACCATTTGTTAGGGTTAGAAATGGTAGATATATAACAATTAAATGCAAATTTAATTAATAAACAAAGAAAATAAAACACACATAGAACACAAAGAATTTAATGTGGTTCACCTAATTCAGGCTACATCCACCAAACTGTAGCCATCCAATAATTTTATTATCTAGTGCTAAAACCTATTATAATCTTGCAAATGATCGTGTTTTTCATCATACTGTAACCCACATCCGAACACCTTTTTAACAAGCTTAGAAGCTTCCAGATTCAGATTCTACAAAATCAAGATTTTTCTTTTTTCGTGGGTGATCCCACAATAGTGGTTTACAATTTTTGGCCAAACTAGACACTTTAATTATTATTTTTAACAAATCTTCACATTCGGGCACCTATAGCGGCTAAACCGTGAGGAATTTGAAGATGATGCAAACTAGAGTCTCATCACATTTTGTCTGTAGATTCTAAAAATATTTTTTTCAAAATTTTTGGAATCAGATTGCACTTCTTTTTCCATCTCCCACGAAAATTGGTTTTTTTCAGAAAACAACATTTTAAAAAAGTGGCGCACACCGTATAATGTATAACTTTTTTTCCATGAAGGATAAAATTCTACTTCTTTCGAATTTAGATTTGTAACTCCAATATCCAGTGCTTCAACTTGGTTAGATAGTTTTTTATTGAATATTTTTTCTTTATTCAAGTTTCGAAGTCAAACCAATTACAATTTACACATAGCGCGACCGTATAATGTGTAATTTTTTTTCTATATATTGAAATTCAATTTATTTATTTTTGTTGGATCGAGGACTTCAATATCTAGTGCACTCATATTTTTCAACTTTTTTTTTAATTACTATCCCTATATGGAATTTCTCATGATTGATTTATGAATTGTCTTCAATGATTTTCAATATTTTTCATCACTTGTTCTACTAACCTTCTGTTTTTATTCAACTCTCATTTATAGTTCTTAAGTGACTATCGGTTTCTATTCAACTCTCATTTATAATATGAATTTTTAATGCTATGATTTTTTAATGTTATAAATTGAATGGTGTTCAAATGAAATATATTTTGAATTTGTGCATGTTCAATGTGATTTTTAAATAGCTTTGAAATTGTGTGCATTATTTAATTAGTTTGTTGATATATATTTTTTAATTGTTTAACATGCAGTTGCCATATCATTTCTCGTCCATGGATCCACTTTTTACTTTAGAGGATTTCATGCCTAATCCAGAAATTCCTATAGATCCTGGTGCACACCCCACCCCACCACATGAGGATATGCCTCACTCACCTCCGCATTCTCCACCACCTGAACCCCCACCCCCTCCTCCATTTGACCAAAATCAACTAAGAGACAATATTCGAGCCAACTTAGTTGTGATTCAAGGGAACATAGATCTCATAAAAAATGAGACTAGAATCCCTCCACATCTTGCATGGTTTGCATCTACGATGCAAACTATTATCGATTATGTTCGATCTATCGATGCGGACCTAGATAGGTTCCATCAATGGAGAGAAGAGAGGAGACAATTCTATGTAGATGGGTTGTCATATAAAGAAATCAATGACCTAAAAATCACTAAACAAGCTATGTGCCAATATTTTGTGAACCCCCAAACAAACGAACCAATACCACCCACAAAAAAAAGAATTTCAATTTTATGGTGTAGGCACCCGCAGATAGCTGCAAATTTTTGGGAGAGATGGTGGATGGTGTTTGATACTCCACCACATGGCAACAGTGAGGTGCCCTTATATTTTTTGAGAAAGTTATGGGCTGAGTTTGAGTTGGGTAAAAAACCCAACTATTTTGATATGAGGTCATTTCAGGGAGCTGGGCGTGGCATGCCCCAACATAGACTAGGAGCATGTGTCGATCCTCAGCGACGTGCTCTAGTTGCGCCTCTTGTTCCTCCTCCTTCTCCTGGTATTCCCGCTGCATTTCAGCAGCAAACCATGTTATCTACACTAGGAGCATTGAGTTCACTTTTAGGACATCTCACTCAGCAGACTACACACGCGGCCACTGAAGTGGCCAATACAGAGCATGGAGGCTCGGGCTATAGGGATACTCAGACATCCACTTCAGGTGAGGCACATGCATCTGGGGCGGGATCATACCTAAATTTACTATATTCTGAGGATCGTCCCACACAGGTATGTTCATCTTTTGAACTTAAATTTAATTCAAGTTTGAAATGTAAAAAATTCATGTAAATAATAACATCAAACTATATATATAATATAATATTAATTCAATAATTTTGTGTTTGGTGTATAGACACATGATGACGTGATGCCCGAAACTCAATATCATCATCGTGTGTATATGTCGAGTGTTGTAGATTTGGGCTCACCTTTTCAACAGGTACTTGAACCAAAATATATTAAATAATTTGTGTGTCCATATATATATATATTTAATTTGAATTTGTACACATGTGTGAATTGATATATTATATCTAGATGCAGGGAAGTCATACTATTCCTAGTATTGACGAGCCACAAGTTACAGTGGTGAGCGCTCCTGAGACATCATCAGCTCAGGTGCGTGCTTTCAAAAGTTTGTTAAGTTTAAATTAAATACACATCATAGATCTAATTTAATTTTTACATTTACATACACATGTGTGAATGATCTATATGAACTGTTGTACATCTATATGTAGGGATTTGATGAGATAACCATGGCGGGCCGCGCACCTGACATCATTGACATCTATTCATGGCAATCTCAGGTGCGTGATCATGAGGTCATATCATTCGAGGTTGTAAACTTTACTTTAAATCTCCTATACAATTTTACAAACATTTTATATATATATATTCAAGGTTTTCACATATTGTTTGCTTTATATGAATATGCAGGATATAGTGATCAGGCATTTGCATCTTCTCAACAAACAGTTATGTTACATGTTGAAGAAAATGTGCCAGTTGATTCACATGACCATATGGTAATTTATGCATACTAGAAATCATTTTTAATATATTTAGTCGATATTTAATTAGTTTTTTTTATCTAAAAGTTTATATTTTCAATTTTAAATATGTTTAATTATATCAAAATTTCTAAATAAATTTAAATCTAATTTCAAGTTTCTTGAACTCTTTTACAACATGATGCAGGTACATCTAGTCAACGTGGAACAAAGAGGAGACTTGATTTGACCGATCAGCCTGAGAGTTAGATAGTTTTATATTTTATGGACTACAAACCTCTAGTTTCATTTCAATATATGTGTTGGACTTGACATATAAATTTTATGGACTATGTAGATCTCTAGTTTTATTTGACTCTAAATCAACACTGTGGCATAATAGACTTGGGCATATGAGTGCAAAAGGTATGAAAGTACTTCATTCAAATAATGTTTTACTAGGTCTAAAATGTGTTAATATGGATTTCTTTGAAATTTGTGTGTATGGAAAACAAAAGAGAGTAAGTTTTCTCAAGGATGGGAAGCAAAAGAAATATGAGAAATTGGAGCTTGTGCATACGGATGTATGGGGACCAGCTCAGGTATTTTCTCTCGGTGGCTCTTTGTATTATGTTACATTCATTGATGATGCAACTAGGAAGGTATGAATTTATTTCCTTAGGTAGAAGTCAGATGTATTTGAAACTTTTAAAAAATGGAGAAGCTTGGTTGAGAATGAGATGGGTAAAAAGCTAAAATGTCGCAGATCTGGGGTGAAGCCACAATAGTGGTTTACAATTTGATGGAGGAAGGAAAACTAAGAAAAAATGACCCCATGGCAAAAAAAATTGGTTTTAGGGTTCGAATGAACCTACAAGTTCAACCGAACCATAAAGGGGTTCGACCAGAACTAGGGTTCGACCGATCCGATTATCTTGAGCCCACATTTCCTGCCCAAAAACAAAAGAAAAAATGCATATTGAAGGGGGTTCGAATGAACCCTAGTTTGCTTGAACCCCTGGAGGTTTGCTAGAACCCCCTGGTTCTAGCGAAACCCCCCTTTTCCCTAATTTTTGACTTTGTTCACACAAAAAACCTAAATTTTTAAGCTTTGAAGCTCGGGTTGAAGATGAAAATGGGGGAATCTTCACAAACCCAATTGGAATCAAGTAGTCCTTAGAACGAGCTATCCAATAAATATAATTTTAATATGTTTTGTTTTTATTGTGTATTTGTTTTTTTAGTTTTATTAAACATAGGTTTTTCATCGAAAATGAAGGTCTTTATTCTACACATGTGGAAAAATAGCAGATTATCAAAAAAAAAATTGAAAAATATGAGTACATTAGATATTGAAGTCCTGGATCCAAAAAAAGTTACGCGTTATATTGTCGCGCTATGTCTGAATTGTCATTGGTTTGACTTTGAAACTTGATTAAAGAAAAAATATTCAATAAAAAACTATCTAACCAAGTGGAAACACTAGATATCAGAGTTACAAATCTAAATTAGAAAGAATTATAATTTTATCCTTCATGGAAAAAAGTTATAATTATACGGTGTCGTCCACTTTTTTAAAATGTTATTTTTAGAAAAAACCGGTTTTGTGGGAGATGGAAAAGAAGCAACTGATTCCAAAATTTTGAAAAAATATTTTTAGAATCTACAGACAAAATGACGAGACTCTAGTTTGCATCATCTTCAAATTCCTCACGGTTTAGCCACTATAGGTGCCCGAATGTGAAGATTTAGTTAAAAATAAAAATTTAAGTATTTAGTTTGGCCAAAAATTATAAACCACCATTGTAGGATCACCCTCTGATAATGGTGGTGAGTATTGCAACAAAGAGTTTGAAGATTATTATTCCTCTAATGGTATTCATAGGCAGAAAACGGTTCCAAGGACTCTACAGGAAAATGGAGTGGCTAAGCGCATGAATATAACAATAATGGAGTGTGCACAAACTATGAGATTGCATGCTGGGTTGCCTTTAAAAATGTGGGAAAAGACTATAAACACTGTTTTTTATTTAATTAATAGAGGTCCCTCTAATCCTTTGGGTTGTGGTATTCCAGAGGAAGCATGGAAAGGTAAAAAGGTGAGTTATTCTTTTCTCAAAACCTTCGGTTGTGAAGCATTTGCACATGTAGATTCTGAAAATAGAGCCAAGCTTGATGCAAAATCAAAGAAATGTATATTTTTTGGATATGGCATTGATGAATTTGGTTATAGACTTTGGGATTTTGAAAATCAGAAAATTGTGAGAAGCAGGAATGTCATATTCAATGAGAAAGTGTTGTACAAAGATCTGTTGCTACAACATAAGAAGAAAGAAAATGATTATGCAGTGTTGGATGATATTCCAAACAATGATGTTTCAGTGGTTCCTCATGTTGGGCAACAACAACAACAAATACCACAAACTCTTGTGAATGTTAGATGATCTTCAAGGATAAGTATACCTATAGAAATATTCTTTCCCTCTTTGTATACTATTTTGTTAACTGATGCTGGTGAACTGAAATATTATGATGAAGCTATGCAGGTGGATACCAAGGTTCAATGGGAGCATGAAATTGAAGAAGAAATAGACTCCTTGCTGAAAAATCAGACTTAAGAATTATGCAAGTTGTCTGCAGGTAAAAGGGTTTTACCAAATAAATGGGTTTATAGGCTGAAAGAGGGGGATGGAGGTAAGAAGAGATTTAAAGCCAAATTAGTTGTAAAGGGATTTGCACAGAAAAATGATATTGATTTTGATGAGATTTTTTCTCCAGTTGTTAAAATGACTTCTATTCATATTGTTTTAAGTATTGTGACTATTGAAGATTTGCATTTAGAACAACTTGATGTTAAAACAACCTTTCTCCATGGTGATTTGGAAGAGGAAATATATATGTAACAACCACAAAGATTTGATATCAAAAGTGAGGAGAAATTAGTGTGCAGATTGAAGAAATTTTTATATGGCTTGAAGCAAGCACCTCAACAATGGTACTTGAAATTTGATAGTTTTATGGCTGAGCAAGGCTACAACAAGTGTAATTCTGACCATTGTGTTTATTTTAAGAGGTTGGATAATGAAAAACTACATTATTTTATGTTTATATGTTGATGACATGCTTGTAGCAGGGTCTAACATGGATCACATAAGTGAGCTAAAACAACAGTTAGCAAAATATTTTGCTATGAAGGATTTGGGGGAAGCAAAACAAATCCTTGGTATGAAAATTTGTAGAAATAGGAAAAACAATTTTTTTTTTTATCTCAGACTAATTATGTTGAAAAGGTGTTGCAGAGATTTCATATAGAAAATGCAAAAGCTGTCAGCACACATTTTCCTAGTCATGTTAAATTGACTAAGGATATGTGTCTAAAGACACAAGAGGAGGAAGAAAAAATCTCCAAGATACCATATGCTTCAACTATAGGTAGTTTAATATAGGCCATGGTATGCACGAGACCGGATATTGCACATGTCATAGGAGTTGTTAGTAGGTATTTGAGTCATCCCAGAGTTGAGCATTGGAATGCAGTAAAATGGATTCTCATGTACTTGAGAGGTACATCCAATAAATGTTTATGTTTTGGGGGCTTTAATACTGATTTAAAAGGCTATGTTGACTTAGATTTGGTAGGGGATATAGATACTAGGCGGAGTACCACAGGTTATGTATTTACAATTGGTGGGACATCAATGAGTTGGATTTATCGATTGCAAAAGGTGGTTGCTTTATCCACCACAGAGGCAAAGTATGTTGCTGCAACAAAGGCGACAAAGAAGATGATATGGCTACAACTTTTCATGGACGAGTTGGGAAAACAACAGGCTAGAAAATACTTGTTTATAGATAGCCGGAGTGTTATACATCTTGCAAAGAATTCTTCCTTGCATTCTAAAACAAAACACATACAGTTGAGATATCATTTCATTTGGTCGATGTTGGAGGATGGACAGGTCAAGCTGGACAAGATACATACAGATGTCAATCCAACAGATATGTTTACGAAGGTAGTGACAAGGGAGAAGCTGAGCTCATCTTCAACTTCGGTTGGCCTTCAAGATTGAATTCAAGTATAACAGAGTAGCAAGGTCCAAGGTACTTATTTCTAGTGGGAGTTGTAAGTGCAACAATGTCATCTAGGATTAGTCTCCAAGTGAGAGATTGTGTTGGTGTAGAGCCTGATCAGTCTCTAAGTGGGAGATTGTTGGTGTGTGGTGACTGATCAATGAAAGAATGACCTCTTTGGAGAAGCCAGTGCGCTCCCTTTTTCTCCCTTGGAATACTTATTATGAGAGAGCCATAAGAGCTACATAATTTTAATTAAAAAGATTAGCCTTATTCTAACAAGGAATTTGGAAACCCTTGATTAATACTAATCTTCCGACTTTTGAGCAAGTGATCCACTTGTTTGATACATTGAATTTGTAAATCCATCTTTAAGTTCTTTTTGGAATTCACCTGTAGAAGAGAGAAAAAAGAAGCAAAACAATAAAATATGTCAGAGTAAAGGTTTAGAACCACAAATTCTTGATGAGCATTATTGTAAGGTTTTTGCACTGGATATAATAAAATTATTGGATGGTTGCAGTTTGGTGGATGTAGCCCAGATTGGGTGAACCACGTTAAATTCTTTGTGTTCTATGTGTGTTTTAGTTTATTTGTTTATTAATTAAATCTGCATTTAATTGTTAGATATCTATCATTTCTAACCTTAACATTTTGCACCATGAGTCTAAAATTTGTACATGAAGAAACATATCTGATGGAATTATTTCCAAGAAGTTTGGGTGGTCAATGCATGGAATGGTTTTCAAAACTCCCACTAAGTATTAGATCATTTGAAGAGTTGGTAAATAAATTTATCACACAATATTCATACAACATTCAACACGAAATAACTATGAAAGATCTCTACAACACAAAATAGAAAAATGGTGAATCATTTCTTACAAAGATAGAGACAATTATTTGCTAGATATGCCCATCCTATACTTGAGAAAGAAAAAATGGAAATCTTTATTGACAATCTCAATAGTGAGATGAGTTATAGACTCCAATTGTAGTGTCCACCCAACTTTGAAAAGATGATTGAAAATATACTTAAGATTGAAGAAGCCTTGGTTAAAAGGGGAGTATTGAAAATATACAATGAAGGAACAAATGTTGCTAACTCTTCTAACCATCATAACAATGAAAAATCAAAATTTTGGACAAAAAACAAAACTGCTGGTAATGATGGTGCAGCTGATACACATAATGTAAAACCAGTCTTCAATTTATCAGGTGTTGCACCCAAAAACAATCAAAACAACAGTGAATCTAAACCAACTCCACCACCACAATACAAAAAGTTTACACCTTTGGGTCAGTCACTTGAATCAACATTAAAACTTCTTGCTCACAACACTACTACATAGAGGGGCCATTTGAGACCATAATTTAAGACAAAATACTAATTTTGTCTTAAGTTATATCTTTTATTTTATATTATCTCAAATTAAGACAATAGAAATGAAATATATTTAAGTTATATTTTTTATTTTATATTGTCTTAAATTAAGACAATAGAAAAAATACATTTTCTCCAAAAATATAATTAATTGTTTCCTACAACTTTTCCCTAAAATAAAACTGATTGTGTTTTCCTACCTTTTTGAGGTCTCTTGAGTTGGGTTCTCCCAGGGCTTAAATTTGACGGTCCACCTTGCCCATCATGATTTTTTTTTTCTACGGTTTAGTCTTCATTATTGCCTTTCGCATGACAATTTTTTTTTTTTTTGCAAGTCAAATTTTATATAATAAGACACTAATAGGTGAGGAACAAGAATATTTTCAGCAAAAGGCACATGCCTCCTCTCTGCCATAGAAGCACTGTCAATACCTAGGCGACCATCTCTTGGAATAGGTCGAAAAAGATGACAATTTTTCACCTGTTGTCCATTCATCTCAAATTTAAAAATTCTCAATGCCTGTTATAAATTTGATTTATGATAGTATTAGCATAGAACTTGTAACATACTGACATTAAAATCAAATTAACAAATCATAATGCATTAGTGTGTTCTGCCTCATATGGGATACATCACCATTACAAATGTGAACAAAAAAAGACTTTTAAAACATTTTAAATTCTTCTTTGTTTGGCATCTTTCGAAATTTCATACACTCTGCTCCATTCCACTGCTGATACATCAAGCGTTGTTAGAGACACTCTCATCAAAGCATCCAATATATCTAATATTAGAGTTGTTCGTCGAATATCTTTTATTATGTTTTGCCTTGAAAATCCTCTTTCACATGCCACTGTACTTGCTGGAATAGTAAGGATTGCTTGCCATAGCTTTGTCATGTTTGGAAAACTTGTGAGTCTGTGACACAAAAAACCCTCCAAGCTTCCTTCATTGATAATCCCTCGCAACTGAGACGAAGAGTATCAACAAATTTATGCAACTCTTGTTTACAAGCTTCAACATTAAATAATGTTTCATTTTCTTCTCCCCCACATAAAATATGTTGCATGTGTTGAAAAATATTATCAAGCCAACGCTTTGAATTATCTTCTCTAGCACGAGCATCCTTTAGATAATGACAAGGACTAAACAACTTTACAAAGTTGAAAAACACAAGATCAGGAAATCTTCCATTCAAACAATCTATAAGTGCTTGAACATATTCTTTTGCAAGTTGTTTACGACTCTCTAATGAACCATCAATGCAAGGTTTTAGTGATTATTTTTTTGAATCAACATAATCACCATGTGCATGTGAAATTGCCACAAACTGCAGTTCATGCCTATGAACAATGCCCTCTTTATCAGTAATCTCTAAATAACCATATTTAGAGGCATCCAAGAATTTAGATAAGTAACAGGTACCATCAACAAATGTATCACTTCTCATAACCCACCTACTTAAAGTGTTTATAGTAATATCAATAGATGCCCCTAATGATGTAACATCAACATACTCTTCTTGAAATTTTCTATTCAGCTTGTTCAACATAAGCATTATATCTGCTTGAGCATGTGTAAACAAAATTGAACTGAAAATATTCTTGCCTTATCATACCATGACTCTCTCTTTTCATTTTTCCATAAAGTCAATATAGGAGGCATCAATACAACAAGCCTTTCAATAACTTGTCCTCTTAAAAGCCATCTAACTCCATGAATTTGAAGAGCTTGAAGAGTTTCAAGTTGCATGACTTCCTGTAAAGAAATGAGTTCCTTATTTTTTTTAGTAGAATTTTGTACCCAAGAATACACCTTATTTGCTAATTTATCAACAAATAACAATCCAGGAATTTTTTTAGAAGCATCTGATGCAGCTTAACCTTCACGATGAGCAATGTAATGAACACCTACAAGATTAGGAACATCTTTTTTCATAAAAGAAACAAACCCATTTTCACTGCCAACCATGGATGAAGCACCATCTATGGAAACAACTATTAAGTGTGTATTTGAAAGCCCCCTTTCTTCCTTTAAAACATTGATTACATCATAAATTGTTTTTCTTTTTCCATCACAAACATTTATGAGCTTTAAAAATTGTGAAGTTGGCTGCCCCAACCCTTTTGAGTCTAAAAAAGTTGCATAGACCATAAGATGCTTCTCTAAACTGCGATCTGTACTTTCATCCAACATCAAAGAGAAAAAAGGACTATCCAACATTCTAGCAGTTTGTACCTCTTCAAGACACTTAGATATAGCAAAAAGAAATTGATTTGCAGCCATCTGATTTGTGTATGAATTGTAATCTTTATTCTTTGGCATGTTTGGTAACTGTAATATCATTTCAAGAGAGCAAAGTGATTCATATTTTGAAAGGGGTAAATCCTCTTGAACCATCCAAAAAACTAATTTCATAGTTGTGATGACTATTTCCTTGTTAATGTCATCAACATTTGTTAAATGTTCTGTAATAGGTTTTTGCTTTCTTTTCATTCCCACATGTCCATTTAGCTAGTGAAATCTTATGAATGTTTGAACTGGTATGAATAACTAATGAATCATGTTGAAAATTAGTGCAACCATTACCTGCTCCCCATGGTCCAGCTGCATTATGTGTTTCACAATATATGCATTTCATAACTTTTTTCCCTTCATATATTGTATATTTCAGCCACTTGAACTTTACTTTCCATTCCTCACAAAATTCTTGTTTTACTTCAAGTTTTCTTTTTTTCTGTGTATTGTTTTCTCTTGTTTGATATTCATCAACATATTCTTAAGTGTACCCCAAAATATCTAAGTCTTTATTTAAATCAAAATTGTGATCTTCATTGGGTGCTACAACTTCAGATGTACTTGACTATGGAAAAAATTGCTTGATAGAAGGTTGATTTTTTTTTCTCTGAGACATTTTTAAATTGTAATCCCTACATATTTTAAAAATAAGAAAAATTTAGATATTTTGTTCAAATTCATCTAAATTGATAAAAAAATGAATCATAAAAATAATAATTTAATATAAACTAACAACCATATAGAGAACAGGGGTTGTAGTGGTTGCATCAGAACAAAAATAAAAAATAAAAAAAATTCATGGAATATTAATTTTTTTTAAAAGAACAAAAGAAATAAAATGAAAATCATCTTACTCTTATATGCAAAATTGTTTTCTTTTTTGTTGTAAGTTGTAACTGTGCAGCAAAATTTCAAATGAAATATATTGCATTGGTAAAACAAAAAATGGTTTGAAGGAGAATATTGTTGTTTTTATAAAAAAATCTATTAAAGAAACTCAAAAGTATTTAAAATCTTTACAAAAATCTAAAAATTTGAGATTTTCTTTTTCAACAATAGAAGTTGCATTAAAAAAAAAAAGCTTCTATTTTTTTATTAAAACATAGAAGAAGTTTCTATTAAAAAAATAAAAAATAAAAGCATATATAGTGTAAGTGTGCAAAAATATCTTTCCCTTTTCTTTAAAAAATTCTATTAAAGAAACTCAAAAAGTATTTAGAATAAAAGAAACTCAAAAATATTTAAAATCTTTAAAAAAATCTAAAAATTTGAGATTTGTTTTTTTAACAATAAAAGTTTGCATTTTTTAAAAAACAAGTTTCTATTCTATTATTAAAGCATAGAAGAAATTATATATATATATATATATATATATATATATATATATATATAAAATATGGTCAAATTTTCATATTAACTATTTTTTTTACAGTTTCTAAAATAAAGTGCATGTATTAGCATAGGGTTAAATAAATTTTTTTTATTGTATTTTACAACGAAAATCTTCAAATATTGATATACGGCCATCAAATTTAAGCCCTAGGTTCTCCCGTCTGTTGCTACAGCTGCGGCATTGCACTCGGATGCAGTTTCTTTTGGCGGGAAGGCTTACAATGGGTGTGGCAGGAAAGCTTGTAACAAAGGGTGTGGTCGGAAGTGATCATTTGATCAGGATCTACAGAAAATATTATGCCCTAGCTGCCGTTTTCTTCAACTTGTGGGCTGCCGTTTTCTTCAAACGTGGGCCGTATGCAAGCAAACAGGTAATATTGTTAAAAACCCCAGATCTTGTCAAAATTTGTAATTCCTCCGCCTATATTGTATGTTTTATGATGCGGGGAGGGAGGCTATAGCAATTTAGCAAGGATTTAAATCCAAAGAACAAAGTATTATTTAGAGTAATATTTTTATTGGGTTGGCCACCTAGGCGCTCAATAACATGCATAAAAGAATGATGTAGATCTGGAGTCCAACGAAGGCGAGGCATTTTGGAACGAACATACTGTCTCACTCTCCCCTCAATAGTACCAGTACTGGAACTCCTCTGCGTGCCTTCTCCTCTATTCGAGTCATCAACAAAATCATTAGGCTCATCTCCACTTGAGGGAGACCTTTTGCGTGAGTTGAAGCCACTATTCCATGACATGGGCTCATTACTATTACAAGATTGCTCTTCCTCCACCTCTCTATTTCCCCCTATCCCCCCTCCTCTTCAACCTTGTCAGACTTCTTCACAAAAATATCCATCTTGAGTGCAGTCTGTGGAGCTTCAGTACTACATATCTTTCCTCCAACAGTGCTAGACTTATTGCTATGAAGTAAATCCATCAGCAAACAGACAAACTACATACATTATGAAGCATTAAATTCGATAACATTCCATGTCAAAAATTACTTATTGTAGCGCAGGCATTGCTCTGTGCCTCCCTCGTGGTCTGTTGGTCTCACGATTAGCACAGAAAAATAGGCATACCACACTACTACATAGGAAAATAATGACTGTTGCCTCAAAAAATATCTTCAACCCTTTTAGCCTTCTTAAGGCTTTAACACTTTCTCAAGGCTTCAAAATAGTGCTTTGATGCTCTTCTAATCATGAATGTTTACTAGTCATTTGTGCTTTTATTGGTAATGCAACTATTAAGGATCTTCAAGAGTATTCCTTTTGACCTTTTGACTGTATCAGGTTTATGGTGCCTGTTCATTTGGTTTGCTTCCCTTATGAATTATGCCACTTACTTTCTAAGATTGTTACTATTAATGACCCTACTTGCCACTAAGTCTTCATTTGATAGTTCATTGTTTCTTGCTTAGACCACTTTGGACTGTACTCCACGATCACACACAAACAAAGGACATTGATCTTCTCTCCTTGGGTAATGATTTCCTTCACTCGAGCATTTTGTAGGTGTCATCTCTGCTCCAACTAATGGGTGAATGCAAATTCCAAAGATTCCATATCCTCACGAATAGCTACTGAATTGCTAGCACCGAATAACACAGTCTGAATTTCAATCATATATGCAACCTTCATCAGATTGAGTCTGTAGGTAGATTGTCTAGGTCTCAGGATTCTTCATGGCACCCAGAATTGCATGTACATTAGATTTGTTCCCCAACCTTCTATGTAGCTGCACTCAAAAGATGTTGACTGTGGTCCAATTTAGTAAATTCTCTGCTTGAAGGCCATCAATCTAGGATCTCTTCCAGAAGTCTAAAGCTTGATCTGCTGACACCCAAGTACTATCATCAATTACAAAGTCTGTCAAGTTTGGTATCATCATAAATGAAAAAATGTAGACAATAACATTCAGCTATTAAACAAATTGTTTCATTTGCATGTAGAAGACTATAGAGAAGGACCAACTCATAGAAATGACTGCTTTTCCTTGTCATTTCTCAGACTTAATGGTGAAGTTGCTAACGATTGATGTCTTATTCTATATGGTCCAATTTCCAGGTGTGTTACAAAACTAGTGTTAGTAGAAAAATTATTTGGTCACACACTTGTTTGGGGCTCATTACATCTCCAGAGGAGGATGTTTTGTAGCTGGCAGCCAATCTTGGATAAAAGTAATCAGCTCTGAAGTTGTGTGGGGCTATTGATTGTGCAAGTGTCCCACAAACAAAATATATTCACAGCTCACAATTTACCACCCCTAGTAAACTATACGATGGGCTTGGTCTATGAGGTTGCTCATCATAATTACTATTCATTAAATGAGACAAAAATACATGTGTAAGGTTCCATGAAATAACCAACAATTTGATACCAAGTACTGGTAACTTTCAGGGCACTGAAAAATAAATAAATAAAAACTAGAAATAAATGATGGCATTATCTCAGAGGAGAACTATATTCTTTGTAAATCCTTCACAATAATTTCGTGCCTTTGAAGTTTAGGAAGTGACACTGAATGGTTGTAAAATTTACCAGATGACAGCTGCAGTTATAACTATGTATTAGATGCCACAATCATGGTTTTTTATGTTTTGTAGATGGGATGATTAGATATTCTTGCATGCCTATATTTCCTTCACTTGCTGATTTTAAGTCTTTTGTCTAGTTAATTACAACTTACAATCAGCACTTGATCTTCTGGAATAAAACAAATCCCCACTTAACATTAGTAACTTAGTATTATGGTATTTATAGAGAACTCCTTATCATGAAAGCTTAAGTATCAACAAAATTGCACATTACACTGACGATATGATGGACCCTTGTGAATAAGCATCTTCCTGGGATGCAATTATAGATAGGAACAAAGAAAGTAACTCAAGTAACCATAGACTCTCTCGTGATATAAAGTGGATTGCACTTGCTTTGGTTGGATAGAAGCCTTGGAAGGTTTTTATCAGATAAAATGTGGCTTCTAGCCAACCCAAAGGTAAACCTACTTGGAACAGTCAGCATACTTGGGTATTTTGTTTGGTTCATTCATAGTCAGCCATAAGGGGTCTGCTATATTTGGTTTAATTTGTAAGGCCCGAAAGGTAGTTCAGAACTTTACTAATGGGCATGATGGATTTTTTGTTGAAGAGGGATATGCTCATGCTGAAAGATCCATTTGGTAGAATTTGAAATATAAATATAAACCCACTAAGGGGTTTATATTTGGTAGATCCATCAGATATAAACCCATTTGGTAGATCCATCAGATATACTAAGGGGTCTGCTATATTTGGTTTAATTTGTAAGGCTCGGAAGGTAGTTCAGAACTTTACTAATGGGCATGATGGATTTTTTGTTGAAGAGGGATATGCTCATGCTGAAAGATCCATTTGGTAGAATTTGAAATATAAATATAAACCCTTAGCTCTTGTAAGAGGATGCTCTGCAAAATTCATTCATAAGTTTTGAGAATATTTGGGATGAGAATGGTCCTCTCCATTGGGAGCATCGTAGAGATCATAACTATCTTCCAAGCGTTCACAAGAGAACCTACACATTGATTCAAAATACCATTGGGAACTCCTCCATTGAAATGAAACGACATTTGAAAAAATATAAAGTGGGTTGGAGGATGCAAGTTTTTGGAAGCTTCTAAATATATCTACTATCTGTTCATATTTAGATGACACGTTCAATAACCTCAATACACTATGGGGATATACTGATGCAATCAACTATTGTGTAAAAAGGCTAAAAGTTATCTGGTCTTCCTAACAAGAACCCAACAAAGCTTTTTTAAGATGGTTACTGCTTTACAAAAGAGTCTTTGTTTGGTCTAATACCAGTAAATATTTGGTCTGTGGTGAGATTGGGCCTGTCATTCACCTCTTCTTTTATTGTTGTTTTGCTCAGTTTGTTTGGAATTGTCTCTGTCTTGTCTGGGAGTCTCTTGTCAACAAAATTGATTGGTGGCATGTTTATTTGACTTTATTTCAAGTAAGTTAAGCTTTCCAAATTCCTTGTTAGAATAAGGCTAATATTTTTAACTAAAATTATGTAGCTCTTATGGCTCTCTCATAATAAGTATTCCAAGGGAGAAAAAGGGAGCACACTGGCTTCTCCAAAGAGGTCATTCTTTCATTGATTTCATTGATGGTTAGTTGCTAGTTAGACAAAAGTCCAGTTGAGGTAAAGAAATTTATAAAAGAAGGAACCCCATTTCCAATCAAACTTAACAAAGAGAAAGATGTTAAGCAAAGGTGAGATGCAAATGTTTGAGACTTAAACAATAGTCCTGATGGATGGCTCTTCCATGATGTTGACTCAAATGTGTCAAGTATTCCTACCAGTTTTACCCCAACAGATGTGAACATGGATAATGCTAAGTATGACAAAATCGCATACCTGAATCTGTTGGGCCTCAGCAAGGAACAATGGATAGTTCCTCAAACAGTGATAATGCTGATGATGCTTCCACTCCATTTCCAAAATTTTCTATCACCACATAGCCTAAATGGTGGATTAAATATGTATCGAATTCAGAACTAAAACTCTTGAAACTCAAGTTCAACAGTTGATTAGCACTATTGATTAGAAAGAAGCAGTGATGAACAAAGAAAAAGGAAAGAAAATCTAAGCCTGCTCCCTTGGTGTTTCCATCTGTGAGTTTTGGTTCCTTCTGACAGTGCTTATTAGTATAGTTGTTAGATTATGATGTAATATCTAGTCTTTTACTTACTCCTTGTGGGTTGTTTCATGTCAGTTACAGTCTCCTTTTTGAACTGATGCTCTGCTAGAGGTAAATTTTGGTATTATTGGTCTCTAAGAGGCTTGAATGAGCTATATTTGTACAATTTTTCCCCAAGTTTAAAATAGAAATTATTCATGTGGTATTCAATGTTGATAATACGGTCAATATAATGCCAAGCTAACATGGGATGCTATTGATAAACCTCCTGTGATACAGCCCAGTTACATTCAAATAGGCAGATTATGGGAGGGTATAAGCCATTTGGAGGTTGAAAAATGTAGAAATTCAGGTGGGAAACTTGATCTTGCATGAATCTTTTATAGTTATTGAAAACCAGAAAGCTAAACACATTATCCAGTGTTTATAGGCAAGAAATGGGAATATAATAGAGAGATGTACATTAAGATAATAGAAAATAAGATAGAACCCTAATAACTATATAAGATAATTGCTATATTAATGCCCATGAGTGAGAAAAATTAGGTCAATACAAATACATCATCTTAAAATAAAAAGTCCTAGAAAGAGAGCAAAATAAAAGAACAAAAGCACTACAAATAAAATAAAGCAGTACAACACCACCACAAGTGTTTATGAAACCAGTACAAATAACCATGGGGAGAGAACAAAATCTCCAAAGAGCAAAGTTTGATGAGAATGGAAGGATGTGATACAAATTTCATCAAATATCCATGGGGCAAGGCGGTATTTTCCATCACTCATAGCAAGTGGAAAAATTAGTCGCTTAAGCCAAGGAAAAATTCTGATGTGGCTTAGCAAGGCAAAGATTTCACTCACATCACCTTCCAGACATTACGCAGAATTTTCATGTGGCAAAGCCACTCCAAATTTGTGTCTCAGGGAAAAATAGAATAACTTAACCAATTTAAAAAATTTAGGCGGAACTTTCAAGGGTTCAGCCAGTCCAAATGTGCACTTAGGCTTTAAGGAGTGGAGTTCCTCAAGGACTTTGACACTTCTTTGTCACTTAAGTCTTTCCAAATGTTGATTCCAGCTGCTCAAATATTGCAATTTTCCCCCATTGCCTACTCCTCCACTGCCTCTATCTGCTGCTGGAAGACTGCTGTAAAATGAATGAGGAAAGAACAGTGTTCTAAGTTTAGAGCCTTGTTAAAGTAAGCACAGAGCACTTATGGTTCAGAGTACTGAGATAATCCAAGAGGCTTTCTCCTTGATTATGTTTGAAATTAGATCCAAAGAAAGGATTTTTTTGGCATTGTTGTGATTTAAGTTTAGTCTCTCTAGCTAACTTCATTGCAGAATAATTCCACCAATAAGAATTTACCAGAGGATAATTATTATATCTTAGTATAATTAATAATGTTGTTGATTATTTTTATATTTTTATCCTAGTTAGATCATCCACAAGCTTCTTATCTTTTCTGGTTAGCTCATCTCCCTTTTTTACGAAATATTTCTCCATCTCCGCAATTTTGGTTCTCTCAGCATAAGCTCTGAGTTTTTTAATGGTTGGCACTGTCTCTAGTGAGTCTCTCCATGCTTAAAATTGCTTCAATTCTTCGTCTATGATAACTTTGGCTTCCATTTCTCTCCTTTTCCTCTCTTCTTTGTTTGCATCAACAACTTCCTTCAGGTCATCCACATTATACACTCTAGCTGATTCTAATTCTGACACACGGGTATCCACATTCCTGGGCACAACAATGTCTATGAACAGTCTAGTACCTCCCAATTTGGTAGGTATTGTAGGAAGTGCCTCCACTTGCTCCTTCAAGAAAAGAGGTGTCTTTGATGATGTGCTTGTAAACACCACATCAACATCACCTGCGTGCTTATTCACCTCAGTAAGTGGCTGATAAATCAATTTTGCTTGGCTTAGCTCCTCCTGCAAAGCCAAAACTCTCTTCTTTGATCTATTGACCACAATAGTTCTCTTGCATCCTTTTGCACATAGATGCTTTATCACAAGCTTCCCCATCTTGCCAGCTCCAACAACCATCATTCTAGCAGAGGAAACTTTATCTTTTGGTAGCTTCATTATTGCTAACTCAACAGCTGCAAAACTAACGGATATAGCACCAGAAGCTATACTTGTTTCTGAATGGACCTATTTTCCAACTATGATAACTTGCTTAAAGAGCCCCCTGAGATTCCTGCCAAATCCGACTGCTGCTTCACCTATCTTGCAGGCATATTTAACTTGAGCTAGGATTTGACCCTCCCTAAGAACAAGTGAGTCAAGACCAGATGCAACTTGAAATATATGGTGTGTGATCAGTCAACCATAAAATGTATACTTGTTCTTAGAGTTTCCCTTTCTATAAGCTACAATTGATGTTCTCTGCTCTTTTGCTAGCACTAAACTAGTATGTGTTGTGACCTTTTTCACACATCGCCCCATTGCAAATGGGGACCCCCTAATTTTGGCTTTGCTTTTGGGTCATTTTGTCGTTGTCTCTCTTTTCTACTATCTGTCTTTCCGAGATGTGCCTGCCATTGAACCTTAACGTGAAATTTTGGCCAAGTCTAAAAATTAGGGTTTCCATCCTCCTTCCCAATTTGAGGTCAAATGAGGTGAATAAATTGAAAACAGAGATTAACGTTGCTGTCAGTATGCTTCCAACAGGCTCCTTGCAAAATTTCATCAAATTCCGACAACTTGCTATTTTTAGTAAGTGTGCAATTCCGGGTGTTCCATCAACATTCTTGAAATTCCGACAGTCACACTGCGTTTAGAACATGTCAAGCTGCTCACTGGAAAAATTTGAACTGAAACTGCCAACTTGCTATTTTTAGTAGTTCGGCTTCTAGAGCAGATTTCGGGGCCTATATGCTGAGTTTTTTAGTGCATGTCTGGAGATTCCTTCTGGGTTTTCAGAGACCTTCGCGATGGTGTAACATGCAAAGTGAGATAACGAATTTTAGAGTTCAACCTTTAGAGGCTATTTTTAGGGTTTGCATGTCAGGGTTTTCTTTACATGTCTACATATTCCTTATGGGTTTTTCGAGAGCTTCGCAGTGATGTGACATGCAAACAAAGATAATCAATCCTTCAGCAACTTGCTATTTTTAGTAGATGCTTTCAAACAGCCACTTCCCAACACTTCAGAATCACAAATTGATCACAATGCAATAGAAACGAGAACAGACAGAGATCGTTTGATATATATGCAGGAAAAATTAGGGTTTCCAGCTTCGGGACCCAAAAGGAGGGGTAAAAAGTCAGAATTTTTGAAAACTGGTGTATACCACTGCGATCAGCATCTTTCAAGCTATCCGCTAGTAAAATTTGAAGGCAAACGGAGCACTTACTATTTATAGTAAGTCACTTCAGAAACTGGCTAAAAATAGAAAGTCAGCAGCAGGCGCCGATGTCAGCAAGCAAGTCACGTGGTGAGGAGCGCGCCATTCGAATTTCAAGTCAAACGGAGTTGTGGAAGTTTCAGAAGCAAGAAGTTACTATAAATAGTAAGCCACCTCTAGAAACATGCTATAAATAGCAGGTCAGGGCAAGGCATCAACAAGTACAGGTCAAGCAAGTGATGAAGACCCTATGGTGTGAATTTCAGATCAAACGGAGTTGCAGAGGATGGAAAATCAAACACTTACTATTTTTAGCAGTTGGTACAGAGGAATTAGGGTTTCCTAAATTCAAGGGAAAAACACAACAACTATGCAGATGCAGCATCCAGCCACGACCACCACATTTCAGGCATTTAGCACGTGGGATTTGAAGACATTCTAAGCAGTTACTATTTTTAGTAAGTTGCTAAAATAGCAGGGACAGACAGATATCAGGCATCAGTAGCACAAACACATCTCGAGGTTTAGAACAAAGCAAAATCCAGCCTTTTTGGAGCTCGAAATTAGCTTGAAGTAAAGTTGACAAACTTTCTAAAAATAGAAAATTAGGGTTAGCATGATCGAGTTGCCCTAAATCAGGCAGAGCATAAAATTCACTGAAATTGATAAATTTTCAAGTCCAGCCAGTGAAGAACGCCTTTAAAAGCTGAAGGTTGGTGGAAATTCTCTAAGCACTTGAAATTTGAAGTTTACAAGCCAAATGCACCTTGAGAAGCTGAAGATGAGGCATGAAATTTAGTGAAGGCATTGAAAATGGAAGCTTGCCTAGGGAAATGCGCCCAAGGTCAGAGAAAGAAGATGAAGTTTGACTAAGTACTTAAAATTTGAAGCTCCTGCTCTCCTAGGCGCCTTGACTACTTAGGTTTGATGGAAAATTCTTCTAAGTGTTTGAAATTGGAAGTTGGCATGGTGAAATGCGCCCTTGAGGTTCAAGATTGCTAAAATTACTCTAAGGCATTCAAAACTTGAAGCTAGACACTCCATTTGCGCCTTGACTTAGAGGAAGGCTGGAGAATATTCTAAGTATGGAAAAATGGAAGTAGCACCTCCAAAATGCGCCCTTGCATGTTGAAGAGACTAATTTTTTTTTCCAAGTCTTGAAAGTTGAAGTAGAAGCCTCCAAATGCGCCCTTGACTTGAGAAGAGGGTGATTAAAAGTTTAAGTATTGCAAATTTGGAGTAGACCCTTCTAAATGCACCTTAGTTGGAGGAGAGGGCCTAGAAATGTTCTAAGGCATGAAATTTGAGGTCCCAAGGGAAAAATGCGCCCAAGCTTGAAGAGGTTCCAAGAAATCTTCTAAGTATCCAAAATTGGAGGCTCACACTTCTAAATGCGCCCTTGAGGGAGAATGGAAGATGAGAAGCTTGGAAAAATTTCTAAGTATAAAAAATTTGAAGTAGAGAGGGTCAAATGTGCCCTGGCTCTGAGGTGACTCCAGCAAAGTTTCTCTAAGTGTTGCAAAATGAAAGATTGACCTCTCATATGCGCCCACCCAATGGAGTTAAGATGAAAGTTCTCTAGGGCACTTAAAGTTGATGTTCACACATGCAAATGAGCCCAAGAAGGATGGGGAGACTTGGAAATTTTCTAAGTATCACAAACTTGAGGTGGCTACCTCCAGATGCGCCCTTGAAGTAAGAAGAAGTTGATGAAATATTCTAAGTGTCAAAATTTTCTCCTCTATACTTGAAATGTGCCCATGCTTGTAGTGGTGGGTTCAAAAAAAAAATGCCTAAGGCATGTAAATTGGAGGCTTGAAGTCCAAAATGCGCCCTAGCCTTGACTGGAGGGTAAAATATTCTAACTATTGAAAATTTGAGGCTCAGCTAGTTATATGCGCCTTGACTTGTGGAAGGGGTTGCAAGATGTTCTAAGTATTGGAAAATCGAAACTCAAAGCCCACCCATTGAAATGTGCCCAAGGCATTCAAGAAGAAAATTTTTCTAAGTGAGTCAAAACAATAAAAAAATTCTCACCACAGGAAGATGATTTGAAGATCAAATAAAAATTTTCTAAGGCAATCTAAATATTTTTTCTAAGTATTATCAAATTTCCACCTCCCTAGAGGAAAATCACGCCTGGACTTGGAAGTATGAAATTTGGATGAAATTGCCAGAGATGAAGTCAGATGATGCCAGCTGCACAGGGTCAATAAAAATTTTCAAGTCAGAGCAATAGGAAATGCTCACGGATGTGAGGAATGGGATTAAATTTGTTAAAAAAATATTTTTCCAAGGTTCAAAATTCAAGAAAATTAAATGAACCCGTTCGTTGTGTACCCATGGATTCGACGCGTTCTGAAGAAAATTTTCTTCTGGGTATTTAAGATCTTCGACAAGGAGTTGATTTTAAAGTCTTCTACACTTCGCCAAGGCCTTCAGGATGAAGAATTTAATCGGTGCTCAAGCAATGAATTTTCCTAAGGGAAAATTTAAAATTTTTCTAAGGCAAGGGATAAAATGTGTTAAAAATGCCTTGGTAGATGAATTTGAAAATAATCACCTAGATAATTTTTGTAGATAATTTTTGATCAAATTCTTGATGAAAAGATTTTTCTTGAGTCTGAGTTGGATGAAATATCAGAGTGAAGTATGCCCAGGCAGAATACAAGATGGGTTAGAAATTTGGCTAAGGCATGAAGAATTTGAACGCAAAGTTGGCTAGTGAAGATGATGAACCCTTGGAAGTTAAAGCGTGAAAATCGGGTAAGTAAGCTGATTTTTTATGAAGTGTTCTAATACTCTTCTCCTTGCTTGTTTTGTAGGAGAAACGTCGAGACCAAGCGGTGATGACTTAAGTGATCCAAGATGACATTTCAACCTTGAAGGAAGGGAAGTTGCAAGAAAATGGCTAAGTGTTGAGACTTAGTGACAGAGAAGAAATGTTTTCAAAACTCAAGATGGAGAAAAGAATGGAAGCTCGAGAAAAGTTGAAGAACAGCGTCAAGAAGAAAATCAAGAACAGTGTGAACGCGTTTCAAGGCTGGAATCTTCTAGAAGGATGATGGACATTAATGGATCATTTATTACCCCACTCCTCTTGGTGGCAGTTTTTAGGGTGAATTTTGTTTAGGGCTGAGGTGGCACAATCTGGGCCATCCAGCCGATTGTAATCTGAGCCGTCCACTAGACTTGGCCAGCTATAAAAGGGGCATCCCCCCTCATTTGTACCTTAGTAGAATTAGAGTAGAAGTTAGAATAGAGAGACAAATTAGAAGTAGCTTAGTATAGATTGATAGAGTAGTTGAAGAAGAAGGAAAGTTTTTCCTTAAAACTTTGTAAGAAATTGTTGTGAACACTCTCCCAATAAAAAGAATTTTCATTGATGATGAATTTCGTCTTTTGTTGTGAGTAGCTAGCAAGGTTTCTTCGTCCTTCTGATTCGAGTAGTGGCTTAAAGCAGAATAAGTTTCATTTCATGTACGTTGGTGATAGTTGTGGAATGTGGTCTTCAATTTGAGCATTTTTTTTCTATCCATACCACTAGTGTGTTTGCTGATGGTGAATGCGCCTTGTGTGGTCAGCTGGAATATCATGTACTTAACTTTTATCATGATTTGTATGTTTATATGTGTCGTTGTGATGGTATTTTCAGGCTAAGTTGTGATCTGAACACCTTGAGCTACTCCTCTGAAAATTGCACCGGTTCTGTGGAGGCTGTCTGAAGTGAGGCAAAGCAGAGCCTGGTTGAAGCTTGTGAGAATTGATCGCCATGTCCACGCCTTAGAGTAGATTAGAGCTCTCTAAAACCTGCATTTTAAATTCAGTACTTTCAAGTTAGTTTAGGAAACAAGAACTTCATAGACAAATCTTTCGAGCATTTGAATTCCTTTCTCCGCTGCCGAACAATTCCGTAAGTCCCCTTGAAATACCAGCAAATCACATCTAGCCAACTGAGCCTATTCGCACTAAAAGAACCTTGGAGTTGAATGCACGAACTCTCTCGCAATCTTAGCGTGCTGGATACTTTGATCAAGAGAGAATAGGGTAGCCATTGGCGACTTTATTCTGCGTTGGTGCGGTCACGAAAAACACATCAACAGTATGGTTACTGCTTCTAGAATTGAAAGGATCCTTAGAAAATTTATGAGTTGTTCTGTTTAACACTATCAGTGCACCAAATCTCTTAGAAACAGATTTTTGCATTCTTTTCTTCAACTCTATACTATAAATTCTCCCACTTTTTCAATCTCCCTTTGAAGCTATTTACTTGTGCAAAATATCATTTGACTTGATCATCGCTATGAATCAATGCATAGTATCCTTCATTTGCCAAGTTTATATACTAGTTGATCATACTCATGCTGGTCCTCAGGAACTGGATCAGAATTTTTAAGATTCTACAACAATCCTAGAAGTAGATTCATGCCAGGGACCATTTTCAGGCAACTTATGATTACAACTGCTTCAAATTGTCTTGCAATTAGTGATCCCCGAGACTTTCATTACTCTTGAAACAGTCAACAAACAACCTTAACCATTTCCATTCCATTGTCTTGCAATTAGTGATCCCTGAGACTTTGTTTGGGTCTTGCCTTCCTTTTAACTGTCCTTTGTATTTGTGCTCCTTGAGTAGCCTTGATGACTGTCCTTTTTATTTTTCATGAATGCCACAATCACTTTCATTTCCCTTTGTCACATTGCTTTCAAAGGCCACCATGTATTCTTTATAATATACCAGCACAGATATAAACTGTAGAAGCACATTCTTTAGATCTGCATTTGCTGTCCTAGTATCATTGAAATGTATAACAAGAAAAGTCACAAATGACAAGAGCCCTTCCAGCAGATCATTATTCTTTGTCCCCCTCACCGAACTACCCTCTTCACTATGCATTTCCATCATTTCATCTATCTTGACAACACTGTCTTCTGTTGTTATGTTGAAAACTATATCACTGCCTCCTCTAACTACTACCCTTATAAAGTGGACATAAGATCTCCTATAATACATGTTGATAATTCTTTCATTTTCACCTGCTAGATAGAAATTCTTTCCAGAGAACCCCCTTCTGAATGCTGACTTATTTTGGAAGAGGAGTATCTAGTTAGATTAAGAAATAATACATGCAAGAAAAATTCAATTGATTGTAGTTAGTATATTTTAATCAAGATTAAGCAAAGAAACGTCTGAATGCTCACAGGTGCGAATCTTAGCAAATTTGTGCTATACCCATATCTTCCTCTTCCCATGGTTTGTAGTTTGCACGAACATGTTAACCTCTTCTGGGACCTGTCACTATAATAGATTCCCTTTTTGAAATATCACTCTTGATAGTCATGCTATTATTTCTCCCTACTTTCACCGCCACATTTCCTTCCTACTTATCTATCATCATGAGATTTTAATTGCAAAATGATCACCGTTGAAATCGGGGTTCCTTTCTTTTAAGTTACCAAAAAAACTCCTTTATTCTTTTTATTTTTACCTCTGTAAGTGTGATTGGAACTGCGAGATTTAGAGTTGCACATTATTGATTTTTTTTTTTGACTTTTTTGATTCTAAAACAATTGTCTTGTTATCTGTAGGCAGCTTGGATTTGGTTCGTCTTATTTAAGACAATACCTCCTTCGTTAGGGCTTCATTGATAGCAAGACACAAATTGTGCAAAATCTTTAGGTACGTCACTAGCCCCAGTTTCATTGCCCTTTTTTGGGATCACTTCTTCGTCTATGCCTATAATTGGGAGGCATGCAACTCTAGAATATGATAGTAATTGATAGCTTTAATATAAAAGCTGGTCTGATCAATAATTCTCTGACTAAAAATTAGTGTTTATGCATGTATAATAATGTAGTCTACTCACTAAAAGAACAATGTATGTAGCAGCAACAAATATGCATTTCCTTCCTTGCAGTATTAAATTTATGAGACCTGCAGCAACCCAGAAATTTCTATTTGAAAATGTATGATAGGAAAACTCCAGCCAAAACAAGCTACAATCTGATATACATACTATGAAAGGAATATACTATTTCATGAATTCCAATATCATGAAAAATATTGTTCAAAACTTTTCTAAACACAAGTTAAAAAACCTAGAATTGTTTTCTAACAACTACTTACCATAAAATGTGTAGAGCAAGCACGAGTGTTGGTTACCAAAATATCCAGTAGGTGCTAGTGCAAGATGATTATGTTTGAATTATTTATCAAAGTCATAACTTCTTGCAAGAATCATATCTATGACAACTATAATGTTGTTCTGAATGTAGCTCTTGTGGATACATTGATTGCAAAAACAAGGTCTTGGGAAGATGAAAGGAAGACTACGTTTTTATATATGATGGAGTAAGTATCCATTGTTTTGCCCCTATATGATAGGTTGTATTATATTCATAAGTTAATAATCTCTGAATTTTTTTTGCTACCAATCAGAAGATGCTATCACTGATCAGTTAGGTTTCCTTTTTCTTGTTGGAAAAATTACACAGGTACCACTCTTAGCAATGTTGGATGAATACACTGTGTTAAGGCAAGAGAGAGAAGAGGAGATTTATTATTGGGATTCTCTGTCCTCTGTTCAGGTTAGTCAGCTTATTCTTCTTCAAAATAATTAGAGTTGATCACTATAATTTTTTCTTGACTTCTGTTAAGATTATGGGCTCTTGATGGTTGATTTATGAGAGACCTCTTTGATTCTTCCTTTTCTTGCTTAACCAGCTGCACAAATTCTTGGATATTAAAAAAGTGAGACACATTCCAGTTACTTCTGCTAAGGGGTGGCACCAAAAAGTCTAGTAAGTAAACAAAGAAGTTTGTTGTTCATTAAAGCATGATGAAAGTTTCTTAGAAGCCTTATTTGAGAGTTCAAAGAGAACAAGCTTGCACACACATAGAGACACACAAACACATACAAAATACACAAAAAATGATCATTTATGACAAATGTAGGAAGAATTTCTTATTTTTCAGAGTCACACATGATCGTTTATCACTCAAGATAGCTATTGCTGAGTGTCTCACATGAAAGTGCTTATTTTTCTTGGTCGTATATAAAACATGGAACATAGGCAACAACCTAAGAATTGTTTTATACTTTGAAATGTAAGGGTTAGTGCTGGAGTAATCCCTGAACTCATTTCACAGATGTGGCTTGTTTGTTGTTTGGGAAAGTGTTACATTCAAACAATTATTTCATCACATGTTTCTATATTGTCTGTACAGTTATGGCTGTTCAAAGGAACGGTTTGTCTAGTCACTGATTTTTGTTGTTGCTATTTTTGCCTCGGTTATGGAGCCACCATTTTTCATGGGATTCAAAATTTATGGGTTACACAGATTTGTTTATTTTTTTTAATCCCAAATAAATGAATTTGAATGCCATATTTATTGCATATAAGTCCTTGAATAGTGGCTTTTAGCTATTTAGATTTGAAATTTTACCAGATTTTAGAATCATGTCAGTTGGTTGATGTGCATCATTTGGTTGTTGTGCATTAATTGAAGATTTGATGGTTTTTGGAATCAGCTTCCCACAAACATTTTCTTGGTAGCTTTAGTTATTGGTGGATCATTTATCATGGAAGGTGTTAATTTTACATGTTGGTTTTTCATTGTTGTTAATTTGATGAATTGTAATTCAGATCTGTGTAGTTTTCAATCTATTAGATTAAAAAGAAATCTTTTTAAATTGTTATTTTTTCCAGGTGCTTCTCTTGTTGTAGCATTAGGTGTTGTTTGGAATGGTGCTGCAATAGAAGGAATGACTGTGCGTGATTATTTATGGTGTGGTCATGATCCTACTTCTGTGGCAGTCATGATGGAGGTATTAGATTAGTCAAAAAAGGAAGCCACAGGAAGAAGATAAATAAATTTTGATTGTTTTCCATATAATATATGAGTTTTCCTAATGAAACATGATCATTCTAAAGGTATTTTTTGCCAATCAATTATTCTTCCAAATCAATTTGTCATTTAAAGCAGGAAATTCAATTTGCTTCAGAAAATGTGAACTATTTTTTTTAAAACATTAGAAAAATAAAGGGTTTTGAATAATATTTATAATTAAAAATTTCAGGATATTAAATATTTGCAAAGGTTTCTCAACTCTTTAAAAAATTCCCTTAATACTGCAAAATATTTATTCACAAAAGTATTTTATTAGCCTTCAGGTTTACAATTATTTATATGTCACATGCTTGCAGTAATCAGAATGGCTGTTGAAATCTTGTCCCATACACAATCTAATGGCCACATCATGGCACAAACAACATATGGTTTTGGTTTTGGCTGCATGATGAGACTGACTTTTTTTCATGCAAATATCTGATTAGAAAAAAAACTAACGGTTCCTTGCTTTGTACTAAATGTATCTGATTAACAGTTTTTTTGACAAATCAGTCAATCAATATGATCATAGTCTAAGATTTTGTGACTATAAGATATGAGGAGTTAACATTTTAATTTGCATATTGTGTTCTCAGGATGGTGTTGTAGTTACTGGCTTAATTATTGTTGCTTTATCCTTGGTTGCAGTTAATGCAACTAGAAATCCAATTTATGATCCAGTTGGATCTATTTTAGTGGGGTAGTTACTTGGAATGGTTTGTTCGCTCTACTTACACTTTTGTCTCATCATTTTTTTATTAGAGCTTCATGGTAAGATGCATATACCCTTAGATGTTTAAAGAATCAAATATATTTATATTTTCATTATTGTAATATCTATATGAGGTGCCTTGAAAATTTTCCATATCTGTATATCTATATTTGATCCTGAATCTGTATCCATTTCCATGCAACTATGGTTTGTTCTGCATCAGATTGATGCAAAATCTTCTTGGCTGGTTTAAATGCTAGTATGCTATTAAGGAAGATTAATGTATTATGATTAAAGTGTAAGACACTTATTACATTAAATCATTGTGTGAGATAAAGTAAATATTGTACATACATATAGGATATTTTTACTTATTTAGATTCCATTTCTATATGAAATTCCTTTCACTTTAGAATTTTTCAAAATCTTTTTGGCTTGCTTAAATGATAACATGATAATAAGATTGATGTAATCTGATTAAAGTGTATGACATTTCTTACATTAAATCATTGCAAAGAATATATGAGTAATAAACAACTTCTAGTCTTTTTATTATGTATCAAAATATGAGTAACACCAAGTTAGATCTTTTTATTGCTTTGTAATATCAATGCTTTGATAGGGTGTTAAGTTCATCACTGCGTTTTGAAAGCCTCTGTTCAAGCTCTCTCTGGTCTTCTCTGATAATCTCCATAGTTTCTATATTGCTTGCTTAATTTTATTGGGTTTGTAACTTGTTTTACCTACTTCATAATGTGCAGGGAGTTTTGTAGCATTGTACACAAGATTTTAATATACACCAAATAGGAGCTCAATAAGATAGCACCAGGTGTGTTTCACAAATTACTTTCTAGTAGTAAGGATACAGTTATTGATAAACTTGGAGGAATAAGTCTGGATATAATGGTTTCGAATTGTATTGACTATAACTAGCTTGGTTTTTTCCCCTTATGTGTCATGAGGATATTGAACAAGGGGTTTTTCCATGCACTAAATAATTTGACATTATATATATGGTGTGTTGATAGCAAGTTTAGTTTGAAGTTTGCTAGTTTTTTTACTAGTATTACTGGCCCATCAATCAATCTTAAACCTAGTTTAGTTCCATAATGTGGGTTCTACAATTGTTTGCTCGTTTGCTTCAATATTTTCTTGTTTGCTTGTGTTGATTCCTTTGGAAGGTAGTATTTATATTTAATATTGATCTAAAGTAGTTTTTATGGTATGCAAATATTTTCTTAATAAATAAAACTAGGACTGAAGACGTTTGCATTTAAACCATATATGAGCATGTGTAAAATCTGAGAACCTCAACCAATGCCTCTATCATAGACCCTTTGTTGGAGCAGCATGCGTTAAAACCTTAACTTAGTCACTAAATCAGTCAAAAGTGGTTGCTTACATGCATAATATATTGTGATAGATCGTGATTTGTAATTTTCTTCATAATTAGTTAACTATTGTGTTTATTAATTAATATAAAATAGAAGTACATGATAAAGGAGATGGGAGAAGTAGAAAATTGGGTGGGAGTAGTTTATGGCTGCATTGAGAGGTATCTTGGTTTCACTAGAGCTAGCATGTTTTCAAAGACATTAATGACAAATCTTTCCTTGCTTTTCATGAAGCTCTTAGGTTGGAAATTGATAATTTTTCCTAAGGCAGGGCTCATGGGAGAGACCTGAAGTTGGCAACTGAAAAAGGGTGGCTAAAGATTGAGATCATCTTTGATGATTCATTGATTATTAATGTAATTTTTAAGGAGATATTAATGACTGGCAATGGTTTTCAATAATTCTCATCAAATGTGCTTGAATCTAGCCTGTCTTTCTAGCATATCAGAGTGAAGACAATCCTAGGAACTGTTGCCATCCTATCTGATTGTCATTCTTTTAACAAGCACAAATTATGGTGGTGGTGGTTCCTCAAAGGACTCACACAATATGGGTTGTTTTAGCTATGAATTTCAGCCTCTATTTCTTAAAAATCGGTTTAAATGATTCAGCTAAACATATAGAACAAACATGTGTATGCATGTGCTCTAAATTTTGGAATAATTAGCTATCATTGTTGGTAGTCTAAATAAGGTAGATAGTTGGAAAATAGTTGCTACAGTAGTGCTAATTTGTTTAGTCCTGTTTTAGTCTAAGTTGTTGGTTCTAGTATGGGATTGTGTATGGATATGTCTGTATGGATTTTTTTTCTCTTGCATTTGATAGTATGCTACTTCATCATTGATAAATGGTAGTGATAAAGATAAATGCCAATTGATAGTTCAAAATTTCAATATTATGTCATATATCATATATGTCTAGGGTTGCGAATCAAATGAAAATCATTACAATTACACAATTGAAATAAATACAATTGTATAATTGTCTTCAATCTTCATCAACCATCAAAAGGATCTAGATCAAAGTCATCATTTGGTTCAACATTATTTGAACCATACCACAAAGAATATACAAGTCATAAATTTAACTTGGTATTGGTTGTCAATGTTGTCTGTGAAAAACATTTAGGCTGCTATTTGTGGTATGCCTGCTTATGGACTGTAATATTGACCTTAGGTGGCCTTTCAAGCCTTATGTTGCATTCCTTGTATGCAATTTTGTCTTGCTCCACCTCTATAGTTGATGTTCCAGGTGCCTACCCTATATGACAGTCTTCTATTCTGGTGGTTAACTGGAAGTCTTGCTATAAATGTTTATTGAGCCTATTATTTGTATCATTTTAGGATTTTATTTGCAATAAGAGGGTTTGGAAATATAGTTTTCTTACAGCTTACAAATGGGGAATGTACCATACCAGATTCTACCATCTTAATTTGACTTTCTATCCTATTGTGATGTGATTAGGCTTGAGGTTCAACAATGTAAAGCTGAAATTTGTAATTGTATTACTAATAACCCTTAACGTATCTTCTGAGATATTATATATGAGAATGAAACACTACAGGCTCCCAATGAAAATATATATGAGAATGAAACATTACTAATTTGACTGAAAACAAACTAGAACTTCACAATCAATCACCACCAATTAACTTGGACAGCTAGCTGGGACTCCTATATTATGCCTATCAACACCTAATGTTATGCATGCCAACAACTTTCAATTGTTTTCTCAAAAGATTTATTGAGGCACAAAACGATTATATTTATTGCTAGGATCATAGTTACGGGACTCGCTCAGACTCAGCGAGTCGCGCGCCGTGCACCCCTGGCCAAGTCCTGGGAGTGCGGGCGCGAACGCAGCCGTGTCTAGATGCGTCCAGGCCAGACTTGCCAACTGGCAGCAGCAAGGCAAAGACACAATAAAAAAACATAAAATGCAAGTTAAAGTTTTTTTGTCCTATATTATCTCCCTGACCCTAAAAGCAACCTCATTTCATTCATTTGGCAAAATAGGAGGAGAAGAGAGAGTTGTGAAGAAAAATAGGAGGAGAAGAGAGGGCAACCAGCAAGCTGTTGAAGACAAATCCAGGGTCATATATTATTTGGGGAGCTTCATACCAGCAAGGAGGTGCATTGAAAGCTCATTACTAGTGATTGGGAGGAATTTGCATTGCATTCCAAGCCAAATCTAAGAGGTAAGTTTGATTTTAATTGATTTTTTTTGTGTTTTTTAACAAATAATTCATTGTAATTTGTAAAATCATTGTTTTTTTGAGTTTGCATATTTTTTTTACAAACCCTACTTGCAACTTAAATAATTTTAGAAACCCTACTTTTGCAGCCACATTCATTTGCAAATCAAACCATATTATTATTTTCACAATGTCTCAAACCCCAATCAGGAAAAACCCTGCTTGGAAACATGCTAAAATCTTTCCTGGAATGAAAAGAGGAGACACAAAATGTAACTACTGCAAAACAATATATCATGGAGGCATAAATAGATTAAAATACCATCTTGCACGCATACCCGCCCATGATGCAGTGGGTTGCACTAAAGCACCTCCTGAGGTTGTTCGTGAAGTGCAGGTGCTATTAGAAACTTTTGAAATGCAAAAAGAAATGAAAAAGAAACAAAAGTAGGAGTTGGTGAGTGTTGGAGTTGGACAGGGACTTGGTGCTGTTGGAAATGCTTCTTCCATGCCTCCATATCGTCCTAGTGCTAGTGCTTTTGTTTCTACATCAGCTATACCTATGCATACTCCTAGTGCTGGTGGCGCTGCTACTGCTAGTGGTAGTGGCAGTATTAGCATTGGCCCTAGAGTTCGTAAATCTAGGGTGGACTCATATTTTGTACCACGCACTACTCCTGGTTCCCCACCGTCGCTTGAGAGCATGGGTTGGAACAAGGATGCACATGATACAACAAAAAAGACAATTGTAGACTTTTGGTACTACTGCACCATTCCCTTCCATGTAGCTAGGTAATTCTTTTTCATTTAATTGTTTTAAAATTTATATTTAAATTTTAGAATCTAGATGTATCTCATTATCGAATTCAAATTTAAAGTTAAAAACTTAAAACTTTTCATTTTACAATACTTAGGTAACTTATTAATTTATTTATGACATGTTTTAGGTCACCTTTTTGGAAAAACATGGTTGATGCCATAACCATATGTTGGGCGGGGTTCAAAGCCCCTAGTGAAGATGAATTAAAGGGCCCACTTTTGACTCAAAAGGTGGCATATCTGAAAGCACAATTAGAGGAGTAGCGCAAGTAGTGGAGGATGATTGGGTGCACCATTATGACTGATGGTTGAACCGATAGGAGAAATAGGACACTGCTTAATTTCCTATTTTCCTTCGGAGGTAAGTGTACTTCCCTCAATGCATTGAAATTTGAATTTGATTTAGTGATTAATAATTTATTATGGCTGATTTATGTTTTTTAATTTATTGAATAATTGGTTTTGCTTATTTTTTCAAGTGACACCGTCTTCATGAAGTCCATTGATGCTTCTACCTAATTCAAAAATGCCACATACCTGTGTGAGGCTATAGAGGAGGTGATAATTGATGTGGGGGAAGAGAATGTAGTGCAAGTGGTGATAGATAATGCAACAAATTATGTTGCTGCTAGTAGATTATTGATGGAGAGGCACCCTACTATAGTCTGGACTCCATGTGCCACCCATTGCATTGACCTTATGTTGGAGGATCTTGGCAAGCTCCCATGGATCAAAACATGTGTGGATGCAACAAAAAACATATGCAAATTTGTATACAATCACACATGGGTGCTTAACCTTATGAGGCAATACATAGGGTTGAGGGTGTTGTCTCGTCTTGACATCACTAGATTTGCAACAAATTTTATCACGATGCAATCCTTGATTCGGTCAAAGGCAGCTTTAAGGCGCATGTTTACTAGTGAGGAGTGGTTTTCCTCATCCTTTTCTACAAGCACTGCAGGGATTGTTGTGGCTGATTGCATTTTTGACGAGCAAGGGTTTTGGACACCAATGGACGAGATTGTGAAGGTAAAATTTAATTCTTTATTATGTTTTAATTTTTAATCATATCTTACTTTTATTTGTTTATTTTCATTCACACTTATTTGTGAAACATGTTTGCACTTTGTAGTTTATTGAGCCCTTGCTAGTTCTCCTACGAGTTGCAGATGGGGAGAAGCCCACAATGGGCTACATATATGAGGGCATGGATAGGGCCAAAGAGGCCATTAAATCGGTCTATGGTGGAGTTGAGGAGAAGTATCATCCCATTTGGGATATCATTGATAGGAGATGGCGAAACCAACTTCATAGGCCCATCCATGCAGCCGCATGTTTCCTAAATCCAACTTCCAATTCCGCCGTGATTTCTGTGTAGATAGAGAAATTCTTAGTGGGCTCTACACGACGATAGAGTGAATGCTTCCCACTGTTACTACACAGATGGTGCAGGAGATAGATGCCTTCACTAAGGCATAAGGAGACTTCTTTGCACGTCAAATGTGCAAAGATAGTAGGACAACATTACTACCACATAAAACTATATTTAAGGGCATAATTTTCATCTTTTTATATTATAATTTATTATTAAATGTTGAACTTGAACTTGAAACTTGAAACTTGAAATGAGATTGATTTTGTTTTTTTTTTCTCATCTCAGATAGATGGTGGCATATGTTTGGTTCTGATACACTAATCTTGCAAAATATTGCCATTCGTATATTGAGTCAGCCATGCAGTTCATTTGGTTGTGAGCGCAATTGGAGTATGTTTGAGCACATACACTCCAAGAAGCGCAATAGATTGACAGTGGAGAGGATGAATGACTTGGTATATGTTCATTACAACCTTTGGCTCAAATACAAGAAGCTTTTTGACCACGACAAAACCCCGATCAGTCTAGAGGAGGTTGATCCACAGTCTGAGTGGATCACTGAGGTTACAGATGCAGTCTTTAGTGACAAGGACCTTGATTGGGTGGACCAGGCAGAGAGAGAGGCCGAGGTTGTAGCCATGGTTGAGGAGGAGGCTAGAGCACAAGGAGACATAACTGCTGTTGGTGAGAGTGGCATGGAGATTCAGACACAAGCAGAGACTATGGCTGCAGTTGCAACATCATCCAGGACCCTTAGACGCCTTCGTAGGAAGGATGCTGGCTCCACTATGCCATAGAGTCATAGACTTATAGCTATTGTTTTGATATTTCATATTTGTATGGAACATTTGATGTCATGGATTTCATATTCCATGAGTTTTGTATACATTTGACTAATTTTATATATCTAAGTATGCTATTTCCTTCAGCAACGCAACTACAATTTGTGTACTTTATACTTATGTGATCATTGTATACTTGTGCATGTGATCAAATTTGCTTTTATTTGTGTTGTATTCAATAAAGGGTGCTTGAAACAAGTTTTAAATCCTTAAAAATCTCTAAATTTCTAGGATTTTTTCAACTTTATTTCATTTTGCTGAGTCTGCATCGAGTCTGAGTCCCGAGTCGAGTCACCCTCGCCAAGTCCGAGCCAAGTCAGAGTCTCGTTACTATGGCTAGGATAGATCAATGTTGTTTGAAATACAACCTTATTTATGATGAATGTAATTGATGGTTTTAGAGGATACAATATAATAAAATTGGATTTGGCTGTACATTGGATTCTTGAACATGATATGTGACAACAGTGGCAAAATTCATAAATGCTAACAAGTTCATCCCATTGAGTACACCAAGCAATGTTCACTGCTTCTCTATTCATTTAAAAGATCCATGTTTGAGATAGAATAGTTAAAGACACTAACACATGTTAACTCTATTATTTTTGGCAATTAGTCAAATGATTGCTTTATAAACATAAGATGTTTAATTTTCTTGAATTTAATCTCTATGAGTTAGTTTTATATTATTCTCCATAGATTCATTTGATTCTTTTGTAAATGAGAACGTAAGGACATCATGAGAGCCAAAAGAGAAATTTCTTATAATTTTTATGGTTTGTCATTCCACAGATTGTGTTTGTTGCGTTTACTCCAGCTCTTTCATTTGCAAGCTTGGAAAAATCACTGACGTTTGACAATATACTTTCTTGGTAAGTGATGTAATAACATGTCATTTAAATTGATACTTTGATAAAAAGTCGGGTTACTATGGAGAGACCTAGTTACTGTTGTGATAAAATGTGCTTGAGGGAAAAGAAAGAACATTTTAATTTCATCAAATATGCTGGATGCACTATTAATTGATACTTTGATAAAAAGTCAGTTACTATGGAGAGACCTGGTTACTGTTGTGATAAAATGTGCTTGAGGGAAAAGAAAGAACATTTTAATTTCATCAAAAATGTTGGATGCATTATTAATTGTAATTCATTTGCTAAATCTAGTGCATTTAGCTATTTTATTTTCAAATTGTATTCCACATTTACAATTTAAATGGTGTATTTTTCTTTTAATAATATATTTATGTAAGTGAAAATTTTGAAAAGCACTAAACTATATAATACCTTCCTTTTAGTGGTCCATAATAGTTAGTGCATCTACAGAGTTGTGTAGAAAAACTGAAGGAAATACATTTTTCTCTGCCTACATAGGTAGGATTATAGAGTTGTGTACAAAAAGTGAAGGGAATGCATTTTATCTATCTATATAGGTAGGGATAATTAGTATAGATTGATGTGAAAAGTGGAAGTTGATAATCTAAGTTTTTTTAATCCAATTTTAACATCTCTATATTGATTATTTGTAGGTGGTACATGCCTGTTAATATTCTTATTACTTTTTTTATTGGAGGCCTTTTAGGGTGGATTTTAGGAGTGCTTAAAGAGATGTTCAAGGTTGCTTGCAATGTTACAAGGAAGACTGTCTCAGTGGATTCAGTGTAGGATTCAGGTAATTAGAAGTGTTTGCTTTGCCGGTATTCTATTTCTTATTCATAATCAATTCAATCTAATGTATTATGCTATGTTGTGAGTAGAATATTGAACCCGGCAACCTATATATTCTTTGCTTTGGTTGTTCCTATTATTGCATTTGGGGAGAAACTTAATCAACAAACTAGTAAGGCAAAGTGAGAACAACAAATAAACTAACTAGAAAAGAGATTAAAGTAATTATTATTGCTATTTATTCATATCATGTAGTTTTAAGTCAAATTTATTGATCCATGAATAGTGGTTCACAATAATTTTTTTCCTTCCAATAATCTAGAGAGGGATTCTATTCAAGCCCTCACCTTGTAAAGATAAATGTGTAATTTTTATTGTGAATATGTTCAATAGGTTGATCTATGCATTCCATTATAAAAGTATGCAAAAGACTATCTATTAATAGAGTGTAACAAAATAAGCTGACAATTGTGTATTTTCTCAGATGGGTTGTTGGGTTGCCTTATTAAATATCATTGTATCAAGCTACAATGTTGCTGATGCTGCACCTTTTAGTCTTATCACCATTGAATCCATTATTGAGGAACTTCACGATCATATTGTAGATTAGCTTCTACCATAGTCATTGTGTTTTGAAGCCTTAATTTGCATGGAGGGGCATTGTTATGAGGCTTATTGAAGGAAGGGGATAAATGCATTATTCAATAGCCAATATCTTCATGTAAGTACAACCCCAATGGTAGCCTCTCTTAATGAAGACCTATTGTAACAAAAAACACAATTACATTCCTCAGGCTCATCATGCAAGTGGGATCACAGAATAATTTGTAGGGATTGTTGTAGTAATGGAAGGGGTAGTAGATTTGTTTGATGAAAGTGCTTTGGAGTTTTGTAATTTTGAGTTTCATAGCTTTGTTTCATAGAAGCATGACTGAGCAAGTCAAAGGTTGTAATGTTATTCTTCAAAAGAGGGCAATGATGAGTGAAAGCAGTTACAGTCATTATGATGCCTTTAGTGTGTGCAAATGTTATCTCTAGGGTGCAAATGCATGGTTTCCATTATCTCTGAGATACCAAGAATATGAAGGCACAAAGGTGAATTTCTAACAGTGGCAAGATTTCTCAGATTTGAAACACTGCTCAAGGGTCTTGATTTTTGGGGAATTTTGCATTGATTTTGGCAAGGGCAGAATTTAGAAATGAAATTATAAACACACATCAGTTGTTTGCAACAACAGAGGAAAGTTTCTAGATTAGCAAGTTAGTTATTTCCTTCAGTTTGAAAGCTAATTTCAAGGTGTTTGCATCAGTTTATTAGAATTAGAAGCCCTTTCTTCAATGAAAGTTTTTGATGTGAGGATTTCTCTTTATAAAGGATTCTCTTAATACTTTTATTTTTAAGTTCTTTCTTCTTTTTGCTTAGCAAAAAGCTTGTATTGTAACTCTTTTCAAAGAAAATCATTGTAACAGCAAAACTCCTTTCAAAATCAATAAAATGGCTGCAAGGTTCCTTCTTAGTTCTCTTGTTTCATTTTTGCAAGGAGTGTTTTGATGTAGAAATTGTGATTTCATTCAATAATCCTTTGTTATGTCTCATTCATGCAATCTTGGAGTAGGAATCTCATGTTAAATGCAGGTGATATGATGAGTTGTTTTGAGTGGATGTAATTATGAAGAATTTTTTTTCCTTCTAGCAAACAAGAGGACAATGAGAATCTAGAAACATTGAATGTTGAAAACCACACTAAAAAATAATTTAAAATAAATTGTATTTTTTTTAATTCATTTTTTCATATTGTCTCTAGAGAGACAATAGTTGGGATTAAAGACATATTGTCTCTAAACAACTATTGTCTCAAATATATTGTCTCTAAAGAGACAAAAACACTTATGCTTCATATTGTCTTTAGAGAGACAATTTTTAAGATGATTACTTGAGACACTCGCTTAGAGACATTATTTAAGACAATAAGCAATTTTTTTTTATCTCAAGTTGAGATAATTTACTCAAAAATTGTCTCAATTATTGTTTTAAACGACCCCTCTATGTAGTAATGCAAACTCATAACATTATTAGAGGCACAAGATTTTGAACCAAGAGTCAAACCATCATGGTGGAACAATGCATACTACTATTATTTTCATAGAAACAAAGGTCATAGAACAAATGATTGTATGGAATTAAAACATTTGGTGCAAGACTTGATAGATAGACATGAAATATCGATAGGACCTCAAACAAATGCTGATCATGGAGCATTTAAAAACCCTTTACCCAACTATGAAAAAGGAGAATCCTCTTCGACAAACAAAGGGAAGAATGTGAATTATATCTATGATAATACCTATCCTTCACATTGCTGCAGTTGATAATCAAATCAATGACATCAACATCAAGGATAAACAAGGCATTGATGTAACTGATAATAAAATCAATGACATTAAAATTGAGGATAAACAAGACATTATTGCAGCTGATAATCAAATCAATGTCATCAAAATCAATGATAAACAAGACAACATGCCAGTAAATGTGACCACAAGAGCGCAGTCCAAGTTTGTATTGAAAGGAAATACATCTAAAACACCTGTTGCCCCTTCAAATCAATACAATATCATAGACCAATTGCAAAATATTCCAACGCAAATATCCATACTGAAACTTCTTAAAATTTCACCAGCCCATAAGGATATTCTGGAAAAAGCTCTCATAGACACCACAATACCAACTAATTTGGAAGTTTGTCAATTCCAAGCCATGGTGGGACATTTGACTGCACATTGTTGTTTATCATTCTTGGAAAATGATGATGCAACCCTCACTCATCCTCACAACACTCCACTCCATATTGAGGTTTTAATCCTTAAACATCGAGTCAAATGTGTTTTAATAGATAAAGGAGTTGGTCTAAACATATGCACTTTGAATCTTATCCGTGCATTGGGATTTTTAGAAAATGTAATAGATGCCAGGAGAAAGATCACCATAAAAGCTTATGATGATGAAGAAAGATCCTCTCAAGGATTGGTTGTATTGCCAATTCAAGTGGGACTAGTTCAAAAGGATATAATTTGTCAAGTTTTAGACAAGGATTTGACATACAACATTCTCTTGGGTTGACCTTGGATCCATGAAATACAAGCAGTGCCATCAACATATCATCAATGCTTGAAATTCCCTTACAATGGACAAGAGATCACAATTTCAGTAGATTCTAATAGTCCCCAATATTGCAACACTCTCAAGACAGACCAAGATGTTTTTGTACCACACAATATGGAAGCTCTCACTTCTATTTCCTCAAGTAATGAAAGCCAAATAAATTCTTTGTCAAAACTATTTGAGAAAAAGGTCCCATCGAAAGATAAAGGCATTGGTGATTCTATTTCCTCAAGTAATGAAAGCCAACTCAATTCTTTGCCAAAACAACTTGAGGAAAAGATTTAGTTGAAAGATAAAGGCATGGGTTCAAGTATTCTTTTGAGTAGTCCTCATGTCTCTCACAGTTGCTACCTTCTCCAAAATCATATGGACAACCATCAACATCTAGACAACAATCTTCACAACCCATCACGATCTTTGATGGTAAATTTGTAAAAGGAGGTACTCTAGTTGATGAATTTGAGGACAAAGACATTCTAAATTGGCTTTACAAAGATGAAGAAGCATCCCAAGCGGCAACTTCTAGCATACCAACACAACAATATGGTAAAGGGTTCACAATCTTAGAAAAAATGGGATATGAAGGAAAAAGGTCCTATTGGAAAATGAAAAGAAGGTATTGCAGAACCAATTTAGCCTATCACAATCAATGCGAAAGAATAGACATGATTAGAATACAAAGAAGAGACAAAACAATAGACCACTCAACAAATTTGTGAGCGAATCCTCTAATTGCAAGCTAGTTCTAAAACAAACTCAAATGAATATGAATGGGATTCATTGTCTGAAGAATCTTGTGAAGACAAAGAAATCGATGTGATAAAGAAATATGCACCCATACATATGGAGGGACAAAGTTCAGGGTCTAGACCACTTGAATTTGGATCACTACATATCGATGAATCTAGTGAGGATGATCAGACATCGACCGAGATAGATCATTCGAAGGAGAGTAACATTATAGACCTTGAGTTGCTATCAAACACCTTGAAAATGTTTCCATTATGACCCTTACTGCCTTTGATCTTGACCAATCCAATGATTCCTTACCTTTGGTACATCCCGAACTCATTGATTGGGAACAAACCGAGCCTCTTGATATCCCTATCTTTTCAGATGATGATGCCATTGTCAATTTCCATTGTTCAGAAAATCACAAAATGTAAGTTCCACCAATGAATGTCATAACGAAGCTTCAAACCATGGGAATTCCAAATCTCTTAGTTACAAAATAAAGAACACAAAAAATCGATCTAGAATGGTGAAAACCATGAAATGGCGATATTAGATCATGAAAAAGTAAAAAGAAAGAGCGTATCCAATGGTGAAAATCTCTATGAGGCACTGAAGGATGAGAGATTTGACACTCTTCCCAAGCATTATCATGAAATATCTTCAGTATTGGTTGAGCCTACACAATCTATAAACATTGGTATTACAGAAACAACAAAGACCATACACCTAGCGACATCAATGACAGAGCAAGAAAAGCCAAATTTCACCAAATTTTTTGAAGAAAGACAAATCAATTTTGCTTGGTCCTATGCTGACATGTCAGGAATAGATCTGGATCTAATAATGCATCATTTATCCATAGCACCTGGAGTGAATCCAATAAAGCTAAAATTGAGAAAAATGCATCCACACATCGCCCTACTAGTGAAAGCAAAATTAAAGAAATTACTAGATGCAGGGTTCATTCGACCAATCGACTATGCAAAATGGATTTCAAACATTGTACCAGTCTCCAAACCAGACAACAACATCAGAATATGCACATATTTTAGAGATCTTAACAAGGCTTGTTCAAAGGATGACTTTCCTTTTCCAATATAGACATCATTATGGATTTAATAGCAGAACATGCAATGCATGCTATCACTCATGGATGGTTTTTCAAGCTATAATCAGATCAAAATTGTACCAAAGGATCAAGACAAAATAAATTTCACATGCCCAAGGGGTACGGGCATGTGCAGGATCATGGTATGCCAAAAAGTGGCAATGGAGAAAAAAATACGTGTTTCTACGACTCAAAAATGCGAAAATGCTGAGTTAACTTTTTGGGGCTCGGGTGACTACCGAGGTAGAGCAAAAACTTAGATTTAAGAATCGGATATCCGATCCAAATCGGATATCCGATTCAAATCGGATATCTAATTTTGTTGACATATATATATATAAAATTTCGAGCGACCAAAACTCATTTTCACATTTGCATTCGGCTCAACCGCGGCGGGCGCACAGTGGAAAGCGCAAATCAGATATCCGATTTGAAATCCATCTCCAACAGGTAAAATTCTTGATTTTTTATTTGCTCTAATCAAATTTTCAATTAGATTTGTTTAATTTTAGTTGATTTTTTTCAAAATAGGGTTTTTTGGTAGATTTTTTATGAAAAAGTTGAGTTTAGCATGGATTTTGATGAAAATTGAATGTTTGCAATGGATTTTGATGAAAATTGAATGTTTGCAATGGATTTTCACTTAAAAATAGTGTTTTTTATGTATTTGGATTAAAAATTAGAGAATTTTATTAATCTTTGTTAAAAACTAGGGTTTTTGTTGGATTTAAAAAAAAAACTAGGGTATTTTTATACTATTTTCATTTATATTGTCTGATTTTAATTAGATTGATTTGTTTTTATATTTAATCAGGCATTAGCATTAAATTGTTTTGAATCTTGTAGAAAATTTATGAGCTTCATGACCTTGTGTCACTTCACTAATACCCACGTGAGATGTAGTTGTAGACTTATGGCTTCCTATGTTGCAATCATAGCCAATGTTGAGCTTGATTCTTATAACTCTTTCACTCAACGTATAATGTCTACCCAATCCATCTTATATTCCCTCCCTAGTCCTACATTACCCATGTCTTTTTTGTAACCTAACATTTATGTGGACTTGGCATATGTTATTTCTAAGGTCCCCAATGATAATCTAGAATAATTGGATAAAGACCTACAATGAATTCAACAATTCTTAAGCATTGAACCTTTGGATGGAGAAGCAATCCCTCTTTTGGATAGCATTGGGAAGTTGGTAAATGATTAGGAAGGGATAGAAGTGTTACGTAGCCTAGCTAATATAGTAGATTCTAATATTCCTTCGGTAGCTAGTTTCACGAAATTTTTGACTAATGCTCAAAATCCTTTTGGAAAATAAGTTTCCTCTCCCACAATAATGCCTTCTATTCCCAACTTTACACCTCCATTCATAGCATCAATTATGGAATATAACAATGGTTTAAACTCAAGCTTAGGAATTTATAGTGGAAATTATAATAGTTTTGTCCCTTCACCTATAACACCTCCATATTCATCACCCCTCCTAAACATGAAATATAATATCCCACCATTCCTCCATACTATTTCACCATACTTGAAAAACTCTCACAACATGTGGCCCAATGATTTTGTGATAAATCAACTTTTTTATTTAAAGCATGAGATTATTACAACAACAAATTTCAAACTTAAACCAAAATCAAACCAATAGTAAACATCCAAAATACCTTACACATAGTTCATTAATGTTCACTATTTTAAATACACCTATACTACAAAACATTGAAATACCTCGCTTTGGAAATTACAATGGTAAAAAATATCCTAATAACCATTTTGTTAGTTTTACTACCTTGTGTAGAGACTTTTATTTTGAAGATTCACTCACTTAATTGAAACTCTTTTCCTAGATCATTGAATATAGCGGCCTTGGATTGGTTTTGTTCATTTGTCAAACAATCATTACCTCCTTTACACAACTCATTAATGATTTCCTCCAACACTTTCAAAGTGAACATCAGTCCCTCAGGTTACATTAACAAATTTAGTTCATTGTAATCAAGGACTGAGAAAATAAAAACATGAAATGATACTAATCCCTTTGTGCAGAAATTCTCCTATAATAGTCTTCAAGATGTTGACATTCAAAAAGGGTGTTTTATAGGTAACCCCACAACCCTAGTATTCAGGCCAAGTACTAATGAAATATCCATCCTTAACACATTTTTGTATAACCCTTCATGATTATCGAATATCGATTAGTTGGTATGAAGGTACCCCTTCATAGGCTCCTATTGGTCAATCATATAAGTCATGCCTCAAAACAACTATTAATCATTTAAAAAGAAAAACAAAATATTCATTACTTGATAAACATTCATGTCAAACTGCTCATAATATTGAGACAGAAGTAACTACTATAAACATAACTCTAGATATAAATTTAAGCCATGAGATAGGAAATTTTCATAGTTGTTTGATTCTCTCCATGTGATCATGTTGCAATTGTTAAACAAGAATATGATTCAACTTCCTCCAATTAGTCATATTCAAACAATTAAACCTTTACCACCAAACTTTAATGCAAAAACATT
>VDFB02281492.1:399410045-399631020 GCA_007258455.2 Sequoia sempervirens
TGAAGAAAATCGATTTTGCAATATAAAATTTAATACTTGGAAATAAATTCCCAAATTTTGTGAAAGGTGGCGCCCTCAGATAACTAAAGTATGGCCAAAGTACCCAGAACAAAATAAAATTTACTTCAGAAGTTATGAACAAAACTCAGCTTCAGCTGTGTAAAAACCAGGAACTTCAAAACTGTAGAATTCTCCAAAATTCACAACCTTAGTTGCTCAATCTGCTAGTCTGATGTGAGAAGCAGCAATATTCCAACTAGGTGTTGTATTTCAAACACGAAATTGGGAAGGGGCTAGGAGGTAGCATCCTCGAAGCAATAGCAAAATGTCCATAGTCATTTTGACAGCATAACAGTAATGTAATTGATGGATAACCAATGCTGGAGTCATGTCTTCATTTTATAAGAAATGAGAAACTCTTCAACTTCCTCAATTGGCACGCCAAAAGACAACCATTTGAATTCTCCTTATTTTCAAATTTCATAAAATATATTCCTCATAAAGTGGCGTCCACTTTCCTCCAAGCATAAAATCAAAAATATAAAATATTATTATCACCTTATGACAAGGCGTACCCTTCAAGTCCCCTTTTTAAAACAACTTGCAAGTTGTATCCTTAGGCCAAGGGGGTCAATTGAAAAATATAACACTTATGCCAATACTTAGTAGATTTCAACAAATTAAGCTTTGAGAGGAAGATATTGAAACAACCAATAATATGCTCACTGAAGAGAAGACTGAAGACAACCAACTGCATACTGCCACAACCATCATTTACTAAAAATAGTAAATAAAATGAAATGCTACAAAAGCCAAGCCCATGAAACCCTAATTTCCACCTCATTCCAGTCTACGGGTTCCGGAATAGACTGAAGAATGCCAATGTTGATCACTGATGAGAAGGGGACATTACAGTCCGCCCTCCTCGAAATTGCTTGTCCCCAAGCAACTGCAAAGATGGATGCAACAAAATCTGTTCACCTTCCCACGTAGCATCTTCAATAGGCAAATTCCTCCATCTCACCAAATATTCTTTGATTGTCCTTCTTCTCAAAGAACGTTCTCCAGTGTCAAGGATCTCTTCTGGAATCAACACTAAATGACCTTCCTCATCCAATGGAGGTAATTCTGATGTAGCCACCACATTGTGTCCAATTGCCTTCTTGAGGCGAGACACATGAAAAACATTATGTATTTTGCTTTCAGTTGGAAGTTCCAACTCATAAGCAACTTCACCAATCCTTTTGGTGATTTTGAAAGGACCATAAAAGCGTGGCTTTAACTTTTCTGCACCACTCTTCTTGAGAGAAGATTGTCTATATGGCTGAAGCCTCAAATAGACCATGTCCCCAACTTCAAAAGACCTTTCCACACGCTGCTGATCAGCGTATAACTTCTGCTGATTCTGAGCTTGTTGCAGATTTTCCTTAAGAGTCTTCAAGATGTCCTGGCTTTGTTGCAACATATCCAAAGCCTGTGGGGCTCTACTATCACCAAACACTAGATCAACAAAGTTAGTAGCCTCATAACCATAAAGAGCCTTAAAAGGAGACATCTTAATTGACATGTGATAAGAAGAGTTGTAACAATACTCTCCTCAATGAAGCCATTTAATCCAAGCTCGCTGCTGTCCTGAAACATAGTTCCTTAGGTAGCCCTCTAACCACTTGTTAACAATTTCTGATTGCCCATCTGTTTGTGGGTGATAACTTGTGCTTGGAGTAAGCACTGTCCCACTCAATCTGGAGATCTCCTGCCAAAAAACACTTAGGAACTTGCTGTCCCTATCACTGACAATTGTTTTAGGCAACCCATGCAAGCGGAACACCTCTCTAAAAAACAACTCAGCCACTTGAGCTGCTGTAAATGAAGTGGTAACAGCAAAGAAATGAGCAAATTTCGTTAGTCTATCAACCACAACAAATATACAGTCACGTCCTTGCACCTTGGGCAACCCCGTGATAAAATCCATGGCAATACTTTCCCACTTCTGATTTGGAATAGGCAAGGGCTGAAGTAAACCAGCAGGAAAAGAGTGTTCATTTTTATTCCTTTGACAAGTAGGACACTCTCTAATGTAATTCAAGACTTCATCTTTCAAACCTTTCCAAGTGAATCGTTCACGAATCTGCTTGTAAGTCTTGAAAATCCCTTGATGACCAGCAAGGGGAACATCATGAAAAGCTTGTAGAATCTTTTTCTTAAGCTTAGATTCTTGTACTAAAAAGATTCTATCTTTATAATAAATTAATCCATCAACCAACTTATACCTTCCATCAACCAATTGACCTTCTAACAAGCTGGTTGCAAACTGATTTTTAACATAATCAGCAGCAATTAATTCTTTCCAATCTGCTGATAACTCACAAATTGACTGCAAATGAGGCCTTCTAGAAAGTGCATCAGCAACTATATTATTTTTTCCTTTGACATATTCAATGTCAAAGTCATATGCTTGGAGTTTACTTACCCATTTTTGCTGCCTTTCATTCAATTCCTTTTGGCGCATGAAATGTTTAAGACTGTTGTGATCAGTCTTAACAACAAATTTACTTCCCACCAAGTATTGACGGAATTTAGACAAAGCATGCATGATAGCAAGCATCTCTTTGTCATAAATAGAGTAAGTTTTTTCTGCCCCTCTCAACTTTCTACTCTCGAAGACAATAGGATGTTTGTCTTGCATTAGGACAGCTCCAACTCCTTCTCCTGAAGCATCACATTGTAATTCAAAAGGTTTTGAGAAATCCGGAAGTGCCAATACTGGACACGAACTCATGATTTGTTTAAACTTATCAAAAACCTCTTGTGCTTGCTTAGTCCAAAGAAAAGCTCCTTTCTTTGTAAGATCTGTCAAAGGTGCAGCTTGATGAGAATAACCTTTTACAAATCTTCTATAGAATCCACATAACCCTAAAAAACCTCTCAAATGAGAAATAGTCTTAGGAGTTGGCCAATCAAGAATGGCCCTTATCTTCTCTGGATCCACTTTCACACCCTTTGAGCTGATAATGTGGCCAAGGTATAAAAGTTCTTCCATCCCAAACTCACACTTTGACTCTTTGGCGAATAGACATTCCGCCTCTAAAATGGTAAGCACTTCTTCCAAATGCTTAAGGTGCTCTTCCCAAGACTTACTGAATATGAGAATATCGTCGAAGAAGATGAGCACAAACTTCCTCAACTGCTGTCTAAAAATCTTGTTCATACAAGATTGGAATGTGGCTGGAGCATTTGTCAAACCAAAAGGCATGACAAGAAATTCAAAATGCCCAAAGTGGCATCTAAATGCTGTCTTTTCTATATCCTCCTCCCTCATTCTGATTTGGTGATATCCTGAACGAAGATCAATCTTTGAGAAGAACATTGCCCCATGGAGCTCATCAATAAGCTCATCAATCCTAGGGATAGGATATCTATTCTTGATGGTTTTCTGATTTAATGCGCGATAGTCAACACACATACGCATTGTACCATCTTTCTTTTTGACCAGCACTACTGCTGAGGCAAATGGACTCTTGCTTGGTCTAATAAAACCACTTTCCAACAGCTCCTTGATGGCCTTTTCAATTTCATCTTTCTGCCTCTTTGGATAGCGGTAAGGTGTAGTAATGACTGGTTTTGCTCCTTCTAATTCAATCACATGTTCAGAACCTCTTTCAGGAGGTCTTCCAGGAGGTAAGCTTCCAAAGACTTTACTTTTCTTTGAAAGTAAGGCTTGAATATCAGGATGATATTGCCTTTTTTCCTCAACCGGATCAGCTGGTAAAACCATACATTCAGCAGCCCATTCAACTTGATCATGGCGGATCAGCCTTTCCATCCTTTTCAAAGACACAATTCGAGGGCCTCCATTTGACATCCCTCTTAAAACAACCTTCTTTCCATTAGACTGAAATTTCAGCTCCATGGTTTGCAAATTCAATGTGATCTCACCAAGAGATCGCAGCCATTGTATGCCCAACACAACATCAGTGTCTCCTATACCCACCACATAAAAATCATCCTTAATTTCATGATTCCCTAATTGCAAAGATAGATTAGGGATTCTCCTTGTGCAAGACATAGTGAAACCATCCGCAACCATTACTTTGAAACCATCAAAATTTTCAGTCTTTAAACCTTTTCTAGCAACTAGCCCTTCATCAATAAAATTGTGAGTTGCTCCAGTATCAATTAGGGCAACTATCCTTTGTGAATTTACCACTCCATGAACCCTAAAAGATTCATTCTTTTGAAAACTGGATAGTTGTGCAAAAGCACTACTATCTCCAACCTCTTCGGACTTGTCTTCTTGAACTTCTTCACCTTCACTACTTGCTGATTCGTATTGCTGATCAGACGAATCAGATTCTGATCCATAATCAGAATAGCCCTCCATTTGAACTACTTTGCCTCTTCCATAGCAACGGTGGCCTTTCACCCAAGGCTCACGACAAGTGAAGCAAACTCCATCCTTTCTAAGCTGTTCTTTGAGTTCTTCGGACAGCCTTGGTGGAAACTTCTTGGGCAGATTTGAAGATGGCTTTTTATCCTTCTTATGGCTGAATGTTCTTGAGTGAAATTTAGGTCTTGGGGCTGCCAATTCCATGCTCCTAGCTTTCTTGATAGCTTCATCCAATGTTGGAGGATCAAATGCTTTGACCCAACCCTTCAAAGGCTCCATTAAACCTTCAGCAAAAAGGACAACAAGTCTTCTTTCAGTAATGTTGGGCACCATTACTGATAACCTCTGAAAATCAGCCACATAATTCTCTAAAGATCCTTGCTGTTTCAACTGTGCCAATTCTCTAAACTTCAATTCCGGATCTTTGGTGTCAAATCTCTCAATCAGCTTATTTGTAAACTCTCCATAAGTGCGAATAAGGTTGTGGCCAAGAGTGACCAAACCGTGAGTCCACCATTCATGAGCTATGCCATCTAAGTGTAAGGTAGCAAATTTGATAGCATCTTCTTCCGGCATAGGTCTAAGGGAGAGGTAGTTATCTAACTTTTGCACCCATGACCTGGCTGTACACTTGTTACCACCATCAAAATGTTCCATAGTGATCTTTCCCAAAGCTTGGTAAAAATCATTTCTAGGGCCTGCAGGAGGACGTTGATCATTTCTTCCACCATTTCTCCGACTCCTTTGATTCATGAATTGATCAAAGGTCCATGCTCCTCTCAAGTCAAGAGGTAAAGACACATACTCCATATAGGCTTGACGAGCATCATCAGCAAAGTTTGGAGTAGCCTCAACTGGTTGTTGCTCTTCCCTTGGTGTGAAAACAGGAAAGAGGGGTCTAGAGGATGACCCACTATGAATTGTAGTATGCTGACCTACAATTCTGTCCCTAGTATTCACCTCAAGACTGCCAATATTATTATTTCCATTCACTCCACTATTTTCTCCAGCTGAGTTATTTTGGGGCTGAATAATACTCTGAGCTGCTTGCTGATCCAACTTGGATAATAAACGGGACATCATGTCTATCATCCCGTCAAACTTTTTTTCCACTCTATCCCTTTCTTCATTATCTCTTCTTACTGAATCTGACATTATTACTGTTGTGTGATCAACCACTTCCACTGAATTATCTGAACCTTCCACTGTTTTACCAAGGTCTCTTAGAACTTCTGAGAAGGTATCTGCCTCTGGAACGGGCGGAAACTGATGCTGATTTCTGGCCTGACTTCTGGTGTATGGTCTAGTGTCTTTTTCACTCATCAGTTAACTACTGCAATCTGCCACAGGATGGCAGGGTCTTCTGCTCTGATACCACTGAAATATGCTAACCAATTTTTTCGAAGAAAGAATCACAAATAACCAGCAATAGATGATTGGATTAGCGTTAGCCTCAATTACAAATCTGAACTTGAATGGAAGATAATAAACTTGAACTGAAGAAGCTGAACTTGAATAGAAGAACTACTCAACGTCAAGAATGTGCACTCAAGATCCCACTGAGGGCGAGGTGCTAACATATGACGGAGTCTAAGAAATTGAAATTATGAACTATTAGGCGGATAACCAGCCATGAGAAAACAATTCCACGCTACCACCAAACAGTGGGGGGAAAAGATTACAAAATAAGCAATTCATCCGCTGCGGCGGGCATCCACAATGCTGTGGGGATTCACCACTATGAGTGGGTATGAGATATTACAATCAAATTAACCTCACTGGCGGTAAACCATCCAGGGGACTTATGTGAGAAGAAACAGAAAGAAATTGCAGTCAATTAAACTGGAACAGTACTACTGTTTACAGTTTGTACAATGTGGAATAAACTGCAAATTACATAGGCAATATAGAATTCTTCATACAAAAGATTAAGAGATGATTTGCAATGGTATTTTAACCCTCTAACAGCTGCTAATAAGTCAGAAATCAGAACTTCAACAAACTGATGCAAAAACAGTAAACTGGAAATTTCAATCTGCAACTGTGAGAATCAATGAAAATATCATAACTCACTCAAATCTTCTCCGAATGGCGTGAAACAAGTTGCAAATGCACCTTACAAGTATGGCGCCCAAGTTAGACTCCAGAAACAGCCTCCAAATACTCTAGTTTATTTGGCACGAATCCCAAGGCATCATCAAATGGTACGGCCCATGAAGAAAATCGATTTTGCAATATAAAATTTAATACTTGGAAATAAATTCCCAAATTTTGTGAAAGGTGGCGCCCTCAGATAACTAAAGTATGGCCAAAGTACCCAGAACAAAATAAAATTTACTTCAGAAGTTATGAACAAAACTCAGCTTCAGCTGTGTAAAAACCAGGAACTTCAAAACTGTAGAATTCTCCAAAATTCACAACCTTTGTTGCTCAATCTGCTAGTCTGATGTGAGAAGCAGCAATATTCCAACTAGGTGTTGTATTTCAAACACGAAATTGGGAAGGGGCTAGGAGGTAGCATCCTCGAAGCAATAGCAAAATGTCCATAGTCATTTTGACAGCATAACAGTAATGTAATTGATGGATATCCAATGCTGGAGTCATGTCTTCATTTTATAAGAAATGAGAAACTCTTCAACTTCCTCAATTGGCACGCCAAAAGACAACCATTTGAATTCTCCTTATTTTCAAATTTCATAAAAATATATTCCTCATAAAGTGGCGTCCACTTTCCTCCAAGCATAAATTCAAAAATATAAAATATTAATATCACCTTATGACAAGGCGTACCCTTCAAGTCCCCTTTTTAAAACAACTTGCAAGTTGTATCCTTAGGCCAAGGGGTCAATTGAAAAATATAACACTTATGCCAATACTTAGTAAATTTCAACAAATTAAGCTTGAGAGGAAGATATTGAAACAACCAATAATATGCTCACTGAAGAGAAGACTGAAGACAACCAACTGCATACTGCCACAACCATCATTTACTAAAAATAGTAAATAAAATGAAATGCTACAAAAGCCAAGCCCATGAAACCCTAATTTCCACCTCATTCCAGTCTACGGGTTCCGGAATAGACTGAAGAATGCCAATGCTGATCACTGATGAGAAGGGGACATTACAACTACCTTGATGCGGGAGAGAGGTTTGGTGAGAATGTCTGCAGTTTGATCATTTGTACTAACATACTCCAGCTGGATCACTTTCCTTTCCACCATGTCTCTAACATAATGATAGGGGATCTCAATGTGCTTAGATCTATCATGGAACACAGGATTTACAGAGAGTTTGATGCAACTCTGATTGTCACAATGAATGATTGTAGGATTTAAGGGTTCACCAAAGAGTCCCACAATCAACTTACGAAGCCATACTGCTTCTCTTGCTCCCATTGAGGCTGCAATGTATTCTGCTTCTGTTGAGCTCTGTGCAACTGAAGATTGTTTTCTGCAAATCCAGGAGATCATAGCTGATCCTAAACTGAAGCAACATCCTGATGTGCTTTTTCGATCGGTTACACTTCCAGCCCAATCTGAATCAGAGTACCCATGTAGATCTAGATGAACTTTCTTGTAGAGAAGACCATATCCAATAGTGCCTTGAAGATATCTAAAAATATGTTTCACTGCCATTAAGTGAATTTCCTTTGGTTCACACATGAACTGACTGAGAACATTCACCGCATAGCAAATATCACGTCTGGTGTTAACCAGATACATCAAGGATCCAATCATCTGTCTGTAAAGGGTTGGATCTGCGCACTTGGATTCTGCTGCTGCTTCTTTCAACTTGTGAAGGTTGGTTTCCATAGGTGTAGACATCGGTCTACAGTCTAACATTCCAAATTTCTTGAGGATATCAATAGTATACTTTCCTTGGTTTAGAATGATGCCCTCTGATTTCTGCCATACTTCTAAACCTAGAAAGTAGTGTAAAATGCCCAAGTCTTTCATGTCAAATTCAGCAATTAGATCCTGGTTCCCTTGAGCAATAAGGTGATCTTCTCCTGTTATCAATAGGTCATCAACATATAAAATAATTATCAGCATATCTCCATTGATTATCTTGAATTAGAGGTTGGAGTCAGCATCATTCTTTGAAAATCCTAATCCCAAGAGATAGCTGTCAATTCTTTCATACCAAACCCTGGGAGCCTATTTAAGTCCATAGAGGGCTTTCTTCAATCTGCATACATGTGAGTCAGATTTATGTATCACAAAGCCTTCGGGCTGTTCCAAATAGACTTCCTCTTCAATGGTTCCATTTAGGAAGGCAGTTTTCACATCCATTTGATGGATCTTCCAACCTTTAGTTGCTGCAATGGCTAACACTGCTCTCACTGATGTGTAACGGGCAACAGGTGCAAATGTTTCTTCGTAATCAATACCTTCCTTTTGAGAAAAACCTCTTGCCACAAAACGTGCTTTATATTTTTCTATACTACCATCAGCAGCATGCTTGATTTTGAAGAGCCATTTGGAAGAGACAACAGATTTCTCTTTAGGTCTAGGCACTATAACCCATACATCATTCTTAAGAATAGATTGGTATTCCTCAGTCATTGCATCCTTCCATGCTTGATGTTGGAGGGCTTCTGTAACACTGTCAGGTTCTGAGTTTAAGATGTTGTTTATTAGAGCAACATAGCCAGAGAAACGTTTGGGTCTTTTACTCTCCCTGAACGTTCCTTTGGGTGCTGCATGAACCTCAGCTTCTTTGAGCATCTTCCTGGCCCAAAGTGGTCTCTTTCTGTTATTGTCATTTGAATTCTCACTTGATGGAAGTTCGTGTGACATTTCCTCAGAATGCTCCCTCTGAATCTCAGAATCAGGTTCCATCTCAGGTACTCTAGGGGAAAGGGTTTCTATCTCAGAGGAGCTTCTTGCCCTTTTGAATGCAATGTCTTCTTCAAAGATGACATCTCGACTCAACTCAATTTGATTCTGCCCGGGAATGTAAATCCTGTACGCTTTGAAATTTTCACTATAACCCATAAACACCCCCTTCTTTCCAGAAGGTTCTAGTTTGAATCTCTTCTCTTTAGGTACATGAATATAGACAGGACAGCCAAAGATCCTAAAATGACTGATGTCAGGTTTCACGCCGGTAAAGGATTCTTCAGGAGTTTTGTTATCAAGATGGGAATGAGGACATCTATTTTGAATATAGACAATAGCCCTAGACGCTTCTGCCCAGAAAGAAGTATCAATGTTTTGGTCAAGTAGCATTGCTTTAGCAGCTTCTACAATGGTTTTGTTTTTCCTTTCAGCAACCCCATTTTGTTGGGGATTGTAGGCAACTGTGAACTCCCTCTTAATTCCAGCTTCTAGGCAAAATTCCTTAAAAATCTGAGAGGTATTCTTTCCCATTGTTTGTCCTTAAGGTTTTTATTTTCTTTCCGGAGAAATTTTCAGAAAGGGCTTTGAACTCTTTGAACTTTTTGAGGATTTCTATTGATTCTTTACACTTAAGGAAATAGATCCAGGTTTTCCTAGAGAAGTCATCTACAAATATGACATAGTAAAGAAATCCTGCCTTAGAGGGTACAGACATGGGTCCACATAAGTTTGAGTGAACCAGATCTAACACATTAAGAGTTTTGCTCAAACTAGAGGGAAAGGATCCCTTTGAATTCTTCCCTAAGGCACAACCTTTGCAAGTTCCTTCATGAGATGGTTTTAACTTAGGTAAGCCTGATACAGGTTTTTCCACAAAAGGTAGGGCACGGAAATGAAGGTGACCTAATCTTCTATTCCAAATCTCATTTGAATCAAAGGTGTCAAGGGTAAGGGCTTGATTAACTTCAGTGCATAGTTTATAAAGGTACCCTTGTCTTACGCCTATGGTTAGGGCTTTCTTGATAGTTGAGTTTTTAGGCCAAGCAAGAACTTTTCCATCTATAAAGGTAACTCTATAACCATTGTCTTCAAGGGCAGAGATGGATATAAGATTCCTCTTTATACCAGTGAAATATGCTAACCAATTTTTTCGATGAAGTAACACAACATAACCAGCACTTAACCAACTTGATTAGCGTTAGCTCCAAATAGAAAACCAAACTTGAAAAGAACTCACACCAAGAATGCACACTCAATCCCAATGAGGAATAGGTGTTGTCATATGGTGGAGGAGCTAAATGAAAAATACTTGAAAGAAACTACTCAACGTCAAGAATGTGCACTCAAGATCCCACTGAGGGCGAGGTGCTAACATATGACGGAGTGTTGAATTGAAACTAGAAATGAATAGGCGGATAACCAGCCATGAAGAGCATTTCCACACTACCACCAAACAGTGGGGGGAAAAGATTACAATTAAAACAATTCGTCCGCTGCGGCGGGCATCCACAGAGTTGTGGGGATTCACCACTTGAGAGTGGGTACAAGAGTAATACAAATCCAATTATCCACACTGGCGGTAAACCATCCAGGGGTACTAATGTGAAATTAAAGAAAGAATTGCAGCAATAAAGGACTGGAACAGTACTACTGTTTACAGTCTTACAATATGGAAAAAGAGCTGCAAATTACATGAAAATTACAATAGATTCAATGTACCATGATACTGGATGATTCCATGTTAGACATCAACAATAAATGATGAAGAAAGGACTGAAGATTCAAACTTAAACAAGTCTGATGTAAAATAACAATTCTGGAAATTCTGATCAGCAACTGTGAAATTCAAAGAAATATTCACAACTCACTCAAAATACCTCCGTTTTGTGTGAAACGAAAACCAATGAGCTGCTGGAAGATAGGCGCCCAACATTAGATGAAGAAACAGCAACAAAAACTCGTAATTTAATTCTTACACGAATCCCAATGCAGCAAGAATGGTACGGCCTTCATGAGGGGCGATTTTGACAAGTAAAAATCAACAACTCAAAATTAAAATCTGAAACTCTCCAAAGATGGTCGCCTTGGGTGTAGGAATGGATTGGAAAAGTACCCACAAGCAAATTAAATTCACACAAAAAGCTGTATGCAAAAACCACTTTCAGCTGTGACTGCATCAGCAACTTCAAAACTGGAAATATCATTAAAAACTTCAACTGTTGAGCTCAATCTGCTAGTCTGGATGAGAAGCAGCAATGAAAACCAACTAGGTGTTGTATTTCAAACACGAAATTGGATTGAAACTAGGAGGTAAGCATCCCTCGAAGTAAAAACCAAGTTGTCATTTCGACAGCATAACATTAGCATAAATTCATAGATAATCAGCTCTTCAAACAGCAGCAATATATAAGCTTTTGTTGGCAAATGAAGCAACAAGAACTCTTCAAATTCCAAGAAGTTGAATCACTTCAACTTCCAAAAGGACGCCACCTTTTTGCCTTTTACTTTTTGAAATAATAAAATATCATTCAACTTCCCCTTTAGGCATCCATTTCATATTGCAACAATAAAGCATTTATTAAATAATTAAATGCTCACTTGACCCCTTTATGTCCCCTTCTTTAAAACAACTTGAAGTCATCAAGCCTAGGCATGGGGTACAACTTCAAGACATGAAAATTGACTAAGTCTGAAACTTCAGTCCAAGGAGATAACCAAAACAATGCCCAAGCTGCAACTGATGAATTGCTAAAATAGCAAACCGACAAATGCCAAATAAACCAAGTTGATGATGATGCTTCGCCAAAATGAACTTACTAAAAATAGCAAATGCCAAAAATAGTAAGTTAACTTCAAAACCATCGAGCGACGAAGTTGGAAGCAAGACTTAATGAAAGTGACAACCGAACCCGCCAAAATTAGTATTTACTAAAAATAGTAAATACCTAGAAATGCCACAAACCTCCAAGCAAGGAAACCCTAATTTCACTTTTGATCAACCTACGGATTTCCGAAAATAGGCTATCAGTCAAAGAAGAGCGTATGGCCAAAATGGGGACATTACAACCAGGTACAAACAAGACTTCAGTGAGTTGAAGAGAAAGCCCAGATTTCAACTTGATGGAGCAAGTTCCAACCCCTCTTACTGGGTGTGCTGAATCATCCTCGATGGTTACTTCTTCATCAATCCTTTCGGTCAAAGTATCTAAGTGTTCTCTGAATCCTGTGATATGTCTAGAGGCACCACTGTCAATCACCCAGTTGAGAGTGTGGTCGGATACTTGACTAGATAGGGCTGAATAGAACACAAAGTTCTCAGGTTCATGATCTTAATTTGACTTTCCTACTTTAGCAAAGGAAGTTTGTTGTTTAGTCCTATCAGGGCACTTCATTGCATAGTGACCATATTGATCACATCTAAAGCATTGTACTTGAGAGATATCTTTCTTCTTATGAGATCCCTTTCCATTGTAATTTCTCTTTCTTTTGGAAGACCCTTTCTTGAAGGATTTTTTCTTACTCTGTTTATTAGATGTTGAGTTGAGTGCAAGAATGTCTTCATCTATGTTCTTTTGTTTATTCTCTTTAGAGGAGAGTCTGGATTCTTCTTGAAGACAGTCAGATCTTAGCCTATCAAACTTAGGGAGTTTAGATCTTGCACTTGCACCTTGAACAAAGGACTCCCAAGAGTTTGGAAGACCTCCTAGAGCAATTAGAGTTAACTCTTTGCTGTCAATCTGATATCCAATGGTGGATAATTGATCCCTCAGTTCAATAATCCTCATGAAGTATGCATTAATGGACTCTCCTTTGTTTATTTGAACATTGTTGATTTGCCTTTTCAAAGCAAGAGTCCTACAGGTGTTGTTGATCTCATAGGTACTCTCAAGAGATTTGAACATGAGGTAGGTAGTTTCATGTTTTGCTAGGATAGGTACTATATGATCCCTAACTGCATCTACTAGAATTTTCATGGTCTTCTCATTTTTTTCAATCCATTGAGTTTTCTCAGATTCAGTTTCAGGTTCCTTATTTTCTCTCACAAGTGAGTCAAGCTTATTCTCTCTAAGGATCATCATAATCCTAAATTTCCAAGATGTGAAGTTGTCTGCTCCTGCAAGACGATCTTCAAATCTGATTACACTAGCCATGATGAAAGGTGAAGATTTCAAACCTATTAGAAGTCTGAAAACTAAATTTGATTTGAATCTGCACAACCTGGCTCTGATACCACGTAAATGTAATCAAATCCTATCAGACCTAGGAACCTAAGGCAAACTTATATAACTGAGAGAAGGAGAACTATACAGAATTTCAAGTACAGAAAAGCGATTTCCAGAATTTTATATTGTAATACAAATGTGCTGATTGCAGAACATTAATTGATTTCTATGTTTGCAAATCACCAAGGAACCGCCATAAATATGAGGAAGGAAACTCACATTTAAGAGACACGTCCTATGGTAGGACGTGTCTCCACAAGTGGAGGCACGTCCAACCATGGGACGTGATCTTTGAATCGCGTCTAAAGATAACTTCGAATGTTATCTAAAGTTAATCCTTAACACAAACAAACTAATCTGAAGATGGCGGATGCAATAAGATACGTATTAATTAGTTCCAGAATATACAAAAATCTAGATTCGAATTTATATGAAGGCTCATAGAATTCGATTTATAATATTTCTGAAAGATAATTAAATACAAGTGATAATATTGATCAAGTAGGAATGACGATGATGCTTCCAGCAATTGTCATTCCTATCTGACCGATGCTATCATTCATCAACACTATCTATTCAACGAGCCCAGCCGTCAGCCTTCGGGATTTGGCAAACGCTCGTACGTGCGAGGTCTTTGGCGAAATACTGAAAAGCGAAGACAACTCAGAAAATGGCTAAGTCTGGTCGTTTATTCCATCTTGGGAAAGGCGCCTTTCTATTTGAGGTCTTAGAAGCAATTTTCTTGCTTCGTCATCTCCAGAGATGTCTCTTGTAGGTCCTTCTGGCTATGCATCGAAACGGACAGTGCTTGAATCGGGTCATCCCAACTCCAGATATCAGAGATCAAAGTAGGACATCTGGTTGAGAGTTGCACTTTAGTCAAAATGGTGTTCGTGCCTCTTCAAGCTAGGGGCGCTTTTACTTTAAAGGTCCTTAATGCACTTTTCAGATGCCTTGCGTATGTCCGTTGGATGCGAAATACCTCTAGTCACGCAATGAGCTTGGTTGCCTGTCAGTAGGGTTCACCGTTCGTCGTCAGCAGCCATTTGAAGCGTCAAATGGCAGTTTCGAGAAATGGTTTAAGTCCGACTCCTAAAAATCAATTTAATCAAGGGCGCCTAATTCTTTGGGGTGTTAAATGATGGATTTTGCAGTGATGACTCCCAGCAGACATTTCTTCCTTGCTCTGCAGGCTTTGCAATGAATTTACTAATTTAGTCTCAGCATCATCTGGTCACCTGGGAATCAGTGTCGAAGATGGCCAATTGTAACTTTGTAGTCAGCTACAAAGTAGGAAGTTAATAAAAAATGTGATATCTTGAGCAAATGGACGCCTATGAGGTCAAATAAGGACTTTTTGAAATCAGTGAAGTTCGCCGGTGAATCCAAGTGCTTTACTTGGTTTGTCAACTGATTTTAAATAATATTTAATATTTATTTTTGCATATTTTAGCATTAAATGGCGATTTTCTAAAATTGGCGGCTATTGCATAATGAATATTTGATTATTATTTAAATTTCGAACTTCAAGATAGTATCAGTGTAACTGGAAGGGGTCCAATCAGAATCATTCTATTTCAGTTGAGGTTTTAAATCTTGCAGTCAACATTATGGTGCGATTTTGCTCTATTAATTCAAGCGTGGCGTCATATTTCATTCACACAGCTTGAGCAAATTCCTAATTCTTTAGAGCAAAGGAAAATTTCCTTCAGAGTTGGGGGAATTTCTCATCAGCAATCATTGGTGAAGACATCAAAACACTTTCTTTGTAGGTACAAGTCAGAATTATCAACGAATTTCAAGGCAGAGTGGCAATTTTGGTAGAGGAAAACATCAAAAAACGTCTTTCTTCTCAAATTCTTCTATTTCTCGTCTTAAATTCATTCGCATGATTGAAGAATTGGCAGATTTTGACAAAACAAATCATCTGGGTTGATTCAGAATAGCTTCCTCGAGAAAACCCATGTGCCAGAATTTTTCAGGAAAATTTACTCCAAAGCGTCAGTTCTTGAGGCTCTAATTTTCTCAACTGAAAATTCCTTGCATGGTCGAGTAAAAGTCAAATTTTCGCATTTTTGACGTTTTGGGTTGTCTTAGAATCTTTTTCTGGACAAAACCCATATCTCAGATTTTTTTGTGAAAATTGCCCTTCGATAGGCTATTTTTAGTTTTCCAGAAAAGTTGTCAGAATATAACCATGTTCACAGTCAACAGGCAAGTTTTTCAGAGTGCAGTTCACACAGACTGAATTCAAGACCAAATCGGTCTTAATTCATGATTTCGTAAGAAAAGCTGAGACCGAATTGTATCAAGTGCTTTCAGAGGGTTGATAGGTGTAGTTACTCAAATCCATATGGTTGCATGCCTCGTATGGCCGATTGTCTTCCAAAGTTGGTTTAGAGGGTTGATACCGTTGGAATTTTGCATGTGTAGCAAGTTCATTTGCATTTCTCACAACCAGAGTGTGCGTAGTCAAGCTTCGCAGTTTTGTCATGCAACACTCTTTCATTAAGGAAAAGCGTCAGAGACATCAAGTTGCAGAAGAGATAGTGGTTATCACTTCAGTTACGAAGCCGCCAAAGTTACCATTCAGTGAAATGCTAGTTTGAGTCTGCAAAGATTTCCAAGATTGCTCAAGTTGCTGACCTTTAGACTGTGATGCAATTAACAATCTTGTTGAGGGATTGGTTGCTCGAGATCACGGCTAGTGGACTTCAGTTCCCACCTCTCAGGATAGACATTACACACAGGAGTTAAACTTGGTGTTACCTTTTCAAGTTAACTCGATGTCTCATCTCATGCATGTCTATTCTGGGATTATCTTTATTCACTTGGAGTTGCATTTAGGGTTTACGTTAACTGATGGTAGTGTTCCAGTTAACTTGCTTTCAATAAGGACGTGCATGCTTGCACATTGTCCATTTTTAGATTACATGTTTCGGTTAACTGATGGTAGTTTTCCAGTTAACTGTATAGTTTACTTTATTAGGGTTTAGCAATAAATCTTGCATGCATTGCAAGACTGTAGTTGACTCAAGGTGATTTTAGGGTTCCCTACACCTTTTGATGTCTATAAATAAGAGCTTTTGCTCATTTGTACATAACTTTTGCACGAGAGAGAAATATATGCTGTGCCTACCTTGCCCTCAATATTGCTCGTTTGTATCTGTTCATGCGTTTTTGTTGTTATAATGAATTGTTATGCCACATAGGGTTTCATGCAATTATAATGGTGAATTCTTTCCTTAGTTAGATAAAATCTGTTTTGTGTTCAATAAACTTGTTCAGATTGAGATGATAGTTGTGCCACCTTGCCTTCAAGTAGAGAATCTGTACTTGGTTATTGTGTGATGTGTGTGAATAATAAACTTATTCAGATTGAGCTGATAGATGTGCCACCTTGCCTTCAAGTTGAGAATCTGTATTTAAGTTTATCATATATTTGTTGTTTCCAATAAACTTGTTTAGATTGAGCTGATAGATGTGCCACCTTGCCTTCAAGTTGAGAATCTATACTTGTTTATCGTCAGATAGTCATCCTTGCTCCATTTCCTCATGCTCTGTTTTCTTGAGGAAACTGGATAGATTTTAAGTAATTAAGCCTAGTTGTAGGTAGTAGTCTGCGAAACCAGAAAATACTTAGCTGCAACGTATAGAGTTTTCTTGAAAGCCTTGTACCTCTACAACTTAGACAAAAAGATAGGAGATAGTTTAGATTACTTTTCCCTTTCCAAGTATTTTTGTTAAAGCACAACTAGGGAGCTTCCCTCTGTTGGCGTAACAACTAACACCTCTGGAGTAAGAGTTGCTACGAACGCCTATGTACCTACGAAATGAGTGCTCTTCAAATTAGGAGGGGAAGCTCCCTCGTTGTGCTTTACAAAAATACCTGCAAAGGGAAATAAACTAAACTAATTCCTGTCTTTTTGTTTCAGCTGTAGAGGTACAAGGCTTTCTTGAAAACGTTTAATACTGTTGCAGTGAGTTTCTCTGGTTTCCAGATTCACTAACTACAACTAAACTAATAACAAATTCATCCCTCAGAAAACGGTGACTGTTATGACTATCGAGACGATAACGTGTTTATTCTCTCTACTTGAAAACAGGCGCAACTATTATCTCAATCTGAACAAGTCTATTGGCACAAAACAGATTTAAGAATTTACCATGATAATCTTATGAACCCCTATGTGGCATAACACTTGATTATAATAGTAAAGACTCGCAAAACAGATTTATCATCACAATCTTATGAAACCCTATGTGGCATAACACTCGATTAAAATGATAAAAGATTCACAAAACAGATTTATCTAAACTAAGGGAAGTATTTACCATGACAACCTTATGAAACCCTATGTGGCATAACACTTGATCATAACAGTAAAGACTTCTCAAAACAGATTTATCATCACAATCCCACGAAACCCTATGTGGCATAACGCTTGATCAATAATGACAAAAGATTCACAAGACAGATTTATCTAAACTATGGAAAGAATCCACTATCACAATTGCATGAAACCCTATGTGGCATAACAATTAACTGTAATAGCAAAGACACATGAACAAATACCAAAAGAGCAATATTGAGGGCAAGGTAGGCGCAGCATATATTTCTCTCTCAAGCAAAAGTTAATTACAAATGAGCAAAAGCTCTTATTTATATACATCAAGGTGTAGGTAACCCTAAAATCACCTTGAGTTCCTACGCTTCTTTTAATGCGGCATGCATACGCAAACCTAATGAGTAAACTAAACTATGGAAAGCTATCGCTAACCCAACCAAATGGACCATGCAACATGTATCACCGCTAAAGCAAAGTTAAATGGACACTACCTTCAGCTTAATCGAAACCCTAACCCTAACTCCTGTGTTGATAATTCCAAGGATGAGATAAGCATGTGTTAAGTCAGCAAGTAAACTCAAGACTGAAAGTCGAGTTAACTGCTGTTCATGACTCAACCCTCGAAATTAACTGCAGGTTCCAACTGGCAGATCACTCCATGTCAACTCGGTCTAACACTTCGACCAAGAACTCATCGATCTCTCTGTCATCTGGCACTTTAACCTGCTCAAAACAACAGTCTGTTTCTTTAGTTCTCTGCCACTTTCTGTGATCGTATGCATGCCATCTTTACATTCTTCAGTCGCCTTTCTGAAACTGGCTGCAATCACTGAAATATTCTCTAATTTGGGCGCCATAGGTTCACCTTCAAGGCTGTCACGAATCAGCTTCTCGAACTCTGCTTGAACTTTATCCAACTCAACATACGTGCCATCTTCGAGAAGATAATGACACGGAATCTGAACAACGAAGCCACTGACCAGTGCAAGTACTCCAACGACATCATCCTTGAGTGAAAACAACTTAGTAGAGATCTTCTCACATATTTCCATTCTGAGAAGGTGCTGCTCTCTCCAAGTAAAGACTTTCTCCTGATCCTCATCAATCTCCAAGGCATCGTATGCAACTGACAACTGAGATACCAGAACACGATCCTTTGCCAAGTTCTCTGCAACCGCAATCTCAAGTGACTGAACACTCTGACGAACCTTATGCGCATCACTTCTCAACCGATACAAATCTGCAAGAAGAGTTTTACCAGCAGCAACTAAACTTTCAATCCAGTTGTCTAAAAGTCTGCCATGACTGACCAACTGATCCAATTTTTGTTGTTCTGCAGGTGTATGCTGAGGAAAACCAGGTGTTCTACTCGAATTCCCATGAACAAGATCAGAAATGTATTGACGAAGCTGACCAATTTCAGCTTTAAGTAATGCCTTATCTTCTCCATCTTTGGTGATACGCTCTTCAAGATTATTGGTAACAATCTTAAGAAGAGATACATCTGTCTCTCGTGTAGTCCTGCCAAGATTAGCCTTAGTAAATGTAAAGTCACCAACCTCGACTTCATCTAAGCTTTTACCCTCTGGAGGAACGGCAACTTCAATAACAATTTCTGATTCTGGAGTCTTCTCAATGTGCACCCGTTTCTTGATCTTCTTGTTTGATCTTTTCTGATAAGGTTCACCGAACTCAGATAAATCAAGGTTGTACGATGGTTCACGCCTCTGTCTCCCTAAAGACTTCTCGAGCCAACAAGACTGAACAATATTCTCAATTCGCGGAGAGATTGTCCCTGATGTATCAACCTGTGGTGGTTCAGGTGTCTCCGATCCAGCTTGAATTGGTGTCTCAGGCTCAAAATCTATGTCAATGGGCTGCACGTGAGGCGAACTAGGAGGTGAAACGTGAGGCTCAGCCTGAATGATTGTCTCTACTGGAACCTCAGGAACACGTTCAATTTGTTTTTGCTTCCTCTTACCAGTAGCCCTTTTCCCCGTGTTTCCACTAAGTCTAACCCCTTCAGGAGGTATAATAATGGCCTTGACTCTGGGTCTTGCTCTAGAAGTAGAAGGCAACGAAGAGAAATCCTTTGGCGGCTCTGCCACAGGAACTGACTTCCGTGTCCGTTTGCTCTCCAAGAATAACTTGCTAGTCTTGATAACTGATCTGGAAACCTCTTCAATAGAAGTATTCTCCTTGGCATACCAATCAGGTGAGCGAAGTGGCTGCCGAGCAACTTGATCCTTAACATAAGAATTGAGAAGAACTTCTCCATCATCGTCGGATAGACCATCAACATCTTCTGATAGGTAATTAGAGAGCTGACCAATAGTGAGTCTACAGTAGTGACGACGACGGACCTCAAATTCATCCTCACAATTTGCCCAGAAATCTTCAAGTGCTGGCGCATGTGCAATCCCTCGCTCTAACCGATTTGCATAATGTCCAAGAGGATCATAGGAACGCCTCTCAGTATAAGGCTTGTGTTTGAACCTTTCAATCTCAGTAGACATATGCCTGGCATCTGTTGCAGCATCACATGTGAAAATTCCCAATGTGAATGGAAAATTAGCTGCAGTCTTATGACGACTACAAAGAAAGAAATGAACGTGCTGCATCTGTCTGAGGAACTCCATAAAAATGAGCTTATCTGAAGGGTATCTCGGTAACATCAGGGTCTCTCCAACATATCCATAAACTCGGATATATGTGAAAGTAGGGAACTGGATAAACCAATCCGCCCAAGTTTCCATTGCTGATTTAGCCTCGGCGGAAATACGAATGTGCATCTCATCATCAAAATCTCTTACTGCTCTCATGGAAAAGTGATCATTCACTGCTTGGAAGTCCTACTCGGATTGAGAAAACTCCAACTGAGGATAATACTCATGAACACGCTGAACACCGAGAGTGCCATTGGTTTTAAGAAACCTGTAGCTACCTTGAAAAGCAACCAAGTAAACCAAGTAGGATATCATATGAAACTCATGATACTTGAGAAAATTAGTAATTTGCTGATGTAAGCAATCACTAATCAGCATAGCCCAATCAAAACGCTCTGTACCATCAAGAATTCTGGTAATCAGGTAGAACATCCATGGACGGAAAGTGCTAGCATCTGATTGACCAGTAACTCGGTTAAGTAAAGTTATCAAAACAACAACTTCCTCTTTGAATTCACCGCAACCAACCTTCTTAGGCAAATTAGTCTTCTGAACTGTCAACCATTTCTGAGCAACTTTTCTCTGTGAATGTTGTTGATCAGCATTCTATATCTTCTCACAAGCCTCAAGAACCACAGTGAAGTTATCTGAACGAGGAGGAATAGCAAAACATTTCTCTATGTCCTTCGGATTGAGACTGCAAACAACCCTGCCATCTGCTGATCTGATTTGTCGTGAAGACGAGTCATAATGCTTAATGCAAGCAAGTACAAACTCAAGATCGAAGATAGAAACAGGAATGGATGCCGCTGCCAGCAACCCAGAACGCTCAAGATTCCTCATCGAATTGCTGCTAACACCTTCCAAACTGCTCAGATTGACCACTGGATAAACATGATTTAGGTCTGTATCTGACGTTTTGATGAAATTATGTGTAAGAGCTGATTTCACCTTGTAATCAATGAGATTGAACTGCATTTTGAAAATGATGACTTTTGACTGTAAAGTCGAATATATCTGAAAACTTTCTGAAAACCTCTGGACAAAGCTAAAAATAGCCTCTAACGGAAGAAATTTTCGAAGTTTTTCTGGAACATGGGTTTTGTGCACAACTGAATTCTGAACAAACTCAGATAGCTAGATTCTCGAAAAAATGTGATTTAAGCCCACATGCAAAGAGATTCTCGGAAAAAGGCACAGAGCTTCAGAACGAAGGCAAGGGGCGATTTTCTCGAAAAAATCTAAGATGTGGGTCTCGCTGCAAATGCTGAAATATGCGAACCCTGATGATCAGATTCTGAATGTGTATTGAATTTCTTTGACATGCGAAGAAAGTACCTAAGGTGAGAAATAGAAGAAATAAGACAGAAGATAGAAAGTTTTGCTTGTTTGCTTCTGAAAAATCTGCAAATCTCTTCTCTGGAATTTGATAAAACCTGCATGCAAATTGAAAATAAAGTCTAGAATCGCCTTCCTCTGAACAATCTGAACTCGTTGCTTCGAAGAACGCTGAAATCGGACACCTGAATCACCTTAAGCTTGCTGGTCGCTCAAGAAGAATATGAGCTTCAGAGCAAAAGATGATGAAATAATGGACGCCATGCTTGAAATATATAGACTTTCATGATAGAAAATTCGCACTAAGCAAAGAATGCTTAAAAAGTGCGCTTGGCTTCTAATTGGACCCCATTTTAGTTAACTAAAACTCAAACAAACTAAATAAATGGCCATGCATTAGGGTTTTCCCTTCAACACTTCAGTTAACCACTCTATACGAGTTTGACTTCAATTAATCATCTTCATTGAGTTCGCCATCCTTCACACTTGCTTTGGATTCACCAAATTTAACCTAAGGCGACCCTTTTGATAACTTCAGTTAGCAATCTTGAATGAGATGAGGAATTCGCCATCTTCATGCAATAAACAATCTAAAAATAGCGACCCTTTTGGAACTTCAGTTGGCCTTCAAGAATGCGCCAACTTCACATGCTTTAATCAATAAAATCTAAATATAGCAACCCTTTTGGAACTAAAGTTGCCATTCCTTGAAAAGTGCGTATCTTCACAAAATATGCTTCATTATTCAAACCTAAATATGGCGACCCTTTTCATGACTGAAGTTAACAACTTCATGCGCCATACTTCACAAATCTAATGCTTCATGCTTCACAAATTAATGCTTCATCAAAATATGGCGTCCCTTTTTGAACTTCAGTTGACACTTAATGAAACGCCATCTTTACTAAAAACTTCACAATTTTGACCAAATTCGCCATGCATGTGGACTTTAGTTAACCTTCAGTGATAATCTTCAGTTAAGTGAACATGCAATCAAGTTAACTCGACATGCAAGGCAGTTAACTGAACATGCAAACTAGTTAACTCGACATGCAAACTGAAAGATCACTCCACATGCCAATATATGAACTGAAGATGACAACCCAAAAATCGTTTAGTCTAACTGCAGTCAGAACTCCAGTTAAGGCGTCCATTCAACTCACTTTCGAAAATTCAACTTTGACCTCTTAAGGCGAATTCCAGACTTAGCCAAATTTCATGAAAATTTAGGTTAAAACCTCTTAAGGCGAATTCCAGACTTAGCCAAATTTCATGAAAATTTAGGTTAAAACCTCTGCCGGGACCTCTGTTCATCCCTTGACACCGGTTGACTGACTTCTCCGATTAGCTGGCTGACAGGTGCATTGCAAAGCTTAGTAAGAACTGATCAAAAGATATCTTGAGACTGCACGTCATAAAACTGTCATCTGAAGGCTCAAAAATCCAAGCGCCTTTTGCAAAAGCTGCGCTTTTTCTCAGACTTAGTCAAATTTTGACTTCTGCATTTCGTACGAAGGGAAAAATAAATCCTTCATAACTTTCATTTTCTTAACTTTCAGGACTGGAACTCAGGTTCACTGCGTAGCTGACATCATTCTGCACAACAGCTGCAAAGGCACATTTCCCAAGAAAACAACATCTGAGGGGTGAAAAAACTAGAGCCTTTTTCAAAGTTGCTCTTTCATCGGACAACAATTCGAGGCGGCCTGAATATCACAAAACCTTGTTGCCAAGGCTGGCGGGGCATCTCGCGAACTGGCCGGAGCGAACGAAAAAGCGAGCATATCTGGGACACGGTGAATATCACGGTATCGCTCGAGAAAGCATTAAAGGCTTGAAAAGCGAGCCTTTCCCAAATGTGCTCTTTGCTTTTCTTACGGCCGTTAGGCTTCAAAGATTTGACCCTACGTTTGACCTCAAGTTCAGGCACTTCAACAACTCAGATTCACCCACTGACGGATGTGTTGCGAAGCTCGAACAAAAATGAGATAAACATCTTGGGTGGCATTTAGCCAAAAACCTTCATTTGGCACCTCAAAAAGATGGGCGCCATTCCCAAAAGCTGCGCTTTTTACCAGTGTTAGCCAATTCTCGCCTTCGCCTCGTTTTGCGCTGTACCCACCACAACTTGCTCGAAACAGGTTCGTTCGACAGGCTTGATAGCTCACTGCGAAGCTGACGTGATGCCGGACGAATGTCTGCTGGAGGTGACAAACCCTAAAAACAGGATCTGGACCCCTAAAAGATAGGGCGCCCATTTGAGAAAGTGCTCCCTTCTCCAGAGATAGAAAATTTTGATGTTTTTCGTTCAGATTTTCGTTTTTCTTAAATTTTCTTTGACATGACATCTACACCAACTCCATTTAAAACCCTAAAACTAACGTTCCTACATCACTTTAACAGATTAAGACTCAATTACAAAATGCCTTAGTGAAGCAAAAATTTTGGTTTTGGGTACTGCACCCTCCTAATTTGAAGAGCACTCATTCGTGGTGTGCATAATGTCGTACCAACTCTTACTCCAGAGGTGCTAGTTGTTACGCCAACAAATATATTTAGCATTAACAATATACGCTAGCAATATACGCAAGGGAATAGTTCTCCTTGACTGTTGTAATTGACGGTGAGGCTTTTTTCAAACTTGTGGAGATCTGCAAACACACATTGGTCTCCAAATGGCAATCTCCCCTATTTCTATATGTTAACTCTTCTTAAATTTTCTTCAGTATGGGAGGCATCCCAGTTTACATTATAGTCTCTTGAGAGCCCAAGACAACTTTTTCGCTTGCTAGTCCTTTTCTTTTACATGGGCTCCTTTATTTTTCATACATGAGTGCACATGATCCAAACAAAAGATCTCTTTTGTTTATTTCAGTAGCTTCCTCCCTCTGGCTATTTTGTCTTGTAGGGACAAAATAGGACAAAATAGGGCTTTTCTAAAATGACTGCTAGCCTATTCTATGTTCCTCTTCTTTTTCTAAATATCTCCTCTCTTTTTCTTGCATATATTTGTGTTTTTCTTAGATCTTTGCTATTCAACTTTGTGATGTCTCTAGCTGGGAATGTTAGGAAATTTACAATTTTGTTTAAATTTTTTGATTGTGCAAACTGAAATAAATATGGAACGATGATTAGTAGATGCCAAACTCAAGTAATTCAATGCCGATCAGCAGTACTTAAATTCAGAAATTAGTATCAGAAACCTTCATACATCAAAGCAGCAGATCTGACAATAAATAATGCTGGTATAATGTGGCAACAGATGCAACTAGCAGACATACTTGTATAACAGCAACAAAGTATGAAACCCTTACATAGCCAATTGATATAATTGATATTGGAGTAGGAAAGGAACAACAGAAACTCTCAATTATTAATAATATTCAACTCTAATTTCAACTTGCAGAGGCTGCAATAAACAAGTGATCACGAAGTGCAAGAAATAGGAGATGTACTATAGCAGCAAGCAACAATTATAATGTCTGGATATGGATGAAAACTCCTTTGTACATCATAACAAATTTCTTAACATATGTTATCAAAAAGACCCAAAATATTATTGATTACAAATACTGAAATAAATACTACTTATCACAATGACCAAGCATTGTAGAGACAATGTAGCAAACTGAAACTAAAAATATAGTGTGAACTTTTAGCACAAGTGCAATCCTTGGATGGAATCAACTCATTTGAACAAGAGAAATTTCATCCTTCAATCCCAAATGGAAACTGAGATGGTTTTCATCTTCTAAATTCCCTCTCCCCAAGGGTTTTCGTTCTTGAATGAGAAGATGAACACAAGTGTTTGGAAAAACTAATTACAAAAACACGGATGATCCCTTTAATTCACTCGCCCACCTTTTATAAATTCCCTTTGGGCCCCCTAGAATTTGAATTTTCTTTTCCGTCTAAGTGTTTAAAAGCACTTTTTAAATAAAATATTCAAAAGGAGACATGGCAAACTTGGGTATTCTCTCTTTTGGTTTTGCATGTGTCTTTGGTCGTACATGCTGAAAATAATTCAAAAATAACCTAATCCCACCCAAAGTTCAGTTCTTGTGCACTAGGTAGGAACTTGTCGCTCTTGCACATGCCAAAAATAATTAAAAAATAACCTAATCTCACCTTCAAGTAAGTTATTCTTGTGCATTGTCACCATGTTTGCTACCCATGTATAATTTGAAATGGTAATTGATTGATTGGTTGAATTAAAAAGGAGAGGAATACTCCTTAAATAGGAAATTACAAAACGATGTTTCTAAATCAGAAACAATCGATAACAAAAGTAATACAAGAAAGTTGCTAAAACTAATTGAAAGCAAAGTTAATAACTAAGATGACCATTATACGCTAAATATAACAATATTACTTTAATACCCTCCCTTAATGGTCATTCTACTAACTACACCAAGTTTGCCTCTAAATTTTACAAATATGTTTGGGCTTAGGGACTTGGTAAGAATGTTTGCAATTTGATCCTTAGTTGGAACATATTGCAACATCATTGATCCATGATCCATCTTCAAAAAGTTGTCATATGAAGTGACAATGAAGCTCTATATGTTTTGTGCACTCGTGGACGATTGGTTTTTGGCAAGCTTTAGCACCCCTTGGTTGTCACAAAACAAGGGTGAAGGCCCTGCTTGAGACATTTTCATGTCAGAAAGCATCCTTCGAAGCCATACTACCTCACATGTTGCTTTAACAGTTTCTCGATACTCTGCTTCTATTGAGGAAAGAGCTACTGCCTGGTACTTCTTACTGGTCCATGTGACTGCACCCATACCAAGACTGAAAACATATCCAGAAGTAGATTTCCTGTCATCAACAAAACCTAACGAATTTGAATCTGTAAAACCAACTAGCCTAGGATCTTTGCTTTTTCTATACAGAATGCCAAAGTCAGGGGTCCCTTTCATGTATCTCAGTACTCGCTTCACTGCAACCCAATGTTCAACCTTAGGAGCAGTCATGAAACGAAAGATGTAACTCACAACATAACTTAGATTAGGTCTAGTGGCTGTAAGATGGGTTAGGTTGCCAACTAGTTGCTTGAAAGATGACTCATTAACCACTAGTGAGTCTAATTTGGTTGAAAGTTTTAGCCCTTTCTCCATGGGTGTAGATGAGATTTTGCAATCTATCATCTTGAAATTTTCCAACAAACTCTTGGCATATTTAGACTGAGAAATGAAAATACTGCCACCTGTTTGCCAAACTTCTACACCGAGACAATAGTTTAGAAGACCCAAATTTGTCATATCAAATGCCTTACACAAATTCAACTTGATTTGCTCAAGAAAATGTACCCATTGCTAGTAATGATGATATCTTCCACATAGATGACAAGAAGAATGATATTACAACCAGTGCTCTTGACATATAAATTTGCATCTGAGGGATTCCTCTAAAAACCTTGTGCAACCAAATACTTGTCAATCTTCTAGTACCATGCCCTAGGAGCCCGCTTTAGGTCATAAAGAGCCTTCAACAATCGGCATACCTGGTGCTCTTTACTTGCAACTTTGAAACCAGAAAGCTGTGTCACGTAGACCTCTTCCTCCAAATCTCCATTGAGGAAGGCACTCTCACGTCCATTTGATGCACCTTCTAGCCAAATTGTGCTGCAATGGCTAGGACAAGCCGAATGGTGCTCATCTTTGCTGTGGGTGCAAAGGTCTCCTCATAGTCAATGCCCTCTCTTTGCGAGAACCCTTTAGCCACCAACCAAGGTTTGTATTTATCAAGTGTTCCATCAAATTTGTATTTCACTTTGTAGACCCATTTTTAGCCAATGCGTTTCTTCCCTGGTGGAAGATCTGACAAAACCCAAGTATTGTTCTTCAAAAGACTATGATCAAATTTCATAACCTTTTCCCATTCAGGTTTATCCTTTGCCTCTGAATAGTCCTAGGGCTCATAAACACTCTGCATGTTGGCCATAAGAGAAAAATTCACTGTATTTTGCTTGCTCTTGCCTCTAGATGATCTACCCTCAACAAGTTCATTATCTCGAACATCACCAATGAGCTTCTCCCACCATTTAGACCGGAGAGTAGATGCATCATCTTCCAAATCAGGATGATCATCATGACTTGGGCTGCCTAGAATGAAATCATCTAGATGCTAGTCCAAGTTGTCTTGAGGGAAATCTACAGGTATAGGGTCATGCCTTGTAGATTCCACTAGTTTAGAATCATCAGAATCCCTCCCTTTAGGTGGAGCTAATGGAAGCTTGACACCCAATTCTTTAGCCTTTAGAGGCTGATCCTTAGGACTCTTGATGGGAGAAGAGAGCTGAAAGGGCCCACCTTCTCCATCGAAAACAAAATCCGTGCTGAATGTTAGACGATTAGTGTCCACATCGATCAGCTGATAGGCCTTGTGATTGTCACTGTATCCTATAAGTATCAATTTTTGGCTTTTGAAATCTAGCTTGGTCCTCTTTTTATTTGGAATCCAAACATATGCAGTAGAACCAAAAATCCTAAGATGGATGATTCTTGGTTTCCTTCCAGACCATGCTTCCTTTGGGGTCGTCTTCTTGACGGCTTGTGTGGGAGACATGTGAAGAAGGTATACAATAGTATACATTGCTTCAGCCCAAAATTTCTTTGGAACATTTCTATTCTCCAGCATACAACGGGCCATTTCTGTAATAGTACGATTTCTCTGTTCAACAACTCCATTCTACTAACGAGTCTAGGGTGTGGTAAGTTGACGCTTGATACTGTGTTTAGCACAAAAGTTGGTGAATTCATTGGAACAAAACTCACCCCCATTATCTAACCTAAGAGTGGTGATTGGACATCCTGAATCTTTCTCAACTAATGCTTTAAACTTTTGGAGTTCATTAAACACATCTGATTTTGCTTTGAGGAAAAACACCCACATTTTTCTATTAAAATCATCAAAAAACAATAGAAAATACCTAGCATCAGTGACTGATGCAGTATTCATTGGTGCACAAACATCTGCATGAACTAGCCGAAAGACCTTGGATGCTCTCCAAGCTCGTTCGTCTGAAAATGGAGTTCAATGTTGCTTCCCTTCTTGGCAAGCAACGCATACACCATGTGTTTGCTGCTGAATCTCAGGTAAGCCTTCTACCAAATTCTCTCGAGCCAGTTGAGAGAGGTATGCTATGTTGAGATGCTCATACCGTTGATGCCAAAGAGTGCTGATGGATGAACTCTTTGCAGCCATTGCATACTCCTGAGACTCTCTAGTATCAACCAACCTATACAAGCCATGATTTTCAAGCTCAACTGCAATAGTTTTCTTGGACTCCTTGTCAACAATGTGGCATTTATGTGAATTGAAGATGATATTCAACTTAGGACAGTGTCGCATAATCTGACTCACATAGAGCAAATTGGGCTCCATGCCCAAAACATAGTATACATTGATAAATATGAGATTTCTCCCACCAGATGTAATCTGAACATTGTCTTTGCTGCAACTATATACTCTTCACCACCACCAAAGATGACAGAATCGGACAAAGCCTTATACTTAGTGAATCAATCTCTCTTGTGTGTATCATGTTGAGGTGCTCAAGAATCAATATACCATGCAAAAGATTTAACATGATCTGCTGGTTTTTTGGCCGTGATGTATAGAAGGCAGACTCCTTTTGCTCAGAATGCTCTGCAACATGGGCCTTTTGTTGAGACCCTCCCTGGTTGGATTTCTAATCAGCCAACCGCTTCTTGCAGTGTTTTATGTGGCCAAGATTACCACAATAGTGACATGTGATAGTCTTCTTGGAGCTATCCTCAGATTTGCGTTTTCCTTTCTCCTTTGAGGACTTGCTTTTGCCTTTGTCTTTGGTAGTAAAACCTTGTTCTACACTGGCTGTCTCATTGCTGCTCCAAACTGCTTCTTCCACCTGTCTTACTGCAAGAGCTTGTTGCACAGGTCATCAAACTTTAGGTCAACAATGGTGGAGGTAATGTTGAGAGTGTTGTACCCCAAAATTAATTTTTTTGTTACACTTAAACATTTTGAAGAAATGAGTAAAAGTCTTGTTAAAACTGTCAAAAAAGGTCAAAATTTGGGTGTGCATGTCTTGCATGAGGGGTAAGAATGAAAAATTTCCAAAATCTGACGATCTGGGTCTACTCAGAGCAACCTAATCTACAAAACCTAGATCTCAGTTTTTCATCCCTACTTTTTAGGAAAATTGCTATTTTTAGAAATTTTCTAGAAATAGTAACTTTTTCTGGGTTTTTTTTTAAACAGATATTGGCAAAACTTTCTAAAAATAGAAAGTTGGTCCGATAGGGTCCAAACTGATTTTGATTGGTTCAAAATACTTCCATATCAAGCTAGTGCAGTCAGAATCTCAAAAAGATCAGTTTTTCCCTAGTGGGTCTATTCTGCTTTTTTAGAAGCATATCAGGAGCTCCGAGGTCATCAATGGAGGTCAGTCAGCTGCCAGGCGTCAAATTCAACACTCAAAGCCCTGAACAGAATGTGAGTTGGCGAGCAAGCATGAAGAACGAGGAAGAAGGTGAAAACTTTGAAATTTTGACTGTTTGCTTGACTTGGGTGCCCTAGTTGAAGAAGGGCGCCCATCTTTTTAGGGCATCAAATGATGAAATTAAGGTTTGAGCTTCTAGACAAAGTTGTTCAAAATCCTCCCAGCTCCGCAGTGAATCCGACAGTGCGGTCATCAGATCATTCAGTCACCTGGAATTTGAGATCAAACAGGGAAGTTTCAAACAAAAGACAAAATGAAAATCATGAAAATGTTTGAAAAGTTTCTAAGTCTGGGAACTTTCAGCGGGCACCCAAGCTTTTGGAGGTCTAAACAGATGAATTTGCCAGCAAAGCTTCCAGCATGATTTCTCCTTAATTGACCAAGCTTTCCAACGAGATCAACAACACGACAATCCGAGTAGTCAGTCACCAGATGTAGTAGGTAGAACAGAGGATCTAAAAAGAGCCAAAAAATTGAAAAGCAGAGAAGAAAACTCCAAAATGGCTAACTCTGGTGAAGTTGGGCGCCCTAGCTTGCCAGGGGCGCCCAAGCTTTTGGTACCTCAAATTCAACTTTTTGGCAAAGAGATCCCCAGAAGACCCCTCTTAGAATCTCCTCAGCTTCGTAACGAACCCAACCATCAGTCAATCTGACGCCCGAATCTTCAGATTTGACAGATCATCTGTAGAAGAGGAATTGATGAAGAAACAAAAAAGTTTCTAAGTCTGGTCAAGGTGGGTGCCCCTGGAGAGAAAGGGTGCCCAAGGTTTTGAAGCATGAAATGTTAGAATTTGCAGACGCAGTCTCCAGGATCACCTCATCAGATTCAATTGAACTACCCAACAAAGCTGACAATCAGTCGATCTGATTAGCGTAGCTCTTGGAATCAAGATTTCATCAGAAGATCAAAGGGAAATGAAGAAATTGAAAATCATGAAAAGATGGCTAACACTATGAAAGTTTAGAGCTCCTAGAGGAAATAGGCTCCCATGAATTTGAAGGTCAAAACAAAGTTTTTAGCCAGAAGTGCCTCCAGGGTGATCCTCTCAGAATCAGTCGAGCTTCACGATGAATTATTCAGCTCCTCCATCGGATCAACCTGGAAGCCGAAGATCGAAGATCAAACAGGGTCCAAAATTGAGGAAAAGTTGAAAACTTTTGAAAAATGGTTAAGTCTGGAGAAGGTTGGCGCCTCCAGCCAAGAAGGGCGCCCAACTTGCAATGCCTTAGTCAATTTTTCAAATTTTCAAGAATTCAAAATTTCAAGTTGAAGGCAAATGTCCAAGTTCAATGTACAAGATGAGTTTAGGGTTTTGGAGAAAGAAAGCAAAAGAAAGTAGAACTATTTCAAACCCTAAGTCTATTTAATACACCTCTTCAATGCAATTTTCATCATTATTGCAGGTGGCATCCCAAGGAGAAAGTTGGAGCAGCAACTTTGAGGATTTATTTCAAGATTCAAGAGCTCAAGTTTGCTGATTCTTCATCAAATTTTTCAGACCAGTAGCATAAAACCTTGCTTTTTCATGCTTTTTTTATCCAGAACATTGAATTTTTGAAGAAGAAGGTCAAGGGTTTCAATTTTCAGCCATTTGGGTTTTTTCATCTCTCTTTTGAAGAATTTTTGAAGAAATTTATCAAGTTACAGCAGCTGCTTTTTCCTTGCATGTCAGTGAAATCCTCAGTGTTTTCAAATTTTGATCCTCTGGGTCCTCTTGAAACAGTCTTCTGAACAAAACCCAGGTGCCAGCTTTTTCCGAGAAAATTTGAAGAAATTAGGGTTTGCTGCTTTTTCAGTCTAAATTCAAAATTTTCAAAAACAGACGATCTGGGTTGTATTGCAACGAAATGCTGAGCAAAACCAATATCTCAGAAAAAATTCCAAAAATTTGTCCGTTTGAGGACGAAAAACCAGCATTCTAAAAATAGAAAGTTGCTCAAAACTTGTCTGAACATAGGCGAGTTTACAGTCATTCTTCAAGGTTTTCAATATGGAGTACACTCCCCTCGAGTTTAAGACCAAATCAGCACTATGTCAAAACTTCATCATCTCAGCTAAAGAATGAGAGAAGGTGTGATATGAGAAAAAGGAAAGGTATCGGAAAAGAGTTGTGCAATACTCTTCTGTTGGAAATCAAAAGTGTCAAAAGCATAAAGTTGCAGAGCGGCCAAGTTATCAATTAGTGAGTCATCTTTTGGGGCAGCGATGTTTTTCAAGAATTGAACTCATAAAGCAGTTGAAGAAGTGAAGATTCTCTAAGTTTTATCACAAAAGGCGAAGAGATCTTGGAGGATTGGAATATTGCCTTAGACAGTATCAATGCACCTGACCAGGACCCAGTTTCCTGCTTTTTAGTGGATATGATTGAGATTTAAAGCGGCTTTCATCTAGAAGCTTTCTTTCCGCTTTCTTTCTATTCTTGGAGTAATTCTTATCCATTCTTTGAAGAAGAGAAAGAAGATAAATTGTAATAGTTGGCATTTCCTGCTTTTCTTGCTTTCTTAGGTGTTAGATGCTATATCTTCTTTCTAGATTTAGAAATAAAGCTTGCTTGTTAAGCAAGCCCTAGATTGTGAAAGCAAGGAGATTTTAGGGTTCCCTACTCCTCTGCTTGCCTATAAATAAGAGCCTTTGCTCATTAGTTTTCTTTAACGGTTATTGTGATAGCAAATTGCTGAGTCTCTTTTAGCCAGCAAGCTGTTATTCAGTGTTAGTTCACTTTGTGTTAGAACCATGCTAGTGATAACAAAACGTTGAGCCTAAGTGCCTTCTATTTGTTATTCAGTGTTGTTCAATTGTTTTATGATAGCGAATTGTTGAGTCTCTTTTAGCCAACAAGTAGTTATTGTAATTGTTGTTCCTATTGTGTAATAACAAGTTTTGCAAGCCTCTTTAGTTGCAAGCTCTTTTTCCAGGCATGTGTTTAGTTATTTTTGTTCCAGAAGTTTGAGAAATAAAATCATGAGCCTCCTTTGCCTTGGTATAACGTCTCAGATTTCCGTTATTTGTGTTATGCTTTTGTGATCTTAATTTCAGCTTACATTGAAGTGTGTAGATGTATGTTGAGAAAGAGTTTATTGAAGCACTTTGTGAGAGAATCAACCTTGTTTATTTCTAGTTTCTCTTGCTCTGCGTATTACTTGAGAAGGTAGAAATGTCTTTAGCTTAAGTTAGTCGTAGTTGAAGTTCTTAAATCAGAAAATCTTAGCTGCGGCGTTTGTGTTTTATAAACCTTGTGCTCTAGCTGATCAAAAAGATAGGAAACTTAGTTTTTAGTTTACTTTCTTTCAACACCATCAGCAAGAGGGAGCTTCCCCTCCTGTTGTGACCTTTTTTCACACATCGCCCCATTCAAAATGGGGACGCCCTAGTTTTTGCTCCATTCCGGTCTTTTGGCTTGGGTTTTCTCTCTCTCTCTCTCTCCGTCTCTTTTCTGATGTCCGCCTTTCGGGGATTGTGCCCGTCTCTGAGCTTAAGCATGAAATTGACTAAGTCTGAAAATTAGGGTTTCATCGTTTCTGGTCAGTCCAAGGTCGAATGAAGTCGATAAATTGAAAGTTGAGCTTAACGTTGTTGTCAGTGTGCTTCCAGCAGGCTCTCAGCAAAATTCCATCAAAATTTGAGGTACTTACTATTTTTAGTAAGTGTGAAATTACAGGGAATCTGTCAACATTTTCGAGATTCCGACAGCCACACTATATTCAGAGTACATCAGGCTGCTCGCATGCAAAATTTGAGCAAGAACAGACAACTTTCTATTTTTAGCAGTCCGGCTTCCGGGACAAATTTCGGGTTCAGATGCAGAGTTTTTCTTTGCATGTCGGATATTCCTTCTGGGTTTTTCGAGACCTTCGCAATGATATAACATGCAAAACGAGACGACAACTTTCAGAATTTAGTCTTCCGAGGCTATTTTTAGGGTTTGCATGTCAGGGTTTCTTTTGCATGTCGGGTGATTCCTGATGGGTTTTTCGAGAGCTTCGCGATGGCGCGACATGCAAATGAAGATAATCACTCAGTAAGGAACTTACTATTTTTAGCAGGTGTGTCCCGGCAGCCACTTCCCAGCAGTTCAGAATCACGAGCTGATCGCACTGCCACCAAAACGAAGAGAAACATATATCGTTTGATACGCATGCAGAGCAAATTAGGGTTTCCAACTTCGGAGCCTGAAAAGAAGGGCAAAAGGTCAGAATTTTCGAAAACCGGTGTAAACCACCGCGATCAGCATTCTTTAGGCTATCTGCTGGTAAAATTTCAAGTCAAACGGAGCACTTACTATTTATAGTAAGTCAATTTGGAAACTGGCTAAAAATAGCAAGTCAAGTGCATGCGTTGATGTCGACAGACAGGTCACGCGGTGAGGAGCGCCTCATCCAAATTTCAAGTCAATCGGAGCAGTGGAGCTATCAGAAACAAGAGGTTACTATTTATAGTAAACCACCTTCAGAAATGGGCTAAAAATAGCAGGGTGACTAAAAATGGCAGTGTCGACAGGACAACAAGATCATGAGGATGCAGTGCGCAAAATTTCAAGTCGTTCCGAGCTTCAGAGATGCAAAATCAAAGAACTTACTATAAATAGCAGGGCATGTAAGCTGGCAAAACGAAGAAAAAGTCTAAGTCTGGAACTTCATCCAGTAAACATGCTAAAATGCGCCCAGTTGATGAGGAGGCATAAAAAAAAAAATTCTAAGTTTGAAGCTCGTCCTTCACACAGGCCAAAATGCGCCCAAGGAGAAGAAAGTCAAAGAAAAGTCAACATCTTTCATCCTCCTCCTTAGGCAAAATGCGCCCAGCTTGAAGAAGGAAAAAGTTGAAATTTTTTCTAAGTCTGAATATCCTCCACCACCTTCAAAATGCGCCCATCCTCTTCAAGGGGTAAAATGCGCCCAAAAGGCAAATAAGTCAAAGTGGTCAAAGCTTTTTATCCTCCTCCATAGGAAAAATGCGCCCAAAGTCATGCATGTCAAGACAAAAACGGGGAGGTGAAGAGTCACTCAAAGGCGTTGTTATCCATCAGCTATGTCCAAATGCGCCCAAGAAGAAAATGGGTCAACAAGTCAAAATTCTTATCCTTCTCCTACATAAGAATGCGCTCAAGTTAGAAGGAAGTCAAAAGGTCAAAGGAAATTCGTCCTCCTCACCCTTCTAAATGCGCCCAAACAAGCTCAAGTGAAGACAAAAAAGTGAAGTTGAAAGGTCATCCCTCTTGCATGTCTAAATGTGCCCAAGTTAGGATGGTAAAAGGTGAGTGGAGGTGGTAAATAAGGTGAAAAATATTGCCAAGGCGTGGTGAAAGGTGGTGAATGCTAGGCGTTATCCTCCTTCAAGTCCTAAATGCGCCCAAGGTGGTGGGTGTTGGAGAATTTCCTAAGGCGTGTGAGGTGGTAGAAATAAAATGCTAAAGCGTGGTTTCAAATTTCTTCTAAGTGATAAGCGCCCAAGATGATATGTGTGAGAAAATATTCCAAGGTGGTGATAATAAAATGTCAAGTATGTTATGCGCCTAGAGGGATGAAATAAAATGTGAAGTAAAGCAACTTGCTAGGTGATGAAAATTTTCAAGATGAATATCTTCCTTCGAACACAAAATGCGCCTAAGATGTTGAGTGAAGAAAAATGAAATATTTCTAAGGCGTTGGAATATTTTCCTAGTGTGGAGTAAAATGCAAGTGGTGAGTGAGAAATAAATTATGCTAGGCATGGGTAAAAATTTTCTAAATGAAGTTGATAAAATTTCCAACACTGGCAAATGAACCAAAATTTTCTAAGACAAAGTGCAAGATGATTTAAAATATTTTCTAAGGCAAAAATATTTTCTTCTTAGAAAATACGCCTAGAACTCAGGGTGATGAATTTTCCTCTCAGAACACCGGCAAATTTTTCAGGGATGAAGCCAGAGATGGATGATAATGCAGGATGAATTCAAGTTCCTCAAGTCAGAGCAACACGGGATGATCACAGGCGAAGAATGGATTTAAATTTGATAGAATAATATTTTCTAAGGTTCAAAATTAAAAAATTAAATGAACCCGTTCGTTGGGTACCCATGGATTCGAAGCGTTCTGGAGAAAATTTTCTTCTGGATACTGAACATTTGCGATGATAGATGGATTTCCAAGTCTTCCGCACTTCGCCAACACTTTTTCAGTAAAGAATTTAATCAGTGCTCAAATTGTGAATTTTCCTAAGGGAAAATTTAAAATTCTCTAAGGCAGGATGAATAAAATGTGTTTTTCAGGATGAATTTCTCCGAATGATGAATTTGAAGTGAGTTGCCTAGCTAATTTTGATTGAATTCTTCGATGATGAATTTTCCAGAGATGATGAAGAGTTAAATTCGAATTCAAGTGACAGAGTTCCGGCTGGTGAGTTAGAAAGATGAATTTAAATTAAATTTTTCAAAAATAAATTCAAAGATGCCAGTCAAAGTCAAGTTTCTAGAAGAATAAGATTCCGGACGTCGAGAGACAAGTGTCAGAAATACCAGAGAGGGAGAATTCGAATTTTTGAAATGGAGTAGTGGAAATTAAATGCACTGGCTAAAATTGGCTCCTTCTAGAATTCGATTTTGAGCTATAAAATGAAGAAATTTCTCACTTATTTTTCACAGCTGGAGAAGTCGACTTGCTCTGAGTAAGTTGCTGAAGATTGAGTATTTGCTGAAGCTTGAAGGAATTCGAATTTTTACTGAGGAGTAGAGTTTGCTGAAGGTTGTTGAGGATTGAAGAGGCGCACTTAGAAGTTGTTGAATGTATTCAAGTCTGCAGTTGGAGAGGGACGCCTTGAAAATCTGAAGTCAAGAGGTGTGCACTTGCTGGTTAGAGAAGGTACGAGTGTGATTGAAGCTTGATTCATTGCCAAAGTTGAAGTTGCTAGTTGGAGGGGACGCCTTGAAGTGAAGTGAATTGCTGATTTAAAAAGTGTGAACTTGCTGATTGCTGGTGTGAAATACGAAGTCATAAAAGTTCAAATTGCTGATTAAGAGTAGTGAAGTAAAGTCACTAAAGTCCACTTAGAAATCTTTTCTAAGTGTTGAAGTTCGAACTTATTGAAGAAGAAGAAGCCGAGGTTTGCAAATAAGAAAGTTATTGCAGCTTCTAGAAGTTGACTGCAGCCCCTATGCAATGTCTTATTTATTTTGCAAATTAATTGCTGATGAATGTTTACTGTTTGCAGATGGTTGAGGCAAGGGCGACTGGCAAGGACAATGGTGCATCCAGGCAAGCTGTGATTAAAAAGCTGAGCAAGACATTCATGCCAGAATCGAAGTTTATTTCAAAGTTGGGCAAGCTGACAGACACCAACCTGGGCTCCGTCAACCTAGAGACCTTCAAGAACAGGATGTTGGGAATTGGGAGTCATCGGCCTTCGACCACTTCACACAATATTGTTCGAAGTGGGTTATATGCAGCTGCTGGTTTTCCACCAGCCATTCAGTGCTCGGAGCTGATGATGGAGTGTGCCAATTATTACGATAAGGATCACAGATCGATCATGTCACCGGATGGCCAAGTACTAGCAAGTCTTATTCCTGCTGCCATTGGTGAGGCTTTCGGGATCTCGGTGCACAGGAACATGGTTTACAAATCCAGAGAACGAGCTGAGCGGATGTATGCTTCTGCATTCGAGAGATGCACGGAGACGATTAACACTCACTGGATGAGCACTCCCAAGCCTTCTCGTACGAAGTTGCCAAAGCATATCATAGTGGAGGACTTGAAGCAAGAATATTGTGATCTCATTATGATGCTAAGCAGGGTTGGAGGTTGTGCACAGTCCTTCATTTTTGAGCCTTGGATGTTTTACTATATCAATCTCGTGCTAGAAGGAAAAGACTATGTCAATTGGGCCGAGATGATAAGTGATAATTTACATGAGCAGCTCCTGAGCTTGAGGAGAACGAAGACATTTTACATGGGCTCCTACATCATCTATATGTTGGCTCGTATGACGAAGTACAGAGGGATCTCTTACAAGGAGCCTGTCGGTTGTGGCTCTCACCAGTTCAAAATATATGATGCCTGTCCACAGTTGCATTTGGCAAGCACAACTCACTACAAGCGTGTCAACGATTCCTTCACCATGTACATCACGAGGCTGCTTCAGGAGCGGTTACATCACAAAATCTCGAGGGAAGCCCAAGAGTTGATTGAAAGCTATGGGTGCTGGTTCAGACAGTTTCCAAAATTCTCTTATATTAGGCTGCAAGGTTTTTCATCGTACCCATACAGGCTGCCTAAGTACCCAACAGATAGAGTTTTAATGCTAGAGATATCTAGACAATTGCTTGCCTTTGATAAGATTCAAAAGAAAAAGAAGAAGGGAGGGGTAGAATTTCCAGTTGTCATGGGCAACTCGGATGAGGTGTGTCCTTCAATACAGGCAGCTAGAGAGGCTGAAAGTGAACTTCAATTTTATCATTTCTCATATCATATTAGCCGACAGCACTACGACCCACATCATAACATCAAATGGGTACTGTCAGAGGAGTTTAAACATAAGGCCACCATTGAGGATTATTGGGCTGATGCGGCTGATGAGATTGAAGTAAGGAAAAGGATGTTTTCTCGGTTGCCGATTACTTTGATTAGGGAGTGTGAAGTGGTGCCGGTTCCAGACCAGGTGAACGAGGATATGGACGTTGTCCATCCCGATTATGCAGCAGTGAGAGATACTCCACTTCCACCTCCAGATTGGTCAGAGCCTGAGATTGCTGATTTGGACACACTTTCTATCCCGGTCCTGACATTCACTAGAGCATGGGTTGATAGGCGAGTAAACAGGTTGAAGAGTAGGTCAATTGTTTTGACTTACAACATGATGGGAGATCACAGGACACCCACCACAGGCAGAAAGAAACAGATTACACGAGGTCCAGAGCCCAGAAAGAAAGAGCTAGTTCGACAGGAGCCTTCAGCCGGAGCCTCCACGAGTCACAGTTGCATCACCATTGGAGACACGTTCTCCAAGTATACAGGAGGTTTCCTTGTTTGCTGATCAGAGGAATGCACTGAATCAGGTGCAGGTGAGTACAGGATATTGACCTCCCACGGAGAGAGTGGTTAGCCAAAGCGTCCCAACACACTGTTAGGGTTGATGTGTGAGATGATGAGGACTATGCGACCTCAATTTCAGCGAGAGTTAGAGGTGGCTATGAATGATGATGATATAGTTTCAAGAGACACTCAGCCACTTGAGGACGATGAGCCTCGCCAGAATGATGAAGAAGTTGAGCAAGTTCGAGAAGTAGAGGCACAGGAACAACAGCCCTTTGATATACAGTACGATGTGCCTGATTGGCTTAAGGATAGAATGAGAAGAAGCCCAGTGAGGAGATTGATCCAGCAGTTGAGATGGAGGAGTTTTTGAACAGGATCAGTGCACCTCCACAGAAGAAGAAAGCAAGAAAGTTTTCGAAGATATCCACTGAAGAGGATGGTTCCCGTACCCTTCATGTAGCTGTGCCACGAGTTGAGTGTGACTGAAATGAAGCAGTACCTGAGAATTATGTGGTCACGACTCTGGATTTGGGACGCCCCACTGGTGCGCAGATTGTAGAGGAGTGTGATAACTCCTACCTTGCCCTCAAAGATAGGTTATTCAAGAAAGAAGGGAAGTATAAGAAGTTGAAAAGAGAACACAGGGCCTTGATTGGATATGTTCAGCAGTTGTCTCGTTCTCGAGGGCAGGATATTCCAGTGATAGAGCCTCCAGCGGAGATACCTAGAGAGTCCATTAGTGGCTTGATGGAGTTGGGGAAGATGGCACAGGAGGTAGATAAGTGGGTCACAGGAGTTCGTGCTGAGACCGAAAAGTTTATGGAGGACCTTGCTTTTGCTTTTCAGCAGGCCTCTAGTATTTTGACACGGATGGATGCAGTGGATCATGCTTGGGGCGATGCTTCTATCTATCAGAGCAAGGTAATTTAGCGTCTTGAGGCATTGAGGCATGTTCTGTTGCGATTGCTGATTGATGGAGGTGTCATTCAGGAGAATGACAGGTATGATTTCTCGAGATGGTATTCCTCAGCAATCACGGGGCGTGGTTTCTTTGACGCAGCTCAGGTAGATTCAGCCAGGATACATAAAGCTATGGCCAATATCATTGATGGAGTTCAAAATACTTTTGAGGCCATATTTGCTAGCCGGTTGAATCCAAAGGAGGTGAATGTTGATAATTTGAGGGGTAGGCTGGTGCCTTTCTTTTCGGATGTTAAGACCTTTGTACAAGATGATTTCGAGAATACTTCTACTTTCTCCACCCTGATCCAGAACACACAAGACTCCTTGATTGCTTGGAGAAAATCTTGTGCAAGGCATGAGCATTCAGTCACAGTGTTAGAGTTTCAGCTAGATTGCATTCCACCGATTTCAGTTCAGGAGGTTGAGGCTGTGCTTAGCAGGTTCATTGAGTTTGCAGCCAGAGAGAAGGAGAACGGGAATGCACTACTGGACGAAGATCTTCTAGAAGACTGATTGTGGGCATTTATTGCCTTTACTATTTTTGGGAGTGAGTGGGAATCTTTGATTCATTTAATGTACCACTCCCTATTCTGGCAGTTTTTAGGGTTAGGGCTGAGGTGGCACGATTCTGGCCACTCTATTAATTGTAACCCTAGCCGTCTTTTGGGACTTGGCTAGCTATATAAATGGGGAGTCCCCCTCATTTGAATATCATTAGAACATTAGATCAGAGTCAGAATTGAGTTAGAGCTTAGAGGCTAGAGAGTAGTATATTGTAGACATTTTGCATATTGGAGAAGAAAGAAGGTTTTCCCTTTGAAAACTTTTGTGGAGATTGTTGTGTAACACTTTTCATGATAATAGATCTTTTCATTGATGGTGGAATTCGTCTTGTCATGAATAGCTAGCAAGGTCTCTTCTTCCTTTCGTATCCAAGTAGCGTAATTTTCATGCAATTAGTTTACTTTGATGTGTGGTATTTTTGTTGAGGTAGCTTCTTTCATTCCATACCACTAGCGGCTTGTTGATGATAAGTTCGCCTTGCGTGGTCAACTGGACATTATCTTGATTTTAACTTCGGTTGTGATTTGTATACTTATATGCGTCGTTCTGATGGTGTATGTATGTCAAATTATGATTTGAACATCTTTTGCTACCCCTTTGAATTTTGCACTGATTTCGCTGAAGCTGTTCGATGCGAGGCTAGGTGAAATTTGGTTGAAGTCTACTAAAACGAAGCTCCACATATCCTGTATTTAGAATAGAATACAAATTTCTTAGGCCTTACACTCTTTTTACTTTCCGCATATTTCTGATTAGCTTTAGGAAAACGTGCTACATTGCCAAATCATACACGCAAGAATCCCTTTCAAATCATATACCGGCAGCTAACTGCAAGAAGTCTGAACAATTGTGTAAGTCCCCTCGTAAAAACACATTAATACACATCAACCAAACTGGGTCTATTCGCATTAAAGGAACCTTGGAGTTGAAAGCATGAACTCACTCGCAATCTTAGCATGCTGAATACTTTGATCAAGAGAGAATAGAGTATCCGTTGGGAAACTTTGTTCTATGTTGGTGCGGTCTCAAAAACCACGTCAACACGAAGGAGGTCTGTATGGATATAGTCAACACTAATTGGGTCAAGGAACCAAAGAAACATCGCTCCAAGTTACCCAAGAGGTTGACTTGCACCGATCTCAAAGAAGAATATAGTGGTATGATCCATATGTTGAACAAGGTTATGGGTACTCCTTAAGGGGCATTCTTTGAGGTTTGGATGTTCCCATATGTGGAAGAAGTTGTATTGGGAATGGAAATGATAAATTGGGCTAAATTGATAAGTGATAATAGTGACATCCAATTGAGAAATCTAGAGAAAACAAAGACCTTCTACATGAGTTCTTACGTAGTGTACATCCTGTTGTGACCTTTTCACACATCGCCCCATTCAAAATGGGGACCCCTTAATTTTTGCTTCATTCGGGTCTTTTGGCTTGGGTCTTTCGGTCTGTCTCTCTTTGTCGGTTCTTTCTGTTGATGATGTACTTACCATTTGACCTAGGTTTGAATTTTGGCTAAGTTTGGAGGGCTTTTCAGAGATATTAGGGTTTACAGTCTTCAGTCAACTTTGAGGTCAAATTGGGTTGGCTAATCAATCTCTGGGCTTAGCACTGTTGTTAGGATGCTTCAGGTAGGCTCCCTCTGAATTTTCATTGAATTCTGTCAATTTTCTATTTTTAGTAAGTGTCAATTTGAGGTTTGTTTTCTTTAGATTTTTACGTTCTGACAACTGCACTACATTCTGAGCACTTTGAATTCATCACTGGCAAAATTTGAGCAGAAATGGACGACTTGCTATTTTTAGCAGTTCTGCCTTACGAGGTAGATTTCAGGGTTTACATGTTGGACTTTCAGCTGCATGTCTGAGGATTCTTTGTGGGTTTTTCGAGACCTTCGCAGTGATATAACATGCAGAACGAGACGATGACTTTCAGTTTTCAGCCTTTAGAGGCATATATTAGGGTTTGCATGTCAGGGTTTTCAGCACATGTCAGCATTATCTTTCTGGGTTTTCCGAGAGCTTCGCAACGGTGTAACATGCAAGCAGAATTGGTCACTCTTTAGAAACTTGCTATTTTTAGCTAGTGCTTGCATGTTGATGATTTTTCTGGGTTTTTCTGGGTTTTTCAAGATCTCTCGGGTAGTGTGACATGCAAAATCATTCGGCAACTGGTTGATCACCTTTTTCAGTCACTTACTATTTTTGGCAGGTTCACTCCGACAGCTGCCCAACACTTCAAAATCACGAACCCGATGACATGCAACAGAAACGGAACTGAACGGAGCTCATTTGAGACACATGCAGGATGAATTAGGGTTTCCTAAATTTAAGGGCAAAACACGACAATCATGCAAAGACAACATCTAGCCACGACCACCACACTTCAGGCATTCAGTGCGTGAAATTTGAAGACATTATGAGCAATTGCTATTTTTAGTAAGTTGCTAAAAATAGCAGGCATAGACAGGCATTAGACACCAGCAGCTTAACCACATCCCGAGGTTCGAAACAAAGCAAAATCAAGCCTTTCGGAGTCAAAAATCAGCTTAAAATGCAAAATTTGAACAACTTTCTAAAAATAGCAAATTAGGGCAAGCCAGGGTTAGCATGAACGAGTCACCCCAAATCAGGCAAGGAGCATGAAATTCACTAAAATTGATAAATTTTCAAGTCCAGCCAGTGAAAAACGCCATTAAAGCTGAAGGTTGATGAAAATTCTCTAAGTAATTCAAATTTGAAGCTTGATACTTCTAATGCGCCTTAAGAGGAAGATTGGGGCCTTGAAATTTTCTAAGGCAATGAAATTTGAAGCTCACAAGCCCAGATGCGCCTTAGGGAGAAGAGGGTGAGCTGGAAAATTTCTAAGTATTTTAAATTTGAAGCTCAAGGTATGATTTGCGCCTTTGCTAGAAGAGTGGGCATCGAAATATTTTCTAAGTCATGAAATTTGATGCTACAAGGGCTAAATGCACCTAAGGCTTGGGAGATGACATAGAAATTCTCTAAGTATTGAAAACTAGAAGTTGCCCACCCCAAATGCGCCCAAGGTCATGAGAAGGGAGTGTAGAAAATTTTCTAAGTATGAAAAACTTGGAGTAGAGGTGGTGAAATGCGCCCCAAACTTGGAGAAAGCCTTGGAATATTCTAAGTCATGCAAATTGAAAGAGGACCCTCTCAAATGCGCTCCAACAACTTGAAGATGATCAAAAAAATTCCTAAGGCAAACAAAATGAAAGATCTTAGGGCAAAATGCGCCCAAGCTTTGGAAGATGAAGGAATCTCGAAAAATACTAAGTGTTAGAAAAGTGAGAGCTTGACCCATGATATGGGCCTAGACTTAGAGGAGCTTATATGCGCCCAAACCTTTGAAAATGTTTCTAAGGCAATGAAATTGAAAGCTTCAATGGTGAAATGCGCCTCAGCAAGAAGAAGTGGAAGTTTAGAATTTTTGACTAAGGCAAATGAAATGAGAAGCACAAGGAGTTATTTGCGCCCAAGGTAAAGAGACATATCAAAAATTTTGCTAAGGCATGGAAAGTAAAAGCTCAACACTCTAAATGCGCCCCCAAATGAAGGCTTACACATGAGTTTATGCCTTGAGGAAAAGAAAGGATAGAAATTTTTCTAAGTATGAGGAATTTGGAGTTCAACCTTTCAAATGCGCCCAGGGCCAAAAGAAGAAGATTGAAAATTTTACTAAGTATTTGAAACTCAAAGCACCCCCACCTATATGCACCCAAGCTAATGGGTGAATGAATAAATTTTTTTTTAGGGCGTGTAAATTAAGACTTGAAGTAGCCTCTCCTATTCGCGCCTTGGTTAGTAGAATGTGTGAAGTTTGAAACTCCATGCTTCATTCGTGCCCTAGCTGAAAGGAGGATGAAGGAGCTTGAGTGTGTTCTAAGGCGTTTGAAACTGGAAGTTGACCAACTCATATGCGCCCTTGCTAGCTGGTGGATAGGGGAATTCACTAAGTGTGGAAGATTTTGAAGTTTCAACACTCATATGCGCCCAGCTAAGGGTGGAGGCGTTAAAAATCTCTAAGGCATTTGGATAAAAGCTTGATACCCCAATTGTGCCCAAGCTGAAGTTGAAGGTCAGAGAACTTTCTAAGGGTAAAATGGAGGTAGCACGTGCTAGATGCGCCTAAGTCAAAGGAAAACTTTTAAGAGGCATTGGATTTTAAAACTCATGATATTATAAAGTTTGAAAATTTCATCTAAGTGTTTAAAATAAGACCCTCCTATATCCGCCTTGAGATAGATGTATTGAAATTTTTCTAAGTACGAAAAAGCTGAAGGCTCATGGGTTGATTTGCGCCTTGGTTAGAAAAGGGGATGAGTAAATATTAAATGTTGAAAAAATTAAATGTTCCCCCCCCCTTAATTGCGCCTGGCATGATATACGAAAAATCAAAAGATTTTCTATAAAATTTGAAGGCACTGAAAATTTTCCTAAAGCTTTTGGAAGTAAATTAAATTTACTCTAGACAAATAAATTTTTGCTCGCGACAGAGAAATTTATAAGGGGCGATTTAAAATAATTATTTTCCAAAGTTTTAAAAATCGAATGTCCCCTTTCGTTTGGACACATAAAATTTTAAAGTCGGGAGATATTAATCATGGGGAAAATTTATTTTGGAGTTTATTCCGGACGGAAAATAATTTTGCCTAGCCAGTTTAAAATATTGGAGCTCACAGGCACTGACGAGATTTCTCAAGTGAAATTAAATTGTGTTAAAATTAAATTTAAAATTCTAAATATGCCATTTTAAAAAGGGTGAGATTTTAATACTGAAGTAAATTTTAAATGAATTTCTCAAAATTACTTCAGTCAGCTGGAAGTAACTGGCAGTCGGGAGGGAAATTTTAAATTCAAAATGAGGAAAGAATCTCCTGGAATAGCCAATTTCTATGACGACTGCATGATAACTGGAATATTCTCTCCTAAATTTGGAAAATTTCTAAGTCATGGCGAAGTAAATTTATGGCATTTGCTAAACTGGGCACCAGTTTTCAATTATAAAAACTTCGAAGTTTTTCATTTCTATTCACAAAATTCGAAGCTGAGATTTGTGCTGAGGCTGAAAGTGATTGTTAGAAATTCTGAGTTGAGAAAATTATCTCTCTAAGTACTGAAGTTTATTTTGCTGAGGATGAAAGTGATTGTTAGAAATTCTGAGTTGAGAAAATTATCTCTCTGAGTACTGAAGTTTATTTTGCTGAGGCTGCTGAGATTTGGAGTTGCTGAAAGTTGAAGTTGCTGAGATTAAAAATTCTGAAGTTGCTGAATGCTGAGAAAGAATAATTTCTAAAGGCGAAGTTGCTGAGACTTGAGATAAAATCCTAAGTTGAGATTGATTTTTATTCGGAGAGCTAAAATCGTTGTGGCTGCAAGTTGCTGAGAGTTTGAAGTTTTAAATTTCTCGAGGTTTGGAGTTGGAGTTTTAATGCTGATTTTTTTAATTTATTTGTTGCCAACTCCACTTGCCAGCCATCTCACGAACCTTTTATTTTTTTAAAGTTAGAATTATAATATGCTTGCTTTTTGTTTTGCAGATGGTTGAAAGCAGAAGAGGGGATGTCGTTGGAACAAACAAGGCTGGAGCCAGAGCTAGAAATGCTGAAGCTGGCAAAGAGAATGCTTCTAGACAGGCTATTATGAAACAATTGAAAAAGTCCTTTATTCCGGAGTCCAAGTTCGTATCGAAGCTGGGAAATTTGACTGACACCAACCTCGGTTCTTTCAACCTCGAGGCCTTCAAGAGAAGAATGTATGGGCAAGGTGGTAATCCTCCGTCGGTGATTTCGCACAACATTGTGAGGAGCGGGTTGTATGCAGCAGCCGGTTTCCCGCTAGCGGTTCGATGTCTAGAGCTTATCATGGAGTGTGCAAATTATTACGATTCGGACCACCAGACGATTGTTTCTCCGGATGGCATGCTGCTAGCTAATTTCACAGCTGATGCAATTGGCGAAGCATTCGGGATCCTGGCCACGGACAAAATGTTATACAGTCCAAGGAGAGAGCTGAAAAGATGTATGCTACATCTTTCGATAAGTGTGCTAAGAGGATCAACACTACGTGGATGAGAAAGCCAAAACCTCCTGGCGCCAAGTTGCCAAAACAAATTATTTCAGAGGAGCTGAAGCAGGAATATTGTGATTTGATCATGTTGCTCAGCCGGGTTAATGGCAGCCCACATGCATATGCGTTTGAGCCATGGATGTTTTTCTATATCAGCGTGGTATTTGAAGGAAAAGAATGTGTGGATTGGGCACATATGATCAGTGATAACATTAGTGAGTAGTTCAAGAACCTAAGGAGAACGAAAACGTTTTACATGAGCTCATATGTCATCTACATGTTGGCTCAAATGACAAGATATAAGGGGCTGGCGTACCAGGAACTGATCGGATGTGGGCACAATCAATTCAAGATTCATGAAGCATGCAGGCAGTTGCATCTCACGAGCACCTCTCATTTCAAGAGGGTGAATGATGCCTTCACAATGTACCTCACGAGGACTCTTCAAGGAAGATTGTAGCAAAGAATATCTAAAGAGGCGCAGGAGTTGATCGAGCAGTACGGGTTTTGGTTTGTTCAATTCTCGAAATTCACATACATAAGGCTATCAGGGTTCCATTCTTATACCTTCCGACTGCCAAGGTACCCCACTGACAGAATGGTGATGCTAGAAGTGTCTAGGCAACTCATTGCTTACGACAAAATTATTAAAAAGAAGAAAGGAGGTTTGCAGTTTCCTATTGTCATGGGAAATTCAACCGAGGAGTGCCCTTCTCTGCAGGCAACCAAGGAAGCAGAGTATGAGTTACAGTTTTATTGCCTCAGTCTCCACTCCAGCCGGCAGGACTTTGATCCTCGAGGGAAGATTGGAACTGTACAGGGTGAAGAATACAGGCATAAGGCTCACTTAGAGGATTTTTGGGCAAATGCACAAGATGAAGGTGAAATTAGAAGAAGAATGTTCTCCAGATTGCCTCTTAAGTTAATCAGAGAGTGTGAAATGGTCCAGGTTTCGGATCAAGTTGATGAGGATGCCAAACTTACGCACCCAGACTATGATTCGATAAAGAACACGCCAATCCCACCCCCGAATTGGGCTGAGCCAGAGATTACGGACTTAGACACTTTGTTTATGCCTGTCTTGACCTTCACGAGGAGTTGGGTGGATGGGCATGTTCACAGGCTGAAGAGAAGATCCATTGCCCTCTTGTACAATCTCATGGGTGATCGGAGGCCACCAGTGTCAGCAAGGAAGAGGAAGCAAATTGCCCAAGCTGTAGAGCCGCAACAACAAGAGGAACCAATTCAGCCTGAACCTCAGGGATCGGAGGAGACATTGCCTACTCAGTTGTTGGCTCAATCCTCCAGTGTGCATGAAGTCTCGATGTTTGCAAATTAGAGGGCTGGAGTGAATGAGGAGCCAAAAATTGGAGAAGTTAACCAGCCATTGTCAAGGGAACTGGATAGTCAGAGTGCCAATGCTCCTGAAAGTGCCGATCAGCAAGAAGAAGGAGAAGAAACAGAGACAGACATTCGCTTTGATCGTGCACTTGAGGCAGCCTTTGAGGAGGAGGATATTATGGAACCTCTGGTTAGAGCTCATGAGGAGGATAGTCAACATATGGAGATAGATGAGCCTCGACCAAATATTGCTCAAGAGGAAGTTCATGAAGTTGAGGCAATAGAGGAGCAGCCCCTTATTGTCTATGGTGCTTAGCGGAATGCTCCAAATTGGCTCTCATGCGCAATAAGGAGAGATCAGGAAGATGACACCGACCCGGTGATAGAAATGGAGGAGCTCTTGAATAAAACAAGTGTGACACCTAAAAGGAAGAGAGCCAGGAAATATTCCCGGATGGAAACGAATGAGGCTGGTTCGCGCACTCTCCATGTTGCCATTCTGAGGGAGGAGTATGACTTAGTTGATGTGATGCCAGAAAGTTACATGGTCACTACGATTGAATTAGGGCATCCCTCTGGAACACAGGTAGTTGAGGAGGCCGAAAATTCCTTCCAGGCACTAAGGGATAGGTTGGTACGAAAGGAAGAAAAGTATAAGAGATTGAAGAAGGAGCACAAGGCGCTAGTTGGGTATGTGCGACATTTAGCGCGTCCGTGTGCTCAAGAGAACCCAGCGGTGGAGCTTCCGCCTGAGATGCCACGGGAGTCAATTAGTGGGCTCGAAGAAATGAGAAGGGCTATTTAGGAAGGAGATAAGTGGGTAGGCGGTGTCCGTGCTGAGGCCGAAAAATTCATGGTTGATCTTGTCTCCTCTTTCCAGCACGCATCCAGTATCCTCTCGTGCTTGGAGAACATTGAGCAGGCTTGGAACGTCACATATTCCAAGATAAGACCATTCCATGCCTGGTTGCTTTGATGCGCGTACCCATGCAAACGTTGGTTGAGGAAGGGGTAATTGAGGCTGGGGATAGATATGATTTTCCGGGTTGGCACGCTGCTACTTTCACTGGCAGAAGCTTCTTTGACATGGCAGCTGTAGAGTCTTCTAAAATCATAAAGGCAATGAGAAATATCCATGAGGGCATCCTCAATACACTAGAGGCGTTGTTCTCCAAGGGGCTAACTCCCGAGGAGGTGGAAGTAGATGGATTGAAGGGAAAGTTGCAGCCTTTCTTCTCGGAAATGAGGGTCTTTGCTCAACTGGACTTTGAGAATATCTCTACATTCTCAGCCATCATTCAGAGCACGCAGGAATCTTTTGAGACTTGGAGAAATTCTTGTCTCCGGCAGGAACAAATGATAGCTATTCTTGAGTATCGGCTCAACCTTACTCCGGCGATTTCAGAGCAGGAAGTTGATTTAGTGCTGACCTGGTTCGTAGCTTACGCTCTCAGAGAGAAGAACAATGGAAACAAAGTCATGGACGAGAATCTTATGGAGGGATAGTGGGCATTAATTGTCCATAGTGGTCAAGGAGGAATTTGCTATTTTTGTACTTATTAATGACGCCACTCCTCCACCTTCTGGCGGTTTTTAGGGTGAATCTTGTCTAGGGTTTATGAGGCTCGATTTGAGCCGTCCATTGTAATTTGATCTGGACCATCCATTGAGATTGGCCAGCTATATAAAGGGGAGTCCCCTCATTTGTACACTAGTTAGTTAGACATCAGATCAGACTAGAGAGTAGACATTTTGCTAGAGCATAGAGAGATAGTTAGAGTTAGAATAGTTTCATTGCATCATTTGAAGGAGAAGGGGAATTCTCCCTTTGAGAATTTTGTAAGAAATTGTCACGAAGGCTATCAGAATAAAAGAATTTCATTGATGGTGAACTCCACTTTTATCATGAGTAGTTTGTGAGGTTTCTTCGTCCTTTGACTTCAAGTAGGATTTGAATTAGAGTAATTTTCATGCAAGTAGTTAATTATGGGTGGTTGTGTTTGATCTAAGTGAACTTCATTAATCCATGCCACTAACAAGCTTACTGATGGTAAGTTTGTCTTGCGTGGTCAGTTGGAATACCTTTTAAATTTAACTTCGGTCAAGATTCATGTGTATGTATGCATCATTTTGATGGTATTTGCGTTGTTGAATCGTGATTTGAACGTCTTTTCGCTCCCCTTGAAGATTGCACCAACCTTGTCGAAGCTGTCCAATAGGAGGCAAGACAACGTTCGGTTGAAGTTCATTGAAGTCAGGCCCAATACCTCTTGCATTTAGACTAGGACGTAATTTTCTAAATCTCTGCAGCCATTCAATTCCGCATAATTTTGGTTAGTTCTAGGAAAAGCCATACATCAACGCCAAATCATTCGCACGAAGTCCCCTTCAAATCTTTAACTTGTTGTCAACTGCAAACCTTTTGAATGATCGTGTAAGTCCCCTCGTGAAAAACAACAAATCACAACGAACCTACTGAGGGTATTCCAAAGCATTTCAGAACCTTGGAGTTGAACGTGCGTTCTTACTAGCAATCTTAGTGCATGGAATACTTTGATCAAGAGAGAATGGAGTAGCCTTCAGACAACTTTGTTCTGCTGATTGATGTGGTCACAAAAATCACATCAACAAATCCTAGCCCGGTTCACAAAGTATAGAGGATTAATTTGTAAAGGAGAAGTAGGGCCTCAGAGTAACCAATTCAAGGTATATAATTGTTACCCTCAGTTGCAGCTGCATCATAAAGACAATTACAAGATAACTAATGATGCATTTCTCATGTACATCACTTGGCTACTTCAAGGGGGAATCCATAAGAGGTTATCCAAAGAGGCTATGGCATTACTGAAAAAGTTTGGATCATGGTTCATTCAATTTCCAACCTTCACATACTTGAGGATCCACGGATTTGTAGAAGCTCCATACAAAGTCCCATGGTACCCCACATATAAGGTGGTCATGCTTGAGGTTACCAGACAGTTGGTTCACTTGGATTCCATCTAGAAGAAAGAACATTACTGGAAAAGTTTGGATCATGGTTCATTTAATTTCCAACCTTCACATACTTGAGGATCCACGGATTTGCAGAAGCTCCATACAAAGTCCCATGGTACCCCACAGATAAGGTGGTCATGCTTGAGGTTACAAGACAGTTGGTTCACTTGGATTCCATCTAGAAGAAAGAACATAAGCAAGGAGTGCATTTTCTTATTGTAATAGGGAAGATGTTGGAAGTTTGTCCTTCGCGACAAGCAGCCAAGACAACCAAATCAGAATTGCTGTTTTATAAATTGGGCATGTACAAACCAAGGTCAGATTTTGATCCGTACTTGAGAGTTTATGGATAGAAGTCACTTCATGTAATGCAAATAGAAGACTATTGGTCCAACCTAGCAAATGAGTATGGAGTAAGAAATAAGATGTGGTCTAGAATTCTAGTAGATCTTGTGAAGAGGTGTGACTTGTTCCCCATTTCGGACCAAGTGAAAGACAACAGAGAGTATGTGCATCCCCAGTTTGAACAAGAGAAGAATAAGCCCATCTCATTGCCAAATTGGACATAGCCTGAGTTAGCAGACTTGAATGTGTTAATGAAGGATATCATAGCTAGTTCGAGGGAGTGGGTAGATCACCAAATTAGCAGATTGAGAAAGGAAGGTATCTCTCTTACCTATGCCAAACTAAGTAGTGTAGGAGTTCTCTCTAGTTAGGGTGAAGCAACTAAATTCAGCAGAGGAAAGAAAGGTCTAAGTGAACTTCCAAGTTCAAGCAAAAGGAAAGTAGTGATTGAAGATCCTCAAACAAACGCGAAAGAAATAGCAAGTGAAGAGTCAAGGCTCAAGAAGCAAAAGGTTAATGCAACTCCATCATCTTCAAGCATGCCATCCATCAGGGTAATGGAAGAAGCATCTATTGCTAAATGTGAATCAGATCGTGAACAAGGAGCTGAACTTCAAAGTGTAAAGTAGCTGGAACCTCTTTAGGAACAAACCTTCACAGATTATATGGAGGGAGAGGACACACTTATGATTGAAGACATAGGAGATACTGAGATCTTAGAAGCCAATGAAGCATTGGGTGAAGAGATGATTTCTGCCTTAAAGGGGATAAATGATGATATTCAACTAGAGGATGGGATGGAATTATCTACTATACCAGATTGGTTGACCGAAAGCCTAATGAAGAAGCCCAAGCCAGTGAATGAGGTTCAGCCAATCAAAAGTATGCAAGACTTCTTGGAAAGGATTGGTCAAGTTAAAATACCGAAGAAACCAAAGAAGTATTCTCAAATCACTAGAGGTGGTACACGATCTAGGATCTTACAGGTAGCAGTTCCAAATTTTGATAAGCCTAGGGACAAAATTACCCCTATGGATTATGAAGTTACAACACTTGACATTGGACCAACCACAATAGGACATGACTTTCATGAGTTAGCTGATACCTCGAGGGCTATTAAAGAAAAAATTGACAAAACAGAGGAGAAGAAAGAAAGATTAGAAGTGGAGAATTTGAGACTAATAGAATTTATCTAGCAAATGACAGCCCCACTAAGGCAAGAGAATGAGGCTTTCATTCCACCGTCTTCCCTTCCTCAAGAATCAGTTGACAACCTTAAGCAATGAGAGTTACAAGTCAAGCAACCAGAAGATGGGTCAAAAATACCTCAAAGCAAGTGGAGCAATTCCTGGAGAGGTGTGTTCAAACTTATGATAAATTAGTTATGCTTGTAATGAAATTCGCCAGATGGGAAAGAATTGGGGGAATTTCCAAAACGTAGAAGACAAGGTGATACCTCGCCTAAAGGCATTAAAGGAAATATCTATGCAAGTGTTGGTTCAAGAGGATGTTATTGATGATGGAGCTTCTTATGACTTCAATAGATGGTACTTTTCCTTGCTAGCAAAAAAGAAAATATATGATGAGATGAAAGAGGAATGTGCTGGTATGCAAAACTCTCTTGGAAAGATACAACTTAGGATCCTCACATCGCTTGAAGGATTGACAGGATAGGAGGCCAATGGTACAAATGGTCTGAACTTGGAAGATTTAAAGGAAAATGTGAAAAGTGTATTTCAAAGAGATGGAGGCTATTAATGAAAATCAGCTAGATATGTTATCTCTCTTGATCTATATGAACAACTTTCAGAGGCAAGAGGGTAAGTGGGAGGACACTTTTGCTTAATGCATTGAAGCCTTGGATGTAATAGGAGTGCAATTGGATACCTTATCGAGCATATCAATGGAGGAACTCAATTTAGTAATGGCAAGGTTCATTGCATTCGCAGCCAGAGAACAAGCCAAGGGGAATTGCGCTTTGAAATCTAGCTTGCTTGATTAGCTTGCAAGGTGTTAGTGTCTTCCATGCTCCAAGTGGCTCTTCTTCCCTGCGCCATGTGTCACAGAAGTTAGTTATGCTTTTCTAAGTGAATTCTTAGTTATGGTTTCTGGGGATAATCTTGGCTGTTGATCTCAGATCAATCTGGGCCGTTGCTTTATAATTGGGATGCCTATATAAACCCTTCTCAATTCATTTGTTCGGAGAGACTTGTGAAATTGTTGCTAGAGCGCTATCAAAATAATAATTAGACTCATTGATGAGCATTTGTTAGTTTGAAAGTCAGCATGGTTTCATATTTCCTCAATAGAATAGATTTGTTTTCTGCAATTTTAAATGAATGAAGGATTGATAGTGTTGGTAATGGTGAAGTTTGTTCATACCTTTAGGCTTTTTTAAATTGAATGATTTTCAATTTGATGTGTATGGTTAGTCTGAACTTTCAAATTGCTAAACTTGAACTCTATTACTTATGTTCATTGTTCAAATTGAAGATGGCCTTGAGTAATAGGATATCATTTGTGAATCCCTTTGAAGATTGCACCATCTTTGTCTAGTTGTTGTACTTGGAAAAACGAAGATAGGTTTTAATTTCGCCGTCCAACACTTGTCTCTTGAGTTCCTAGGAATAGTTTAGAATTAGCCTAGCCTCTAAAGCCCTTATCCTTTTCTATTTTATTTTCAAAGTTGACAGTAGTAAGATCTCAACACTCATAGACAATAGTGTCCGTATTCCAAAGTGTTGAAAAGTTGTTGCTAAAGTCTTAAAGGAAGGAGGATTGAATCGATAAATAGAGCGTAAGTCCCCCTTGCAATACCAACAAAACATAGCAAAACCAACTGACACTATCCTATATGCACAAGGAACCTTGGAGCCTACTTTGTGATCACTTAGCTTGGCACATTGGAAACTTTGTTCAAGAGAGAGAAGAATATTTCATTGGGTATTTTTCTTTTTTTCTTTTTAATTTTATTTTGGTGTCCCAGGGTATCCCCGCAACCTCCGCCCAACGCCCCAAGCTTACACTGGTTTAGATTGAGGGCGAGCTGAGGGCGAGACTAATCCCTGGAGCCACGGTGCAATCAACACCCGCCCCCAGGTGTTCGCGGCCGAATAATTTCACAGGCCAGCGAGAGTCGAACCCAAGACCTATTTCATTGGGTATTTTATTCTAATGTTGGTTGAGGTCACAAAATCCATATCAACAGGTTCCCTACTCCTTGTTTGTGTATAAATAAGGGCAGCCTTGCCCATTTATTTTTAACTGTGCTTGTGAAAGCAAAATTGTTGACCCTACTTTTGCCTGCAAGTTTGCTATTTAGTGTCTGTTCAATTGTGTCAATTGTAATTTGGTTGATCACATATTGTATGCCTACATTTGCTACAATTTGCTGTCCTAGAAGTTTGTTTACTCTTAAATTGAGAAAGGAAGTTTGTTTGCTCTAATATACTATCTCAATCTATTTCAGCACTTTGTTTTAAGTTTTGCTTTAGTAATCTTTATTTCAGCTTGCATCTCATAAGTACAATGAGTCTTTAGGTGTATTCTGGATGTGAGCTTATTTAAGTTTTTGTGTCAAATCAATCATTCCTCATTTACTTCTAACTCTCTTGCTCTGAATTTACTTCAGATATTAGAAGCGTTATCAGAATAGGCTTAGTTGTAGTTGAAGTTACGAAATTAGAGAAAACCTTAGCTACGACGCAAAGAGTTTTATAACTTTGTGCTCTCAGCTGAGATAAAAAGATTGGCAAGTAGTGTAGTATTTCTTTTTAAGCATAATCAGTGAAGAGGGAGCTTCCCCTCCTAATTTGAAGAGTAGTCTAACTGTGCATAGCTGTCCGTTTCTTAATCCACATTCATAGGTGCGAATTGAAACACCAACAATTTTTCTGGCGCCCACTGTGGGGCATGAGGCATAAAACTTCAAGAAAGCTTACGCTTTATGACACTAGAATGACCATCTGGCGTCCTATTGCTCTTGTTCAACAACCAGATCTTACTTCTGCTATTATTCAGCCAAATTGCATGCTAATTGAAGGCGAGCAAACAAACGTTATTAGTAGCTTGAGGAGTTTCGTAATTGAGAAAAGAGAAGATATTGCTTAGTGGAGAAACACAACTACTATCCTTGACGAAGAAGAACGAAAAGCTGATCTTGCAGCCGGAAGACCAGTTTTACCACCTCCTACGTGGCAATAGATAATCCTGGCTTATAGGGTTTATACAAGGAGGAGAGGCGTTGCCACAAATCCTGAGATCCAAGAAGAACTTGTGATCTAGCTAGAAGCAATGGGCGGTAACAACAACAATGATGACAACAATCGTAACGGAAATCACAAACATCCACCCCCATTACATTGGGGTAATAAAATTGGACCATTGGCTTTACAAGGACATCATGAGTTGCCTAAAGGATCAAGGAAGCATTTTCCTCGATTTCACGACGATGGGGCTCAACACCTTGATGAACATATCTCTGCATTCACATCGGCTTGCGCCGTTTTGCATGTACCACATGAGGACATTGTCGTACGTCTCTTTGTAGAGACTCTTGAGGCAAATGGTGCTGATTGGTTTCATCATCTGGAGCTAGGCATAATTACAAGTTGGGCAACCATGAGTGAGAAATTCTTGGCGAGATTCAAGCTCGTTGAAGACAGTCATTGGTTGTTTGCTCAACTTCCAAACTCAAAGATAGAGCTAAATGAACCTATGAGGGAATTTGTGGCAAGGTTTAACCGCCTAGTCACACGTCTTTCTCATACACTCAATCCATCATTGAAGATTTTGTTGAGCAATTTCATAAACACTCTTCCATCTAAGATAGCCTTTTTCTTAAGATTAGGTAATGAAACAAAAATGACAAATGCACAAGAAAGAGCCATCGAGATTGAAGATAACATGATCACTTCTGAGAAGATGAAGACGGATTCTATTAGGCCTCTTGTTCAAGGTTCTACAGATCCACTGCTACAAAAGGTAGCTAAATAGGTTACTACCCTCAAAAGGCAGTCGCCTACTCAAGGGTAGCTTGCACTACCTGCACCACCACCACCATATCAACCTCAACAATAGTTTCAACCTCAACAACCGTATCAACCAAAAGGAAATAATTTTCAGCCTTTCAATAATTCCAGGCCATGATTTATAGCACCTCCACCAAGACAAACAGTTGAGGCCGAGAAATCCATAGTATTCTGTTCTTTCCATGAAACCAACGAACATACCGGTTCCATGTGTCCTGGAAATTTAAGAATGAATCAAATCATGGGATACATTGAGATTGCACCTAGTTCAAGTTTTGTACCTACACCAAGTTCGAATGTTGTCTTACCACAGACGGACAACTTTGATGGTGACTTTGCTACGGGATACTTTGATAGTGAACTCGTTAATCAAGAAGAAGAAGAAGAATACCGTCAATATTCTCTTGCAGTGAATCATGAGAATTTTTCAACACCTACGTTTACACGTGCTCAACATTTTAAGGCATGGAAAGAAGAAGAGGATAGATGGAAATTAAAAAAAAAAGGATAAAGAGGTGGCTTCCACTTCTAATCCTAAGCCTTCACACGAGAATGCTAAAGCGGCTGCTCAAGACCTGACTTTTGCAAATTTTGACATTGCAGATTCTATGATGAAGACAAAGGTGTAAATTTCTCAGCTGGAGTATCTTTAGGACCATCCGGAACAGTTGGATCAAATTCTCAAGTTTGTAAATAAAGATGCTGTAATTCAGCCTACATTGCTTGAATCATCTGTGCCAGCGGAAGAAAAGCCTAAACCCTTATATATATCTTTCTATATAGGAGGATTCTGGTGCAGGAGCACCAAGCATATGAAGTTCACTTTAGAGAGGTCAATAGGTCAAGCATAGGTGTTGGGGTTTTTTTGCATTAGAAAAGGTCTAATTACATTAAATACAGTCTAATGAGACCATTCTCCAAGTAATTGAGTCATTTTGGAGTCATGGGAAATCAGTTGTATTCATTTGTCCAATTTTGTAAAAAGTTGTCAAATATGCCATAGTGCAAAAATTGAAAAAATATGGAAGTTAAAGGGTCAGGAGTCATGTAGAGGTTGTTGAATCGGTTGTAGGCAGTTGAAACAAATGTGAAAAGGCATAAATAGCCTCAATGCATCGTTGTAAAGGTGTGGTGGAAGATGTATTTGAAGATTAAAATAAAGAAACCCTGATTTTCTCTACTTTCCACACCTTTATTCCTGTTCCAATGCTTTGTACGGAAGGAATAAACCTTTTCAAGATCTGAGACTGATGGGATAAGATAGAGTTGTGAGTCTATTTGTTTATGCAGTTTGTTTCATTCATTTTTATTAAGTAGGGGGGAAGATATTGTATTTTTTCTAGACAGGTCAAAAACCTTCTTAGGGTAATAGTGGTCAAACAAAATTATGTATCTTTTGATCTAACTGGTGGAATCTCCTAATAATTGGTGAAAGGGTGGTTTGTTATGTCCTTTAAGAGATCCTGAACTTGCAGAGTCTGAGATTGAAGATTTGGGCTGAGGCCTGCAAATTCTGTGTGCAGACTGGTAAATCTGAGAACAGTGGAGGTTTAATGGGTTTGGTTGTGGTTTTTTGATTCTTTCTTGTTTGTCTCTATTTCAGAAGATTGCCATGGTGTATTTGTATCTACTTCCTGACAAATATTGGTGGATTGTTTAAGAGTTTATTTTCATTCAATTATCTGCCCTGTTTTGGCAGTGTTGTCACAGTCTTGAATAGGACAGTTTTTGCATAATTGGAGTTCCCTATTTTGAATGACCACAAAGACCAGTTGAAAGATGATCATTTGTGGAATTTTATATGCTTTGTATCAAGTTGAGAAACCTTGAGAGTCCTTTATGGTTGTGTGACAAATTGAATGGTGTTAAGGAGCCCTTTTTGGCCGGTTAGGACAATCCACTTTATGAAGGTTCTTATGTTTGAAATTTCAAGGTTGGGAATGGAGTTTGGGTCTGAGTAATTCAAGTTGTGTATGTATCTGGATTTTAATCTTGTTAGATGCCTAAACTAGTTCATGAAGCCTAAAGTACAAGATGGAGTCCTTGAAGGCCTCTTCCATTCAAGGGATTTTGTGAGTCAGTCAAGAACCAAGTTGTGAGTGATTTTTTTTGAACAAACCTATTGTGTTGCCTCCTGTCTTGCATCAGATTCAAATTGAGCAATTGCATTATAGATTCAAGAGCCTTGGATAGTGTCATGCCTCTACAAGTAATGAACGCATTGGGACTTTCGTGCACTAAGACACATGACAAGTGTTATTCGCTTGAGCCTAAGTTGGTGCCGTTGGTCGGTGAATTGAAGGATGCTCAAGTAAGATTGGCGGCTTGTCCTAAGAAGAAAATAATGATGACCATCCTAGTAGCTAACATTCTAACTAGCTACAGGATGTTGCTAAGTAGAAGGTTCTGCAAAGATCTCAGAAGAGAGATTCAACTGGATTGGTCATTTGCAACAATTTCATTAAAGAAAGGCAATTTCAAGCTGGAGCTTGAGGCTAAATCTCTGTTTACGGTGAAGTCCCAAGATCCTCAAGCACAAGTGGTATATCAAGAAACGGGTCTTGGTACATATGTTATGATGTTAGAAATAATTGAAGAAAGGCAAGATGTTGTGTGTGCTACAGACAAATCAACAGAAGATCCAAAGATGTGGACCATGCAGTTTGATGGGAGTTGCTCAACAGTAGGTTTAGGAGTGGGAGTTGTGATAATCTCTCCCGAAGGTCGTTTGTATCTATTTGCATATCGTTGGCAATTTGAATGCACAAATAATATGATGGAATACAAGGCGCTTTTACTAGGTCTCAAGAATGCAAGAGATATGGGTATCAAACTACTCAGAGTTGAAGGTGATGCAAAGCTGATCGTGAAATAGATTAGAGATCAATTTCAAGTAAGGAAAGATCGCCTTCGACATTATAGACAAAGGGTATGGAATGCAATTTGACTGGTTTGAAGCATTTAACATCAAACTCTATTTTTTTAGGGTTTCACGCATGTTGGTAAAAATCTCAAAATTTTCAAAATTTGACGATCTGGGTCCCTTCAGAGTGAGATTATCTACAAAACCTAGACTTTAGTTTTGCGACCCTATTTTTTAGGAAAATGGCTAAAAATAGAATCTTTGCAGAAATAGCTCAAACTGGTTTTGATTAGTTGATTTTATGTCACGATCGTGCTGCTCTAGTTAGAATCGTCAAAAAAACAATTTTTCTCTCATGGGTCTATTTCGCTTTTTCAGAAGAAAAATTAGGACCTCCAAGGTCATCAGTGGAGGATGGCCAGTTGCTAGGTGTCAGAATCTAACTCTCAAACATTGCATAGATTGATCCACGACGAAAGATGCTAAGAAAAAGGTGAACGGAGGGGAATCTAAAAATAGCCAAATTTGTGAAAATTATTCTAACATTGGAGACCTTAGCGCCCTTGGCCAAGGAAGACGCTTAGGCTTCAATGCCTTAAAATATTTTCAGTTTTTGTTTACCATGCATGTGAAACGATGAGAGCATTCACAGTCAGCAAGGTGGTCATGTAGTCGGCAAAGGTGGTGAATGTGAGGCAAAGAAAGTTGTAAAAACTCAAAATAAAAACTAAGTTTGGCAAACATGGGTACCCCAATCAGCCAGGGGTGCTCAGGATTTTAGGCAATCAAAAGTAGTTGTTAGGGTTTGCAATTCTGCGGGTTCTTCTCATATTTCTTTAGGCTTTCCAACAAATATCTTAACTAGTCCAAAGGATTCATTAGACGCCGACAATTGCAGATTGAACAAAGATGAAGACACGAGATACGAAGAAAGACAATTTGTAAAAGTTGAAAATCATCGAAAATAAACTAAGTCTTCATGAATGCATGCATTGGCCGACCTATTTTTTAGGAATTCTCCATGTTGATGCAAATAAAGTCAGATATTTTTGCATGTGGGCTCTAAATTTAGGGTTTTTGAAGTGAAGTGCTTGTTTGCTTCCAAATTTTATTTAATAGGCTTTGGGCATCCATTTTTCATTATTTTACAGGTTGACATCTAGAAGAAGAGAGCTGCCATTTCTTTTCATTAAGATTTGAAGGCTCAAACGAAGATTATTTTTCAGTGTTCTTCGTGAATTCAAGATTGGCAAGCACAAAAGCTCACTTTTTTAGGGTCTATTTTTCTAGGGCATCACTTTTCAGAAATAGGTCATCTTTTCAAATTTTCATTGATCTAGGTCTCTCAATTTTATACTCCTCTTGAAGATTGGAAAATTTTATAATTTTCGAGAGTACTTTTTTCGCATGTCCAGGAAATCCTCAAATGTTTCAAAATCTGACATTCTAGGTCTGTTCACAACGAGATTCTCTACAAAACCCAGACCTCAGCTTTCTTTTAGAAAATTTGCATACTGACTTCTTTCTAGAAGATCCATCTTTTTTAGAAAAAACTCAGTTTTTCGAAAATTTGACGATTTGGTTCTCTTCGTAATGACATTGTCTACAAAACCCGTACCTCAACTTTTTTTGGAAAATTTGCTTCGCAGCTTCTATTTTTTAGGGGATCTTGCATGTTTTTGAAAAAATCAGCTTTTTCGAAATATGACGATCTAGATCTCTTTAGAATGACATTCTCTACAAAACCCATATCTCAATTTTTTTCTAAAAATCTACCTTTTTTTGAAGAAAAATCAGCAAACTATTTTTTAGCTTTTGTGCAGAACTTGTTCAATTATAGTCATCTTCATAGTCAATCTTCAAGTTTTCAGACATGCAGTTCTCTCCACTAGAAATCAGGACCAAATCGATCTTGCTTCACGATTTCTTGAAGACTTTTGACATTGACTGGCCTCAAGTACATCTAGTGGTTGCTCTGAACACTTTGAAAGGCGTAGACAGTGTTACAATCAATAATCTTGATCATTCCGAGTTGTTTGCAACAACTTCTTTTCCTATCTTAGCATAGAACATTGAGTTTGTGATTGCTTGTGTCAAGCATTACAATCCAACTTCATGAGAAATCCAATCAGTGGATGGGCGTATTATTTGCAGCCTCAAGCTGAGAGACATTAAGAGATGTTTTGCCATTCCATCATGTGCAGATAACTTTATTGTATCAGCTGAAGAATGTGAAAAGGCGTGGAATGCGCAAAATGATCAGTGCTAGAAAAGGATTGCACAAAGGTGGCTGAAAGAGAAGTGAAATACTTTGCAAAAGAACATTGGACGTGGTGAGTTCAAGGATGAAATTGTAGTCATAATTACTTTGCTCTACTGAGTCACAGGTCAAACAAAAGCACATAAGTTTCAACCTTGGATGTTCTACATCATCTCCTAGATTATCAACAATAGAGAACACTACGACTGGCCAACATTGATCAGTGATACTCTTCCCCGCTAGATGATAGGGTTCTTCAAGGCCCATGAATTCCACATGATATCATACGTCGTATATCTAATGGCCTTTCAAGGCAAGTTTAGAGGTTTGAATGTCGTTGGAACTCTAGGCGTTCAACATGTGTATGAGCATTACCTGTTATTAGAGTTTTCATAGTCAGAGTGGTATTTCAAGCAGGTAAATGATCTTTTCCTAATGCATGTGGTGCAAGATCTTGACAATGAGTTGCATATACGGTTTTTAGCAGATGCTAGATTGGCGATGGCAAATTGGGCAGATTGGTTTATCCAATTTCCCACTTTCTCCTACATTAGAGTATATGGCTTCTCAGGTGATCCAGTCATGCTACCTAGATATCCAACGGATAAGGTAGTGTTCATAGAGTTCCTAAGGCAAGTACATGAAGTTCACTCCTTTTTGCATAACAGACACAAGCTTGCATTCAGTTTCCCATGTGAGATGAGCATATATAGATCTAAATAAGCAGCTGATGCTAAGTTGATGAGCAATGAATTGTCAAATCTTAATCTCAAGGTTTTCAAAGAAAGTCGTTCATATGACCCTTGGGGTCTCCTAGCAGCTCATCTTGGTCAGAATCATTCACATAAACCTACAATGGAAGATTTTTGGGTTAATTGTGAAGATGAGTTCGAAGTGTGCAAGTGCAATTATAGTAGACTTACTCTTCATCAGATTGCTGATTGCTTATCAAAAGATGTGGAGGGTTTGTCAGATGATGATGGAGAAGTCCTACTTCTCACATATGCCAGAGATTAGGTTGATCAGCAGCCACTTCGATCAATTGATTGGTTCGCCAAAGAGAGCACCTCGATGGAGGAAAGAACAAACCGGATTGTCAAGAACAACAAACTATTCTTGAGTAGCAAGAGGACACGAAAGGTAGTCATTCTAGTTACAGAGCTGCCAGTGGTTCATTCATCACTACCTTCCTATTCTAGATCGAAACCCAGAGTTAAAGCAATGAGCAATCCTCCTGAAGGTACCAAGGTTAGTAGAATGACAAAGAGCTTGAAGAAAGATGAGAATCTGCAGGAACAATCAGCAGATGCACCGAAATTTCTTGTTTAGGCAACCTCACAAGTGGAGGTAGAGCCTTCATCTCCTATTCTTCTGTCATCACCACAACCTTCTCCTATTCACATAGAATTAGAAGTGGATTCACCAATTCGCAACGTCTCAACACCAATTGATCCTTCAAAAGTGGCTAGAGCTAGAACCAATTCTCCTAGAGAAGTTAGTAGAGACCCTTCGTCTTGTCTTGAGAACCTCCTAGGCAGAAAGAGGAGAAAGCCTTCTTATTAGTTGGACTTTGTAGAGTTTGATTATGTCTACCAAGACACATTAGAGAAGAATCTCAAGAACTAGGTTCACGTGGAGAGGAATGCTGATAATTAGGTTGTCATTGAGATTGGTACATTGCCGGAAGACAAGAACGCCAATGAGGTTGAGGTTGATGACTTCACATTGGTTAAAGCCAATTTTGGTAGAAGCACCCGACATGCTGATGTGAATCTCTTTGAGGTTGCAGCAGTTAACTTGAAGGAGAGAGTGCTCAAGGATGGAGAAGACAAGGCAGCCCTCAAGGCCGAGAATTGATAGTTGCGGCAGTGCATCTCCAATCTACTTCATGGTACTTCACACATCACCGCTTTGCTTCTAGAGATTTTGGAGTCACCTATAGATCAACATTAGTTGAGTCAATTGGTTATGTATGGGAAACATTTGAGAGATTAGGTAGAAGAACTCATCACCAGGGGCAGATTTATACTTGTAGAGATGTACCAATTGAGGTACAACGCCGATGATCTTCGCTTAGGAATTTTTAAGTTAGAGCAGAACATAGCGGAAAGGAAGCCAGGAGATGAGATCATCATTTCTGACTTGAGGATGGCTTATGATTCAATCACTACAGAAGAACACAAGAAGAAACTTTTTGCTTGGAGAGAACAACACCTCTTCAAAGTAAAAACCTACGAAGGAATATTTGTAGAGTTGATTGAATATAGGTAGAAGGTCGCTAGTATTCTCAAGTTCGTAAGCATGTTTGTGTCACAAATTCCTTGTCAATATCAACATGAAGATGGCACTTTGATCGCAGTGAAGTATAGATAGAATTCCAGAACCTTGTCCATGATAGCTTTAATGGTGATCCTGTTTCCTTGAAGATGAATCATGTGGTTTCCATGTCAGCAAAATTTGATGAAGTAGCTGAAAATAGAAAAATATTCCTAATTCTGATTGTAGATTGTAAAGAAATCTTGGAAAGACAAAACATTGTTCTAAAAAGTATCAGTGTTCTTGATGAATGTCAGTTAACGACTTTCTGGAGGAGATGATATCTTGAGTTGTCAATGAGTGAACTACAGTTGGAGCATGCAAAGATTTCCAGCGATAGAACTCAAGTAAAGGCAAAAGTTAACTTGATGCCTTTTCCAAGTTAAACTGGCTATTCTCATTCATGCTTGTCTATTCTTTGGAAATATCACACCAGTTGGAGCTTTCCTTGTAGTTAGATCAATTAATTGATGTTAGCATTCCAATTAACTGTTAGTTATCTTTTGTTTAGATTAAGTAATTAAACTTGCATGTTCACAAGGCTAATTGTTAAAAACAAGGAGATTTTAGGGTTCCCTACTCCTTGTTTGTGTATAAATAAGGGCAGCCTTTCCCATTTATTTTTAATCGTGCTTGTGATAACAAAATTACTGAGCCTACTTTTTCTTGCAAGTTTGCTATTTAGTGTTTGTTCAATTGTGTCAATTTAATTTTGGTTGATCGCATATTGTATGCCTACATTTGCTACAGTCTGCTGTCCCAAAAGTTTGTTTACTCTTATAAATTGAGAAAGGAAGTCTCACCCCTACTTTGCTTTGAGATACTATCTCAATCTATTTCAGCACTTTGTTTTATGTTTTGCTTTAGTAATCTTTATTTCTGCTTGCATCTCATAGGTACAATGAGTCTTCGAGCGTATTCTGGATGTGAGCTTATTTAAGCTTTTGTGTCAAGTCAATCATTCCTTGTTTACTTCTAACTCTCTTGCTCTGAATTTACTTGAGATATTAGAAGCGTAATTAGAATAGGCTTAGTTGTAGTTGAAGTTATGAAACCGGAGAAAACCTCAACTACAACGCAAAGAGTTTTATAACCTTGTGCTCTCAACTGAGATAAAAAGATTGGAAAGTAGTGTAGTATTTCTTTTTAAGCATAATCAGCGAAGAGGGAGCTTCCCCTCCTAATTTGAAGAGTAGTCTAACTGTGCATAGCTGTCTGTTTCTTAATCCACATTCCAGAGGTACGAATTGAAACACCAACACCTCTATAGGATCATACGTTTTGTCAATGGTCTTCATGAACCCTTCCTTCATCTCAACATCCTCTATAGGTGTCATTCTGTCGGGACATGGCACATACCACTTTGTGTTCAATGCATAGGCAGCCATGTGTAAGGGAGTGTTGAGCTTCTTCCATCTATGTTGAATGATTGGATGAATATGCTTGGTGTAGAATTGCATTGTGGGTTCCTCTCGCACAATAGCCTTCATTTGATCAAGCATGGAATCAATGCACTCATATACCTCCCCAAGGGAGGGTGCATTAGAATCGCCAAATATAATAACTGTGAAGACTGGATCAATGATGGAGACAATATATTTCACATCGGCCCAAAAAACATCATTCTTCACCACTTCCTTAACCGTCAACCCCTATTGTGCCTATTGTACTCGCACTATGATATAAAGTGCCATGGGTGGGTTGTGAGTGCCTTTGTTTTTCCATCACACCTTTGTCAAGTGAGTGTTCCTTCCATGATAGCATCAAATCCCAATGATTCTTGTCTCGTGTGTGTGTGTCGTGGTTTGCACACCCTTTTATTTGCAGGTACTCCTTTGTGTGCATTCAAATGTTCTTTGTTCTCGGTGGCACATAGTTTCAGTGTACCTGTCTTGGCTCTCCCTTTCTGCATTATGGGGGGGTTTCTATTGTTGGTGCTAATGCTTCCTTGGTTTCGGTTTTGGAGTGATCTATGCATCTAATTCTTGTTCCTATGTACTAGGCAGATGCAACGATTGGTTATCCATGCATTTTGGTGAGATGGAGCATTTACCATATGGACACTCTTCCATTCTTGTTTTCTAGAGGCAACCTTCCATTTTCATTTGAGCATTGTTCTTCAGGCTAATGGTACTTGTATTTTCGATTTGCATCTTTCATGTTGAGTAGTCTCCTTGGGGTCATTCATGCAGATTCATGTGCCATTTATATCTTTGAGTTCCAAATGCTTGCCTTTGTTTGCCATTTGATTCTAGTAGTGTCGTTGGGGGCATCCATGTAGATTCTTGTCTTCTTGATCCTAATCATCATTTGTTTCAAAGGAGGTTCTTCATTTCAACACCATAACAGTCATCATTCAACAGTTGTCTACAACTTCTTCGTTCTTGTGTGATGTTCTTCATGTTTTGATTGTTTTTGGGACATTGTTTTAGAGGCTTTTCAATCCTTCCTTCGCCTTTCTCTCTTTTGGAGAGGAGTTTTTCCTTTGAGTTTTTCTCCTTTTCTCCAATTGCGAGAGATTAGATTGTTTGTACATGGGTATCTCATTAGGCCTTGTTTGTTGGGACCCATCATTCATTCTTTGCTTTTTATGCACTGAATTTTTAGGGTTTTTAGCTACTCCCTATGTTCATCTTAAGGGGGGTGGTTAGAGTAATCATGCATTAGCTAATAATTAATTAATCTTTAATTGATTATTAGTCTAATTCATTTCATCCATTTAAGCTAAACTTAGGAGTGCTTTTTTATGTTAACTGAAGTAAGCTATCATTAGATCATTTTGTCTCATTACATGAGATGTTGACACTTGCCATGATCTAATCCCTTTATCATTTAGGGTTGCTCCTATAAAGCACTCAACCCTCATTGTATTATCTCTCCAGAGATTCATGAAAGCTTTTCATTCTCTAAGTTTTTCTTTTTGAGGAATAGCAAATCTTTGTTTTGTAGATCTCTTGCATGGAAGGTGTTTTTGTTTGTTTTTTGATCCTATGTCTCGTGTTTATTCACAATTTTAACAGAACGACATTCTCAAATGGCTGCTTGCTCAGTTGCTTACGACCAGGCAAAGGATGTTAGAAACCAAGATCTGATTGCAAACCAGAAAAATCACCTTCCACATAAGAGAAAAACGAAAAAGTAGAGATTTGCAAAAGATGTGCAAATTGATATATTCGAAGTACAAATAATTACAAGAGATAATTTGCTTTATAAAAACAAAGATGCATAAACCTAATCTTATCTTGAGCAACAAGATAGCTCAACAAGATAAGGATAAAACCTATAACTTGGGAATTAAATATGCCTAAGTAAACTTATGCAAAGTGTAATTAAATATTAATTACACCAACAACCCCCCATAAGTGCAACTTAGGGAGAAGCAGATTATTATGCAAATGATGAGAGATGGGTCCCGGCAACAAAGGCTTGATCAGGTACCCATGTACAAATGCAAAGAGAGAGAAAACCCAGTGGGGAAAACCCCCCCTCAATGAGATGAATTGCTGCAAAGAAGCATTGGAAGAACAATGATGAAGAAACACTGGAACCCCAAATCCAGCAAGCAAGGAAAGATACTTCTGTTTGCAAAATACCATATCGGAATCACAAATGCAACAGCAGACCTGATGCCAGGGAACACTGGAAACTCACATACTAGATCAACCTTGGAATCTGTAAGCAACAGTAGATGAAAGGATGAAAGGACCCATAATGATGACTAATTTGGAAGTTGTGTCTCTCAAAGCCAATGCCAAACTGAAACTAAAACTGCCCATAGGACAAGTACCATCAAGATTCTGGAACATTAACCATAAAAACATGGCCCTCAAATGAGAAAGATCTGAACCAATGCGGATCAAGAACCATAAAATCCCAATGTGAAGTGTGAACCAATGCAAACCAACGATGTGTCTAGCTAAGCAAGAAAGAAGCTAAAAGAAACAACAGGAAACTAGACAAACTCATGCGAGTTGTCACCAATACGAAGAATGGATGCAAGAACCCCCCTTAATGGAACTTTATATCAGTTCGTTATTACAATCCCCAATGATTGCAGAAGGAGAGAATGCAAAACTACAGAAACATAAGCAAAAATGCAAACCTAGTGCACGAAACAAAAACAAATGCATGCATAAAATAAGGTACACATATTCTGTAAATGACCTCAGATCTGCATAGAGGCCGAAACCAACTTTCCAATGCCGCGAAAATCACGAAAAACGGATAAGTGAGTCAAAAGATATGCTTCCTGGAGTGAAAACGACAACATCTGACTTCCGAGGCTGAAAAAGACATCAAAAAGGCAAAACAAAAAAATTAGACCTGCACCATTGCGTAGAGCTCGGAAACACCTTTTTGATGATATCTCGTTTGCAAATAAACGACGCCGTATGTGAAAGTAATGCTCGTTTCCGTGAAACTGCTCCAAAAAGGTCCGATTTGGCAATCTGAAGCCCTTAGGGGCTAAAAAATAAAGCCCCTGGTCGCCTGGGCAGACCAGGGGGCTGGCGACAGGGTTCTGGGCGCGGCCCCTGGTCACAAATGTGACCACCACAGGGGCTTGAGAGTTCGTCGGGGGCTTGTGGGCGCAACCCCTAGTCACATATGTGACTGGGGTGGGTGCTCATACGGCAGTGGCTGGAGCGTGGCGGAGACCGCGGTTCTTAATGCGACCAGGGCGGGGTGCTTAAACTCCAACAGTGGGCTGCGGCGTGGGGATCGGTCCCCAATGTGACCGCAGGTTGGGAGCTAGGGCCTGCGGGGGCTGAAATCGAATCGGCGGGCGGGCGACGGTGGTTTGGAGGTGGTGCAGCGGAGACCTCCGGGTGGCGGACGGGCAGCGCCGAAAATCAATAAGATTTTTGATTTTTTAAATATTTTTTTGATATTTTTTCGATTTGTGTGCCTCGAAAACTGTGCCTGGGGGCCGTACAACCCTCGGGTAAAAACATTTTGCCTCTCCGGACGACTGTGTCCAAATCAGACAAATTTTATATCAAAATAGGGGTTTTTGGGCGCTGCGAATCCAACCGCGAGGTCCGTTTGGGCCCAAAGTGCTTCGAAAATCAGGTGACCCCCAGATCTATCAGAAAAATCACTGAGCTTGAAACCCTTGCAGATTTGGCAAACGGTGACCAAAATGAATGAAATAAAAGCCATTTCTGACTTTTTCCAGCGCTCTGAATCCAACGGAAAACCTCGATCTGATCCAAGATGCTACATAAAGATGCTCAAGGAATAAAACCCTCGAGGGACCTCGAACGAGCTCTGCAATGTATTCCTCCAAAAAAGCTGAGAAGGGGCTGCAAATCGAGGCTCTGATACCATGTTAGAAACCAAGATCTGATTGCAAACCAGAAAAATCACCTTCTACAGAAGAGAAAAACGAAAAAGCATAGATTTGCAAAAGATGTGCAAATTGATATATTCGAAGTACAAATAATTACAAGAGATAATTTGCTTTATAAAAGCGAAAATGCATAAACCTAATCTTATCTTGAGCAACAAGATAGCTCAACAAGATAAGGATAAAACCTATAATTTATGAATTAAATATGCCTAAGTAAACTTATGCAAAGTGTAATTAAATATTAATTACACCAACAAAGGATTCATACTCTGGAGTCTATTGTTTAGACTAAGACTGCTGATTGGCTTGGAGAGGTGGTGAATGAGGAGTATTGGGAAATGATCAAAGGTATTGTTGCAACCTTCGACAAGTAGGCCTGTTGGGAGCATTAAGGAGGCAATCGGGTCAATTGAGGATCACAAGAATTTGGAAATGGTGGTTGCTAACCTTCAAGACAACCAAGACAATATCTTGTTTAATTTGCAAGAAATCATTGATTACATCAAGGAGACTGTCAAGAACACAACAATGACCATTTAGGTTTTTCAATAAGAGTTAAAAAACAATAGAGCTAAGTGTGATAGGGAAGAAGCTTCTATTGCTTCCCCTCCTAGTTCTAGCAAGAAAAGAAAAACCAAAGAGAATGCCCAACTTGCCACCTTGGAGAATACTGTTAAAAGTAGTCCCAACGAATTGTCCTTCAAGGACAAGTTGGAGTTCTTAACCAAGAAATTTCAGGCCATCAGAGGCCTTCACCTCCTGGGTGATCGGTAATTGGTCTTCTTGGGTGGCTGGTCTTGGGTTGGTTCCCTCTGTGTGTCTGCTGGTTTTTGGTCTTTTCTATTTAACACTTGTTTTTTGATTTTCTGTTATCTCACTCCTTGTGGGACTTCTCTCATTTGCCTCTATGGCTGGTTTGCAATGGGTTTGGGCCCTTCCCACTTTATCTAATCAAAACATTTAATAAATTAAATTAAATATTTAAAATATTTAATCTAGATTTTAAATTATTAATATATAAAATTTAACAAAATCAAATAGTTAAATTTAATTTAACCAGTATAGTATTATTTTATTTTGAAATTAACAAATTTAAATATATAAATTAAAATTTTAATTTTATTATAATTTATTTAAATATAATATAATATTATTTTATTTTTAATAACTTCAATTTATTATATGTTTAATCTCTTAGAGCCTTGCCATACCAGAGATACATATTAATGGAGTAATGGATTTAAAACATGGTTGTGCCTTAAGGCCCTCCTGAGACAGGGTTGGGGTAGTAAAGTCACTGAAATTGGATACATTTAGAATACTATCGTGAAGAACAACCTGCAGATTGTCAATTACCAAAACCATTGGATACATTTAGAATACTATCGTGAAGAACAACCTGCAGATTGTCAATTACCAAAACTATGTTCATACAAAAGACCTCCACAATGGCTACATGGCTGTTTACATGTACCGAGCCTCACTTTTGTATCTCATATTTTTAGAATACTTTCCTCTGGGCTTTTTTCAATGTTTAAAGAGTGTGAATTATCCAAGTGCAGACTTCCTCATCGACCACCTGCAGACATAGGTTGGCTTCAAAGACTGCAAAGACATTCTTGCTTTAGACCACCTTTAGCTTTCAAGCCTTCTGAACCTAGGACAGATTTTATGAAACACAAAACCTCTTCATAAAATAATAAATATATTCCTTAGATTTGCATCCATTAGAACATCTTTCTCACCCACTAATCTTTGCCTTCGCTGCATTTTGATACCTCCATACAAACAAGAAATGGGAGAGCGAGCATTGCATTAAAATGCTGGCTGCTTCCACTATATAATGGGGAGCAAATTATTATATGAGCGTCTCCCTGCCATCTACACATTGGATAGGAATTTTCACACACTTCACCCACACCAAGGACATTAGCAGAGCCATTTTCATTATTTCTCACATGATTATGAGTGAGATCAAGGTGCTGGGGATCTAAAATGAGGCGGCAGAAGAGGTTTAGTTTGATGAGAATCAGTTTTTGAGATTTCCTCTATTGGTCACTCCATAGCATCAACACCTTGGTGGAAAAAGGGCTTTAATCTATTTTGTAGTTGGCTAAGCTATTCGCTAGCCTATTACTCTCCTTGTAGCAATGAGAAAATGCTATATTATCAAAGCCTTTGACAGTTAATTTTCCTTCGTTAATGTAATTTTTAAGGTTCCAATCCTTAATTAAATCCTTTTTGCATCCATTAATGATTAAGGGAATCTTCCTCTACCTCTAACTTGCCATAGTTTACTAATTTTGGCATTTTCAAACCTTCGAGAAGTCCCACCACCTCCACTTCATTATTAGATTTTATGCCTAGATAGAAGGACCCTCTTTTATGAAATGTCCTGAATCTGACCTAAACACTGCCTCTAGCTACCTTGTCAAAATTTAGTTTTAAAACCCCCAAGTGAGGGCAAGTCCACACACTCTTATTTCTTCTATGTTTTAAATCCATTACTCCATTAATATGTATCTCTGGTATGGCAAGGCTCTAAGAGATTAAAATATTTTTGTCAAAGAGAGTGAGGGGATTTAATGTTGGCCACATGTAATGACCACCCTATATATTTTTGTTTGTTTGTATTCTGAATAAGAATATGTGTTTTGATAGTAATATAGCTAGTTAAATAAAATAAAATACTTGCAATGATATTCATAAGGCATCAATGCTGAATATTTTAAATATTTGAAATTACTCACTAGCTGGAAATGAACTACAAAATTATAATAGAGTTTGGACGGCAATATAACAGTGATTTTTTCAATATCTAGACAACCAAATCATCTCAAAATAACAATACAAACATACCCATTTGCTGCTTTGCATAAATGGTTTGAAAATGGACTGTAAACAACAACTTGTGGCTCCAAAATGACAACCAACTCCTCCAAACCCTTGCTGTTCCAACTCCAATTTTATTGTTGAGTGTTCCTCACACCATGGCACCCCCAAACTAGTCAAAATTCCCCTTAAAACCTAGGCGCCTTGCCCTAGAAACGCCCCGCCCTTCCTCTAGGCTGAACGACTGTAATGAACCCTTACTAGTTCTGCTCCGAAAACTCAGTTTAAATGGATTGCCATTTCGTCAATGGTTGGCATGCAATGTCCTGGTCTGTTTATTGAGCAATAATATTCCACTTTCTAACAATTTTCATATGTAGGCATTTATTCATACACTTGGTATGCAAATGGAGTTGTGTTTGTATGTGAAGTTGTTGAGGGTAAGAAACAACCAGCAGCAATATTAAATCCTCAACACATACTTTTTCATAACATGTTTCAGATTTCACACATTCAAATATTGAAGTGGATACAAGAGCATTGCATTGAAACTAAATACAGGGGTAAGTAAAGGATTATAATGCTCAGAAATGACTAATAGAAGTTACATTAATACTCAGAACTGGGCAAATCAGAGAGCAGGTCTTTATACTCATTTCCAACATAACATTCAACTCAGAGCCACTCCAAAACAATACAATTTCTGATGTTCCCAAGTCAGAGCAGACCTTACAAAAGTTTAGAAAACTAGAGCTTATAAATATCAGACTGAATCTTTATATTGGGGCTGAAAAAAGGCACTGCACTGGACTGATTATTAGTAACAGCATACTCAGAAATTGACAGCAGGTTTAGATCAGAACTATAGGTCTTGACAATGCTCAGAAATGATATTTATTCATCAAATAAACTAAGTAGAACACCCAGACCTGGAAATAGCTGTTCCTTCTTGTCAAGAGACTATATGAGCTGCTGTAGTAATGACTCGGAAATTGCAGATTGAATTGCCCAACACCTCAAAAACACCAGCAGTCTCTAAAAACCCACATTTTCCAAAGAGGTAGAATATGAACTGTAGCTAATCACTGTAGCGAATCATTGTAGCTTTTTTTTACTGTAGCGCGGGTACTGTTCACTTGTCACTGTAGCAGCCAATACAAAGCTTGAAATCTGATCGCTAATGGCTGCCAATGATGAATCTTTGGGTTTGCACTTGATAGTCCTTCAATAATCTTTAAACTCTAGATAAAATCTTCACCTTTAAGCACAAATAGAACTTCTGGATGAAGCTCTCCCGAAATGCCAAATTCAATGGATATTTCACCACCTCAAATGGCTGCAACACTGAAGAGTTTGTCGTTCTTCAATGGCTTGAGAGACAGAAATCCTAAGCTTCTCCTTCTCAGAGAAATTCTCATCAAAACAAATGCTCAATCGAATGAATGCTCAATTCCCAAGGCTGAAAATATATAACTTCATGAAGAAGTCGATTTCCCTCCAAAAAGCACATTTAATAATAATTAAATGTTATTACATATGCATCATTTAATATTTCACCTTTTAATACCTTGGAATAGGTGCCCCAAATTTAATTCAATAACAGCCCCCTTTTAATGATGTCTTGACCCTTCATTATAAAGTTAAGTTATAATTTTATAATAACACCTTTGATTATTTAAATATTATCCGAGCCAATAAAACATTAATATCTCCTTTAATATTTATTATTTCATCATACCGTCTGAAACTGGGGTCAATTCTGCAATGCTCAACACAACCAAGTGCCTTACTAAAAGTAGTAAGGGTCCCTCTCAACCAAACTCAGGCTTACTATAAATAGTAAGTATAGCAAACGGGCCCCTGGAGACACCAAACAAAAGCCAGAACTAAAAATCACTGAACTTCGGAGAAGACACAAGCCTCAACTAACCAAGACTCTGCCTTAGAAGACCCTCTAATCCTCTGTATTAGCTTACGAGAGTGAGTGATAGGCTAAACTATCGACAAACATGACCATGCTAAAAATGGGACATTACAACGACCTGCACAAAGATGGTACGGCTAGCAAATCAAGGGTTCAAAGTGAATATTTTGACACTCATAAATTTTTGTTTAGTTTTCACAAAAGCTGCCCACAATGGTCTGCTTTATTGCTTGGCAAGCAAATTGAAATTTTGCATGAATGAAGCTGTTGAGTAGTTCCTGAATGAAACCACCAACAAATCAGCTAGGAAAGATCTCTCACTTTTGCAACTAATGTTCTCTATTAGGGTTTTCGTCCTCACAAAGCCCTTGGATAAACAAAGTTCAAACCAACAACTTGTTATCAATTCTCAACCATATATCCAAATGAGCTCCCAAAACTCCTTTTTTAACATTTCTGGAAACTTTTCATAAAATATAATATAAAATCACTTTATAAATTGAATAAGCCTTATTACTCCAAAAAGTTATTTATATTATTATTTAACCGTTTCCAACACCAAAAATCACGACCAATAATGATACAATGGCAATTTTGAGAGGTGGGAAACCCTAGGTCTGCGGAGCGCTGGCTCTCTCTCCGAGGAGACTCTGTACGAAGATGGGCTTCGAATGGCGTTTTGCCATTAAGGAAGTATTTTCTATCTTTTTGTAAGGTCTCGTTCTATAGCCTGGGGTTGATTTTTTTGGTTAATGTGTTTTTTTTATTCCTCGAAATAGTATTTGTGTTTTATCTTTCGCTTCTGTCGTACGTATTGTGTTGGTGCTTTGGGTTAACCCTAGCAGTGGTCGGCGCTCTGAAACCCCCTAATCACTCCCTCCAGCATAAAACCGACTCCATTGATGGAAGTGAAAGTGCTTGAGCCCGACAAACCCCCGGATTGTCATCAAAATAGGGCAGATGGGAAGGCAGAGGTACTAGGCTGCAACGGGACCAAGACCTTTAAGGAGATCGTTTCCGGATGCGATAGGGGTTCAGTGCCTTCAACGGCTTCCTTCGTTGCAGTTGGGGATGGAACGGCAAGAGCAGTGGCTCGAGGAGGTAAGATCTCTTCCACACCCCTTAGGGTAGACTGCTTTATTCCTAATGAAGACATGGCTAAGGTCCTTAACAATGAAGAAAAAAGACTTAAAGACACTGCAATTTTTTTTGCTGCTCTAGATTGCAATAGAACTCCTTCAAGGAAATTTTTTGATGACTGGTTATTCAATGTGTGAAATAAAGAAAATGGGCATTGAACATTCTTTCTGTAGATTAATACAAAAGGGTCTCTTCCTTATTTTCTTTAGAGATAAAGACATGCAAAAAAAAGCCACCAATAAAGAATTCTGGTCTGTAGGGAATGCGGTGTTTAGGGCAGTTGCCTGGTCACCGAGTGTCTTAAACAAGGAGGTTTTTGCCTTATCATACCCTAGATGGATAAACATTAAAAATGTTCCTCCTATACTCTGGAGGGTTATTCCACAATTCCTCTCGCACTATGGGAGAACCATAAGGATTGAGGAAACCAAAAGTACTCTTCTGCATATGGATGCTCGCGTCCTGATAGCCATTACTCCTGAGGTTGAGATCCTAGATGAAATTGAGATTGAAATGGAGAATACTATTTTAAACTGTAAGATTGAAATCCTAGGGGGCGCCAATGCGTGCTTCCTTTGCAAAAAAAAAGGGCATAGAAGGAAAAACTGCCCGATCCTTAAAAGCAATATTGCGGGGAAGGCTAAGATGAAAGATCCTAATCTGAATATTAAGCTTAATCCTAAACCCTTTGAGTCGAATGTGAGCGCTAATCTGGTTGTTGGGCGTGATCATGAGAACCCTATTCTGAGGAAGGAGGTGACTCCTTCGGAGGCCATTCGTTCCCCACCCCAAGATCCTAAGATGGATGGTTCTTCCGATCTGGTGTTAACCAATGAAGGGCAAGTGGTGACTGTTGGTAATTCCCCGACCCAAGAGAGGACTGAGGGGGATAATAATAATATTGTTTATAAGGAAGTTGATCTAACCTACCCAGAAACAAGAGAAGAGGCCATTACCGCGAGCAGTTCTGTCCCCGATGTGGATCACCAAAGAAGGGGTGGACACCTCTCCCGTGGGGGAAGACTAAGTGCTCAAGAGATGGTTATGCATAAGATGAGAGATCAGATAGAAAAAAATAAAAAAATAATGAGGGACCTTAGGTGGCGTGGATATAATAATAAAAAAGATATGCTGACTCATTCCCAGGAAAAGGACCATAATATAAAGATGACCTCTATTATGGAGGTTGAACCTAGGAATGGTAAAGCCAAAGCTAGACAGGAGGCTGAGTATGGAAGGTCCAAGTTGGACTCTTCGCCCATGATAGTTGGTAAAGATGTTGATATTGGAAAATCTGTTGTTACTCCTACTATGGATGGGGATGACCCCCCTTTGCTAATGACAGGACCAGTGGGGGAACCTACCCCCCCTTGTAAGGCCATGAGTAAGGTGGGTATCTTCATCCATAGTAACAGTAACTTAAGTAGCCTTAAAAGCTTTGAAATAGATAATCAAAATGGGGCTAATAAAAAAGATGAGCATAAGGGAGCCTTTGACCTCTCAGAGTTCAAACCCTTAAATCATGACACCTTGCAATTTTTTCAAGATTATTTAAACAACCTGAACCCAGATGGGGATGTTGCAACCCCAACCAAAAATGAAGGCACAATGGGGAAGTGTAGAGAGGAGGGATATGCTGTCACACCCCTTTCAAAAGTTGTTGATAAAGAAGAGGAGGAAGGGGATAGCCTGGTGAGTAGAGTTTTTAAACAAAAAAGAAGGGGTAGAAGAAAGAAACAGAAGGAAGACTCAATTCCCTACCTGAAAAATAAAATGGGAAAATCATCCCTCCCTAAGTGTTTTAACTCCTTTAGGAGCTCAGATGAAGGGCCCCAAAAAATGGAATCAGATGACTCTTAATTGCCTGTCTTGGAATATTAGGGGACTTGAGTCCCCAGATAGAAAGTATAGTATAAGAAGGTACTTAAATCAAGTCCAAGGAAAAGGACATAGTGATGCTCCAAGAGCTCAAAGCTGTAAGTTTCCAGCTTGAGACAAGCCTGAATTTTATCTGGAGAGATTCAACCCACTTTGCTATGAATCACGAAAAAGGGAAGGGAGGTACAACAATTCTGGTTGCAAATAAGTGGGCCAAATGGGTTACTAACTGGGGCCTCTCTCCTTGCAACAAAGCTGTGTGGATCTTGATTGAAAAAGATAACCTTAAGTTTGGTATTTGTTCAGTGTATGCACCTAATGACTATAGGCTTAGGTGTGTTCTCTGGAATTGGCTAAGTGATCTTCTGGAGGTCCCCTGGATCATTGGGGGAGACTTTAATATGGTAGAAAACCCTAAAGACAAGTTGGGTGGTTGTGATATGGGCTGGAAAGCCAATGAGAAATTCTTCTGGTATAAAATGAAAAATAAGCTTCAGCTCTTTGACCTCGTAGAAGGGCTTAGAAAAGAAAAGAAAAATATTTGGTTTACATGGTGCAACTTCCAAAAGGGAGTGAAAAGAATTTATTGCAGATTGGATAGGTTTTATGCGAACAAGGAGGCTATTCAGTTTGATAATGTGGGGGAGTCCAATACCAGGGTCAAAGTGACCCCTTGGACTCTCTTAGATCATCACCCCGTCTTGGTCAAAGTTCTGCTGGAAAATGACCAGCCTTACCAATATGAAAAAAGAGGCAAAATTCTTGTTGAATACTAATCTGCTAGAAAATGAGGATTGTTGTGATGCCATTTTTACAGTTAAAGAAATTAACGAATGGATGCATAAGGGGCTTTCACACACGAAAAGATGGAATACCAATGTGGAAGCCTGGGAGAAGATCTTTCAAACAATTGGTCAGAAGAAGGCAAAGGACCTAAGGAAAAAAGAGAGCTTATTGCAAGAGAACCTACTAAAAGCTGAAGCTGACCTGCAAGAGAATCCAAAAAGTACCTCCCTAAATGAGGTGTTAGTAGCTGTGAAGGGGGAGCTGAGAAAAGTCCAGATGCTAAAGGACCAAGGCATCAAAACTCGGGCAAGACTAAACTGGGCCTCTCAAGGGGATAGAGGTTCAAAATTCTTCTTCAATTGCCTAAAAAACAAGGAGGCCAAAGAAAAGGTTAATGTGATTTGGCAAAATGGCAACCTGAGCAAGGACCCTGAGGTTATTCAGAGCTGCTTTCTCCAATTCTACACAAATCTTTTTTCTTCAGAAGGAAATAATGCTCAAAGCCAAAAGGCAAGGGAAGATTGCAAAAATCTACTGCCAAAAAAACTCTCTGAGCAAGAAGCTAGCCAGCTGGGCAGACCCCTCTCCTTGGAAGAAGTTAAGGCAGCAATCCTTGCGCTGAATAATGATAAGACCCCGGGGGTGGATGGAATCCCTATTGAATTCTATAAGAAGAATATAGATTGGGTAAGTGAGGATCTTCTTAGTGTTTACACTGAAGCTATCAAGGTGGGCTCTCTTGGTAGTAAAATTAATAAAGGTATTATTAAACTGATCCCTAAAGAGGGAGACAAGGCGCTTGTTAAAAATTGGAGACCTATAACCTTGCTAAATGTCTCCTACAAAATTTTTGCGAAGGCTATAGCCTTAAGGTTGGTAGGATTGCTTCCAAAAATAATCAACAGTACACAAACAGGTTTTATCAAGGGGAGATATATTCTGGAAAACCTCCTAACAAGTTGGGAGGCGATGGAATGGGCAAGAACGTCAGGGAAAAATGTGGGTTTGCTCTTGGTGGACTTTGAAAAGGCTTATGATAGGATTGAGTGGCCATTCATTTTGATGGCCCTTGAAGCTTTTGGCTTCCCTAAGGAATTTTGTAGAATGATTGAAACTCTTATGAAGGATGCTAATGCTCAAATTGAGATAAATGGTTGCTTGACTGAAGAGTTTGAGTTGCAGAGATCCATAAGGCAAGGCTGTCCCCTTGCCCTTGCACTTTTTGTGATAGCTGCGGATGCTCTGCATTATATCCTCAGAGATAACCATCTTACGCCCAAAGTAAATGGCCTTGTCCTTCCTAATAATGAGAAACTAATTAACCTCCAGTTTGTTGATGACACAGCCCTTATGGTTAAGCTGGAAGAGGAAAATGTGAGACATCTCATGTGCAAACTTGATTTCTTGGAAAAAGCTGCCGGCTCTAGGATCTCAAAAGCCAAGTCTATTATGCTGAGTTGGGAGGAAACTGATCCTCCATGGTTTGATAGGTTGGGTCTGCAATTGGGGGGGCCAAGTAAAATTGTAAGATACCTGGGGATCCCTTTCGCTGTCAGTCCCAACTTGAGAAACATGTGGGAGTGGGTGAAGGGCAAGATTGAGAAAAAACTAAACAATTGGAATAATAAGTACCTCTCCTTGGCAGGAAGGGCTCAGGTGTGTCAAAAAATTCTTGCGTCTTATAACATTTACTACTCCTCTACCTGGCTCTTTAATAGTTATCAGGTTGAAGAAATTCAAAAGAAAATCAGACAATTCTTATGGTCTGATGGCCGAGGTAATAAGAAATGGCATGCAATAAAGTGGGAGATTTGCTGTATGGATAAGCATCTGGGGGGCCTTGGGCGCAAGAACCTTAAACAACAAGGCCTAGCCCTGGCAGCAAAGTGGATTTGCAAGGCTCTCATAGGAAATGAGCCTTGGAAAGTTTTGGTTAGAAACAATATTAAGCTTGCAACACCAAAAAAGGCCAAGACCTAGAAGCACTTTCCTCTTTGTGACTTGATCTTTGGCAAGTTTGCAACAACCCCTGTTGGGTCCAGGGTGTTTAAAAGTCTGTGGAAGGCTTGGGAATACTCTAAAGATAAAATCATTAAAAAATCTCAAATTGATATTGAGATAAATAAGATCTTCTTAGATAGATCCATTTGGTGGAATGTATTCCACAACGACAAGCCTCTGGCTTTGTTATAGGGATGCTCTGCTAAATCTTGGAACCAAAAAGGTTTGTCTCATTTTGATCAAATCCTGATAAAGGATAGGCTGAAGTGTTGGGATACCCTGAGAGCTGAGTTTGACTTGCCTCAAACGCAGAAAAGAACCTTTGATACCATTAAGAAAAACATGGTTGTCCCCCCGGTCAACATGAATGGTAGGAAGAATAATGTGCTTGATCTTAACTGGCTGGAAAATAACAGCATTGCAGGTCTAAAAGCTAAGGAGATTTATGGGCTTCTGGATAGTAACCCTGTTTTGACAGAAGGCTTGAACCAGAGATGGAAGTTAAGCTTAAATGATAAAGATTGGAATCTTATATTCAGCCATAATTGGAACAGCACCTTGGAACCCAAGAAGGCTGCTTTTAGATGGTTGCTGTCATTGTAACGAGACTCGCCCAGACTCGCCATGACTCGGCGAGTCCCGGGCCGAGCCAGCCTGGCCGAGTCTGGGGAGCTCGGACTCGGACACGCCGAGTCCAGAGCCGGAATCGCCGGACTCGCCGGACTCGCCAGACTCGCCAGACTCGCCCAGACTCGGAGAGTCCCGACCCTGTGACCCGGCCGCGGCAGCAAGAAGTTAAAACACTAAAAAAACATAAAACTAAAAGTTAAAGTTAGTTTTTTTTTTGTTCTATATGTTCTCTCCAACCCTAAAAGCAACTTCATTTCACTCTTTTGGCAAAATAGGAGGAGAAGAGAGAGTTGTGAAGAAAAATAGGAGGAGAAGAGAGGGCAACCAGCAAATTGTTTAAAACAAAAGCAAGGTCATATATCATTTGGGAAGCTTCATACTGCTAAGGAGGTGCATTGAAAGTTCATTGCTAGTGATTGGGAGGAGTTTGCATTGCATTCCAAGCCAAATCTAAGAGGTAAGTTTGATTTTAATGGTTTTTTTTGTGTTTTTTTAACAAATAATTCATTGTAATTTGTAAAATCATTGTTTTTAAATTATTATAGTTTGCATTTTTATTTACAAACCCTACTTGCAACTTAAATAATTTTACAAACCCTACTTGTTATTGCAGCCACATTCATTTGCAAATCAAACCATATTATTATTTTCACAATGTCTCAAACCCCAGTCAGAAAAGACCCTGCTTGGAAACATGCTGAAATCTTTCCCGGAATGAAAAGAGGAGAAGCAAAATGTAAATACTGCAAAACAATATATCATGGAGGCATAAATAGATTGAAATACCACCTTGCACGCATACCCATCCATGATGCAGTGGGCTGCACCCTAGCACCTATTGAGGCTGTTCGTGAAGTGCAGGTGCAATTAGAAAATTTTGAAAGGCAAAAAGAAATTAGAAAGAGACAGAGGGAGGAGTTGGCAGGTGTTGGAGTTGGACAGGGACTTGGTGCTGTTGGAGATGCTTCTTCCATGCCTCCATACCGTCCTAGTGCTAGTGCTTCTGCTAGTGCTTCTGCTTCTGCACCATCTATTCCTATGCGTACTCCTAGTGCTGGTGGCGCTGCTACTGCTAGTGGTAGTGGCAGTATTAGTATTGGCCCTAGAGTTCGTAAATCTAGGGTGGACTCATATTTTGTACCACGCACTACTCCTGGTTCCCAACCGTCGCTTGAGAGCATGGGTTGGAACAAGGATGCACACGATGCAGCAAAAAAAACAATTGCAGACTTTTGGTACTACTGCACCATTCCCTTCCATGTAGCCAGGTAATTCTTTTTTCGTTTAATTGTTTTAAAATTTATATTTAAATTTTATTGTTTTAGAATTTAGATGTATCTCACTATCGAATTCAAATTTAAAGTTAAAAACTTAAATCTTTTCATTTTATGACATGTTTTAGGTCTCCTTTTTGGCAAAACATGGTTGATGCAATAACCATATGTGGGGCGGGGTTCAAAGCCCCCAGCGAAGATGAATTAAAGGGCCCACTTTTGACTCAAAAGGTGGCGGATGTGAAAGCACAATTAGAGGAGCAGCGTGTGCAATGGAGGAGGATTGGTTGCACCATCATGACTGATGGTTGGACCGATAGGAGAAATAGGACGCTGTTGAACTTTCTAGTTTCCTCTGGAGGTAATTGTACTTACCTTAATACATTGATATTTGAATTTGATTTAGTGATTAATAATTTAATAAGGCTGATTTATGTTTTTAATTTATTGAATAATTGGTAATTTGGTTTTGCTTATTTTTTCAGGTGACACTGTCTTCATAAAGTCCATTGATGCTTCCGCCCAATTCAAAAATGCCACATACTTATGTGAGGCTATAGAGGAGGTGATAGCCGATGTGGGGGAAGAAAATGTAGTTCAAGTGGTGACAGATAATGCAGCAAATTATGTTGCTGCTGGTAGATTATTGATGGAGAGGCACCCAACTATATTTTGGACTCCATGTGCCGCCCATTGCATTGACCTCATGATGGAGGATCTTGGCAAGCTCCCATGGATAAAAACATGTATGGAATCAGCAAGAAACATTTGCAAATTTGTTTACAATCATGCATGGGTGCTTAACCTTATGAGGCAATACACGGGGTTGAGGGAGTTGTCTCGTCCTGGCATCACTCGGTTTGCATCAAATTTTATCATGTTGCAATCCTTGATTCGGTCAAGGGCACCTTTGAGGCGCATGTTTGCTAGTGAGGAGTGGTCTTCCTCATCCTTTTCTACAAGCACTGCAGGGATTGCTGTGGCTGATTGCATATTTGATGAGGCAGGGTTTTGGACACCAGCAGATGAGATTGTGAAGGTAACATTTAATTCTTTATTATGTTTTAATTTTTAATCATATCTTACTTTTATTTGTTCATTTTCATTGACAGTCACACTTACTTATTTGTGAAACATGTTTGCACTTTGCAGTTTATTGAGCCCTTGCTAGTTCTCCTACGAGTTGCAGATGGGGAGAAGCCCGCAATGGGCTACATATATGAGGGCATGGATAGGGCCAAAGAGGCCATTAGATCAGTCTATGGTGGAGTTGATGATAAGTATCGTCCCATTTGGGAGATCATTGATAGGAGATGGCAAAACCAACTCCATAGGCCCATCCATGCAGCCGCATGTTTCCTAAATCCGGCCTTCCACTTCCGCCGTGATCTCCGTGCAGATAGAGAAATTCTTAGTGGGCTCTACTCGACGATAGAGAGAATGTTGCCCGCTGTTACTACACAGATAGTGCAGGAGATAGATGCCTTCACTAAGGCACGAGGAGACTTCTTTGCACGTCAAATGTGCAAAGATAGTAGGACAACATTAATGCCAGGTAAAAATATATTTAAGGCAATAATTTTCATCTTTTTATATTATAATTTATTATTAAATGTTGAACTTGAACTTGAAACTTGAAATGAGATTGATTTTGTTTCTTTTTCTCATCTTAGATGGATGGTGGGAGATGTTTGGTTCTGATACACCGAACCTGCAAAATGTTGCCATACGAATATTGAGCCAGCCATGCAGTTCATCCGGTTGTGAGCGCAATTGGAGTATGTTTGAGCACATACACTCCAAGAAGCGCAATAGATTGACAGTGGAGAGGATGAATGACCTGGTATATGTTCATTACAACCTTCGGCTCAGATACAGGAAGGCTTTTGACCACGACAACACCCCGATCTGTTTAGAGGAGGTTGATCCACAGTCTGAGTGGATCACTGAGGCTACAGACGCAGTCTTTAGTGACGAGGACCTTGATTGGGTGGACCAGGCAGAGAGAGAGGCTGAGGTTGTAGCCATGGCTGAGGAGGAGGCTAGAGCACGAGGAGACATAGCTACTGGTGGTGAGAGTGGTATGGGGACTCAGACACAGGCAGAGACTATGGCTGCAACTGCAACATCATCCAGGACCTTTAGACGCCTTCGTAGGAAGGATGCTGGCTCCACTGTGCCATAGGCATAGAGTGATAGACTTATAGCTATTGTTTTGAATCTTTTGATATTTCATATTTGTATGGAACATTTGATGTCATGGATTTCATTTTCCATGAGTTTTGTATACATTTGACTAATTTTATATATCAAAGTATGTTATTTCCTTCAGCAGCGCAACTACAATTTGTGTACTTTATACTTATGTGATCATTGTATATTTGTGTATGTGATCAAATTTGCTTTTATTTGTGTTGTATTCAATAAAGGGTGCTTGAAACAAGTTTTAAATCTTTAAAAATCTCTAATTTTCTAAGGTTTTTTCAACTTTTTTCATTTTGCCGAGTCTGCGTCCGAGTCCGAGTCGCCGAGTCGCCGAGTCGAGTCACCCTAGCCGAGTTCGAGCCGAGTCCGAGTCTCGTAACTATGGTTGCTGTTGATGCAAAAACTTCCAAATGTGGATTCCAGCAAGTATCCGATTATCTGTAATATCTGTAAGAAAGCAGATTCTGTTATGCATATTTTTTTTGAATGTTTTTTTGCTAAAGAAATTTGGAATATTTTTAAAATTGACATGTTAAAAGATGGGAAAGCAAAAGAGGATAGCAGGTTAGAAATTTTAATGGGGAAATGTAATGGTTTTGGAAAATCTAACAATTTACTTTGGTTAATTCTATCAATTGAAATTTTGTGGTTTATTTGGAATGCAAAGAATAAAGAAATCTACCAGGGCTGTAGAAGAGATCTTACTGAGTTTTATAGAAAACTCACCCTATAATCCGTCTATGTGCAGGTTTCCATCAGCTGCCAGGCAGCAAAGGAGAAATTCCAAAATCTGAAGGTGGAAGACAAATCTAAAAGCAATAATCAGAAATTGGCGTTTGTAAAGCAGTGGCTGGATCATAGAGATGGCTGCAATACTGAGAGAAGTATCTATTTGAAAAACAGAGACTTAAATCACAGAAGAAGATAATTCAATAGGAATACTAATGGCTGTAGAAAGTTTATGTAATGCTATACATTTATAGTGCTGCTCTAATGATGCAATTTCATATTTTGTAAAAATGTCAGCTGTCTGATTACGGGCTGAAGCAGTGGCCCCAAAACAATGTATAATCTGCTCTCATTACTGTACTGTTTCCTTTTCAACTATATTGAAAACAAAAAAAACACCAAAAATCACTTTATCATCGAAATCTGACTGCACTGGAGTGATATTGATGATGAATAATGAGTATCGAACCTAACAAAGTGACTTACTATAAATAGATGTTTTCACCAAGAATCTTGGAGAACACACTAGAAGTCGGAAATAACTTTGAAAATTGACATGAGTCCTCTAGATAATTTGAGCTCACTCGTATCATCAAATAACCCCTTTGATAAGATTGACATACATCGAGAAGGTCAGAGGCCAAAGCCAATTGTAATGCAAGAGAAGTCTATTGGAAATTTTGTCATTGATGTCAAGTAGTCACGAACAGATTAAAGTGCAGATCAAATAACCATATCGATCATCAATATATCAGAATATTGAGTCAAGATTTAAGTAAATCAGAGATAATTAATTAGAATGGTGAGAACGATAATTTGAAGAAAAATAGAGAAAGTCTAATAACATAGGCCGATTCTCCAAGCAATTTAATAAGTCAAGAAGAATAAAACAAGAAGTCAAGAAGAATAAGACAAAGCTGATAAAAGACAAAATTAGAATAAGACAAAAATGAAAAAGACAAAGCTATAAAGCTACGATTCAGAAGTTTTATAAGGGTAGCACTTCACAAACAATCGATCAAGTTAATAAAGTTTGTTTTAACATTAAAGCAGCAGATGATGAAGTAAAGCAAAGACATTAAGTTCATGAAATAATACATTTACTTTTGAAGAGAAACGATTCCCTAATGAAATGATATAATATGGTTCTAAATGAAGTGAATTCAATACAAATAATATTGTTAAGTAAAAGGTGTGATTATTTTTAAGGAAAATAATAAAAAAATAGCTCTTCAAATGGTGCGATTTATTTTTGAAGAGGTACATACTTCAGATTTCAAGTAGTGGAAGAAGCAGATTTTAAATGATGTGATGTTTCACATATAGTTGCAACCTATGACATATATATGTGTGTGTGTGTGTGAAATTTATTTCAGATTTGGAGAGTGGGTGTGAGAGAATGATTATGTGAACATAAGAGCAGAAATACATATCTCTTGTGTGAGCATTAAAGAGGGAACATACATCACAAAGGAGTTAAATTGAAGGATAAAGCAGATCTGTTGTGAAGATCTCATTCTATATTTAGATTTTCAGTCTATCATTAGAGGTTGGTGCCTCTAGTTAGCCAAGGTTGGTGCCTTGCAAAAGGGAGTTGGTGCTCCTTGTAGGTTGGTGCCTACAAAACTGGATAGAGGTTGGTGCCTACAATCATTGTAAACTTATATAAATATATAAAGTACATTATTTGTACTGTGGTTTTCTCCCATAAAGGTTTCCATGTAAAATCTTTGTGTTAACTTGTTTTCATTGTCATATTCTTGCATAGTTGCTATTGTGATTAAATAAGTTTGAAAAGTGAGAAGTTGTATTATATTGATTCACCCCACTCTCTTTCTCTCAGTATAATCATGTGCTCTTCAAAGTGAAATATCCCCCTTTTTTACGATTTTTTGAGCACAAGATTTCACCCGTTAATGTTACAGAAATGATAAACCAACTGAAATGCAACCTTTCACTTTCTGATCACCTAGATCCCAATGAGGGCAAGGTGAGAGCATACGGTGGAAAGGGGATTGTTATATGAAATCTGAAATTGAAAGTACAATACTGAAATCAGCCCTTCACTTTCTGATCACCAAGTTCCCAGTGTGGACAAGGTGAGAGCATACAGTGGAAAGAGGATAGTTAGTTGAAATATACTAAAAGTTGGAAATGCAAGTGTTGATGGATCAACTGACCAACTAGGAAATGAAAGCAACTTGACCACTTATTCAGCGGGAGTGGAAGTACAAAATGCAGAAATGAAATATTTGGGCAGCTGGCCGATCCCTTCCACTTTTCAGCGGGTATGAAAGCAAAGAATAGTACTGAAATGAAATAGATAGATGGCGAGACCCGTTTGTTCCACTTTTTCAATGGGAATACAAAATGTAAATTGCATAAATATAAAGAGCTGATTAGTACTACTGATTTAGCGTTAAAATATGAAGTATAATCTGCAAATACAATGTGATATAGATATCCTATGTTCACCAAAATGTTAGAGCATAATCTCCAAACAAGTACATAATATCCAGTATATGAAATATGGCAAAATGACTGAAATATCAAGTCTGATATAAAATTGCAGCAAACTGAAAAACAGACCAGTGAGTATAGATTTCACCTTTATGCTTGTAACTTCGCCAATACTCCTCCGCATGATGTCAAATGAAGTGCAAATGAAGCATAGGAGAAGGTCGTCCAAATTCCAGTCAAGAAAACAATCCAAAATAGCTCACTTTTTTATGCACGCTTCCCAAGGCATTGCTGTAGATGGTACGACCACCTAGAAGAGGGTGACCAACATAGAAAATCCAAAACTCCACAATAAAATTTGAAAACTGGAGCAATGGGGCGCTTAGGATAGGAAAGCAACTAGAGTAAACACCTAGAACCAAACAAAAATCATACGAAGAGCTATGATAAAAATGTGCTTCAACCAAGCACCAAACCAACAACACCAAAACTGATAAAACTACTCCAAAATTAGAAAACATCAAATAACTCCATCATCAATTAGCTCAATTTGCACTTCTAAGCGAAGAACAGTCACTATATCAGCTGGGTACTATCTTGCAAGTACAAAACTGAAAGAGGCTAGGAGGTATGCATTCCTTGAAGGAAGGGTTTGAAGAAATTTCAGCAACACTTTGTTATATTAGCAATGGATAACCCAAAAATGAAGGCAAGACCTCTTATTTATAACTTTCTCCCCAAATTCAAAACCTTTTCCCTCCAAATAGGGCGCCCAAATGAAATTCACATTCACCTTCCAATTTGCATTTGAGTTCATCTTTGACTCCTTGACCAAGGCATTCAAAAGCATATAAGACGTAACTTTATTCAAAATGCAAATAACACAAATATAGGCGTCCAAGACTTAAGTGAAATAACTTAATAATATCCAAATATTTCTCCAAACTAGGTGTCCCAAATCCCTTAGTAATATTTCACTTAAAAACATTATATTTCATCAATTAAGGCGTCCAACATGAAAACTCATAAAGCACTGAATTTGCCAAAACAAGCTCCAAGAATGTTGGAGACCAAACTGCTCCTACCGCCTTGCCAGAAATAGCCATAACACTGAATTGCTGAACTGCTGCTGAAAATAGCACTACCAAAAATAGCACTTACTATAAATAGCATATTGCTAAAAATAGTGACTTCAAAAGCATTCTAAATACAAATCGGGTAGCTATTGCAACTTACTAAAAATAGCAAGTTTGGAAAAGTCACTTGATGCAAATGCATGCCATACCACTCTAAAGATCTCTGAAAACCCAGAAAGACCCAAAAACCACTCTACAAAACTCTTGCATGCAAACCCTTGATACCTTAGAAGAAACCTCCTAGAAAATAGGAAACCCTAATTTCCACTTTCGACTAGCCTACGGGCCTCCGGAATAGGCTAACGACCAATAAATGATACTACAATTGAGAAGGGGACATTACAAGAACCCAAAAATGGGGACATTATAGTTTGCCCTCCCTTAAGATTGCTTGTCCTCAAGCAATGGTAGCACAACTTCAAAATCACCTGGTCGAGCCAAACTGAAACCAAATGTGATCCCAAGGTCCCAAATCAATCTTTGGAAAAACCCACCATGCTGTCATTGCACCACTTTGATTATAACTGAAAATCCCTCGTGCTAAGTCTGCACTCTCCTCTTCGGTGACCCAAAAATGTAATCATCCTCTATACCCAACTTGAAATACTTGTGAAGACTAAAATTTACACCATGAAAGATCTCCTGCCAAGATATCTCAGTAAAGTGCACATCAACAATTCCACTACCTGACATTATCTTGGGCAATAAGAAATACAATCTTCTCAATAAGAGAACATGGCACTCCACATCTCTCATCATAGAGTTTGTAATGTCCCCTTCTTGCACCTGAGTAGTTGGAGTGTTTCATTAGTTTATTCCAGAGTTCCCGTAGGCTATGTGGAGTTGGTTAAGGGACTTAGAGCTAGTGTTGGGCTCTGTGGTGGTTTTGGTGCTTTCTGACAGAACTTTCTATTTTTAGCAGTGGCCAATTTCAGTACTTACTATTTATAGTAAGTCTCAGCGTATCTCAGTTTTGTGCCAATTTGATGTTTGGGAGTACTTACTATTTTTGGCAGTTGCTATTTATAGTAAGTGTATTTTTGGTAACTGGTCTAGGCCTATGCTACTCCAATAGTGTCTATTTCTTGATTGGGGGTTGGCATGACCAAGGTTAATTAAATTAATAGTTGCATTTCTTCTGTCACTTAAGTTATTTTTATAAAGTCAATTTATAACTTAAGTGAGGGTCTTGGGGTCATCGAAAAAGTACCTTGGCACACCTAGTTGGTTAAGGTTATTTTAAAAACCAAAATTATTGCCTCCAAAAGTGGACGCCTAGCTTGTGGGAGACAAGGATTTTAAAAATAAAATTAAAAAAACACGAGGGGGGATGTGGGAGTCTTGGAGGGAAAATGCTTTCAAATTTGGTTGCCCTAATTTCCCTCTTTCATCTATAAAAGCATGTCTCGGGCTCTCATTTTATCATCTATGAATTGACAACATAACAAGATGTTGCTGGAATGCTTCTAGGGTTCTATTGCTGCATGTTGAGGATGAAAACCCTCACCGTTTGGAGCTGGTTTCGGTGGTGAAAGATCCACCCTAGCCATGAGAAGGTGATTCTACTTTAGGGATCACTTTTGGGTGTTCACAAGTTTTTGATTTAAGACTTTTTGTGGTGGAATGATGAAGATAAATTTGGTTTTTTGACATAGGTTTGGAGTTTTTTGGTGTGTTTGATCTTTGGCAAATTTTTGGTGGTGTTTTAGAGGTGATTTGAAGCTTTTTCGGAGGTCTGATTCGCATTTCCAGAATTCTGGAAACTATCATTTTGATAGGGTCTAAAAGTGAAAATCATTCGTAGCTCCGTGCATGCTTGGCCTATCATTCTGGGTGTTATCTCATTGGTTTCCTCTTGTTTGGGCGCCTCATTTCAAGTATGTACTCAAATTTATTGGTTAAGCATTCATTTCTGGAGGCAACTCGCCCTCCTAGGGAGCCGTGCCATTTTTGGGTTTGATGAAAGTTTAGGTTTGTTGCTACAGGGGTCTACAAATGTGCCTACTGGAGGTTGTTATTGTTGTTCTTTCATAGTGACGGATTCTTGGTTGATTTCATGTATGTATGTGCTTGCGCCATGACGAAAGCTTGCAATGTATGATGAATAGAATGATTGTATTGGCTCATCTCAGGTCTTCAACTCATTTGCATCAGGTCTGAAATATATTTCTTTAAGTGTGAAATGTAATAGTTTTCATTACTATCTTGAGTTGTTATGAATCTATTTGAAAAAGGAAGCTATTTCTTTGTACTCTCTGTTTATGCTCTATTTCCTATGCACATTTTGTTATGATGCAAAACATATGAAAACAAGACAAACCAAACCAACAACAAAATATCAATCAACAAACAACATTTCAAAAAAAATCAGGGTTGGTTGTTACAGAGTCCCAAAAGTGATGCAGATTAGACTTTGACAATGTAATGTCCCCATTTCTGGAGTAATCACCATTCAAGAGGTTGGTTAGCCTATTAGCCATTCCCGTAGGCTAATCTAGTTGGATAGGGGATGAGTTGTTGCATCTGATTATATTTTTGGCCATGGGAGATAAAAGAGAAATATTATTATTTTTATTTGGCCAAGGAGAAATATAAATATTATTTTGAGCCTTTGTGTTATAATATTATTTTAAGTCACTTCAGAAAAAATAATAATATAAAATTATAAAGGTGACTTAAGTGGGGAAAAAGGCAAAAAGTGATTTAAAAATAAATTATTTCTCCCCTAAGTGGGATGCCTATGTTTGGAGGGGAAATATTTTATTAAAAACCATTTAAAGTGTGTTTGAGGTCCACCTCCGTTGGAAAGAGTTTATAAAAGGGACCTCTATTTTTCTTGAGGCTCATATTGTGGATTTGATAAACTTGATTTTTCTCTATCTTTAGCTAAGGATTCAGTTGCAGGCATTTTTGAGGACGAAAACCCTTGGAAAATTGTAGGTTGGACGAAAACCCACTTCTCCTTGTGAGGTAGATTCATTCAGGATTCACTATTTGACATATTTGCAGATTTGTGAGCAGTCTCGGGTCATTTCCAGCTAGGGTTTGAACCCTTTTTTGGAGCTAAATTGCAGATTTGGAGTGCCAAAGGATTTTTATACATTTTCTACCTTGGGCGACCAAATCTAGGGATTTTTTGGCATCATTTGAAGGTGGTTTCAAATTTTTTGGAGCTGTCCCTGGTTTTATATGATTTTTCTTCTATTTTAGGTGACTAGGTGTAATGTCCCCGTTTTCAGCGTGATATTGTTTGGTGATGGTTAGCCTTTTCTTGGACCCTTGTGGGCTAACTGTTTGGTTAGAGGGTCAGTGGTACTTTCTGGAGAGTTTGATCGTTCTGGTTTTCAGAGCCCAGTGATTGGTTCACAGCAGGCGTTGGCAGTGCAGGAGTCGATCGCTTCTGACGGCACAGGATTAGATGGTGTTTTGAGTGAGTTATGGGTTTTTAAGTGATATTAAATATTAATTGATTTAATATTTAATTATAAAGTCAATTTGACTTTATATTTTAAAATCACTTAAATATTCTCTAAAAGTGATTTAATATTTTTAATCACTTAATTTGATAAAGTGCGCCCTAGTATTTAAGTTAAATACTATTGAAATGACTTAAATATTATTTAAAAGATTTAAATCTCCAAAAGTGGCGTATCTTTCTTGGGATTCGTGCCTTTGCATAAAAGGGCATTTTTGGCAATGAGAAACCCACCTTTTGACAATTTCGACTTTGCCTTGTGCTATTTCCTGTGCATTCTCCTGTGATCAGGGTTTGAACAATTTTTCCATTGAAGAACGATAACTCTTCAGTGTTGAGCACTTTTGAGGCTGTGAGAGATCAGCTGAATTTGTGCAGTTTGTGAGAGCTTCATACAGAGGTTCTACTGAGCTTGAGCTGTATTTCCTATTGGATATCTTATCAGTTTCAGAGGGTTTTGGGAGATGGCGCCTTTATTTCATTTGGCAGACATCATACTTCTTGGCCGTACCTTCTAAGTGAGAATTCAGGTTGTTTGCAGTGAAGTGCGTGGCTCTTGTGCAAGGGCGTTTGGGCATTTCTTGGAGAAACGCCTTCTTTTCTGAGGGTTTCTCTTCATCATTTTAGGCGTTTGGCTTGTACTCTTCATCTGCCACCGTTTTCAGGCTGGATTTCGCATTCTGTAGCTTTCTACACCAGATTTGGTCAGTTTTTCACCATCTTGGCTGGCAAACTGGACTACTTTCTTAAATAAATAATCTGGACACTTCCGGGTATGTTTATGAGTTCTAAATCCATTGTTGAGCATATTTATTATCTTCTGTATTGTCAATTCGCCTGAAATAACTCAGATTTACATTTTATATGCATTTATGCTGTGCACCCCTTCTCTTCTGTCTATCAAACTTTCTCTAAAAAACTAAATAACACTTAAAGATTTAAGAAAAATTGGGGTTTTGAGTTGAGAGCCAGCAGGGCTCATCACACTAGGGTTTTGGAGGAATTGCAAATTTTGGTTTCAGATTTCAGTATCATTATTTTAGATTGCAGGTGCAAGGGTTTTGAGGCTACATTCGACATCTTTTGGACCTATTTTCAGTCTAGGGTTTCAAGGGTTTCATATTTTCCCTAGCCGATTTGTATTGGAGAAGTTTTGGACATTGATAAGGGCATTATTTTGAGCTTCATTTATAGATTTGCATTGGAGGAGTTGCTGGTCTGAAAATACTCAGAAAATATGTCCATATCCAGCCATTATCTTCTTCACATCATTGCTCTTATTGTTCAATATTACTTCATTGTAACCGGGTCTGTTTGCCTTGTCAATAGACTTCCTTTTGGTGTGAAAATCAGACTTGAATAGCTTGCTGTTTTACTCAGATTAGAACTTCACTAGGTCTGATATACTTTGTCTTTAAGGAGAAATAAGAAGCAATTGGTGTCCCTTTCTATTGTGTTGTTTATATAATTGTATGTTATCATTTTATGTCATTGCACAACAAAAACATACAGCAAAAATCATCAAACGAACATCCAAAGCCATCAGCATACTCAGAAAATCAGATTGCATGCAAAGTGTTTGACAAAATGTCAAACATCAGAAACCGAAAAATTCAGATCAGATTAGCAAGGGGTTCTTACAAACAAGTGGTTGATAATTAAGGTGACAAAAGTATCAACTCTAAAATTAGCTATATTGGGAATGCTCCCGCTGTTATAAATCGATAATACTTCATTGACACTTAACCTCCAAGTGTCATAAAGGCGATCTTGAGCACACCAATTCACCCAATCAACTGCAATCCTCAAAGAATCATTTGAAGATATATATACCAACATCTTGAAATGACTGTTGTAATACTCTCTCGCCTAGGTGGAAACTAGAAATAACTGCACTAAATCTAAAAATTCTCCCACAACCTGCTGCCAATAAACCTGTAAGTACTCAAAATCTATCTGTCCATAAACTGGTGTTGCCATAATCAATGTGAAAATGCAAGGGTAGCTGCTGTCATAAGAACTTACCTTTGTGAAAACATAGGAGATGTGAACATGGAAAAGATTGAAAGACTTCTCCAATGACTAGATTACCTCTTCCATTCAACTCCAACTTTAGCTCATTGGCTAGAAATACTTGCCAATCCTTCTGTATGCAGGTAGTAAAATTCACGTGTTGGCTGATTGGAAGTTTAACAACTACTCCACATTTGGAATCTTCCCCCCATAGAATAGTTCCTTTATCATCATAAACTTCCAATATACCAATTAAATGAGTTTCAACACAAATACTCAAGGAAGTGGTTACACCTAGATTTGGCTGTGCTACTTTGATATGCATAATGGTTTCCTCATAGATAGGAAAGTGTGCCTCCCATCTTCTTGATTTGAGATGGGGAAGGTTTTCCCTACTTCTTGACAAACTCAAAATTGTACACTTGAATTCATTCCATATGCCAACTGGAAAAAGAGTCTTCAAGATGAGGAAGTCTTCACCTCAACATCTTGCATATGCATAACTCTGCTAGGCCTTTGCACATATCACTTTAAGTTCAATGCATAGGCAATCATGTGCAAGCGAATGTTGAGCTTCTCCCATTCGCGATGAATGATTGGATGAATATGTTCATTGTAGAATTGCAATGTGGGGTCTTTGTCTTGTGGCCTTCATTTGGCCAAGCGTTCTATCAATACACATTATCACTCATACAACTCTCCAAGGCTAGGTGCATTAGCATTCCCCACACCTAATGAATTTGAAAATTGGAGTAATGAGGACAACGATGTGTCTTGCATCAATCCAAAAAAGTGTCACTCTTCACCAAATCCTTCACCCTCCTCCCCTACTTTGACTTATAATTGCGCCATCGATTCCACTCTACTGTCTTGCTCATTAGTTGCAATGCTTCTTACAACTCAAGCATCCTCTCAAAGGGAGTGAAATACAATGCATATATATACTCTATAGGTTTCAAAAATTCCTTAGAGGAGGTTCTAAAGAGTACATGTGAAGTGTGGTGCTTGTAGATAAACATTTGCAGATCTCTAGCATTATTGACTACCTCTTTAATCCAACGATTTTTCCCACGTCCTTGAGTCCATTATTTAGCATGCACACAAGAAGGAGCCCACCAAGTATGCCTATAGATTGCCTCATTTTCTTTCTCTACAGCTTTGCACACATATGCTACATCTATCACTAAATGCAACACTTTCTCTAGCCCAACCTCCTCAATAGCATCTCTAAGGATTTGGATCCAAAAATCTGTTTTTTTCCGGTACCTTAAACAATTGATAGCCCTAAGGAAGTAAGAGCACGTTGTATGTGTGATCATGATGTTGATGAGTGGCAATGGCTAATGTTTGTCCACCCATCCGCGATTATGTTGCATCCTCTAGTGACCTTGGTAGCCTTCATTTTCTCCATAAGAAAGTTGATCTTCGAGTAGTTCTTATCCAAGATTGTTGTCCTCAATTTTGTCTCCCTTGGTGCCACATATGATGGCCCTCTTATTATTTTTACCACAACCACCTTATAATTAGGAGAGTGAGCCACATGGAATGGAATGCCATTGGTAAAGAAGAATTATCCAATGGCATCATTTTCCTCATCCCTATTTTACACATCGAATAACTCTACCATTGTGTTTGCAACATCACTGCTAGTCATTCTACATTTCTCCTTAGGCTTTGCTGCTCCTAAACTAGATTAGAAAGTTGAAATAAAATGAACTTGTGGATTTTGAAAAGTCCTAGTACTAGTAGGAGTAGAACCCCTCGATGGTAGATTAGTAGGTACAAGTGTTTAGTCATCACCACAACCCTACAATCTATTTATTTCAACTCTTTTTTCAAGTGACAATACCTTACATACACCTAAACCTTTGCTTGGGACATGAAAGTGTACATTAACTTTTGTATTGCTGCCTTGAAATTCAAATTGATAGAAATGACATCTCAACAACCTAGTGCCCTTTGTTGACTTAGGTTTTTCTTGTAATTTGGTTGGAAATTGTCTTTAAGGGGACTTTTTATCAAAGGAACCCTTAATTCTTCTAATAACTTGGAAGAGCAATTAAAATGCTCATTACCCCTCACATCTATACTTGAAGTCTAATATTCAACTTCCACAGGCTCTTGCTGTCTCTCTTCATCACTTATGCTGTGAGAAGTAGAACTTATAGAAACATCAAAAGAAATTAATTATGTATGGCTACCATGCATGTGTCATAATGTTATTTAATTATGCATGGGCTCAAGACACAAAGATTTAATTTTTGTTTTTCTTACTTTACATTGCATGAAGTGTAGAAGCAAAGGATATAGAAAAGATGAAATCCTAATCTGACTTTTCAATTTTAAACTTTTAATCAAATATTTATGCCAAATTGCAAATAAAAATTAAAATAAATTTAAAAACCTAAATATTACTGTTATAAAATTGTGAATTGACAAAATTGTAAAGTTAAACTTAAAACGAAAAGTTTAAAAATTAAAATGTAATTTACTAATTTCATTTGTAAACCCCAAAATTAGTAAATTACTAAATTGAAACAAACACTTATTTTGAAAAAAACTATCATATGATCATTAATTTAGTTATTTCAGATTTAGGAATGAAGCATGAAGGTCCAAAGATTAACATGAGGCTTGAGAATGTGTTGATTCAATGGTTGATTGATGAAGACTTCACACTTGCTCTTACTCTCGCTCTTGCAATCTTTCTCTCTTGCAGCTTTCAACCTTGCTGTTGACACTTGAGAGAAGGATTTGGAGTGAGGCTGAGATCTTTATTTATAGTTTTTGGGAATTGCTTAGGGTGTGAGTGATGCCTGTAAACCATTGGTGTTGGGGTTACCGGTAGAAACATAGAAAAACATTTGATTTTTGTAAAATATGCGTGTTTTTTCTTTGAATGATGTGGGGGATGCTTGGGCATTTTTGGTGAGTTTGGGAGATGTGACCAAGTCCCTTGAGGGTCACATCTCTTTGAGGGGGATGCCCCAAAAATGTCCCTTGACAGTTAGTGGTGGTGGCTGAATGATGGGGGAACGTTTCCTTAGAGTCCCCATCCTAGAAATGTTTGGATTTTTCCCTATGGAACATTGATAAATTTCCATGCCATTTTTGCATCTAATGCTTTATTGTGCAAATTTGAAGACCAAATCTTTGTGATGAGCAGACAGTTATACTGAGAAGGGGGGAGGGTTAATCAGTATAACAACAATCTTTACTCTTTCAAACTTAATACCATATTTAAAACTTGATCAATAACAATAACATCATTTACTCAACATCAATAATCATGCACATGAGAAGAACACAATAACACACAATATTTACGTGGAAACCCTTATGGGAGAAAACCACGGCAAAAATATTGCTTTTATTAAACCTCTTTTTACAAATTCAAGAGGCACCAACCCCTCATTCAATTTGTGAGCACCAACCCACTGGAAGCACCAACTCCCACCTTTGAATTTGTAGGCTAGAGGCACCAACCCCACGGATCTTTGTAGACCAACCTACATGAAGCACCAACTCCCTTTGCAAGGCACCAACCTTGACTAACTCGGGGCACCAATCTCTATGATGAACTGAAAATAATATCTATATGAATGGACTTCTTCACAACTGATCTGCACTTTCTCCTCAAACTTATTCCTCCTTTGTGATGTATAATGCTCCTTTAAAGCTCACACAAACTCTTTCTTATTATTTCTGCTCTCCTCTATTACTTACTCATTTGAATTTGCCTTCATAAAGATCTCCTTGTTGATGACATCTTCCTCACAAATTCGATGCAATTATTCTCATATATCTTCCTTTTTAAATATGAATATATCGCTCGTCAAATCTGCTCATACACTCTTCATGAATAAATCTGCCGATGTGTATTTGATATAGTTTTAATACTCCACACACACTTTTCACTCCATTTCTTGCTTTATCACAAATCTGAAAGTACAATTTATATCTTCCCAAAACATCAAATGACATGTCTCTTAATTAAAAGAGATGTCTTTATTCAAAACATCACAACCTTCTAACTGATTGCTGCCCTTTGTAACTATCATAAACTTCTTTTAAATAAATTGTTGTCCTTTTAAAACTAATCGCTGCTTTCAGCCTTCTAAATCATTACCTTTTATTATTCATAATCTTTCCCTTAGTTCTAATCTCTACTTCCTTTTTTTTAATGATCGCTGCTTTTATAAATGTTAATAGTCTTGGATGATAACATAATGAATTGCACCTTTAAAGACTTTTTCTCTTTTCTGACTTTATCTTATTCTCAAGTGCTGGCTCTTTGACTTTATCACTGCCAATTAACAAACATTATTACCATCGCTGCTTTTAATGATAATTACAATTGCTGCTTTTAGTGATAATTACAATCGCTGCTTTTAGGATTTTAATCACTCATTGATTATTGCATTTTCAAATTTAATAATCATTTTCCTTTAAGAACTTGTTAATCACTGTTTCCTTTTAAATATCATTGCTTCCCTTATATCATTAGTAGCTATTTATTATATAGGACATCTTGATCGTTATCTTTCTGAATTCTTTAGACTCCTACTGCTTTATTTTTTCTTCATTGACTTCAATGCCTTTACCTTGGGTGATTAACACTCAATAATATGCTCAAAGCATAGTCAACTATCAAACAAATTAGTTAACTAGTCCTTCAGTGTATCAAGTTTTGTATCTGGTAATTTAACTGGTAATTTCCTTCCTCATAAGTATCAAGCTTTCTATCTGCATCTTGGTATGATTGCTTTCTTGAAAGTATCTTTACCTAATGGTAATTAGTCTTTGTGAATTATCCTCAAGTTCTTGATTTTCTTCACAGCAGCCACATTGTTCTCTATGAACAAGCTCTTGTGCCAAATACTTTCTAACATATTTGATATTGGATGCAGTCCCTGAATGGTAAGAAGTAGTCCCATCAAAGTCTTACTCATTTTGCCTTTGTTTCCATAACGTTTTCTTTGGCCTTTTGTACGTCTGCACTCTTTTTCTTTTGGTTGTTTCACAGAAATGTCTCTTACTTGGCTTGCTTTCTAGCCTTGTGAGGCCATTGTTTCTTATTCACCTTTAGCATCAATGACAAACTCAGACAATGACTTTGACATCAATGACAACTAATCCAACACTTTGAGCCTCCTTGCTTAACAAGTTGACAAACTTTTTCCTACTTGAACAAACACAACTTTATGTTTTCATCAGTACTTTGTCGTAAGAAGTTAAATGTGCTTTTTATTTATTTTTGCCAAAAGTAACTTCCACATTTTCATCACTTAAAACATACATTTAGGGATTGTAAATGGAACAAATTTTATCAAATTGATCCTTACTCCCAAACTTAACCATTTTCCTCTCCAAGCTGCAAGTTTTGAGCAAATTTTAACCAAAAGATCCTGCCATAAGAGGGCTTGCGAGATAACTGTGAAAAGAGGAATACTGAGATGTGAGCTTGGTAAAGAGGTCCTTGGAAATTTATCTAACTAGAAATTGAGGACGAGGATCCGCATTCATAAATAATTTTGATTTTTCTGTGTTGGTTTCTCTGACAGAAAACTAATTCATACTCATCAAAAACCTTCTTAAAACCTTTGGTCTTTTCCAACTCAGTGGCACCAAAAAGTAGAGTATTGTCTACAAATTGAAGATGAGTTCAACCCCCTACATCTCTTGTACTTCATATGCCTTTTAACAAGCTTGAAGATCTAAGATGGCTTAAATTTTTAAAAGGCTTCTGCTTTGCCATTGGAATAAAGACATAAGGAGATAGTTTGTCTTGTTCTCTTATACCTTTGGTCTTTTCCAACGCAGCGGCACCAAAAGGTAGAGTATTGTCTACAAATTGGAGATGAGTTAAAGCCCCTACATCTCTTGTACTTCATATACCTTTTAACAAGCTTGAAGATCTAAGATGGCTCAAACTTCGTCAGGCTTCTGCCATCGGAACAAAGAGATAAGGACTTAGCGAATCTTCTTCTCTTATACCTCTCGAGTTCGTAAAGAAGCTTGCAGGAGAACCACTAACCAACACAATGAAGTAAGAGCCAATAACAAGTCCTGAAACCCACTCAACCCACATAGAGGAGAATCCAAAAGCTATCATAAGCCTTGGCATTATCTTGCTTAATTCTATACCCTTTTGATTCTATGATTTCAAGGAATGCAAGGTCTTGTGAGCGAGAATTCTATCCTGTTGTGACTTTTTCACACATCACCCCATTCAAAATGGGGACCCCCTAATTTTCTCTCCATTCGGGTCTTTTGGCTTGATTTTGGTTGGTTTTTTTTCCCGCTATTTCTCTCTCTTGTTTTGTTTGTCTTTCTGGGGATGTGCCCGTCTTTGAGCTTAAATTGAAATTTTGGCTAAGTCTGTCAAATTAGGGTTTACACTCTTCAGGCCAATTTGAGGTTAATTTGAGTAAGCGAATTGAAGTCTGAGCTTGGTATTGCGTTCGGTAAGCTTCCAACAGGTTTCCAACAAAATTTCATTAAATTCTGACAACTTACTATTTTTAGTAAGTACTCAATTTGGGACATTTTCTCAACATTCTTGAAATTCTGACTACTTCACTACATTTTGAACACCTCAAGCTATTTGCTTGCAACTTTTGAGCACAAACAGACAACTTACTATTTTTAGTAGTCTGGGGCTTCAGGAGCCAATTTTAGGGTTTGCATGTATGATTTTCTGATGTATGTCTGGATCACAGTAACGAGACTCGGACGCGGCTCGGACTCGGCGAGGGCGACTCGGCGACTCGGGACTCGGACTTGGCGCAAACGCAGCAAAATGAAAAAAAGTTGAAACAACCCTAGAAATTTAGAGATTTTTAAGGATTTAAAACTTGTTTCAAGCACCCTTTATTGAATACAACACAAATAAAAGCAAATTTGATCACATGCACAAGTATACAACGATTACATAAGTATAAAGTACACAAATTGTAGTTGCGCTGCTGAAGGAAATAGCATACTTAGATATATAAAATTAGTCAAATGTATACAAAACTCATGGAATATGAAATCCATGACATCAAATGTTCCATACAAATATGAAATATCAAAAGTAAAACAATAGCTATAAGTCTATGACTCTATGCCCTATGGCATAGTGGAGCCAACATCCTTCCTACGAAGGCGTCTAAGGGTCTTGGATGATGTTGCAGCTGCAGCCATAGTCTCTGCCTATGTCTGACTCTCCATGCCACTCTCACCAATAGCAGCTATGTCTCCTCGTGCTCTAGCCTCCTCCTCAGCCATGGCTACAACCTCGGCCTCTCTCTCTGCTTGGTCCACCCAATCAAGGTCCTCGTCACTAAAGACTGCATCTGTAGCCTTAGTGATCCACTCAGACTGTGGATCAACCTCCTCTAGACTGATCGGGGTTTTGTCATGGTCAAAAAGCTTCCTGTATCTGAGCCGAAGGTTGTAATGAACATATACCAAGTCATTCATCCTCTCCACTGTCAATCTATTGCGCTTCTTGGAGTGTATGTGCTCAAACATACTCCAATTGCGCTCACAACCAGATGAACTGCATGGCTGGCTCAATATATGAATGGCAATATTTTGCAGGATCGGTGTATCAGAACCAAACATATGCCACCAGCTATCTGAGATGAGAAAAAGAAACAAAATCAATCTCATTTCAAGTTCCAAGTTCAAGTTCAACATTTAATAATAAATTATAATATAAAAAGATGAAAATTATGCCCTTAAATATATTTTTACCTGGCAGTAATGTTGTCCTATTATCTTTGCACATTTGACGTGCAAAGAAGTCTCCTTGTGCCTTAGTGAAGGCATCTATCTCCCGCACCATTTGTGTAGTAATAGCGGGCAACATCCGCTCTATTGTCGTGTAGAGCCCACTAACAATTTCTCTATCTGCACGAAGATCACAGCGAAATTGGAAGGCCGGATTTAGGAAACATGCGGCTGCATGGATGGGCCTATGAAGTTGGTTTTGCCATCTCCTATCAATAATATCCCAAATGGGACGATACTTATCCTCAACTCCACCATAGATTGATCTAATGGCCTCTTTGGCCCTATCTATGCCCTCATATATGTAGCCCATTGCGGGCTTCTCCCCATCTGCAACTTGTAGGAGAACTAGCAAGGGCTCAATAAACTGCAAAGTGCAAACATGTTTCACAAATAAATGTGAACGAAAATAAACAAATAAAAGTAAGATATGATTAAAAATTAAAACATAATAAAGAATTAAATTTTACCTTCACAATCTTGTCCATTGGTGTCTAAAACCCTTGCTCATCAAAAATGCAATCAGCCACAACAATCTCTGCAGTGCTTGTAGAAAAGGATGAGGAAGACCACTCCTCACTAGTAAACATGCGCCTTAAAGCTGCCCTTGACCGAATCAAGGATTGCATCGTGATAAATTTTGTTGCAAACCTAGTGATGCCAGGACGAGACAACTCCCTCAACCCCGTGTATTGCCTCATAAGGTTAAGCACCCATGTGTGATTGTATACAAATTTGCATATGTTTTTTGCTGCTTCCACACATGTTTTGATCCATGGGAGCTTTGCCAAGATGCTCCAACATGAGGTCAATGCAATGGGTGGCACATGGAGTCCAAAATATAGTAGGGTGCCTCTCCATCAATAATCTACCAGCAACAACATAATTTGTTGCATTATTTATCACCACTTGCACTACATTCTCTTCCCCCACATTGGCTATCACCTCCTCTATAGCCTCACACAGGTATGTGGCATTTTTGAATTGGGTAGAAACATCAATGGACTTCATGAAGATGGTGTCACCTGAAAAAATAAGCAAAACCAATTAATCAATAAATTAAAAAACATAAATCAGCCATATTAAATTACTAATCACTAAATCAAATTCAAATTTCAATGCATTGAGGGAAGTACAATTACCTCCGGAGGAAACTAGGAAATTAAGCAGCGTCCTATTTCTCCTATCGGTCCAACCATTAGTCATGATGGTGCAACCAATCATCCTCCACTGCTTGCGCTGCTCCTCTAATTGTGCTATCACATCTGCCACCTTTTGAGTCAAAAGTGGGCCCTTTAATTCATCTTCACTAGGGGCTTTGAACCCCGCCCCACATATGGTTATGGCATCAACCATGTTTTGCCAAAAAGGTGACCTAAAACATGTCATAAATAAATTAATAAGTTACATAAGTATTGTAAAATGAAAAGTTTTAAGTTTTTAACTTTAAATTTGAATTCGATAATGAGATACATCTAGATTCTAAAATTTAAATATAAATTTTAAAACAATTAAACGAAAAAGAATTACCTGGCTACATGGAAGGGAATGGTGCAGTAGTACCAAAAGTCTGCAATTGTCTTTTTTGCTGCATCACGTGCGTCCTTGTTCCAACACATGCTCTCAAGCGACGGTTGGGAACCAGGAGTAGTGCGTGGTACAAAATATGAGTCCACCCTAGATTTACGAACTCTAGGGCCAATGCTAATACTGCCACTACCACTAGCAGTAGTAGCGCCACCAACACTAGGAGTACGCATAGGCATAGCTGATGCATAAACATAAGCACTAGCACTAGCATTAGCACTAGGACGGTATGCAGGCATGAAAGAAGCATCTCCAACAGCACCAAGTCCCTGTCTAACTCCAACACTCACCAACTCTTGCTTCTGTTTCTTTTTCATTTCTTTCTGCATTTCAAAAGTTTCTAATTGCACCTGCACTTCACGAACAACCTTAGGAGGTGCTCTAGTGCAACCCACTGCATCATGGGCGGGTATGCGTGCAAGATGGTATTTTAATCTATTTATGCCTCCATGATATATTGTTTTGCAGTAGTTACATTTTGCGTCTCCTCTTTTCATTCCGGGAAATATTTCAGCATGTTTCCAAGTAGGGTCTTTGTGACTGGGGTTTGAGACATTGTGAAAATAATAATCTGGTTTGATTTGCAAATGAATGTGGCTGCAAAAGTAGGGTTTCTAAAATTATTTAAGTTGCAAGTAGGGTTTGTAAAAAAAATATGCAAACTCAAAAAAACAATGATTTTACAAATTACAATGAATTATTTGTTAAAAAAACACAAAAAAGATCAATTAAAATCAAACTTACCTCTTAGATTTTGCTTGGAATGCAATACAAACTCCTCCCAATCATTGGTAATGAGCTCTCAATGCACCTCCTTGCTGGTATGAAGCTCCCAAAATGATATATGACCCTGGATTTGTCTTCAACAGCTTGCTGGTTGCCCTCTCTTCTCCTCCTATTTTTTTTCACAACTCTCTCTTCTCCTATTTTGCCAAATGAATGAAATGAGGTTGCTTTTAGGGCTAAGGAGATAATATAAGTAAAAAAAGATATAAAAAAACTTTGAGTTTATGTTTTTTTTTGGCCTTTTTGGCCTTGGCTGCGCCGGCTGCGTCCAGGGGTCGGGACTCGCCTGGACGCTGCACGTCTGGTGCGTCTGGCGTGTCCGGCCTGGACGCGTCTAGACGCAACCTTGTCCGCGCTAGCGCTCCCAGGACGTGGCCAGGGTTGTGCGGAGCGCGACTTGCTGCGTTCGGGTGCTTCCGGGCGAGTCTCGGGACTATGGTCTGGATACTCTTTCTGGGTTTTTTGAGACCTTTGCGATGATTTAGCATGCAAACTGAGATACTGACTTTCAACAATTTAGGTTTCAAAGGTTGTTTTTAGGGTTTGCATGCAAAGTTTTTCGGTGCATGTCTGGATATTCTTTATGGGTTTTTTCGAGAGCTACGTGATGATGTAACATGCGAGCAGAGTTCATCACTTTTCAGGAACTTATTATATTTAGCCAGTGCTTGCATGTAGTACAATTTATTGGGTTTTTCTAGGTTTTTTGAGATCTCTCGGGCGGTGTGGCATGCAAATTCTTCCGACAGCTGATTAATCACTTTTTCATACACTTACTATTTTTAGCAGGATTACTCCGTCAGTTGCCCAACACTTTAGCATCACGAACAAATTGACATGCAACAAAAACGGGGTCAAATGGAGATCGTTGAAGCAACATACAAGTTAGATTAGGGTTTCTAGCTTTGAGACCCAAAATGAAGGGTCAAATGCCAGAATCTCCAAAAACTGATGTATCCCATTGTGATCAGTATCTTTCAGGAAATCCACTGGTAAAATTTGAAGGCAATCTGAGCACTTACTATTTATAGTAAGTCATTTCTGAAATAGGCTATAAATAGTAAGTTAGTGCAAGACACCAGTGTGAATAGATCGGTCAACCCACGAGGACCCTAGGGAACAAATTTCACGTCAAGCAGAGTTGCAGAGGTCCTGAAATCAAGCAGTTACTATAAATAGCAAGCCGCCTCTAGAAACAGACTATAAATAGAAGGTCAACATAGGATGGCAGTGTGAACAGGTCAGTTAGGCCATAAGGATCATGTGGCACGAATTCCAAATCAATCCATGTTGTAGAAGTATGAGAACCAGGGTGTTTACCAAAAATAGAAAGCTTGGCAGGAGGCATAAAAAAATTGTCCAAGTCTGAAATTGGCAGAGCATACCTTGAAATGTGTCTTGTTTTGCCAAGGTTGAGAAAAACTTGCTAGGGCGTTGAGAATTCCTGCAGGACCCCTCAAATGTGCCCAACCTTGAGAGGCCATGAAGAAAAGTTTCTAAGGCATAGAAATTCTTGTCCACCCTTGGAAATGCGCCCAACTTGGAGGAGTGAGGAGAAAGTTTCAAAGAGGCATTGAAATTCCTTGAGGACTCCTAAAATGCGCCCTCTAGTTGGAAGAAGGTTTGCTAAGTGATGAAAATCCTCCTCACACCCTCAAGTGCGCCCAGTGTGAAGGAGGAGGTTGAAATTGTTTCTAAGGTGTGAAAAAATTCCTCCATGACCCTTGATATGCGCCCAAGCTAGAAGATAGGGGTGAGAAAATATTCTAAGTGTTAAAAGTTCCTCTAGCCCCCTTGATATGCGCCTAGGCTAGGAGGGATGTTTGGAAAATGTGCTAAGTATGAAAAATTCCACCTCCCCAAGTGAAACGAGCCCACCTTGAGAAGAGATGGAGAAAAAATTGCTAAGGTGTGGAAAAGTTCCTTCACCACTAGTCAAATGCACCCATACTCATGTTGGAGGTTTGAAAAATTGCTAAGTGTTAAAAGTTCCACCTCCACCTTGTAAATGCGCCCAAGTTGTGGTGATTGATAAAAAAACTTTCTAAGTGTTGATTCCTCCCCCCCTCATATGCGCCCATCTTGGGAAGATGTTTAGAAGTTTCTCCAAGGCATTGAGTATGGAAGTTGGTTACCTTGAATGCGCCCATGTTGAGAGACTAGTGTGGCAAGTTTGCCTAAGGCGTGGTAATTCCTTCACCTCTGTGAAATGCGCCCAAGATGAAGTTGGCTGAAGGATGAAAATTTTTAAGTATGAAAGTTTCCTCCTCCACCTTGTAAATGCGCCCATGTTGGAAGTAAAGGTGGTGAAATTTTTTCTAAGTATAAAAATGGAAGTGTTACCTAGCAAATGCGCCCTCCTAGGGAGGATGTTTGAAAATATTTTCTAGGTGTTTGCAAATGGCGGGAGAAAGGTCCAAATGTGCCCAGTTGGTGAGGTAGACTTGAAAAATATTTTCCAAGTGATGAAAATTTCCAACTACGCCCAAAGAGAAAGAGTAAGAGTAAACTTTGGTGAGAAATATTTCTAAGGTATAAAATTCAAAAATTAAATGTACTCCTTCGTCTATAGACACAAAATTTTTGCATTTTTGAGGGGAATTTTCTTCTGCGTACTAGATATTTTTGACAAGAGATTGATTTTGAAGTCTTCCACACTTCTCTGGGAATTTTAAAGTGAAGATTTTTACTTAGGCTCCAGCTTGATGGAATTTCCTAAGTAAAATTAAAATTTTCTAAGGCAAAGAAATATTATCTTTGAAAATAAAAGGCCTTGACTTGTGAAATTGAAGCCAGATGCCTAGATGAGTTTTGTTGAGATTCCTAATGAAGATAATTCTCCCGAGCTAGAGTTAGATAAAATAACAGAGTGAATGCCTCAGCGAGTGAAATAAACTTCTTAAAGGAAACAATTAAATTAACATTTTCAGAGAAAAAATTCAAAATACTGATGAAATGAAGTATGCCTAGGCCAGTAAAGAGGAAATTTTGAAGTTCTAGAAAATCAAATATTCCAGATGCCGGATGCCAAGTGTTGCAGCTGCCAGAGGAGGGAAATTCAAATTCCTACAGTGGAGGAGTGGAAACTTAATGACTTGGCCAAAATTAGCTTCCTAGAATTCAACTTGGCTATATGAACTATGAATTTTGTTCATTTTCTTCATCAGCTAGTAAGTTCGACCTTGAGTTCTAGATTGAGGAAAATAAGAAATTGTTGAGTGCAAGGCGAAACTCAGAGAGGGAGAAATTCGAAGTTAAGGAATTACTGAAGTAAGCTGAGTTGGTCGAATTTCTTCTTGGTGCTGAAGACTGTGCTGCTGCAAGTAAAGTTCTAAGTGTTGAGAAGAAATTTGCTTGGCTGAAAATTGTTGAGGTTTGAAGTTGGACTTCAGTTCTAAAACTTCTCACTTTGTTCTATCTCCTGGCAGCCTTGATGTGATTTTATTTTTCTAAGTTAAATTTCTAATGACTATCTTTCGTTTTTGTAGGATGGCTGAAGTAGATAGAAGAGCGGCTGGCAAGGAGAACAATGTTGAATCTAGCAAGGCAAATGCGTCAAAACAAGCTGTGATCAAGAAGTTGAGCAAGTCGTTCTTGCTAGAGCCAAAGTTCTCTTCGAAGCTAGGCAAGTTAGGCAACACAAACATCGGCTCTTTCAATTTGGAAGCTTTCAGAAGCTGAATGATGGGAATTGGAAGCCATCGTCCATCAGTCACTTTGCACAACATTGTCAGAAGTGGGCTTTATGCAACTGCTGGTTTTGAACCAGCATTTCAGTGTCTGGAGTTGATCATGGAGTGTGCTAACTGCTACAACCCATAGCGAAGGACTATCACTTTGCCAGATGGCAAGTTATTAGCCAACCTTATGCCAGAGGCTATTGGGGAGGCATTTGGAATTCCCACACCTGAGAAGATGATTTACAAGACAAGAGAACGAGCTGAGCGGATGTATGCTTTGACATTTGAAAGGTGTGCTGATATGATAAACTCCCGTTGGATGAACAAGCCCAAGCCAACCCGCACGAAGCTACCAAAACATATAATCTCAGATGATTTGAAGTAGGAATATTGTGACTTAATCATGATGCTCAGTAGAGTTTGAGGATGTCCTCAGGCGTTCATCTTTGAGCCTTGGATGTTTTATTACATCAACCTTGTGCTGGAAGGCAAGGAGCATATTGATTGGGCGGTGATGATCAGTGATAATTTGCATGAACAACTCAGAAGTTTGAGGAGAATGAAGACATTTTATACGAGCTCATATCTCGTATACATGCTGGGCCGGATGACAAAATACATAGGGATATCATACAAGGAGCCGATTGGGTGTGGTTCTCAACAATTCAAGATTCATGAGGCCTGTCCATAGTTGCACTTGACAAGCACATCTCACTACAAGAGGGTCAATGATGCCTTCACTATGCACATAACGAGGTCACTTCAGCAAAGAACTTATCACAAAATATCAAAGGAGGCGTAGGAGTTAATTGAGAGGTACGGGTGTTGGTTTATCCAATTTCCTAAGTTTACTTATGTCAGGCTGCTGGGGTTTTCATCATATCCATACAGATTGCCCAGATACCCCACAAACAAAATGTTGATGTTAGAAATATCTAGGCAACTCATTGCCTACGATAAGATTCAGAAGAAGAAGAAAGGAGGACTTGACTTCCTGATCATCATGGGAAATTCAGATGAAGTTTGTCCCTCACTGCAAGCAACCAAGGAAGCTGAAAATGAGCTTCAGTTTTTCTACCTCTCTTATCACACCAACAGGCAGTATTATAATCCTCACAAGAATATCAGATGGATACTGTCAGAGGAATTCAGACATAAGGCACACATTGAGGACTTCTGGGCAAGTGCGTCAGATGAAGTTGAGATAAGGAGAAGGATGTTTTCCAGGATACCATTGAGCATGATTAGGGAATGTGAGATTGTTCCAGTGCCAGACTAGGTTGACGAAGATGTGAATGTCATGCAGGCTGATTATGAGACAATAAGGACACCACTCCCACTTCCGGATTGGTCTGAGCTAGAGGTTACAGATTTGGATACACTTTGCATACTAGTCTTGACGTTCACAAGGGGATGGGTCGAGAGGCACGTGACCAGGCTCAAGAGTAGGTCAATCCCTCTTATAGTTTAATGGGAGATCACAGGTCACCAACTATCAAAAAGAAGAAGCAAGTTGCTCGACACCCAGAGCCACAAAGAGAAGAACCAGTCCAGCCAGAGCCTTCGAGAGTTGAGGTGGCATCACCTACGCCATTGGGGACTCGTTCTCCAAGTATACAGGAGGTTTCATTGTTTGCTGATCAGAGAAATATGTTGAATAAAGAGTGAGAATTACAGGAGGCAAATCAGCCACTGCGAAGGGAGTCTATTGGCCAGAGTGTCAATGCACTTATCAGAGATAACCAACAGGAAGAGGACGAAGAAACTACCACAAACACTCGCTTCCAGCATGAGATCGAGGCAACTCTGGAGGATGATACTGCTACAGGGCAAGAGGCCCAAGGTTCAGGAGATACTCAGCCTGTAGAAGTTGATGAGCCTCATTAGGATGAAGCTAGAGAAGAGATTCTTGAAGAAGAAGCAAGGAATGAACAGCCATTTATTATCTCAGACTTGCAACAGGTAGTACTAGATTGGCTCAGAGACAGGATGAGGAGGAGCCCCATTGAAGAAACTGATCCAACAGTTGAGATGGAAGAATTTTTGACTAGGATCAGTGCACCTCCAACGAAGAAGAAAGCTAGAAGGTTCTCGAAGATTTCAATAGATGAGGATGGCTCTTGCACGCTTCACATGGCTGTACCTAGGGTCGAGTGTGACCGAGATGAGGCCATTCCAGAGAACTATGTAATCACTACCATGGAGTTAGGCCGCCCTAGTGGAGCACAAATAATTGAGGAATGTGATAACTCCTATCAAGTGCTTAAGGACAGGCTGCTCCAGACTGAGGGAAAACATAAAAGATTGAAGAAGGAACACAAGACATTGATTGGTTATGTACAACACTTGTCTCCTCCTTGTGGGCAAGAGAATCCAACAATTGAGTTCCCTAGAGAATCAGTCAACGGCTTGGAGGACTTGAGGAAGATGGCACAGGAGGTGGATAAATGGGTTGCTAGTGTTCGTGCTGAGATAGAAAAGTTTATGGAGGACTTTGCTCGTTCCTATTAGCATGCTTTTGGCATTATGGCACGGATGGACGCAGTCGATCAGGCTTGGGGAGAGGCTCACATCTATCAGAACAAGGTTGTTTAGCGTCTGGAGGCTTTGATGCATACTCCCTTGCAGACTTTGGTTGAGGGAGGCGTGATACAGGAGGGTGATAGATATGACTTCACCAGTTGGTATTCTTTAGTGGTCACGGGCCAAGGATTCTTTGATGCAGAGCAGGCAGATTCGGCCAGAGTTAGAAGGGCCATGGTGAACATTCTTGATGGAGTCCAAAATATGTTAGAAGCTATCTTTGCTAGGAGGCTGACTCCTGAGGAGGTGATTGCAGATGGCTTGAAGAATAGATTGCCACCTTTCTTTTCAGAGGTGAAGACATTTGTCCAGGATGACTTTGAAAACACCTCGGCCTTCTCTAGCCTTATCCAAAACACTCAGGATGCTTTGGCCGCTTGGAGAAAATCCTGTACTCGACATGGGCAGATAGTTAGAGTGTTGGAGTTTCAGCTTGATCACATTACACCTATTTCGGTTCAGGAGGTTGAAGCTGTGTTGACTAGATTCATCGACTTTGCAACTAGGGAGATGGAGAATGGAAATGCGCTTTTGGATGATGAGCTTCTAGAAGATTGATAGTGGGCGTTAATTGCCTTTGCTATTTTGGGAGAGAGTGGGAATCTTTTGGTTCATTTATTACTCCACTCTTCCTTCTAGGGTTAGGGTTGAGGTGGCACGATCTGGGCCATCCATCTGATTGTAATCTGAGCTGTCCATTGGACTTGGCCAGCTATAAAAGGGGCATCCCCCCTCATTTGTACTCATTAGAGACTAGAGATTAGAGAGATAGATCATAGAGCATAGAGAGACAACTTAGAGCTAGCATAGATTGATAGTGTAGCAAGAAGAAGGAAAGTTTTTCCTTTGAAAACTTTGTAAGAAATAGTTTTGAACACTCATAATAAAAAGGGTTTTCATTGATGATGATCTCATCTTTTGTTGTGAGTAGCTAGCAAGGTTTCTTCGTCTTTCTGATTTGAGTAGTAGCATAAAGTAGAGTAAATTTCATTTCATGCAAATAGATAGTAGTAATGGAATGTGGTGTTTGATCTAAGCAAGCTTTGCTTATCCATACCACTAGCGGGCTCATTGACGGTGTGTTTGCCTTGTGTGGTCAACTGGAAACATTGTGGACCTAACTTCAATCATAGTTTGAATGATGGTATGCGTCATTGTGATGGTATCTTCATGTCAAATTGTAGTTTGAATATCTTTAATCACCTTCCTTGAAGATTGCACCGACTCCGTGGAAGCTGTCCGATGCGAGGCAAAGTGAAGTCCGGTTGAAGTTTGCTAAAGTTGAGCCCCATATCCCACACCTTAGGATAGAACTTAGACTTTCTAAACCCTGCACTAATTTAAATTCAGTACAATTCTTGGTTAGTAGTAGAAAATTTGCATGTACTTGATAAATCATTCGAACCGCATGAAGATCCCCTTTGCTTTTATCTGCTGTCAGCTGTCTACTTCCGAACAATTGTGTAAGTCCCCTTGTGATACTAGCAAGATCACAATGAACCAATTGAGGCTATCCACGGCATAGAAGGAACCTTGGGGTTGAAAGTATGAACTCTCTCGCAATCTTAGCATGCTGAATACTTTGATCAAGAGAGAATAGAGTAGCCATTGGTAACTTTATTCTGCTGTTTGGTGCAGTCACAAAAAATACATCAACATATCCCATAAAAAATCAATCTTCCATGAGCAAACCCACTCTGTTCCTTGGATATCAAATCTAGTAGGAGGCTTTTTAGCCTTTTCTATCACTACTTTGGGAATAATTTTCTGAATAGTACTGCATAAAGCAATAAGTTTGGATTTTGTCAAAGAGTTTGGGCATTGCTTCTTTGGGATATGTGCTAAAAAAAGTGCATTTGAATTCTTTCAGTACTTTCCCAAATTTCCTCAAGTCATTAACAACCTGTAAAACCACCTCCCCGATAAGTTCCTAGAAATGGTTAGAACACTTGCTTGAAATCTAGCCAATCCTGGGGCTGTCTTTTTCTAATACCCGAAAATGTTGCTTGCAGTTATTCTAAAGAGAAAGGCTCCAAGAAGAACAATTACTGTGCCTCACCTACAAATTTTGGAATAATTTCTATAAAGGGATATGCCTCTCTGTGATTCTCAACTCCCTTCTTTGTTAGCAGCTTGATGAAAAAAGACACAACCTCCTCTCCATGCTCTTCAAATCTCTCCTCTGATAACTGCAAAGGATATGATATTTCCTCTCCTTGAAAGTTCTGAAGAGTGTGGATACTATTAAAGGCTTTTCTTGCAATTATCACCTAGTGGAAATATTTAGTGTTTGTCTTGTAGGTTAGTTTTTTCAGAAAATATTATACCAAACACCTCTTTGTTCCATATTCTAATCTTAGATTTGAGATACATAAATTTCTAGGAAAAAATAAACATTATTGTCCCATCAAAGCTGCTACATTCTTTCCACATGTGACCATTGAGTCATGAAAAGATGGATGGAGAAGCCAAATTGATTCAAATTGGAAAGGGTGATCGAGAGGAGAAGAAAGATTCTTAGCCATTAGAATAATAGGAAAATGATTTTGAACCTAGGACATTGGCTATAACTATTTATAAACATCTCATGCTTGAGCATCCTATCTTGGGACACTAAATATGTATCCAATCTTGAAGCTGTATTGCAAAAACCAATTTCTTCTATTATTCAAGTAAAGTTTCCTGATTTGGGAATTTACTCAAGAAGATTAAATTCTGCTATAGAGCTATTTGGATCAGCTTCTGATCTGGATTACCTTAAAGAGTGGCCTTGCTTATCTTGGGGACTTGTGATCGTATTGGAAATCTTGCTATGAAGAAATTTTTTATGAGTGCAAGAAGAAATCATAGCCGAGATCTCCATCAACACAATTTTCTTCCTTTTCACACTATTAGGACTGTATGCATTAATACAAAACTTGTCAATGCCCTCCAACAAAGACTTAAAGGAACAAAACATCTATCATTCCAAAAAGAAAAGAACATCTATGGACATCTATTTAGGGTTCCATAGAATCCTTAAGTCCTTTGAATCTCTTGAGGCATCCACTGCTTGCCCTTTGTTTACTCCACTAATGTAATTCAATACGCTATAGAAGTAAACTAGAAACACAATATCATTGAGTATGTAAAAGCATTCACAGAACATAACAAATGTATATGAAGCATTGCAGTCTTTATTCATGTACTTGCAGTATTACATTATCATATCAACATACTCCCCCTGACTACGAACCATACATCAACATAAATAGTTAACCGGCGTCGGTTGAGAGCACCAACCGTCGGCAACTGACAAGTACCAACTAATCCCGAGTGCTAACTAGTCCCGAGTGCTAACTCCCAGAAAAAACATTATTTATTTAAACTATTATTATCTATTCCTAGTACGACCGACTACAACATTTATTTAATTAGTACGGTCGATTACAATATAATTATTTATTAACATGGCCGTCTACATCATCCCCCCCTACAAAGTAGTCGTCTTCCAGACGACTAAAAACAAAAAATGCCAACTCCTCGTAGTTTTCCTGTAATTGATTCTCCCTCTGTGCTGAAAGTTGTGCATCGGCCACCTAGGTATCCTTCTCTATCAACTGACCCAATACTCTATCCTTCTCTGCCAACTTCTCCTCGAGAGTTGTCACTCTCATTTGCTCGGCTGCCAACTGCTCTTGTAACTGTACTATGATGGTTGGCTGTATTGCAAATCGACAATTCCAATAAATTTGATGGGGGTCTGGGGGCAACGCCCCCAGCGGGGTCAAGGGGTAGCGCCCCCAGCGGGGTCGAGGGGCAGCGCCTCATTTTCATGCTTTTTCCATAGGTTCTGAATAGTGCTGACGAAGCCGGAAAATACATTATTTGCATTGTTTTTCTTAGACTTTACTTTCTCTAGGTCGATGCTTGGTACGGCAATGGATGGTACGAATTCCTTTTCCCAATGTACGAACTCCTCACTACGCCGTGCATACAACCTCCTTCCTAGCTCGTACGGCCTCTGCTCTATCCAAGCGTACGGCTTCTTTTGCAACTCGTACGACCTCTTCTTTATGATAGCGTACGACTCTTCCTTCATGTTGTACGGCTTCTCCTTTGCCAAAGCGTATGGCTCTTCTTTCAAGTCGTACGACTTCTCTGCCAGAGCGTACGGCTTTTTCTCCAGGTTGTACGACCTCTCCTCCGCCAGAGTGTATGGGTTTTTCTCCAAGTCGTACGACCTCTTCTTCCAATCGTACGATCTCTCCTAATGATATGCGTACGGCCTTGGTATTCTTCTGTTGATGGCGTACTTGCTTCTGTACGACAACCCTTCTCTTCAAGCGTACGACCCTTTCTTGCACTGGTACGGCCTAGCGTACGGATTTTCTTCCAAGTCGTACCACTTCTTTATATCGTACGACCTTCTCCAAACAAGATAACCGTACGGACTTCCTTAGGCGTATGGACTCCCTCATGGCTCCCCACCGTACAGCTTCTCTGTGTGCCAAGCGTATGGTCTTCAGTCGGATGGTTTTGCCTTCTGTAATTTCTTTCTTTCGCCTGTCTTCCTCTGCTCTTCGATTTTTCCCTTGCAATGCACCTTGAGTGGTAGACAATGTTGTACTCATCGATTTATTTTGAGTCTTCCCTCTAGGTTTAAGTCGTACACTTTTTGCCAAGTTTAATATTTTAATACTCTTTACCTCAAATTTCCTTCTTTTGATTATTTTTAATTTTTCTTTTTTCCTCTTTTCAATTTTTCTCTTCCCAAATTTTATTTCTCTTTTATTATTCCTCCCTCTTTCTCTCTCCTCTTTCTTCATGTTTTGCTTTTTCTCATTTTCTCTTCCATTTTTCTTTATTTTTTGATTTGTTTCTTCTCTCTCTTCATCGCTTCTTTTTTTCTAATTTTTTAATTTTTTCATACTTTTAATTTTTTAACTCCAACACAATTTTTTCATCTCTTACCTGTTCGGACTTGTGGACTGGCATATTGTCTAGTTTTGATACTCTTTCTTTGTACCCTCCATACTCGGCCGGAAGTGCTTGGTTGGGCCTTCCCTCTTCTTCCTTGATTTCTCCAATTTGTAGCATGTTACACTCTCTATGGAACACTTCATAGTCTTCCATCTGCCAATGAAATAAGCCATTCAACGAGCTTGTCTCGTCCTCCGAACAACTCTCGAGTTCAAGTACGCCTTCGATGTTCGGTTCCATAGCTTTCCTTCCTTCGTCCACAACTAACTCACCTCCATCCGATTCAAATCCGGAGGAAGCCAATTCCTCGCTCACGGCCTGGTTCTTCAAGTCAATGACATACTAACCTCTGTTGTTCTCGATTGAGAGTGTGTTCCTCTTCCAATTATGATTTGCCTTCGCCGCTATCAGCCATCCTCTCCCAAGTAGTGCATCGTACGCTTTCCTCTGTAATGGGATGACGACAAAATTTAGCAAAAACTGTTGTGTCCCGATCGTCACCTTTTGCGCCATCAACGTTCCCAATGGCTTGATACCATGTTGATTAGCGCCAACCAGTTGGAATGTTGGCGGCCAGAGTGTAGGCTTCCCAAGACTCTTCCATGTGTCTTCAGGTAGTACGTTGACTCCTGATCCTCCATCGATAATAATATTTGTCAAGATATTCCCTTTGATTTCCATATGCACGATCGTTGGCATCTTCCCGATGTTCACTGTGAGCAATACTGGGTTGATTGTTTGTTCACCGTAGGGTGGCGGTTCTGGTATCAATTCTTGCCTTCGTTCCTCCAATCGCGGTTGCTTGCCATCCCCGATGACGTTTGTGATCGCAAGTCCCAACTGCGGCATAGTCTGGAGAAGGTCAGTTACTTTGATCGGTATGGTGGTCTGTAGTACCTGCCGTATGATGTTAGTTTCCGCCTCCGACCGCCGAGAGGTTCCTAGCTTCTCCAGAGGTACTCTGTTTTCCTTCGCCATCGCCAGTTCCACTTCGGTTTTTGCTTTCTTCATCCTTTGTTTCCCCGTTCATGGATCTGGGTAAGTGGCCTTTTTTGCTTATGCTCTGGTGATCGCTAGTACCTCTTGTTCTTCTACTTCCAACATGTGGATACCCTTTTGCTTAGGGCATTCGTTATCTTCATGATTGCCTGGTCCACACCACTTACACAATCTCCCTCCCGAACCTTGACCGTTCTGGCAGTCCCTAGCGAAGTGGCCCCATTCGTTGCACTTCCTGCATTGGATCATGTGCCTTCCTTTTGCATCGTACTGTATCATGTTTCTCGGACTTCTGTTGCTTCTGTAACCTCTAGGGGATGCATTGCTATTGTACTGGGGCTTTGGTGGTGTGTTCGGCGGTGTTGATGGCTCTCCATGAGTGAAGAGTACTTGTGCACTTCTGGCTTTTAAGTTGTATGGGCATTCCTTGACGGAATGTCCCATCACTTGGCAGCTATCGCAGAATAAGTTCTTGGGATAGTTCGCCTTCGTGTGACCTTCCCCATTGCAGTCCGTACACCACAATTCTCTGGCTTCTCTTGTACTCTCCTTGTCGGCCTTCAATTCTTTCATCATTCGTATCATATCTTTCCTGAGTGCTTGTACAGTCTTGGATTCACTGTCACTGTCGTCCATACTCTCCTCGTTGTCTGTCTTCTTTTTCCCTCGGGAGGATGTTTTATTTTCACTTTCTATGTCCATTGCCTGATTGTATGCTTCAGCATACGACGGAGGTACGACTTTCATTTTCTTTCTTAATGACGGAAGCAAGCCCTCGATGAACCATCTTTTCTTCAACCTGTCAGCCGACTGTGCCTCCAATTTCCCCAGCAAGTCTTTGAGTCTTCGGTTATAGGTCCACACACTCTCGTGCTTTCCTTGCTTGGTATTGTATATCTCCGCAACAATCTCGCTATCATCTTGAAGAAGTTTGAACTCCTCCTGGAAAGCTTTCTTCAATAACCTCCATGTAGCTTTCTGTGCTTGATCCAATTCAGAGTACCAATCAATGGCACTATCTCTGAGTGTCGCTGGGAATGCTTTTAGCCACTGGTCCAGATCATCCTGTTCGCTGGCTATCCAGATAGTTTCGCATGTCTTACAGTGTCGTACTGGATCTTTTGACCCATTCCCCATAAACTTCGGCAGCTTCTTCCGCTTCAGAGTAGCCATCTTTCCCCGCTGTCCTCCTTGTGTATTGGACCAGATTAGACTAGTTTCCCCGCTACGTTCCGGTGCGTCACTTGCACTCTCGGCCACGTACGAGTCACTCCCATGTCTTCCTTCGGCGTCCTCGACACCTTGAGTCTCCTGGGGTTCCCTTCGGTACTCTCTCCGCCTTGGGGTACTGGGCTCAGATCTTCCACTCGTCAGCCTTTCGTCGTCGTCCGAGAGGGACAACTCCCGAAACCGTCTGATGCTATTATTCAATTCATCTTCGTTCTCATAAGGATCATATCTTCCTACGTACAAAGTGTCGAAGGGTTCTCCGTCCCTTCCTTCTGTCAAACTTTGGTGCGCTCATCCAATGGATGTGTCTATTCTTGTCAGATTTTCATATGTTCTTTTAATGCTCTAATTTATTTCAATTAAATCCTCATCCAGTTCCTTACCGGCTTGCTTCAGTCTTTGTCGCCGGTTTTCTTGTTCTTGCACCTGAGTGATCGCCGAACCTTTTCTTCTGAAGTCTCGTGCCCGTCAGGTACTCGATTCTTGTCTTTGTTCGGCCGTATGGGCATTTAAAATATGTTTAGGCGATCATTGCTGACTACCGGATGTACGTCTCCGACTCGTGTCTCGTTCTTCTTCTTCTCGTTTAGTTCGTTCTTCGTAGCGCTGTAGTATTTGCTACCTTCGGCGTTCCCGATCTTCTTCTTCTCGGAGATCTTGCAGAATAATGGAATGACGGGCCAGTAATCTGGGCATACGATTCAGGAGATGATTCACCTCGTTGTTCACTTCCAATCTATCCCAGATAACTTCTTCAGGGATCTCCTGTATGTGGGATTCCCTACGTACGTGATCTCGTAACGATATCTTCCACAGATTGACAAGATCTTCTGTCAATAGGTCTTCCCATTCCTCATTAGCATTTACAGGTTCTTCCGCCGGTTGACCCATTACGCTGCCATGACAAGTGATGCCCTAGTCCGCTCAGGCAACGGTGCCAAATGTTTACTCCACTAATGATAATTCAATACGCTATAGAAGTAAACTAGAAACACAATATCATTGAGTATGTAAAAGCATTCATAGAACAGAACAAATGTATATGAAGCATTGCAGTCTTTATTCATGTACTTGCAGTATTACATTATCATATCAACATACTCCCCCCGACTACGAACCATATAGCAACATAAATAGTTAACCAGCGTCGGTTGAGAGTACCAACCGTCGGCAACTGACAAGTACCAACTAATCCTGAGTGCTAACTAGTCCCGAGTGCTAACTAATCCCGAGTGCTAACTAGTCTCGAGTGCTAACTCCCAGACAAAACATTATTTATTTAAACTATTATTATCTATTCCTAGTACGACCGACTACAACATTTATTTAATTAGTATGGTCGATTACAATATAATTATTTATTAACATGGCCGTCTACACCCTTGCCAAGATTTTTAGGAGCTTGAAGCATAAGCAAGAAGGCATCTTTTAACATTTTTGTTTCCAGAATAAAAGCTACACTAGGAGAGAAAAAACAAGTTAATCTTTAATTTGTAAAATTCGCTGCTCTGCCACTACAACTTTTTCTTTTTATTCAATTCACAACAACTACGAACTTCTAGATTTCAAAACTTCTCCATTTACCATGGTGAGAACAACTCAACCTCACCATTGACGTGCTTACACTCAAAAGTGTTAAGCTTCTATGGTTAGGGTTATCCCTTGACCCAAACCTAAACCTCGAGGGTTCATGATGACCTTGCCTACATATCCCCTTTGGGAAATTAGAGGCTTCATAGTTCGCCCACTAATGTTAGAGAGAGTTCATTCTCTTCTCTTGTATGAGATCTCCGATCTCACCTTTAATCTAGGACTATTTATTAAGCATAAGATATCAACTTAGTCCAATTATATTAGAACAATAACAATATTCCATCAAGTGTTGGTTCCATACCAAACATAACCAATCATTAGTATATAAGCACACTAAATTACACATAAGGGTCATATCACTTCATAATCACACACACAATGCCTATCTTGAGCATTCATCGCGTATATACAAGGTGACTAGCTCATACACGTCACAAGGACATCCATGATTGGCTCATAAGCACATCACAAGTACAACAATGTTTGACTCATACGCACATCACAAGTACAACCATGATTGGATCATACACACATCACATATACCATAGTGACTAGCTCTAGCATACATCACATATATCTAGTGTGAACAATCTACACATACACCACATGTTTACATAATGAACAAATGCTTAAGTGGAAATGGATGCAACCTACTTGTTACATCATCCCATAATTTGATTCACAAACACATAAGCCCATAAGTAGATTTCACTTGGAAAAGGAATGTAGATGCATCCCATACTACATCGTGGGTACCATTGTTTTCCCAATCCACCACCATCTACAATGATAATCAAGCAGCCCATGCTACTTGATGTCATCACTGGCAAGGGCATAACTAACAATATACAAAATCTAAGGCCATTTACATAATCAATGACTAAACATATACACAATGAATGATTGACACATCCACAATGGTTGACTGACACCTGTCCACAGTGCATCCTAGATAGAAAAAGAATGTTGGTGCATCGCGCACTACATCGCGGGTCCATCCTTTTATCCTAGTATTTTGCACCATTAGGCAATTAGGAACAAGATTCAATGCATCCCATACTACAGCGAGGGTCCGTCCTCAACCAAAAGATTTCCACAAATAGTGAACCTACCATAGCCTAGTGGATTCCAACTTTAATCTCCTATAGGCCATTGGCAACAAGTCTGTCCACCCAAGAAGAAGAAACTTTTGACAAATATCACGGTCATCTTGTGAGCTTAGTGATATTGTCAGCTATCTTCTTCACAACTCGGGTAGCACTTGGCATCAATCACCCTTGTGCTATAGGTGACTGCTAGTGAACCCTCCTGATACAATAGTTAGCTTCGGTTATTGTTACCCACACAGTAGGGTAACTACCCATGCAATTGTTATTGTATCATAACCAAGGTAGCCCTTGTCACTTTCACCTCCGTGAACTAGGTGAATGCCAACTAACCCCTAACAATACACTTGACATCGACCATTGGCATAGTTTAATGATAACTTGACACTGCTCAAATATCCTAGCGTAATGTCGCCTCTCTAGGCTATTCTTTGTAAGTCTCAACTTGGGAATCGAGATGGGTGAGATGGATACACGTTGGTGAGTACTATTATGATTCCACATACCACATGTTGATAAGATGTCACCATTCATGGCTTTGTATGGTTATGAGCTCCCTAGCTTCATGAACTTGTTGTTTGGAGACAGTAGGGTGCCAAATGCTAAGGATTTGTTGTAGTAGAGTCAGGATATCATGAAATCCTTGAAAGAGAACTTGCAACAAGTCCAAAATCAACAAAAACAGTATGTAGATCAGTATTGCGTTGAGTGAACATTTGAGGTTGGTGACATGGCTTATTTGAGGTAGCGGCCCTATAGGCAATCCACTTTCAAGAAGAGTAGATCGGAAGAGTTGAAACCATTGTATTATGGACCATTCAGGATGTCCAAGATGATTGGAGAAGTGGCTTATGAGTTGGAGTTGCTGACACGTAGCGAGGTACACAATGTTTTTCATGTATCTCGCCTCAAAAAGGTATTGGGACATAATGTAGTTCCCTCTTCCGAATTGCCACCATTGGGCGAGGAGGGGACACTTATTCTTATTCCAGAAGCCATCATTGATATTAGAGAGCGTACTCTAAGGAGGACGACCATCAAAGAGTACCTAGTGAAGTGGAAGAATTTGCTGGTTGAGGATGCTACTTGGGAGAATGAATAGATATTGCAGCATAATCACACTTCTTTTAGTTGCAGCAATTATAAACTCTTCACGTTCCAAGAAAAAGCCTTCATTTTCCACCCTTGTTTAACATACGTTGAATTGTCATCTAACAGCCCTCTTCAATATTCACCTTGCCCTCTCTTTCAAGCCTTTCCTCCTCCCATTTTCTTCACTTCTTTTTCCTCTCTGACTGACTAACTGAGACTGGTTCAATCACTACCTGATCTTGGCCTCCCTTAATGCATTATGTTGGAGCCGCCAATGTAGTATCTTGTAAAGATTCCTCTGCATGCAAGATGTGGTCGTATTTCATGGGCTAGTTCTCTTTCCTCTTCTGATTCTAAAGCATATAAGTTCTGCTGATCAAAGGAGCTTGGGCATATCCCTTGCTTCTTCCTCCTTATCCAAAGAGATAATCCTACACACCTTTTCTTGCTCTAATAAAACAAAAGGATAAATCACTCTTAATTTTTTTTGGAACATTCTGCTTCATATTTCCTAATCTGATTCTGATCCTTAAAATCCATCCAACATGGAGGAAAAGAGGAAAAATTATTTTTTAACAGCAGAGACCTCTTTTATCCTCCATGATTTCTTCAAAGATGAATACTTTAGGAGCACCCTTGGGCTCAGATCCTGAAGATTTCCCCTGTCAGCAAGCTGCTGCATGCCCTATTCTATGGCAGATATAACAATCAAAAGGGATATTTTCATAGTCCAGAACTTGAAAAAAGCTTCTTACTTGAGAGGACAGCAAGATTTTGTTTGGAAGTGGGGGGATCTACATCTCTGCTTATCTTTAGTCGGGGAAAAATTGCATGGGAAGAATTAAAATCCTGACAGTTGACTTCTACACATCTCACCAGAGCATTGCCTATACTTTCTAAAGCTCTATTATTCCAAAGCTCAAGAGGAAGACTGTATGGATTTACTCATATTTCCATTGTCGATTGAGGTATAAATCCACAAGAAAAATTCAGTTTCCATGCACATTTTGAGGGCCTAAAAGGAGATCAACTTCCCTCAAAGCATTTGAGCTGAACTTCCATGGACCTTTACCTTTGCAGGCCATAGATTCCCATGCTAGAATGTCTTGCTCTGAGATTCTAACACCTCTGCAATCTCATCTGTTTCCACCTCCTTTAAAAGCTTCTGAAGGCTGTCAACATCTGCAACTTTTAGATCTGCCATTGGTCATTGGGTTGATCCACATGCATTTGCTGATTTTGAAAAACATTTCCGCCTATAAAAAAGTGTTGATAGGAATTCTATTCATCCCTAGTGCTTTAGAATGTCCATTTAGATGTCTGCAAACTTGACTGAAGCAGGGGCCACCTTGGGAATAATGAGCAGTGTAAGGAAATAACTTGCACAATAGAAGAATATGCTGAAAATACTTGATAATAATATGCCACTTCGAGGGGGCAACCTCCTAATCCACTTTGAGGGGGATACCTCCAATTGTCTTCAATAAGAACTCGATACATAACATGATAAAATAATACTCACAACCTCCTATGTATACCTATTTATGCTTAGGATATCACCCAGGCTGACTTAGATAACCCTATATAAGCCCTAGGCTGACCTAAATAACTAAATAACAATATAATAATGATAATATGACTTAATTAAGAGTTAAGGTATCCAAAAGCCGACTACTCATAACACGATAAACACTATAGGGGTAGGGGCATAACAAGCAGAATGTTTGATGTGAATCTGGGTTGGCTAGGATTGTTGCTACTGCAACTCACTCATTTTTTTTTAAACCCTGGTGCCTTGTTCTAGGGCACCATTTTATTCCCATCCTCCAATATCTTGTTTTACTAAATATGTAAGGTTAGTATTGCAGTCCAACTATTTGAAGAATACTGAAATGAAAACTCCTCTGCCATGCCGTATGTGTACTTGCAATTCTATCCTCTGAATGTTGTATGAAATGTCATTTATTAAGTCACATAGCACCATGATTCTCCAGTTGGGACTGGCTTAACCTTTTTTTTTCCTCATTAACTTTGTCAGATTTCCTTCCCAAAATATTAAGTTCCTGTAAAACAACCTGCCACTCTATTTCATTAAGAGGCCTTGATAAATCTTGTGTAAGAGTTGTTAGTTTTAGGATCAGAAATGTAAACAAGCAAAAGATACATCACATAAGACAATGAACACAGTGATTACCTTGGGAAAACCCTCCTACTTGAGGGAGAAAAACCCAACAAATAATATTCTCTTATAAATCAGATGAATAAGTGCAGAAAATTGCATACAAAATCAGGCCCTAGAATAGGCCGAGTCTTATACAATAAGATATATCATTACTCCTTGTATCGTATCTTGAATGCACTAAATCTTGAATGATAACACTTCTAAAAATCGGATCTGCTGCTGCTAGGAGGCAAATTGTTGCTAGAAGGTGCGAATTGGAGTGAATGACTTGATTGCCAAATGAGAGGACTCTATCCTCTTTATATACCAAGCTGGGTGGCTTCCTCTCTAGGGCCGACCTAGAACAAATATAATTTTATTTAATAAAACAAAGGCTGACCTTGTGATAAATTTATTTAGGAGGAAATATCTCCCGCCGCTACAACACTAACACTCCCTCTTTGCTAGGGAGGTATTTTCCAAATATTCTCGTCATGGAGTCTCTCAACATGACGCCCACAATGGCTACACCCATTTGTGGAAAACCACATCTCAGTCTCAGGGATGTACAAGAGTTCATCATGGAGTCTCTCAACATGATGTCCACAATGGCTACACCCATTTGTGGAAAACACATCTCAGTCTCAAAGATGTACAAGGGTTCATCACAAAGTCTCTCAACGTGATGTCGTCATGGAGTCTCTCAACATGACATCCACAATGGCTACTCCCATGTGTGGAAGGAAACACATCTCAGTCTTAGAGATGTACAAGGGTTCATCACGGAGTCTCTCAACGTGAGGTCGTCATGGAGTCTCTCAACATGACGTCCACAATGGCTACTCCCATGTGGAAAGAAACACATCTCAGTCTCAGAGATGTACAAGATATCCTCATCATGGAGTTTCTCAACATAATGTCTCATCTTAGTCTCAGAGATGAACAAGGGCTTGCACCTCATATTTATCCGTCTCAAAGAAATATACACTACAAGGGCTTTCACCTCATATTTCTCCGTCTTAGAGAACTATACATTACAACAAATCTTCATGATGATGTGACTCCCTCTGAAGCTCCAAGTACTTGCATCAACCTTTTGACCTCCTCGTCCAAGATTGCCTGCAATGCTTGCCTTGGAGAAACGGTTTCCAATGCACACTTTTGGCACTACTGGATTGTCCTTCTCGACCTCATCCCAGATCACCCTATTCTGAATAGGTTTGTGGAGCTTGCAATTCTGTTCTTGGCAGCTGAAGAGGTCTTCCAAGGACTTTAGCACCTGGCTTTGCAACACTGCAACCCACTTAGCTGACACCTTCACTTCTTCTCAATGAGTCACAAAACTCCCCCTTGATCCCTGCCTCAACACAAAGATTACAAAAATCCTCTGGAAGTGAACTCCCCTCCATTGATGGATCTCAGAACCTTAGTCCTCTTCCTGGACACAAATCTCAACTCGTGTCTTGAATTCTCGGAATTTAACTCCCTCTGAATGTCATTTCCTCTTCTTCGAAGTCGCTGATTGCAATGACAATCTATATAGGTTCTCCATTGTTTAGTGTCTTCATCTTTCTCAATCTTCTTTGTTGATGCAAACTCTCCATCCAAGGTTGGCCCATCCTTGTTCCCTCGAGAGATGTCTCCAGTGAAGTTATGTGCCACCAATTCAGTCTCAAGGCTGCAAGCTAAGTCTTCATGTTTGTTCATTTCTCCAGCCGGCATGACTTCCTCACCAGATGCCTCAAGCTCTTCCTCCTTTGAATTCCTTATGCAATCTCTGATAATTAATCCATCATCCTTTTGCTTCTCGATCCATCCTGCATTCTAAGGAGATTAATAATAGTTCATAGAATCAAACTACCCCTGATACAAATGAAGCATGTAGTCATATGGCAAATATCATTAGCTAATAGAACTTATCTTTGTGGAATCAAAATCTCCTTAAGTGCTGTACTTAAACCCTCTTCAGATCTGCTCTTATCTTTCCCTTAGATCTGCTCATATGTAGCATTAATTCTGCTCTTGAATGCTGACTCTGCTTAGTACAACCTTCATAAACAACAGTTCCTTCTCTATCAAAATATTGAATCGCTAGAAGACACATATCTCCTATAGAGAAGTCCTGTGCTAGATATGCCTTCAAGCTTTCACAAACCCATCATTCACGAATTCCCATCATAGGCTCCTTTAGGCCATCCCTCTATAGAAATTCAAAGACACAACTGCATAGACTGGGAAGTGGCGCCATAGCCATAAGAATGTCTGATGTGAACACTACCATCTATCTCCATAATCGTCCTTTATTGTGCCAATATGTAGTGCCAGAATGTCTTGCTGGTCTGTGACTCCTCAACCAACTCAATCGATGTGAAAATTTGCCACTATTAATCCCAGATGAATTTGCTAGTCTGTGCGCCAGAGCCACCAAGAAAGACTCCAAAAATATACTCGATATGATTTGTTTTTATTCAACTTTGGCTCATCTAAATTAGAGATGCCGACCTCGTCAGCTTATGCTTTGTCTTATTCCAGAGATAGGACTAATATTCTGTCTTATTTTATATTGGACACACTTCCAAGTGATTATATTAATTTCTGAATATAAGATTACTCGATACTCTTCATACTTGACAACTATCAAATAAGCCACAATGAACCTCATGGAATATTGGCTCGGTAGAAAAAATATTATAATCCTCCTTGTCGCCTCAAATTATTAATACCATCAAATGTAAAAGACCCAAATATTGGCTTATGAGAAGACGGAATAAAATATTCAAGCTTGGCTTTATCGCCAAATACAAAAAACGTGTTATGCATGTAATAGTCGATTGCTCTCATTTTGACTCCTCTAATTGCTAGCAGCTCCCGATACTTTAGTGAAGATGACTTTTCAAAATGTCTTCATACCTGTTGACCAAGTGTGGCTATGATCAAATATTCCTGTCTTATTCGATATTTATTCTCCAGCGTCCAACTCCAAATGAATCCTTGTTCCAGCGTGGCCATTTGTTTTGTTTCCTTCTGGAACCAAACTGCGCTAGAACCTTTTTTAGTTGTCTTGTTTCTGATTTTTTTTTTCTTAAAAAATTGGCTCCAGATTTTTAATTTCCAAGTGATTTCCTTTGTAGAAACACCTCGAACCTCTTTCCCATCATACACAAAATTTACAACTGACTTCGCTCCTTCCTAAAGAAGCATTAAAACATTATCGAATCCTTCTATAACATCAGAGTTACCAATTCGATTCCCCTTCAATACAAAAACTGGATCCACGTCACACTCCCTTTTCTCCTAATTGTCTCCTTCGAAGAATGCAAAGCCTCCGCAGGGTTTCGATCCCGCAAATCATCCTCAACCATAGCAGAAGACAATTCCCCTGTGGAAATCTCATCCAAATTAAATTCCGAAGAGGGGCAGGCGAAATAATTCGCATCAATAAAATTCAACTCAATTTCCACTGAAAAGCAGTTTTCTAAATCCTCTTCATCCTCCCCGCGAATTGAGCTCGGGGCAGTATAAATTCAAGCACCTCCCACTCATCACTGCAGTTGTTGCGGTTAACGCAGTTGACATACTCTTGACACCCCATGATTTTTCTCCTCCTTTCTTCCTTGGCTTTGAGTGAGTCTGTCTGTCATGTCATGATTTTTCTTAAACCCGCTTTGATACCATGTTAGTTTTAGGATCAGAGATGTAAACAAGCAGAAGATACATCACATAAGACAATGAACACAGTGATTACCCTGGGAAAACCCTCCTACTCGAGGGAGAAAAACCCAGCAAATAATATTCTCTTATAAATCAGATGAATAATTGCAGAAAACTGCATACAAAATCAGGCCCTAGAATAAGCCGAGTCTTATACAATAAGATATATCATTACTCCTTGTATCGAATCTTGAATGATAACACTTCTTCTAAAAATCTGATCTGCTGCTGCTAGAAGGTGCGAATTGGAGAGAATGACTTGATTGCCAAATGAGAGGACTCTATCCTCTTTATATACCAAGCTGGGCAGCTTCCTCTCTAGGGCCGACCTAGAACAAATATAATTTTATTTAATAAAACAAAGGTTGACCTGCCTTGTGATAAATTTATTTAGGAGAAAATATCTCCTGCCGCTACAACACTTACAAGAGTATCTAAACTCGGTCTTGTTCTAATGAAACTTCCATTAAACATTATTTCCAGGTGAAAACTATGTAGCTAGTATTTCCATTTATCACAGTATATGTTACTGTGGCGATCATTACGATGATAGTTGTACACAGTTATAGTGCAAGGCAGTTACTGGAAAGCCTTGCTGCTGTTCTAGTTTTTATAGCAATCTATGTCTCTTCTTTGTCATGGTATGCAATCCCATTCACACACTAATCTCTGTCATAAACATATATATGCTTTCTTATGCATGCATACCAAGCATTTTCATGTTCATTGATATTATTTTCCTATCCATCCTTGCTGATTTGTACAATAGTATGTTCTTGCAATTAAATGTGTAAATCGTATGATGAGAACCCACGGCCCAACACTTAAAAAGTGGGCCCAAAAGTGAAAAAAAAACAATTTTTTAATTTCTATTTTGCCTCAAAACCCTAAAACGACCCAATATGAGGCCTTTCAACACTAAAACATTTCATTTTTACCTCTCATTTTGCTCTCTCCATATTTTGTGTCCATCTTAGCATTTTGAAGGGAGGTGATTGCATTTGAAGGAGATCAATTGTGGAGTGGCAAATAGCTTCTACAAAGGAGATTTAAGTGTTCAAGGTATGCATTTAAACCCTATTCTTCAATCTTTTGATGAATTTTTTTAAGTTTCTTAGTTTTTGATGAATTTTTTCAAGTTTGTGAATAAGTTTTTCAAATATATATATTTTTTTTCATTTTTTTTAGAGATTGCAACAATGGCCAGTAGTCAAAGTTCAGTGGGTGGGGATGGAAGCCAAAAGTTCAAAATTGATAAAGGATCTCCTTTATGGAGACATACCACACGAATTTCACAAATTCCTGGAGGTGGGGGGTTTGTTTGGAAGTGTAATTTTTGCAATGTACAATATAATAGCTCCTACTACCGAGTGAAACTTCATTTTATGGGCCCTGGTGGTAAAGGGATTAATATGTGTGTGGGCCCAGATAAGAAGGGGTTTTCTGCTGTACAAATAGCAGCATTTATAAAAGAACAAGAAGATGCTGACAATTCCATTGCAAGAGGAAAACAAACTAGTTATAGTTCCGGAAAGAAAAAAACAACATTACCCACTCATCAGATAGTTAGGCCCTCTAGACATCCCTTCTTGTCTATACCCTCTACGGAAGAAGAAGATGAAGAACCAGAAACCACCACCCGCAAGAGAGGTCCATTAGAGAAGGCATTTAAAATGGAGGCAAGAGATATTGCTGAAGAAAAAATTGCACGTTGCCTCTATGCCAATGGTCTTCCATTCAACTTGGTGAGATCACCATATTGGAAGGACATGGTGTCAGCAATAAATAGTGCACCTCCTGATTTCACAAGTCCTGGGTATGAAAAGGTGCGTACCACCTTATTGCAAAAAGAGAAGAAATATGTAGAGGCCCAACTAAAACCAATTAGAGATTCTTGGGTTGAAACAGGTGTATCTATTGTTTCCGATGGATGGAAAGATTGCAAAAACCGTCCATTGATTAATGTTATTGCAGTGTCCCCCAAGGGGGCAATGTTTTTGAGGGCGGTTGACTGTGAAGGGGAAGTGAAAGATGCAGTGTTCATTTCCAGGATTCTCATTGACTCCATAGAGATGGTGGGTAGTGAAAATGTTGTCCAAGTAGTTACGGACAATGCAAAAGTTTGCAGGGCTGCAGGTGCTTTGGTAGAGGCCAGATATGAGCACATCTTTTGGACACCGTGCACTGTACACTCCCTCAATTTGGTGATGCAAGCAATTGGCACCCAAATAGAGTGGGTGAAAGAAATATACCAGGAGTCTGAGGAGATCCAGATGTTTGTGACAAACCACCATATGTCACAAGCAATTTTCAGAACTTTTTCAACATTGGAATTGTTGAAGGTAAATTTTAAAATTTAATTTATTTAGTTTCATTTATCATTTATGTCATGTTTTACATAATTGAATAAAATAATTTTTTGCATTATTTACATATTTTAAATGTGTTATTAACTTACTATTAACATGTTTTTAGGTTGCCGAGACCCGGTTTGCATCTCACACAATTGTTCTGAGACGACTTGTGAAGGTGAAAGATGCATTGAGTCAAATGGTTATTAGCAACCAATGGAGTATATGGAAGCAATCAAATTCAGAGAGGGCCCAAAAAGTCAAGGCATTGATCTTGAATGACGATTGGTGGGATCGTGTGAATTATGTATTGGAATTCACCGAACCTATCATGTCTATGCTTCGGTTTGCTGATACAGATGAACCATGCTTGGGGGATGTCTATGATAGCATGGACACAATGTTGGAAAAAATAAAAATAGAAATACAAAAAAAAGAGAATGATCCTGAAGACACCTTGTACAAAAGGGTGGAAGCAATTGTTCTTCATCGTTGGAACAAGATGACAACTCCATTGCACCTCCTTGCATATGCCCTATCTCCGAGGTACTATACCACTGAAATACTTTCTATCCCAGGGAGAATACCGCCATATAGAGATGGTGAAGTTGCTAATGGGTATAAGACGACATTTAGTAGAATGTTCAGTGATCCAGAAGTGCATGCAAGTGTCATGAGAGAATTTGGAATGTTTGTCACAGGAAAATCAAAAAATCATAATGCTTTTGTTGCTAGAGACCAATACAAAATGGATGGTCTTACATGGTGGTACCTCCATGGTCAAGATTATATGTACCTCCAACCTCTTGCAATCAAGATCCTCTCACAAGTAAGTTTTTTTTTTTTGCCACTTGTATTGTAAAATTTAACACTTAACATTCTTGAATTTATCTTGCATTTTTTTATTTTATTTTTAATTTTGTTGGTTTTCTCTCTAGGTTGCAAGCTCTTCTGCCGCTGAACGGAATTGGAGTACATACTCCTTTATCCACTCAGTGAAGCGTAACCGGTTGGCTGCAAAAAGAGCTGAAGACTTAGTGTACATTCATTCCAATTTGCGTCTTCTGTCACGTAAGGATCCTCAATACAGGCAGGGGGCAGCGAGGCTTTGGGATGTAGCACCCGAGTCTACTGACTTGGATGCAACCATTCAGGATCTTGCTAGAGCCACTATGGATGATGTGGGTGATATTGATGACATATCACATGGTGTTGGATCCGCTTTGGGTTCAAATGATGATGATTTTGAAGTTGAAACCACTCAAAATCCAAGTCATGATGATTCTGACAATCCTTTTGATGATTGATGAGCACATGAACAATGAACATTGAATCATGTTTCAATGTTTCATGAACTACATTTTGTAATTCAGTAATTTTATTTGAATATTTTTCAACTATCAATTGGCATTTAATATTTATCTTTGGCATTTGGCATTGATCAATGATCAAGTATCATACTATGAAATGATTTAGTTTTACAATTCTCTATATTTCTCTTATTTTTGTATATATAATACATATATATAGATTTATAATATATTAAATTATTATATATATATATATATATATATATATATATATATATACACACACACACGCACATAACTAACCCCTAAAAATTTTGGATCGCATTTCGTCAACCCGCCCCGAACCCAACCGTAACTTAGCTATTTTCCTGTGGTTTTAGTTTCTATAGCAATGCATGCTTCTCATTTGTAATGGTAGCCACACACATATAAATCAAATTCTTTCCAATGCCTATAGATTGTATTTTCATGCCAATCATTACTACATAGAGACATTCTCTACTATAAGCTTACTTGTGTTTGTATACATTTTTACTGACCATAGATTGCATTTCATGCTGATGAATATAGGGTCTAGTTATTTACTAAAAGTGTTGAGTACATCTCTTTCCTCCTATCAGTGTTCAACCTCTTAAATGCAATTGTTTCTCATACTCAGTCACAAGGGACATATTTGGTTGTGCTAGCATTTATGTTTTATGTTTTTCTTTTCCTTTGTTGCTGTTTTTGTACTTTTCAAGCATTTTTCAAGGAGATAGAAAGTTTTTGCAGGTATCCAGTGGCCTGGGCTGCCTTTTGGTAACTGTTGAGCTAACAGAGTAAACAATGTACAGAAACTGAAAGCAGGAGAATCCAGTTGTTCAGCTCAAAGCATGATGGATGAACTTATTCACTACAATCTATTCAGATAAAATTACTTTGAGATAAATCTACAATTCCAACCCATCTATATCGGTCTTAGGTTGAGTACAATATGTTTCAATATCTAGTAGAAGACTTCCCATGCCCCTGCTAAAATAAACAAGAGTTGTACTGGGAGATGCCACGTTTAAAGGCCATTTATGGGGGTATTATACAGCAATAAAATCTAGTTGTTTTTCTCATGTTCTTTGACTGTGTTGTTATTAATGTAGCTGAAAGTAACCATCATACGTTAATGTTATCAAGCACATGATTTTTATTGCAGGGGAACACATCAGGAGTAGCTTGGGAGGAGTTGTGTGCAACTCTATAATTGTTTGTCTAAGTGGTTGCTCTACCGTCTTGTTGTTGAACTTGCCAGTCACACAATTAATGTGTGTTATCCTTATATCATTAATGAAAATATGCAATAATTTATTAATGAATATGTGTGTGTATGCCTCAGATAGGAGGATGAGTCCATCTATGAATTTGGCGGTTATAGATAAAATGAATATCTGGAATCCTAAAAAGGTAGTAGTCTTTACTATATGGTTGATACTACAGGAAAATGAGGTACTCAGCAAGGGATGTCACATTGTTTAGAACAAGCTTGAAGTTTTTTGAAAGTATTTGCATTTAAAATAATTATAACATAAGGGGATCTACAAAGTGTACAAGCACTCTTGAAATTAATTTGGGGACTTGTATCAAGTATTGCATGTGGCTTTCAATGAAATAATAGTTGGGGATTTGAACTCTTGCTTACTAAAAGAGACATAGTGGACAAAATTGACATTGAAGATTGCCAAGATATGCATTTGAAAGCTTCCTAAACATGTACAACCCATATAATAGCATTGTTAGCAAAACATTTCCTTATTCAGTTAGTGTTCTTGATAAGGACTCAAGTTTGTTAGGGTAAGGCTCAAATTTGGCAACTCATAATTTATCTGAGTTTCTCATGGTTATACCTAAACCTTAAATCATAAATTTGCACCTAGAAATCTATTATACATTGGTTTGCAATTGAAGATAGAGCCTTTAGTGGAGAGCACCCTAAAAGGGTAACACAATCACAATTTTATTCTTAAATCTTGATGCAAGAACATTATTTAATCTTGTTGTAGATTTGCATTAGAATGTAGTGTTAGGTGTTTAATCACATGTTAGGAGGTTTTTATTTAAGTTTGGATAAATAAGTAGTCATAAATTTCAAATTTTGGTGTTTTACTTAACCCCAAGTACTTAATTAAGGGTTTGAATGCTTAATTTAACTTGGGTTTGCATGGGATGATGTAGGTAACTAGGGATGATGTTTAACTTTGAAAAACATGGAAAAGTCAGTTTTATGTCGTTTTGGAAAGAAAATGAATGAAGTTTTTGTTTGTAGGTATGTTTGGCAAAGTGTTACTAGCATTCTAGACCTCCATTTTTGCAAAATAATTAAATTTTGAAGTGATTTGTTTGATTTTCTTATTTCCGAAGATGTTAAGGTTCTATACATACCTAATGCAATGTGGTTTGAGGTCTTGAAAGTGGTTATTAAATTAGAAAACAATTTTTTTCACTTGCTGTCCTGTCAAAACCATGCCTAGGGTTTTATGGAAGAACTTTGAATTTTGGGAGAAATACGCTCACCCAATTGATAAAATTTGGTCTATAGGTCTGTGGTAACATACTTTAATTGTTCAAATAGTTTTTGTACCGGTTTGGCACGTGTGAGGGCAATATTTAAAAAAACTCAGTTTTGGCAACTTAGAGTGCTAATTAAGATTGATAGCAGTATGTTTTGAAGGTTTTTTGTTCTATTTTGGAGGATGCCATTGTAGGAGAAGTATCTCCATAAAAGGGTATTTGAAAGTGTTTAGATTCCCAAGAACATCTATAAAAATTGTTGTCCCATCAAATTTGCTTGAAAATAGGGCTACTCTAGAGAAACAATTTGTCAAACAAGTCATTGATCATTGGACTTTTGTTGCAAATTCTTTTCCCTTTGCATCAAATTCTAAAATTTCTCACTTGTCCATAAACTACATTACCCTTAGCAAACTTCTTAAATATCAACAATAAAGACAACTTCCATCTCTATCTCAACTATAAAAGACACTTCTTGAAGCTTGAGTGTAAAGACAACCACCTTTGTTTTCTACTATATCTATACAAAACTTTCATATTTGTAATATCCCTTTCTCAAGCCTAGTCAATTGTTGTGTTGGTTAGACTATTCCAAAGTTCTGGTAGGCTAATTGGAGGTGGTTAGGGGACTCCAAGGTTCTTGAATAACTTAGTATTAGGTTTTCTTGATATCTAGTGATGTTTTGGCATTTAGATGACACTCAAGTTTGTGGTGGTGTTCTTTGTTGCGTTTTTTACCATCTGGCTTGTTCTCCACATTTTCTGGAGAACATGACTGTTTTTAGTGTCTATTTTGACACCTAACATCTTTCCTTGACATCAGTAGCTTCTTGGTGCGATTAGTTTCCAAGTCTAGTGTCTTGGCAATGCTTTTCAAAAGGTGGACGGGATTATTTGTATATTTACACTAAAATTATAAAGTAATGTTTTAATATTTACTTTAGAGTTAAATGTTATAAAGTGATATTATATTTCCCCAAGTAGGACACCTAGGGAAAAGTGTATGGGGACTTGAGGTGTTTTTAAATTAATGAAAGGAGTTGTAAGAACCCTAGTTCTCCCCAGTTGTATTTCTGCACTTTTGAATGATAACTTCTGAGTTTGTTTTTTGATTTGTTTTTGGGTTTTATACTTTTTCTTTTGTTTTTGTATTATATTTGATTTTTTTTGTATTTTCTTGAAAATAATGCCAGGCATAAAAGAAACTAAGCAGTATGCAAAAATACTAGAACTCAAAGTTGCAATTGAAATTATATATTCAATATATATATATATATTTTTATTGTCTTTTACATAGGAAAAGCATACTTGAATATTGAAGATAATAATAATAATGAAAATTGGAATTCCTGGCAGTGAAATATAAAACCCTTCAAATGGACGAATTGTTGCAAATAGTATATTCTCCTCCTTGGAAAGCGCACCAAGAACCCTTATTGAGATGGACATCAAAAATAGTGAAGGGCTCAAAAACCTGGGTGCTTTGACCCAACATTCACACCTTGGATATAAGATGGTACAATTGGAAATGATGAAGTTGTACGACCTTGGTATGTGTGCTAGCAATTAGAAAATATAGCCTCTAATAAGTTAGTCCTCCACAATGGAAATTTGCTCAAAAAACCCCTTGATGACCTCAAATCTGCCCAATGTTGATCTCTGGGTGAAGCCAATTTGATATGCAATCTTTAGTTGATGTTGCACAACCTCAAAAAGCAAGAACAAAGAAGAATGCACATTTTCCAATGTCTGAAAGTTATGGAAATGTAGAAACCCTCGGTTCTCTCCTCCAACGCCAAAGAACTCATAAAAGACAAATGATCAAATGCTCAAAAGATAGGTCAATCTCTTCTTGGCTCCTTTATATACTTCTCTTAAAGTTCGATCCCTCCAATTGCCTTTTGAATCATTTTAAATAATATGAAATTGCACTTTAATTTTATTAAATAATTTCCTCAAAGTTGGTGCCCAATTTAAATAATCACTAATGGCCCCCTTTTTGATGTCTCATGGCCCCTTTAGACATAACATGCAATTATAATTTTATAATATTAATTATTATTAAAGTCACCTTTAATAATAATTATACGTTATAACTTGTGCAATACACCTTATTTTATCATGTCACTTGAACTCTAGGATCGACACTGCAAACACATTACGTTCAGGTGCCCTGCTATAAATAGTAACACTGGTCTCCCACTGGCTAAATGACTTAATATAAATAGTAAGTATGCAAACTGAGCCCCCAAATCCTTTGCAAAGGCCAAACTTGAACCCAACAAAGCTCTGGAGAAGAATAATGTCATCATTTGATTAAGTATCTGCCTCAAAAGACCCTCTCTCCAAACCCATTAGCCTATGAAGGTCAAAATGATAAGCTAATCCCACTAATAATTGATGACTAGCTAGAAGGGGACATTATAGTCCGTCCTAAAATTGCTTGTCCCCAAGCAATCTCAACTTCGGATGCTGCAAAATATCCTCACTCTCCAATGCAACATCCTCTACTGGAAAATCCCTCCACTTAGTCAAATATTCCTTGATGACTTGTCTTTGCAGTCGTTGATCTCTGAAATCTACGATGGCCTCAAGTACTAAAATCAATTTCCCCTCATCACCCAGGTGTGGTAAAGCTAAAGAGGGAACCATGCGATGTCCTAACGCCTTCTTGAGGTGCAAAACATAAAATACATTGTGTACCCTACTATCTGCCGGTAGGTCCAACTCATAAGCCACCTCGCCTACTCGCCTGATAATCCTAAAAGACAATATTATCGTGGCTTGAGTTTCTCTGCACCACTCTTCCTAAGAGTGGACTGACGGTAGGGCTACAACATCAAATACACCATATCCCCTACCTTAAAAGATTGCTCAACTCTCTTTTGATCTGCATACTGCTTTTGCTGATTCTGTGTCTTTTGAATCTTCTCTTGAAGAGTTCTCATGATACCTTGGTTCTCTTGCAAAAGATCACCAACACTAGGCACTCTACTGTCACTTAGCAATAAATCAAGAAAATTGGGCACATCATACCCATACATGCCATAAACGGTGTCATATGAATCGACAAATAGTGAGTGGTGTTATATAGTACTCGCAGAGATGAATCAACTTCACCCAAGCCTTTTGCTAACCTGCGATATAGTTCTTGAGGTATCCTTCCACCCATTTATTTACAATCTCCATTTGGCCATCTATTTGCGGGTGGTAGCTAGTGCTCGAAGTAAGTTTGGTTCCACAAAGTTTGTATAGCTCTTGCCAAAAGTGACTCAAGAACCGACTATCCCTGTTGTTGACAATACTCTGAGGTAAACCATGCAACCTGAATACCTCACGGAAAAACAACTCTGCTACCTGTAAGTTGAATATGTAGCTGGAATCGGGAAAAAGTGAGCATATTTCGTGAGCCGATCAACAACCACATAAATGCAATCTCTACCTTGGGCTTTTGACAAGCCCGTAATAAAATCCAATGACAAACATTCCCACTTCCTATCAGAAATTGGAAGTGGCTATAATAATCCTGCAAGATAGGTATGCTCCCGTTTATTCAGCTGAAAACAAGGCACTCTCTAACATATCGAAGAGCATTTGACTTAAGACCCTTCCAAGTGAAACACTCCCGTATCTGCTTGTAAGTCTTAAAGTAACCGAGATGACCAGCCATAGGTAAATCGTGAAAAGTCCTCAACACACTGTTCTTCATTTTTGATCCTGGGACCTAGAAGATTCTTCCTTTGTAAATGATGAGCTAATCACAATAGAGTACCTATCATCTTGCACTGACCCATCAATAATTCCAGAAGCCCATAGATTCTTGGCATACTCTGCAATGATCAAATGTTTCCAATACCCTGAAATCTCTACCATTGAGCTCAAATGTGGCATATGAGACAAGGCATCGACAACAACATTTTGAGTCCCTTTGACATAAACAATGTCAGTCATATGACTACAACTTACCCATTTTTGTTGATGATCATTCAAATCTCGCTGCCCTAGGAAATGTCTTAGGCTATTATGATCAGTCTTAACACAAAATTTGCTGCCAACAAGGTACTGCCTGAATTTAGCCAACATGTGCATGATGGTTAACATTTCCTTGTCATATATGCTATAGCTCCTCTTAGGTCCCCTTAGCTTTCTGCTCTCGAAAGCAATTGGATGTTTATCTTGCATAAGAAATGTGCAAATACCCTCACCAGAGGCATCACACTGAAGCTCGAAGGGCCTAGTAAAATCCAGTAATGCAAGGATTGGACATGAAGTCATCAAATGCTTAAACTTCTCATAAGACTCCTATGCCTCAAGAGTCCAAACAAACACACCCTTTGTCAAATCTGTAAGTGGTGTTGCATGTCATGAAAACCCACTAACAAATTAGTGGTAGAAGCCACACAAACCCATAAAACCTCCGAGCTGAGTAAACCAAATATGTCATATACCCAACACCTAGGAGCATCTTGCCCATTTGGATACAGTGCTGAGTAAAACCTAGGCCATATCATGCCCAAAGCACACTTGGACTCCTTGGCGTACAAGGACTCCCTGTCAAGAATACCCAACACTGTATCCAAATGGGCAAGATGCTCCTCCCAAGATTTGATGTAAAAAATATGTCATCGAAGAAGACAAGGACAAATCTTCTCAATTTTGACTGGAATACCCTATTTATAGTGGACTGGAATGTGGCAGGGGCATTGGTTGAATCGAAAAGCATAACGACAAACTCAAAGTGTCCACAATGGCATCTAAATGTTGTCTTCTCGATGTCTTGCTCTCTGATTCTGATTTGATGATACCCAGATCTCAAATCCATCTTCAAAAAGTAGCAAGCATTGTGAAGCTCATCAATCAACTCATCAATACGAGGAATAGGGTACCTGTTCTTAATAGTCCTCTTATTCAGAACTCTATAATTAATGCACATTCGTAAGGTACCATTTTTTTCTTCACCAAAACTACTGATGGAGCAATGGGAGATTTGCTTGGTCTAATGTGTCCCATAGCAAGCAACTCTTTTATATCTTTTCAATTTCATCTTTCAACCACTTAGGGTCCTGTAAGGAGTGATCATCATGGGTTTGACACCCTCCTCCAACTCTATGATGTGCTCAATCCCTATGTCTGGAATGCTACTTAGTGGAATGTCAATAAACACTTTAGCTTGTTTAATCCTCAACTCTTGTATATTAGGATGATAAACTAGTTTTTGCTACTCTTGTGATGGCATCAATAGACACTCCGTAGCCCACTCAACCATGTCATGGCATATGAGTCTCTCCATCCTCTGATAGGTATCATCTTGAAACTACTATCTCTAATTGCTTTCAGCACATGAGTCTTCCCATAACCTTGAATCTCATCTCCATTCTCGAAGGTTAAAGGTAAACTCTCCTATGGCATGTAACCATTTCATGCCTAAAACCACATATGTATCCCCCACATTCACCACATAGAAATCCGCCTTAAATTCAAAATTGTTTAAGCGCATATGGAGGTTTGAAATCATTCTATCACACTTAAAGAGTGTAATTTCAACAACCTTCACTTTTATACCTTCAATTTCTTCAGTTTGTATCCCACGTTTATCAACCAATCTAGCATCAATAAAGTTGTGCGTAGCACCTGTATCAAGCAAGGTAATGACCTTTTGACCAGCCAAGAGCCCATGCATCCTGAAGGAGCCCTCACATTGCATGCTAGAGAGATGTCCTCTTGAAACTTCACTTCCACCTCATTTTTAGACTTTTCTGCCCTTGACTCTTCTTGATCATTTGCTAGTCTAACTTTCTAGAATTAGAATCCTCATAATACACCCACATTATACAATTGGCCTTGCCCTTGGGCCTCAAAGGACAATCATTTTTTCATCATAGGGTCCTTTGCAATAGAAATACAACCTTTTTCTACACAAATCATTAAGTGTTTTTTGGTCTAATGGGATTGCAAATTTATTTTCTGAATCTAATTTTTCTATCTTTTTAGAGAATGACCTGCTATCCTTGGATGAAGAAGATGCCTTGGATGTGAACTTGCTTTGTGGGGCTGCAAGCTCTATGCTTCTAGCCTTCCTCATTGCTTCTTGGAGTGACGGGGGATTAAAATGTTGTCCATCCTCTCAATGGTTCTAATAAGCCTTCGGTAAACAAAATGACCAACCTTCTTTCAAATATGCTAGGGACCATAACTGAAAGCCTCTGAAAATCACTAATATACATCTCTAATCTCCCCACTTGCTTGAGTTGAGCAGGGTCTCTGAAATATAATTTTGGATCTTTCTTGTCAAAGCACTGAATCAACCTATTAGTGAATTCTTGGTAAGTGGTGATGAGGTATGTTGCAAAGTGACCATTCCATGGTGCCACCAATCATGAGCTAACCCATCCAGGTGCAAATTTGCATACTTGATTGCATCCTCCTCTGCCATAGGCCGAAGAGTCAAGAAGGTGTCCAACTTGTGGATCCAAGCTCGTGCTGTGACCTTCCCGTTGCCATCAAATGTTGGAAGTGTGAATTTGCTTGTGGCATGTTTTAGGTCCCTGTTTTGGTTCCTTGGTCTCCTATCTTGCCTTGTTCTGTTGTGCTCTCTCCTTTGACTCATGTATTGGTCAAAGGTCAAATGCTCCTTGTAAATGTAAACAATCTATATCAGAATGGGATCCTAAAACTAAAATTCGCTAATTGACTTTTGAATCATTTCTAAATAAATGAAATTGAATAATGTCATCATGGCTTTAGACATTGATTAAGTATAAGTGAATACACCCATCAACTTGAAGGGATCCCTTCGTTACTTTCTTATAAATATAACAATGAGTAAAGATTAATATAAATATTATCAACTCCAAATCCTTGAACTTGGCTCAATAATGATAAGTATCTGCTAGATCAAACCCATTAGCTAATCAAAATGATAAGATTGGTGACTAGCTAGAAGGGGACATTATAGTCCGCTCTCCTTAAATTGCTTGTCCCCAAGCAATCTCAACTTCGGATGTTGCAAAATATCCTCACTCTCCAATGCAACATCCTCTATTGGCAAGTCCCTCCACTTAGTCAAATATTCCTTGATGACTTGTCTTTGCAGTCATTGCTCTCTGAAATCTACGATGGCCTAAAGTACTAAAATCAATTTCCCCTCATCACCCAGGTGTGGTAAAGCTGAAGAGGGAACCATGTGATGTCCTAACGCCTTCTTGAGGTGCAAAACATAAAATACATTGTGTACCCTACTATCTGCCGGTAGGTCCAACTCATAAGCCACCTCGCCTACCCGCCTAATAATCCTAAAAGCACAATAGTATCATGGCTTGAGTTTCTCTACACCACTCTTCCTAAGAGTGGACTGACGGTAGGGCTACAACATCAAATACACCATATCCCCTACCTTAAAAGATCGCTCAACTCTCTTTTGATCTGCATACTGCTTTTGCTGATTCTGTGCCTTCTGAATCTTCTTTTGAAGAGTTCTCATGATACCTTGGTTCACCTGCAAAAGATCACCAACACTAGGCACTCTACTGTCACTTAGCAATAAATCAAGAAAGTTGGGCACATCATACCCATACAATGCCATAAACAGTGTCATATGAATTGACAAATAGTGAGTGGTGTTATAACAGTACTCGCAGAGATGAATCAACTTCACCCAAGCCTTTTGCTGATTGCGATATAGTTCTTGAGGTATCCTTCCACCCATTTATTTACAATCTCCATTTGGCCATCTATTTGCGAGTGGTAGCTAGTGCTCAAAGTAAGTTTGGTTCCACAAAGTCTGAATAGCTCTTGCCAAAAGTGACTCAAGAACCGACTATCCCTGTTGTTGACAATACTTTGAGGTAAACCATGCAACCTAAATACCTCACGGAAAAACAACTCTGCTACCTGTATAGTTGAATATGTAGCTGGAATCGGGAAAAAGTGAGCATATTTCGTGAGCTGATCAACAACCACATAAATGCAATCTCTACCTTGGGCTTTTGACAAGCCCGTAATAAAATCCATAGATAAACATTCCCACTTCCTATTAGAAATTGGAAGTGGCTATAATAATCCTGCAAGATAGGTATGCTCTTGTTTATTCTGCTGACAAACAAGGCACTCTCTAACATATCGAAGAGCATTTGACTTAAGACCCTTCCAAGTGAAACACTCCCGTATTTGCTTGTAAGTCTTAAAGTATATGAGATGACCAGCCATAGGTAAATCGTGAAAAGTCCTCAACACACTGTTCTTCATTTTTGATCCTGGGACCTAGAAGATTCTTCCTTTGTAAATGATGAGCTCAATCACAATAGAGTACCTATCATCTTGCACTGACCCATCAATAATTCCAGAAGCCCATAGATTCTTGGCATACTCTGCAATGATCAAATGTTTCCAATACCCTGAAATCTCTACCATTGAGCTCAAATGTGGCATATGAGACAAGGCATCGACAACAACATTTTGAGTCCCTTTGACATAAACAATGTCAGTCATATGACTACAACTTACCCATTTTTGTTGATGATCATTCAAATCTCGCTGCCCTAGGAAATGTCTTAGGCTATTATGATCAGTCTTAACACAAAATTTGCTGCCAACAAGGTACTGCCTGAATTTAGCCAACATGTGCATGATGGTTAACATTTCCTTGTCATATATGCTATAGCTCCTCTTAGGTCCCCTTAGCTTTCTGCTCTCGAAAGCAATTGGATGTTTATCTTGCATAAGAAATGTGCAAATACCCTCACCAGAGGCATCACACTGAAGCTCGAAGGGCCTAGTAAAATCCAGTAATGCAAGGATTGGACATGAAGTCATCAAATGCTTAAACTTCTCATAAGACTCCTATGCCTCAAGAGTCCAAACAAACACACCCTTTGTCAAATCTGTAAGTGGTGTTGCATGTCATGAAAACCCACTAACAAATTAGTGGTAGAAGCCACACAAACCCATAAAACCTCCGAGCTGAGTAAACCAAATATGTCATATACCCAACACCTAGGAGCATCTTGCCCATTTGGATACAGTGCTGAGTAAAACCTAGGCCATATCATGCCCAAAGCACACTTGGACTCCTTGGCGTACAAGGACTCCCTGTCAAGAATACCCAACACTGTATCCAAATGGGCAAGATGCTCCTCCCAAGATTTGATGTAAACCAATATGTCATCGAAGAAGACAAGAACAAATCTTCTCGATTTTGGCTGGAATACCCTATTTATAGTGGACTGGAATGTGGCAGGGGCATTGGTTAAATCGAAAAGCATAACGACAAACTCAAAGTGTCCACAATGGCATCTAAATGTTGTCTTCTCGATGTCTTGCTCTCTGATTCTGATTTGATGATACCCAGATCTCAAATCCATCTTCAAAAAGTAGCAAGCATTGTGAAGCTCATCAATCAACTCATCAATACGAGGAATAGGGTATTGGCCTTGCCCTTGGGCCTGTTCTTAATAGTCCTCTTATTCAGAACTCTATAATTAATGCACATTCTTGGATGTAAGGTACCAGCCTTCCTCATTTTTTTCTTCACCAAAAAGCCTTCGGTAAACAAAATGACCAACCTTCTTTCAAATATGCTAGGGACCATAACTGAAAGCCTCTGAAAATCACTAATATACATCTCTAATCTCCCCACTTGCTTGAGTTGAGCAGGGTCTCTGAAATATAATTTTGGATCTTTCTTGTCAAAGCACTGAATCAACCTATTAGTGAATTCTTGGTAAGTGGTGATGAGGTATGTTGCAAAGTGACCATTCCATGGTGCCACCAATCATGAGCTAACCCATCCAGGTGCAAATTTGCATACTTGATTGCATCCTCCTCTGCCATAGGCCGAAGAGTCAAGAAGGTGTCCAACTTGTGGATCCAAGCTCGTGCTGTGACCTTCCCGTTGCCATCAAATGTTGGAAGTGTGAATTTGCTTGTGGCATGTTTTAGGTCCCTGTTTTGGTTCCTTGGTCTCCTATCTTGCCTTGTTCTGTTGTGCTCTCTCCTTTGACTCATGTATTGGTCAAAGGTCAAATGCTCCTTGTAAATGTAAACAGATCTATATCAGAATGGGATCCTAAAACTAAGAATAAACTAAGGTTTGAGATTTTGATTCTAACCCTGATTCCTCTCAATGTACTGCTATGATGATGCTCAACTCCCTATGAAGACACGTCATGGACGTGTCTACTTAGTGGAAGTGTGTATAGCTAGAATAAACAAACTATATAGCGTGAATTTTAATCACCTCAATCATCACTGTATATCTAGAAGTATGATAGATATCTGGTTATTTGTATGCTCATTGACATGTATGGCATCAATCCAGGCACTCACATATGATATCCCATCCTCAATCCATGTCCATCAAGTGCGTCATGAGTACTCTCCATTGTAGATCGTCACTTTCAATGTTACAAGTGATAGAGTAATCATACCATGAAACAGTTACTCATCTACTAATTGCTTTCAACACACAGTAAGTCTTCCGCAACTCAACCTAATTGAATCTCAATCTGCCATCTCTACGAAGATGGTTAATAGGATTCAAACTATCAATCTATGAGCCATGTAGACCATTTTCCAGTGCCTAAAATCCACAGCATTAATGTATCCCCCACAATTCACCCACATAGACCAATCATGCCTTAGATATTCAAAATTGTTTAACTGGCTGAACATTATTGCATAGAGGTTTGAAATCATTCTATCACAGTCTTTCATGTAAAGAGTGTAACACATTCAACAACCTTCACTCTGACATATAAACCTTGTAAATTCTTCAGTTTGTATCACAGCGTTTATCAACCAATTCCTAGCATCCAATAAAGCTGTTGTGCCGTAGCAGCAGCATAAATGTATCAAGCCACAAAAGTTGTAATAGACCTTTTGGATTCCAGCCATAGAGCCCATGCATAACACTGAAGGATGCCCTCTATACGTTGCATGCTATGAGATCAGATGGTTGCCTCTTGAAGCTTCACTGTCTCTGAACACAGGTTCATGTTAGCTAGAGTCTTACTTCTGCCTCTGAATGATGTCTCTTCTTGATTCAATTTGTTTGCTATGTCCTAGGACTTATCTAGAATTAGAATCCTCATAAGTACACTGCCAATTCATATGAATATCTGAAGTTGGCCAAGTTTGCCACTTAGGGCCTCAAAGGACAATCATTCTTTTCATCATAGGTTTCTCCCTTTTGTAATTTTCTTAGAAACACTGTGAACTTTTTTCTAGATCCACAAATCATTAAGTATAGCTTTTTTGGTCTAAGTGGAACCAGACTGCAAATTTATTTTTCCTAAGGAATCATGAATTTTTAGGTAAGTCTGTTACAAGTTTTCCCATATAAGGTAGGGCACATAAATGAAGGTGTCCTAATCTTCTATGCCAAATCTCATTTGACTCAGAGGTGTCAAGGGTAAGGGCTTGTTTAACTTTAGTGCAAAGTTTGTAAAGGTACCCTTGTCTTACACCTATGGTTTGGGCTTTCTTGATAGTTGATATTTTAGGCCATGCTAGAACTTTTCCATCCATAAATGTAACCCTATATTCATTGTTTTCAAGGGTAGAGATGGATATTAGATTCCTCTTTATTCCAGGTACAAATAAGACTCCAATGAGTTGAAGGGAGAGACCAGATTTCAATGTGATGGAACAAGTTCCAACCCCTTTTACTTGATGTGTAGAATCATCCCCAATTGTTACATCTTCATCAGATTCTTCAGTCAGTGTCTAAGTGTTCTCTAAACCCTGTGATGTGCCTTGAAGAACCACTATCAATCACCTAGTTGTTGATGTTGTTAGATACTTGACTAGGTAAGGCTGAATAGAACACAAAGTTCTCAGATTCATGATCTAAATTTGTCTTTCCTACTTTGGCAAAAGATGCTTGTTGCTTTGATCTGTCAAGGCACTTCATTGCATAGTGGCCATATTGATCACATCTAAAGCATTGCACTTGAGAGATGTCTTTCCTTTTAGAAGACCCCTTTCCATTGGTATTTCTCTTTCTTTTAAAAGATCCTTTCTTGTAGGAGTTTTTCTTATTCCTTTTATTAGACGATGTGTTGAGTACATGAATGTCTTCATCTATGTTTTTCTGTTTGTTTTCTTTTGAGGAGAGTCTTGTTTCTTCTTGAAGGCAGTCAGTTCTTAGCCTGCCAAACTTAGGGAGTTTGGATCTTGCACATATTCCTTGAACAAATGACTCCCATGAGTTTGGTAGGCCTCCTAGTGCACTTAGAGTTAACTCTTTGCTATCAATTTGATATCCAATTGCAGATAATTGATCCCTTAGTTCAATAATCCTCATGAAGTAAGCATTAATGGACTCTCCTTTGTTTATTTGAGCATTGTTGATTTGCCTTTTTAATGCAAGAGTCCTGCAGGTGTTGTTGATCTCATAAGTACTCTCAAGAGATTTGAACATAAGGTATGCTATTTCATGTTTTGCTAGGATGGGCACTATATGATCCCTAACTGCATCTACAAGAATTTTCATGGCCTTTTCATTGTTTTCTATCCATTGAGTTTTCACAGGTTCAGACTTTGATTCCTTCAAATTTTCTCTCACAAGTGAGTCTAGTTTATTCTCTTTAAGGATCATCATGATTCTAAATTTCCATGATGTGAAATTGTCTGCTCCTGCAAGGCGATCTTCAAATCTGATCACACTTGACATTATGAAGAATGTGATGTAAATTCGATTCTAGAAAATATGAATTTTGTTGAGCAGATTGATATTTAGATTTGATTAGGATTCACACAATGTGGCTCTGATACCATAAATGTAAACAAATCTGTATCAGAATGGGATCCTAAAACTAAGAATAAACTAAGGTCTGAGATTCTGAGTAATAAATTCTATGTCAAAGATGATTTTTTGAATTCTTCTCTTAATGCAGAATGTACTGATTGCAGAACATAATAAATTACAATGTCCACACTCAATGGTTTCCATCATGCTTTATACAAGAGAGGGGAGACACAACTCCACAATGATACGCGCCTCCAAGGAGAGATGCATCCCATGAGAGGGCGTGTCCCTTGAAGGGTGCGAGTTCCTCATAGCCATATTATTACTTAATCGGTTTAAACAAAACAGTGTAAGTATCCAGCGATGAGAATAAAGCAAAGTTCAATTTATTTATATATATCGAATTCCATTAATTCGACTTTCTCAATTTAGAAATATAAATGATGAGTAATTTCGATCACATATAAATGATGATGATGCTTTCAACAATCATCATTTATATCTGACCGAAGCTACCTTGCATCAACACTCCTTAACTCGTGGTGTTAGTAAATCCCATTCATCATGCATTGTCATGACATTATCTACGAATGATGCATCTTCATCTTCTTCAGCATTCTCTTCTTCTGGTTCATTCCTCAAAAAATTAGGACGCGAAGGTCTATCGGTGGTACGAGTAGGTGCTCTTTGTGCCTTGGGAGTCCCAACCAGACTTCCATTGTCTCCTTGCTCATTATTTTGTCTTCTAGAAATATTCATCTGTTGTATAGCTGTTGTAAGTTGCTGCAAAGCATCCGTTACATGTTGTTTCCCTGTTGCAAGACCTCTCATGGTTTCTCTTGCTTCTCTTTCTTGATTATTGCCTTTGTTTCTTGGTGGACTACCACCTTTTCTATCACCCATTATAACTTGTTGTGTATCTGCAATTTGATTTTCCTGTTGTTCTGCCCTTCTGTGAGTATAATACCTGTGTGGACCAATCTTTGGTGGTTGCATAAGATACCTTAACCCTCCAGGCTGGCAGGATCAAAGCTTTGATACCACTGTAAGAACCCTAGTTCTCTCCAACTGTTTCTTTGCACTTCTGAATCTATTTTTTGATTTGTTTTTTGGGTTTTATGTTTTTTTTTGTGTTTTTGAATGATATTTGATTTTTTTGTATTTTCTCGAAAATAATGCTAGGCGTAAAAGAAACTAAGAAGTATGCAAAAATACTAGAACTCAAAGCTGCAATTGAAATTATATATTCAATATATATGTATATTTATTGTCTTTTATATATGAAAGCATACCTGAATATTGAAGATAATAATAATAATGAAAACTAGAATTTCTGGCAGCAAAATATAAAACCCTTCAAATGGACGAACTGCTACAAATAGTATATTCTCCTCCTTGGAAAGTACACCAAAAACCCTTATTGAGATGGACGCCAAAAATGGTGAAGAAAATGGCTCCAAAACCTAGGCGCTTTGACCCAACATTCACACGCCTTGGATAGAAGATGGTATGGCTAGAAATGATGTTGTATGGCCTTGGTATGTGTGCCAACAATTATAAAATACAACCTCTAATAAGTTTTTCCTCCACAATGAAAATCTGCTAAAAAAACCCCTTGATGAACTTCTCAAATTTGCCCAATGTTGACCTTTGGGTGAAGCCAATCTGATATGCAATCTTCAGCTGATGTTGCACAACCTCAGAAAGCAAGAACAAAGAAGAATGCATGTTTTCCAATGTTTGAAAGCTCTGGAAATGCAAAAACCCTTAGTTTCTCCCGTCCAATGCCAAAAAACTCAAAAAAGAAAAATTATCAAATGCTCAAAAGATATGTCGATCTCTTCTTTGGCTCCTTTGTATACTTCTCTCAAAAGTTCGATCCCTCCAATTGCCTTTTGAATCATTTAAAATAATATTAAATTGCACTTTAGCTTTATTAAATAATTTCCTCAAAGTTGGCGCCCAATTTAAATAATCACTAATGGCCCCCTTTTTAATGTCTCATGGCCCCTTTAGACATAACGTACAATTATAACTTTATAATATTAATTATTATTAAAGTCACCTTTAATAATAATTAAACATTATAACTTGTGCAATACGACTTATTTCATCATGCCAACTGAACTTTGGGATTGACATTGCAAACACATCATGTTTAGGTGTCTTGCTATAAATAGTAACACTAGTCTTCCACTGGCTGAATGACTTACTTTAAATAGTAAGTATGCAAATTGAGCCTCCAAATCCTCTACAAAGAACAAACTTGAATCCAACAAAGCTTTGGAGAAGAATAATGTCATCAACTGACCAAGTATCTGCCTCAAAAGACCCTTTATCCAAACCCATTAGCCTACGAGGGCCAAAATGATAGGCTAATCCCACTAATAACTGATGACTAACTAGAAGGGGACATTATAGGAGCCTTTTCGAGGGAAAATAAAATATTTAAATTTTTAAAAAGACCATTTTCCCCTCCAACTCTATATAATGCGGTTTTGACTCTTTTGTTCATTCGAGTTTGCACACATAATTAGATGCTGTCAAGTGAACATTGAGGTTTTTTAGGAGTTGATTGAGGACGGCAACCCTCGTCAATAATCATTAGTTTTGATGGTACAAGATCCATTCTAGCTAGTTGGGTGTTTTCATTCAAGAAATGCATTTTTTTTTTTTTATGAAGTTTTGATTTCCAAGGTTTCAAAAGATGAAAATATTCATGGTATTTTGAATGGGTTTATTTTGGTGTGTTTGTCAATGACTTTCAAAGGTTTTTTTGGAGTGTTTTTGGTTGATTTTTTGAGGAAACGTCAGTTCTGGTCGCACACCTTGTTAGGACAGGGCTGTAGCATTTTGAAATGCTTGGAAAAAGGGTTATAGGGCTCATAATGGTTTGAAATTTGTTGCATTGTGTTCCTTGAGACTAGGTGCCATTGTTTGGAGACCCTACGTTTGAGATTGTAGTCATAATTATGAGGGAGGCCATACCATTTAGCACAAATAATTGGAAACCTGGTGTCAATTTTTGGAGGCAAGTCATTGCTACTAAAGGTAGTTTATAGGGCTGAAAAGAGGCGTCCATAGCCTGGGAGTCTATTTGGGGCTTTTAAGAGGTGAGTTTCACATAAGGTACACATGAATTTTCCAGCTAGCCGCACCTATTCCTCCAATGCCTACTTTGGCTGAGTAATTGCACACTGGTGATAGAATATAAGAAAACTCTCATATTTTGCTCTGTATTAGCAGTTCAATAGTGTTACCCATGCTTTGTAAGGCGCTGGTGACATTTGGGAGTATCCATGACATCATTGGGGAGTTTGGTGAGTGTTATCTTCTGATAAGATAAGCTACATGAATTAAATTAGACCCTGCAATCTCTGTGACACACCTACAGACTTGCAACAATCAGCTTATACATTAAAGTTGAGGTAGGGGAGAGGGACCATAGTGGAGTATCCTAATTTCACCCTTTTTCAAAATCCTACGTGGAAATTTTAAATCACTCCCAGTTTTGTACAATAGTTTATTTGACAACTCACGTGCTTCTATATTTTGCTTTAGGGCCACATCATCAATATGATGCCACATCAACATGTTTTTTGTTTAGGTATCTAAAAACGGACCAAAAAAAAAGTGAGACTGATAGTTGTGCACTAAGTCATGTTTTATTGGTGCGCTGATGTGGCATCACATGATTTGTCAATTTGTGTATTTTATGGATAAAAAGTGTTTTACAATTAGATATTAAGGTGCTTCACTATGGGACCCACTGAGGACTACTTCTATCCCCACTATTGAACCCCGCTCCACTATGAGCCTCTCTCCCCTATTTCTATATGCATAACATGTAGTAATGATGTTGCCTTGTACTTGTAGCTATTTGGAATGCAAGATTTCATTAATTCCATAAATAACAATGAAATAATATGTTATGTGTTTTCTAAGTAATAGCAGAGTAACTCATTTTAGTTTAATGTCATCAATTCACTATTGCCAAAAAAAAATAAAAAAATAAAAAAAAATTAGGGGGTGTGTGCTACAATATTGTAAGTTTTAAACTAAAAATTGTCATTTACCTACCCTTAACATGTTTCTTTACCTTACCTGCTTTGCATCATCTTCTTGTTCTTTGGTTATTTTGTAACCCTTGCAAGATCATGAATTTTGAGCATTTGGAGAATAGAACACCTCAATGGAGAATGCAAAATTCCTAATTGAATTTCAGAAAAAGGCATGTATAGAAGGATGGTGACACATCAATGTCAAAGGATAAAAATTTGTGTGAAGGGCCGCCTAGACTTTGAGGGGTACACCATAGCAAATAAACCAATTATTAGAAGTCAGAAGTGCACCAACATAAAGGAGTAAACTTTCAAAAAATTAGAATCTAGTGTTTAGGTGCACACTTATATGTAGAGGATCAACTTTTTAAAATTGTGAATGCCAGTGTATTGGCATGTGTCAATACGAAAGATTAGAATTTTCCTTGAGATTATAGGTGCATAAGAGTTTGCAGATGTACAAAATGGTTTTAGCTGTTCATGTGTGCAAAGGAGAATATATATAAAAAAACACATGAAAGCATGCACCACATAAACGGACATATTTCTGGTTTGAAATTTTGTCTAGAGCAACTATGTGTGTCTTCAACGAAGTGAATGCAAGCTGTAGAGGGGAATGGAAGACATGGAATATAACTTAGGTGTGTTTGAGCAAATAAATAAATTTTATAGACGTATGTAAGAATTCATAGGCAATGATAAAGCGTTGAGGGGAATGGCACATTGCTTTGGATTTACCAAAAAAAATGTAGTGTACAAGTGCACACCAGAAGATTGGCGTGCATTTTAGAGGGAGGACACACCATACAAAGAAGCACATTCCTTTTAGGCACCTTTCACACTGTTTAAGTGTGTGGCAATTCAAAGGATCACTTTTTTTTTGGTTGTGTGCTTTTCATAGTTTTTAGGTGCCTGCCAATACAAAGGAACACAAGTTTGTTTAAAAAGTTGAAATTTTGCTCCCAATGCATAGGTGCATGTCAATGTATAAAGGCATGATAATATGAAGAGATTTCTTTTTTCTCAGGCACATGGCTAAGCATAGGCGTTTTCCAATACAAAGTAGGCATGCTTAGATCACAGTTTAGTATTTAGGTGCGCTTGAAATATGAGACATGCGCTCTAGCCAAAAAAGGTTTTTTTTGAACAATTTGAGTTCATGTTTAGGTGTGTGTGCTAATACAAAGTGAGTTGTTTTTGGTCAACCCATATTAGTGTGCTTGATAGAAGAATGATGTGTTTATACAAAAGAGGGATATATGAATAGATTTTCAATGAGTTTTAGAGGGTTAGTCATGATTAGAGGAAAACCTACAAAATCATTAAAGTCATTTAGAACTACTTATTCAAAAGTTTATTTTTATCTTGAATAAAAATAACTCGTTATCGCCATTTTCAAAGAGGAGCATATTTTGGGATTTATTATTTACTGTTTGATCTTATTTTTGGTGGTCTCTATTTTTAGTCAAGGAGCTTAGAGACAAATATTTTTAGAGCTCTTGGTCTTTGAGATATAAACATCAATCCTTGTCCCACGAGGATGTGTCTCCTTGTAAAATCCCCACTTTTTTGGGATGGGGACGATTCCAGGATGCAGGGAATTGGGGGAAACACCCAATGTTGTCTCACCACCTTTGTTGCTAACTTGAGTATGTTTTTGGGATGCCTCCTACTTCGGGGATGACTTGGGGACTCCAGATGTCCTCAAGACATCTAGGGAACTCCTAGGAGTCTCTTGGCTTTCCTCACAACTCTTAGATGTCCCTTGTGGTAGGAAAATGGAAAAGTAGATATTTAAAAAATAGTGTTTTCGCTTTGTGTGCTAGAAACCCTAAACCTAATGGTCTATGGGCCTAACCCACACCCTAAGAATTCACAAAAATACTTATACGTAAGCATTTAAGCCTCATTCCAAATCACTCCCAAGTTTCAACAAGGTCGAAAGTTGCAAGAGTGAAAGATTGCAAGTGAGGACATTAGGATTTAGGAATAGTGAGAGTAAGAGTAAGTGTAAGTGTGAAAATGTCATCAAATCGTCAATCCACTGTTGATCCAACAAAGTCCTCAAACCTCAAGGCAAGCTTTAGCCCTTCATGATATATATTTTTTCATTGTTCAATTAGACTATTTACTAATTTTAGTTGACTGATTTAGTAATTAATCTAGGCCATAGGGGTTTGCACTGTTACAAATTACAATTTAAAATATAGTTTTACAACTAATCAAATCTTTAATTTTTTAATTTCATAATAGCAATATTTAAGTGTTAAGTTTATTTCTTAAATTATTTATAAATGTTTGCTTTGCAAATTTGAATAAACAGTTGTTTAGAGATTTAAAAATTAAAGTTTACAAGTCAAATTAGGATTTTTTATCTTGTGTTTTTGTATAAGTAAGACCAAGGCAACGCTGGTTGGGCGTTGGGCTGAGTCACGGGGATACCTCTAGCACCAAAAAAAAAAACACTCTTGATAAAGGTTGAAGAATAATGATTCATTTTTTTGTGTATCCTCAACATATGCACTTAATGCAACTTGAAGTAAGAAAAACAATAGAATATCCTTGTGTCTTGAATATGTGCATAATTTATTATTTAATGACATTCTGACACGTATGGTAACCATAAATTTTGTTCAATTTAAACTATTTACTAATTTTAGTTGACTACTAGTTTACTAATTAATCTATAGGCCCTAGGGGTTTACATTGTTACAAATTACAATTTAAATTCTAGTTTTACAAAAGGATTAAATTTTTAATTTCTTAATTTCATAATAGCAATATTTAAGTGTTGAAATTTATTTCTTAAATTATTTGTAAATGTTTGTTTTGTAAATTTGTATAAACATTTGATTAGAGATTTAAAAATTAAAATTTACAAGTCAAATTAGGATTTTTTTTTGTGTACTTTGCTTTTGTGCTTTATGTGACTTGAACTAATAAAAACAAAAATGGAATCCTTGTTTGATAAAGGTTGAAGAATAATGATTCATATTTTTGTGTATCCTTAACTTATGCACTTCATGCAACTTGAAGTAAGAAAAATAAAAAGAAAATCCTCATGTCTGGATTATGTGCATAATTTATTTTTTAATAACATTATGGCATGTATGATAACCATAACTTTTATTTCTCGCATTGTCACTATGAGTTCTATTTCTCATAGCATGAATGATGAAAATGATAAAGAAGAGCCTATGGGGGTTCAATAAGAGACTTCAAGTATATATGTTGGGAGGGGCAAGACAACTAGTTTTGTTGGCAGTGCACATTTTAGTTGCCCTTCCAAATTATTAGAAGATTTTGCTAAGGGTATAATTGCTAAGAAGTCGCCTTTAAAACAATTTGCTAGTAAATTACAAGCAAACTTGGGTCAATGGGGGGCACTAGCCTATGATGTCATTTATTTCAACTTGAATTTCAAGGAAGCATCACAAGAGTTATTGTACACCTTCTTTATGTCACAAGAAAATGTGTAGGAGCATGTTTGGGATTTTCACTTGAAAAATAAATACAATAAACAATTGTGGGGTTATGTTGGTGAACAAAGTGTTGTACCTGCCACTTTGTCATTGAGGGTTGCTATTCCTGCTAGTACTAGGAATACCCTACATCCATGAGTTCCAACTTGTTATACTTATACATTTCCATCTAGTTTAGGGGCAACCATAATAGGGTATAAGGGGAAATGTAGAATTACCACTAATGATGTCACATGGTGGTAGATTTATTCAATTTGCAAAATAAAGATAAGGAAAATGATGCCATTATAAAAAATTTCCTTGCCAATAACATTTCATTCCATGTGGCTCATTCTCTTTATTTTAAGGAGGCTATAGAAAAAGTAATTAGAGATTGACCATCATATGTGTCACTAGGGGAGACAAATTTGAGGACAACAATTTTAGATAAGAACTATTCCACTATTAATATTCTAATAGAAAAAATAAAAGCTATTTGGGTCACTAATGGATGCAACATAATTGTGGATGGGTAAAAAAATACCAAGTATTGTCCACTCATGAACATTATGCTCATTGCACATAGGCCATTATTTCATTTGGGCTATTGATTATTTAAGGCATTGCAAGGATGTTGATTTTAGTTTCAAATCCTTAGTGATGTTATTGAGAAAATTGTGTCAGAGATGTGCAAGGAGTGATAGATGCAACATATGTATGCAAAGCTACAAAAAAATGAATTAGGCAGCCTACATGCATATTTTGTGAACTCTTTGTATGCATGCCATGAATAATGCATTCAAGGACATGATCAAAATTATATGGATCAAAGAGGTGGTTATTGATGCTAGAGATGTGTAGATATTTATTTGTAACCACTATACTTCACATGCACTCTTCAAGACCTTAGATTTAAGGAGTTTTTGAAACTTGTAGAGACTAAATATGCACCATACTTCATTCTCTTGGAGATGATGCTTGAGCTGCAAGAGGACTTACAACTAATTATTAGGATAGTACAATGGAATCATTGGCCTAATTCTAAGCCAGAGCAAGGGAGAAGGGTGAAGAATATGGTGAAAAGTGATACTTTTTGGGCTGATGCAAGATACATTGTTGTCATCATTACTCTAGTGTTCAAATTTATTAGATATGGGGACACAAATATATCTAGCTTTGGAGATATAGGTGAGGCTAGGATATCTCTTATGATTAGAGACATGTGTTGAGATGATTACTCATTGATGAGGTTTTAGTTGGAATTTGAGGAGACTACGAATTGGTTGGATGTGAGTTCAACATGGACCTAAGAGGAGATTGTTCTTAGATGAGGCAAGATGACTCAAATATCTTGGAGGAGCATTCTCGTTCCCCACTCTTGGTCTACTCAGTGGTTAATCATATGAGGTATTTCCCACTATTGTTTTTAGATGTATTATATTTTATGCTTTATCTTCTCACACATATGGATCATAATATATGGTTTGCTAGTTTTGGAGGGTTCATTTGTGGGATGTTGGCATGTTTATCTCCTTATGCATTGTGAGATTATTCATTGTTGTTGAGTTTAGGAGATGTTATTGGGCTTATTCTCTTGAATTGGGAATAGATTTGGTTTGATCTTCTTTTGGTTTGAGATGCATACATCTTGGTTATGGTTAGATGTGGATAGTTCTATTCTCTTTTGGGTTTTAGGGAGCATATCATACTTATCACAACTTAAAATTTAGAGGTGTGTGTAAAAGGACATGCTACAAGTTTTGATTTGTACGTTCTCTCTTTGATCTTGTTCTACTTCTTGGATGTTTGTATTCACATAAAACAGGAATTGAGATCTTGTGTGGAGCGATGGTGATCACTATATTTTTGGCCATGTGTTGTTCATTATTCTTTAGTGAAAACAGGAAGGTTCCTTTATCTACTTTTGTTGAGTGTGAAGAACCTGGGAGAGCTATGGAGACTTGTGGTGAGACTTGGATTGTGATGTATTGGTTTTCATGATTTGCATATCTTTATGGATGGTCCTTGGTACTACATGATGTTGGTTACACTTCTTTGTTCTTCTATTGGTGGATCTTTGGATGCCTTGGTCATTTTTAGATTTGACATTACCTATGTAGAGGGAATTCGTAGTTGTGTATGTTCATTATATGACAGGTTTGACACTTGGAGCTTGTGATTGCATGTTATGGGTTGTATATTGATGGCATTTGGTTCACTTGTTATGATTTGTATGCTTTTGAGGTATGGATAGTTGGATGTGTTAGCATTTTTTATGGGTGCTATTTTCAATTTTGGTGATTTAATCTTGATAGCTACTCATACATACTTATTACCTTTGGATTGAGTGTTTGTGTATTGGGATATCGATTGGAGGCATGACTTATGCTTTTTGTGATTGATAGTGTGGTATATCTTTGGATGGTTTCTTATCTTTGTGTGTTGGCATGATGGAGGATGAGAGCATTCATGCTTGAGATGGTGGTCAACTTGATTCTTATTGCAAGTATCTTGATGGAGCAAATGAAGCACTTTGATTCCTTGATGGTATATGTGGCTATGGGGATTGTTCCCTTGTTCATGCTTGAGTTTACTTGTTTACCCCTTATGAAATGTATACAACAAGTGGGAGAATGTTAGGAAAACGTGTGTTGTCCACCTTGCATAATGTTACAATATAATATTTATTTATTATGTAGTGCACCTAAGGAATCTAGGGATGCATGCATCACATGGGCTATCATTATTGGGGCCACTTTATGTCTTGTATTAACATTAGATTAAATATATAATGTGGGGTTGTGCATGGAAAAAATATTTATAGTTGGAAATACTTAGTACCAAGAATTAAATGTGGGGGTTGATGGTTTTGCAAGCTCATGGTATTAGTCACATGGTTTTGTGTAATACCACTTGGTAGTTTTGTGTGAGCTTGTTTACATAAAAGAAAACACATGGGTAGTTGTCTAAGGTTGAATTTTTGGATTAAATATTTGGCTAAGGGGTTAAGAGCATCTCTTGTTGGAATTTGTGCTGGGGTTGAAGCATGATATGGGATGTGTGGTTACATGCTTGTTCACATGGAGTGATTGTAGAGGGCTTAATGTTTCAAAGGTGTTCATGGAGAACTTTGAAGATGTATTTTAATGTTCATTACTGAATAACACATGAGTGGTGGATGCTTTTGGAGGCTGAGTTTTTCCTTCTTGAGTTTTTTCCTAGGGTATATCTTGTGTCATCTTTGATGGTATGTTGTTTATTCTTTTGCATATGGATTTTGAATGCTTGTTTGCATAGACTTCTCTATTTGGGTTATGTGGAAATTATCTTGGGTGGATGCATATTTCCTTTCACTAAAGACACAAAAAACAAAGTTTATTAACCTTAATAAAAAAATTGTGCCTAAATTAGTAGAAAAATAAAGCCCTGGAAAAACAAATTTGCAAGAAAGATGTTAGTAGTTTGATGATTTTTGTCTTTGACAAGCAATTTCAAGTTGCATAACAAGGGGTGAGATGACAAAGTGATTAAAGAAAAGTGATTGTTAGTATTGAGATAACCATAAAATTTTGAACCTTGTTGTGATGTGGATATTTACACTCACCCTAATGATAAGGGGTGTAGGGGGATGAACACAAGCCCTTGCTAATATGGGTTGGGGAAAAAGCCCATGAAGGAATTTATTTTTTGATAAGATAAAAGATAAAACATGGAAAATTTATGAAGGAAATTAAAAAAAAGTACAACTCTGTGAATCACAGGTGATGCAAGACCAAATAGAAGTGCCTTTTGATAGAGCAAAAGTATTGAAACATATAAAAAAATTATACCTATGCTAAGGTGGGGCTTTGTCAAGTAGAAGCATGGAAAGTTGGAATAGAGGCATGGAAAGTAAAAACAAAGGAGAGGAAAGTCGAAACAAAGGCATTGAAAGTCATAATAGAGGTGTCAAAATTTGAAATAGAGGTGTTGAAAGTTTGAACAAAGACATCTATGAATAGAATGGAAGGGTGATTTTCAAAAAACCATAGATCTAAAGGAAAAACTAATGACCAATCCTAATTTCTAAAAGTATAGATGGGTAAACCCACAAAAGTGGTTTACAATTTGAGTGAGGAAGGAAAAGTTACAAAAAATGATCCCATGTAAGAAAAATTGGTTTTTGGGGTTCAAATGAAACCTTTGGTTCAAGCGAACCAAAAAAGGGTTCGAATGAACCCTGGTTTGAGTGAACCAATTAAATGCCAGGTCCCACCATTCCCACCAAAAAACACAAAGAAAACATGTTTTGAAAGGGGGTTCGAATGAACTAGGGTTTGAATGAACCCTGGTTCAAACGAACCCATGGGGGTTCACTCGAACCCCCCTAGTTCGTCTGAACCCCCCTTTTCCCACCTCTCACCCTCTAGCACCAAAAAAAGTCTAGAATTTTGCATTTCGAAGCTCGGGTTGAGGATAAAAATGGAGGAGACTTCACAGACCCAATTGGATGATGTTAGTCCTTAGAACGAGCTATCCAACGGATATAATTTTAATATGTTTCGGTTTTATTATGTATTTGTTTTTTGAGTTTTGTTAAACATAGGTTTTTCACCGAAAATCAAGCTCTTTGTTCTGCACATGTGGAAAAATAGCAGATTATCAAAAAAATTTTGAAAAATATGAGTGCACTAGATATTGAAGTCCTTGATCCAACAAAAAAAAAGAATTTCGATACATACAAAAAAAGTTATGCGTTATAAGTCTGCCTATGTCTGAATTATAATTGGTTTGACTTCGAAACTTGATTAAGGAAAAAATATTCCATAAAACACCTATTTAACGAATTGGAAGCACTAGATATTGTAGTTACAAATCTGAATTTGAAAAAGTTAGAATTTTATCCTTCATGAAAAAAAAGTTATGCATTATATGGTGAGCGTCACTCCCTAAAAATGTCGTTTACTGAAAAAACTAGTTTTCAAAGGAGATGTAAAAAGTAGTGCAATTTGATTCCAAAATTTTTGAAAAAAAAAATATTTAGAATCTAGAATCTACAAACAAAATGTGACAAATCACTAGTTTGCATCTTCAAATTCTTCACGGTTTAGCCGCTATAGGTGCTCGAAAGTGAAGATTTAGTTAGAAAAAATTATTTCAGTGTCCAGGTTGTCCAAAAATTGCAAACTAGTATTGTGGGATCACCTAGATTCAAAAATTTATAAAAGAGAATGTTAGGAAAATCTAAAACATGTTCATGTTATTAGTAGCCGTGGGCGTCTTACTTCCAACCCATGAATTTAAATCAAGCAATAAATAAAATATAGCCATTGGCTATTTCATTTATTGGAGACAACTTAAGTGAAGAGGCGCTTCACTTGGATAGAGAAATAATATTTATTTATTAATAACAATTATTATTTATTGAGGCTGACTCTCCTTGATAATCACGCCATTCCATTTGGGTCATGTTCTTTGGTGGTTGACTTTGTATTATGAAGAAATGTTTCTCTTCCCATGAATTGTATTTATACAAGATCACTCCATTCATATTATCATTAAGTGAAGTTCATCCATTCCATCTTCAAGTGCGATTATCACCTACAACAATTCGTCACTTATCAAGGAGAGTTCGAGTTCTTTATCTTGTATTTGCATCAAAGTGTGATGCTGATAAGTGCCATAAGATTGGCATCATTGTAAAGAGAACATTGTTGTTTATATTGCAATATAAGAAGAGATATTTGTTGCTGGGTTTTTCTCCCTCAAGCAGAGGGTTTTCCCATGGTATTTGTTGTGTTATTGTGTCTGATTTTGAATTAAATTCTGTCTATCTTATCTTATCATAAAACTAACATGGTATCAGAGTGAAAGATCGTGATCAGATTTAGTTGAAAGCAACAATATACTCTATTCTTATTCTCATCTTTGATTGCATCTATCCTATCATCAAGATGGTGAACAAACTTAAGATCAAGGATAGACTTGAGGGAGCATCTAATTTCACATCTTGGAGATTCAGAGTCATGCTCGCCATGGAGGAAAATGAGTTAGCAGTGTTCATGGAGGGTGAAGTTCCTGAACCATCCAATGAGAATGAGAAGCTACAATGGAAGAGAAATGGCACTAAGGCGGAAAAGATGTTGGTGGATTCCGTTAAAGACCACACTGTGCCAATTATCTCTAAGCTAGAATCTGCAAGAGATATGTTCAAGACTTTGGAGGAGATGTATGAGAGCAACAACACATGTCAAGCTCTTGCATTGAAGCAACAACTTTATCATGTCAAGATGGCAAAAGGAGAATCCGTCATCTCATACTTCATGAAGATCACCGAGTTGAGAGATCAACTCTCTACTATTAGGCATATTGTTGATGACAAGGATTTGACCATGTTGGCTCTTAATGGTCTTCCTTCATCTTGGGAGTCATACATTCAAGGAATAAGTGTGAGATCAAAACTTCCTAAATTTGATCGGTTGAGGGTGGATTGTATTCAAGAAGAGTCTAGGTTGGCTGCGAGAGGTATTGGTCAAAGCTCTACAAATGAAGACATTCATGTTCTTGCTGCACAATCCTTGAAGAAGAAAGGGGAAGAAGGAAAGAAAGGATATTTCAAGAGGAATAGAGATAAGGGATCTGATGGTGCTTCTACATTCAAGAAGAAGAAGGATCTATCTCGTGTTCAATGCTTTAGATGTGACAAGTATGGTCACTATGCAAAGGATTGTCCAACTAGGCCTAAGCAACATGCTTCCATTGCAGATGTTGGTGAGATCTCTCTGCAAAAGGATTCAGGTGGTTTCTTATTCTATTATTCTCTTTCAAGCAATGTGCCTACCGACAACAATACTTGGTTGATTGATAGTGGCGCTTCTCGCCACATCACTAGATTTAGAGAGCATCTAAGTAATTTGGTGGAGAAAGATTCTAGTGTTCAAGTAATTATTGGAGATGATGCTAGTTATTCTGTGAAAGGAGTTGGGACCTCCTCTATTCACTTGGATTAACATTACCTTGCAGTTGAGTGATGTCCTATTTGTTCTAGGTATCAAGTGGAATCTTGTCTCTATCTTAGCCTTGGAAGACAAGGGGTGCCAAGTTGCATTTTTAGAAGGTAAAGTTCTTGCATGTCCAAAGAACTCAAGTATCAAGATTTCTCAGGTGATTGGAGTTCGACATGAGTGCCTCTATAGACTTTGCACTCGTCCATTTCAGGCTTTGTTGCATGATTCATCAAGTTCATGTGAACTTTGGCATAGAAGATTGGCTCACCTTCACTTTCGAGCACTGCCAACCATGAAGAAGATGGTCACAGGCCTTCCAAAACTCAACTAGGAGCATGAAGGTACCTGCAAAGGTTGCGCATTGGGTAAGAATACTAAAGGTCCATTTCATAATAGTGAGAGTAGATCTAAATGTATTCTAGACCTTATTCATTCTGATTTATGTGGTCCAATGTTTGTTGCTTCTTTGAGTGGTTTCTTGTATTACGCTATTTTTATTGATGACTACTCTAGAAAGACTTGGATTTATTTCTTGAAATCTAAAGAATCTAAGGAAGTACTTGAGTAGTTCAAAGAATTTAAAGCTCAGGTAGAGAACTTGTCCGGGAAGAGGATCAAAGTTCTGAGATCCAATAATGGAGGAGAGTACATTTTCGGTAGCTTCCGTAACTTTTGCATTGAAGCAGGGATTAAGAGGGAGTTCTGTGTCCCTTACAATCCTGAACAGAACAGTATTGTAGAAAGGAAGAACAGATCTATTGTAGAAGCAACCAAGGCCATGATTCATGACCAAGATCTACAAACCTTCCTTTGGGCTAAAGCATCTAGGACAACTAATATGTTCAGAATAGAAGTCCTCATCGCATTTTGGAGAACATGACTCCCGAAGTAGCATTCACAGGGGTGAAGCCGAAAGTAAGTCATTTGAGGATCTCTGGTTGTCCAGTATATGTTCATGTATCAAAAGATAAAAGTTCAAAGTTGGAACCTTCTAGAAAGAAGGGAATATTTGTAGGTTATAGTGAAACATCAAAAGCCTACAAAATCTACATTCCAGGTCAGAAGTTTATTGAGATAAGTAGGGATGTTACATTTGAATAGGATGTTGCATTTAGGAGATCCAAGGGCACTCACATGGAGATAGATAATGAATATCAAGAGCCTCCTCAGGATATGGAAGTTGACCATACTCCTAAGATTCAGAGGGAAGCTCCTGAACCCAAAGAAGATGATGATCCAGTTGAGCCTTTGGAACCTATTGATGGGCCTACAGATATTGTGATTGGTCGTAAGAGACCTCTTTGGGCTAGGCAAACAATGCATGAGGCATAAAGGTTTATAACCCCGAGAGGAACATTTAGAGATAGCAAGAGACCTCACAAGTTTTCAAGCTATGTTGCGTTGATGAGTCAAATCATTGAGTCTGAGCCTTCTAGTGTTGAGGAAGCTACTAGTTAGCAAGTATGGAGAGATGCTATGGATGAAGAGTATCAATCCATCCTCAAGAATGATGTATGGGACATTGTACCTAGACCTAAAGGGAAATTTGTTGTTTCTTCTAAGTGGCTCTTCAAGATCAAGCATATGGCTAATGGGAGCATTGAGAAGTACAAGGCTAGGTTCATGACTAGAGGATTCTCTCAAAAAGAGGGAGTTGACTATGAGGAAACCTTTGCTCTAGTTGCTCGATACTTCAGTCAGGACCATCATTTCCATTGCAACATCTAAGGCATGGAAGATTCACCAGATGGACGTGAAGACAACATTTCTGAATGGTGTAATCGAGGAAGAGGTATATATTGAGCAACCTGATGGCTTTGCGGTACATGGGAAGGAGTCTCATGTTTGCAAGATGAAAAAGGATTTGTATGGCCTTAAGCAGGCTCCTCATGCTTGGTACAAAAGGATTGATCGTTACCTAATGAGCTTGGGTTTCTCCAAGAATGATGCTGATTCAAACCTATACTTCAAGGTAATTGATGGTGTAGCATTAATCTTGGTTCTCTATGTTGATGATTTAATTCTTACTGGAGAAGATTACCTTATTATCAAATGCAAGGAGTTAGCTTCTAAATTTGAAATGAAGGATCTTGGTCTCATGCACTGCTTCCTTGGTTTAGAAGTATGGCATAAGCCAGATGAGATCATTCTAAGTCAAGGGAAGTATACCATTGATATTTTGAAGAGATTTGGTATGATGAATTGCAAAGCCATGTCTACCCCTATGGAGACCAACTTGCATAAGTTGAAAGAGGCCGTAGCTAGTTTAGATATGGTGGATTCCATGATGTATAGGGAGTTGATTGGATCGTTGATGTATCTATTCAATACTAGACTGGATATTCGCTATGAAATGAGTGCACTTAGTCAATTCATGTGTGAACCAAGGCAAATACATCTAGTTGCAACAAAGCATATCCTAAGATACTTGTGTGGCACAATTGGATATGGCTTGAGATATTCTTTAGGTGTGGACTTGAAGTTGCATGTATATACTAATTCTGATTGGGTAGGGTGTATTACTGATCGGAAGTGCACCTCTGGATGTTGCTTTAGTTTGGGGTTTGCGATGATATCCTGGTGTAGCAAGAAGTGGTCTTCTGTGGCAATAAGTACAACAAAGGCCAAGTATATTGCAGCTTGTGTGGCAACCTGAGAAGCAGTGTGGCTTCAGAAGCTCCTTGCAGGATTGTTTGGACAATCGATGGAGCCGACTGTCATTCATTGTGATAATCAAAGTTGTGTGAAGCTTTCTGTCAACCCTATGTTTCATGGAAAAACTAAACATGTGGAGATCAAATAGCACTATATTAGAGATATGGTATTGAGGAAAGCGATCCAGTTGAAGTATATCAACATTGATGAGCAAATGACAAACATTCTCACCAAGCTCCTCTCCAGGATAAAGTTTGTGTACTTTTGAGACAATCTTGGTATGGTGGAGAATGAAGCCCTAGCTAAGAAGGAGTCTCAGTATCAGTGATCTTCCTTAATGCATTTCTCTTTGAGAGAGATTTGAGGTGCAAGCCCTTGTTAATACATTTCTATTTGAGAGAGATTTGAGGTGAAAGCCCTTGTTTCCACCCTCTGGGAGTAGCCATGGTGATGTCATGTGTGTGAATCCATGACAACATCACGTGAGAAAGTCCATGATGATTTTCTTGTACTTGTGTTTTTCACCCTTTGGGAGTAGCCATGGTGAATGTCACGATGAGGTGACGACATCATGTTGAGTGATGAGCACTTGTGCACATTTACCATAAATGGGAGTAGCCATAATGGTTGATATCACAATGAGGTGATATGTTCCTTTTCCACATATGGGAGTAGCCATAGTGGTTGACATCACTTGATGAGGTGATATGTCTTGCATAGCTGGAAGTATTCCTCCCTAGCTGAGAGGGAGTGTTGATTTTATTAGTAGCCACGAGCCTCTTACTTCCAGCCCACAAATTTAAATCAAGCAATAAATAAAATATATCCATCGACGATTTCATTTATTGGAGACGACTTAAGTGAAGAGGCACTTCACTTGGATAGAGAAATAATATTTATTTATTAATAACAATTATTATTTGTTGAGGCTGACTCTCCTTGATAATCGCGTCATTCCATTTGGGTCATGTTCTTTGATGGCCTACTTTGTATTGTGAAGAAGTGCATCTCTTCCCACAAATTGTATTTATGTGAGATCACTCCATTCATATCATCATTAAGTGAAGTTCATCCATTCCATCTTCAAGTGTGATTATCACCTACAACAATTCGTCACTTATCAAGGAGAGTTTGAGTTCTTTATCTTGTATTTGCATCAAAGTGTGATGTTGATAAGTGCCATAAGATTGGCATCATTGTAAAGAGAAAATTGTTGTTTATATTGCAATATAAGAAGAGATATTTCTTGCTGGGATTTTCTTCCTCAAGTGGAGGGTTTTCCCACGGTATTTGTTGTGTTATTGTGTTTGATTTTGAATTAAATTCTGTCTATCTTATCTGATCATAAAACTAACAAAACATGCATATAAAAACACAAGAATTTAGCAAAAAACCCTAAATCACAAACCCTAACAAAGCAATTAGAGACCAAAATCCTAGCACATGCAGAAAATAAATTAGAAAAATTTAGAAGCAAAATGTTAGGGAAAATGTAGAAACAAATAGAGAACAACAAAGGGTTAATGCTAAAACAACTAAGAAAAATAAGTAGAATGAAGGTGTAGTTTCACATAATAGAGGTGCCAAAATTTGAAACACAGGCACCACTAGTCACTATGAAAGCACAGTGGGATCTAATAGAAGCATTGAAAGTTGTGATGGAAGTGTAGGTTGTCGAATGAAAGTGTTGAATCATAGAGACGAGCACAAGCCAAAACATGTAACTAACAAATCAACAAAAACTCACAAAAGAGGTTAAAATAGGGATGTGGGTCCCACCGAGCGTGCTAAAATGAAGAGGACAAAGTGAAATGAAATAAAATAAATAAGATGAATGCATAAAAACATAAATATTTACCATAAAAAAACTTAAAACTCCATGATTGAGCTAGAATATGATGCAACCAATTCCTATTGATGTGCTCTAAGTAGATGGAATGTGGTTTTCTTATACTAGTACCATGATGATATGATCAAGATGATTCAATAGAAAATTGGATAGAATAATAATAGGATGAGAGAAGATTGTTAAAATGGGATGAGAGAAATATAATTTATAAAATTTCTAAGAGGGAAATAAAGGGCCAAGATGCATTGGTTAATGGATGGCTAGGATTGATTGAGGATTAGGTTTTTGGATTAAAGTTGTAGTCATGAAACACATCTCATAGGGGGATAAGGGCTAGGTTTAAGATGTGCATTCGGGAAACATCCTTATGTGACTGGTTGAGATTTGAAGATGTGATATGAAATGAATTAATGCGATGGAAAGCTAGTTTGACTTTTGGGAAGGTGTCTAGATTTGAGGTCTTAGTGATAAATATGAGAGGGACACTTATCACATGATGTGAAGTTTAGATTGTGATCCATGTGAATGGATTCAATGACTAAGATTAAATGTACAAGGATTGAGGGATAAAGTGGAATTAAATAATGGAGGAAAAGGCGGTAGAGATTAATTAACCTAAATTAATTAATTAATTGGCTAGGAGAAGGTGGGATAAAAGTGACGGGATAAATTAATTAAATAAATAATAAATAATAAATATTATTTATTTAATTAATGGCTTAAGATAGGCTAAAATTAGGTGTGGTTGGATAAGGTCATATTTTAGGTATCTAGAATTATGTACCACATTAGACTATAATGAATGTATGATGGTTATTGAATCTAAATGATGTATGATTGGGTATGAATAAATATTCAATATTATTATTTGATCTATAATTATTCTATTTCACTAAACTATAATCCACTAGAGGTTTTCTAATCATCTTCCTTATCCACATGTGACATTAGGGTAAGCTATAACATAGTGTAGAAATATTAAACATATTTCATATATGATTTCTTATTAATAATTCTCATTAAATCCATCAACTAATAAGTGTCACTAATCTCATACATCTATAATTCCTCTCAAATTACATATAGAATAACACAATTAATAATTTGCATCTTGATGGAAGAGACAACATAATTCAACAATATTTCTCTAACCTTCTAATGATTCAAACCATATTGGTATTACACAAAAGTATTTCTAGGTGATTGAATTTTAGTTGGACCTTATCTAAAAATGTCATAAAATATATGTTCCAAAATAAAAGATGTCATGTTGTGTTTCCATACAAACCATTTCAAATTTCCAAGGAGAATGAACTAATTCATGTTTCTCATTTCCAATACTGATAGGTTTCAAATGTTTATTTTTTCCCCTTACCATTCCTAGAAGAACCCCTTACTACTCAAACTCGTCACTCCTACCTTTCAATATTCTTATAATCACTTTCTATATTACTTTCAATATGTAGAGGATTGATTGCATATAAAATTAATGATCTTTATATAAAAACCTCTTAATATACCAAAGCTTCTTATATAATGCACAATATGTAGAAGAATAATGATTTGAGATAATAGAGAGGTACATGTGACAATTTATTGACACTATGAAAAATGGTATGAAAAAGTCTTATGCCTATATAATGAAATATCTATTCATAGGGGCTATTTCAAGGGTTACATATACATAAATTTTATTTGGCAATTAGAAGGAATGGTTTCCCCTTGATGCCAAAATTCCCTCCATGCCAAATTTATTACTTGAATGATATATCACTAGAAGAGAAAAAAGGGAGAGAAAAAAAAGGAGGGGATACAAAAGAAGATTATTTTGAATTTTTTTCTTATATCTAAAAAAAAAATATATATAACAAAGAAACCCTAAGAAGATTAAAAAACTAAATGAAACCTGTAAAACAACACCTCAAAAGCAATAAAATACCTCAAAAAAAATCTCTAGAAATATAATAGAAAAATTTGAACTTAGATGGTCTAAAAATAAAATATAATCAACTCCTTGCAAAGAGCCTTGGGGAAATATGTAATTCCAAGAAAAACCTTTAAAAAAAATCCTTCACATGAACAAGATGTGGCCTTTCAAGCAAAAAGAGATTTAGAAAAACAAAACTTGTAATCTGGTAACTGCCAAGAGGGCGCGAAGGGAAGAAAATGGAGAGGCTGCGAAGAAGAGGAGACAATATGTAGGGAAGATAAGACTCGCAACACATCCGCACAATGAATGAACAAAGAGAGAAATGTAGATGGAATCTACAGCGGCAGGGGGAACGTGCCATGTAATGAGGTAGTTTAAATTTGAATGGCAATAAAAACACAGAGTAGAAAAAGAGAGGGCCGCGGGTGAAAGAAGACCAAGCTAAACAGGTAGAAGTTTGTATATGCAATCAGACAAGGAGAAAAGAGGCCGCGTAGGACAGAAAAAATAAGTTTTTGAATGGCAGAAATAACCAATGAAAGGCGTATGAGTTGCTGTTCATAATTTGACTAAAAACCAAGTAATGGGCAGAAAGGTGTGAGTGAATGTTAGGGAGTGTGGAAGTTGTTGTTCCAGAACAGAGGAGTAGATTGGATATCATGTGAAGGATGAGGCCATGGAAGGCCAATTGATTGTAATTTGGAATTGAATCAACAAAATAAAGTTTGCTTGCAGTTGTTTTTTTATTGAATGTTGGATTAAGGCAAAATCTTGCCTGTGAGTTTAATTTTGTGTTTGTGAATCGTTGAAATAAATTATAAGTTTTTAAGGAAAGGTTTCTGAACATTTCTCTTATAGTTTTAGACTATAAAACACAAAATATCAATTTTGGGGATATAGACTTTTTTTCAAAAAATAAAAAAAATGTTTATTCAACATCACTTCTAGGGTTCCTATTATATATATATATTTCCAATTTCTACAATTGAAAAAAGGGGACCCAAATGGCTTCCCCAATAAAAAATTATGTCCTCTAGAATTTTGGCTTCCTACATTGGAAATATTAAGCATATTGAACAAAGAAAAGAGTTGTAAGAAGGGGTCAATTTTTTTTACCGACTTATGAGAATTTTATTAAACATCAAAGGAGTATATAAATAGAGATAATGAAGTCAAAATTGAACACCTTACTGACTTATGGGAATTTTATTAAACAACAAAGGAGTATTTAAAAAGAGATAATGAAGTCAAAATTAAACACCTAATTAAGTGAGCGGATTATGTCATGCTTATGATAGGTGGAAGGAATATGTTATTTTTAACATGTGAACTCGTCTTGTGATTTGGACCTGTCAATTTTCTATGTACTTGGATGGTGTTATATCATGGTATTGTAATTACCATTTGATGGTTTCATATTTATAAGGTGCCTGAAATAGACATATTGAAATAAAGGAGGGGTTAATATTTATTCAAATAAGAAGAAATACAAAGTAGGGGCATCAAACAACCCTATCAAGTTCCACTAAGTGATCCAACTGATGAGACAAATCCACAGGTAATTGATCCTTCTCTCTAATATTCCAGTTTTTCATTTGATCAAAAGCCCATCTGGCCAGACAATCTGCAACACCATTCCACTCCCTAGGGATACGAGTAAAAGTAACAAACTCCAAAGAGTCACACAAATGAAGAATTTGATTAACCACCAACACCAATCTTCAACTAACATCCTCAAAATACTGTCGAGTCAACATATGCACCACCACCTGTGAGTCTGACTCACAGATCAGACGTCTCCAACCAAGAGCACAAGCACGCTTGACTGCATGCAAAATAGCTAAAGCCTCCATCAAATTATTAGTATGATGACCTATAAAAATAGAAAAACTAAACTGAACAGTCCCCATGCTATCTCTACCCACTCCACCAATACTAGTAGGACTAGGGTTGCCCCTCGAAGACTCGTCCATGTTGATTTTTAGACTTCCTTGCAGAGGAGGGCTCCACCTCCCCACCCTATTGATCTTTTAGAGAGGGTGTCTGCATCTCGTCCTCATGATTTGGTTGTGCAAAGGAGGAAGATGGAGAAGGGTGTAGCAACTAACATCAGCAGGGGCCACAGCCTCCGAAAGGTCACACTTTGCCAAAACAATTTCCTCCAAAGAGTGGAGAATCTTCCACCACAAATGCTAGGCCTCCAACAGCTTGTATTGAAAGATCTGTCGATTCCTCTCCAACCAGATATGCCAAAGAAAAAAAGGAAGGGCCAAGATTCCAAGCAACTTGAAGAAAAGAGGCTTTGACTGGGGCCTTTCCCCATTGATCAAAGAACTCAACCAAAGATGTGGCATGCCAACAAGCTTGATTCCACATCTCTCACCACAAATTCGAGATATGTCTAGAAAAGGAGCATTGGAAGAAGAGAGAGACACTCTTCACTAGCACGACATAACACACATAGCGAGGGACCATGAAAACCACACTTGCATAAATTATCCCAGGTAAGACACCAATTGTGGACCACCAACCATAAGAAAAAATTGCATTTGGGCCAAGAGAACTTGTACCAAACGTCCTTCAACCAGGATATCTAAATGTCCCCAAAAGTCTGCCGCACCAGCTCACCATACCCAACAAAGACAAAAAACTTCCTAGACACATCACTACTAGCCCAAGCCAGAACATCATTCCCAGCCAAGGTTGTGCATTCCCAAGACTCTAGAATCTGAGCCAACTCAACCCTTTCCTCTGCTGAACCTCTAGGAGGCCATTCAGAAGGAAGTTTCTAGCAATACCAAACAACCAGGCCACAATCAGGAGCAATTTTATAATGACCAACAGTGACCCAACTAGCAGTAGTAAAAATATCACAAAGGGGCTACAGGTGAGGATGAGTAGAAAGGATAGAAGGATGACCATCCCATGAGTCGAGCTAAAAAAGAGCTTGTGACCTCGAATGACATATACAGAAAAGACCCTTCTTAACCAACTGAGCCCCAAGTTTTAGAGTATTCCAGATCATAGAACCCCTTCCAACCAAAGGAAAGTGAGGAACATCAAACACATTAACATCCTTAAGATACTTATGGGTGAGGATACGAGCCCAAAGCTAATCATGGCTAGAGCACCACCACTAGTATAGTTTAGCAGCAAGAGCATGCCCATTCAAGATAGCAAAATGCAAGCCAAGGCTGCCCTCTTCCTTAGGTCGACACATAGTTTCCCACTTAACTAAGCTCCATTTTGTAGTCGATAAATTACCATTCCCAAGAAATTGACGAGAAAGAGTATCAAATTATTGGAGAAAGTACATGGGAGCAACTTGAACAAAGTACCTGTACAGATAGGAAGGGCTTGAATAAAAAAATTTAGAAGAGTCAAGTGAGCAATAGAAGACAACCAATGATGAGTCCAATGATTCACCTTTTTCCGCAACTTATCAAGAAAAATCTGCCAAGAGGACCTTGGATGTCTACCAATTGTAAGATGAGTACCCAAATAAACAAAGGGAAGAGTCCCAATCTGAAATCGCAGAATGTCAGCAATACACCACTGAATAGTCAGAGGAGTGTTAAATAAGAAAATAGAAGATTTATGGTCATTAACTTTTTGAACTGAAGCAACAAGATAAATATCCAAGGCTTGTTTGAAGGATTCAAATTCTTGAAGAGGAGCCAAACCCACAAGAGTAGTGTCATCCACAAATTGGAGATGTGTGAGTTGTGGTAAACCATTACCCCATTACCACCCATGAATCAATCCCTGAGAGGCTTGAAACTTAAGAAAATGGCCCAAACCCTTAGCTATAATAATAAACAGATAAGGGGAGAGAGGATCCCCTTGGAAAAGGCCCCTAGACACACCAAAAGGCTCTGAAGGTTCTCCATTCATAATAATAGAGAATGAAGAAGTAATGCAACTCATGGTCCAACTCACCCAATCAGGACTAAAACCAAAAGCTAAGATAATTTTCTGAAGAAAACTCCATTTGACTCTATCATAAGCCTTGGCCATGTCTAACTTAATGAACATAGATTTTTCTTTAGAAGTTTCCATAGAATGAATAACCTCAGAAGCCACCACCACCACATCAAGAAATTTTTTTCCAGCCACAAAACCTCCTTGTTCATTAGAGATCACCACAAAAAGATAAGTTTTGAGCCTCTCTGCCATCAACTTGGTGATAATCTTATACACCACATTACAAAGAGAAATAGGTCAAAAAAATTCAAGCTTATCAACACCTTCCTTCTTGGGAATGAGAACCAAGAAAGTAGAATTCATGGCTCGAAGCATCTGCTTACTACAAAGAGACTCTCAAACAACTTCCAACAGATCGAGATTGATGATATCCCAAAACTCCTAAAAAAACTCAACAAGGAAGCCATCTAGACCTGGTGCTTTACCTGTATTCATACCAAACACGACCACTTCTAACTCTAGAATCAAAATTGGGCGAATAAGAGAATCATTCATCATATCGGTGATCAGAGAGGGAATGCAAGAAAGGACCAAAGTTTCCTCCTCAGCAGAAGGAGGGGAATCTTCGACAAAGAGAGCAAAGTAAAACTACCGAGCCTCCTGAGACATAGCCACCTGAGAGGAAATCTACAAACCATTTGAAGTCACTAGAGAAGAAATGTGCCCCTTGTTATGACGAGCCTGAACAAAATTATGAAAAAATGCAGTATTCCTATCTCCTTCGTGGAGCCAATCAATTTGAGCCTTCTGTTTCCAATAAATCTCTTCCCAAAGCTCCCACTCTTCCACATTTCACACTGCCTGGGACTCTGCTCTTCTAAGATCATTTGTGAAACCACTATCCCAAATTTGGTGAGTAATCATAGCAAGATGGTCCAGAGCATCCCTCTTCTTGGATTGAAGGTGACCAAAACAGAGCTTGTTCCATATCTTAAGTTGATATTTGACATATTGGAGTTTCTTAACAAAGAAATACATAGCTGTCCCAAATGTCGGGCCTCCCTCTCCCCACCACTTGGCCACTAAATCATATAGAGAAGAATCTTGAAGCCACATAAGCTGAAATTTAAAGGGAGGAATCTTAGGAACAACCAAAGAAGATGCCAAAAATTTAATGGGCCAATGATCAGAACCTATCCAGTCAAGGATTTTAGAACAAGTAGTCAAACCCCTTCCCACCCAAAAATAAGAGACAATAAACTGATTCAGCTGTTCATAGATTGCTTCCTTTCCACTCCATCTATTGTTCCAATTGAAAGTCCCATTAGATGGATTTATATCCACAAGAGCAAGAGAATCCACCTAAGCACGAAAAAGATCAAAAGCAGGACCTAACCTAGGCACACCCCCTCTTTTCTCCTCCAAACTCAACATAGAATTGAAATCACCACCTAAGATCCAAGGAAAATAAGGAGTGCAAGAGCGGACATACCTTATATGTGCCCAAAGTTGGATCTTACCATAGATATCAATGGGAGAATATACATTAGAAATGAGAGAAGTCTCACCAAATTGCAAATCAGATGCAACCATGGAGATAGAAGATTGACTAGAAATCCACCAAAGAGGATAAATCTTTTGTAGATTCCAAAAAAGGGCCAAACCTCTAGAATTTCCTTGAGATCCAATGCATTGACACTTAGCAAATTTCCAAATATGAGAAGCAAATTGAAGCATAACATCAACAGAAACCGTAGTCTCCTAAACATAGAAGATGTCCGGTGAATGAAATGCAACCAAATCATGAATAGCTTGTTGATGAGAGGTGGTATTCAACCCCCGCACATTCCAAGAGAGAAAAATCATGGAGGGGATTGAGAGAAGTGAATATAAAAGGGTTTAAGAGACCCTGATTCCACCAATAAATCCCCAATAGCCTTAATCTTCTCTGAATTTGTGTTGTGCCCTCTTGAAGAGTTTTCAGAAGGACCTTTCTTAAGGATGCATTGGTGCAACCCCAAGACATGAGAAGACCCCTTACCTGGATGAGAAGCTAATACCTCCTTAGCCAAATCCGCTAGCACAATATCATCTTGCATATGTTCATTCAAAGCATCCTATGGAGATGACACTCCAAAAACATCCTGACCTGACTTAGGAACTGACACAACCACCATGCCCACATCAGCAGCTGGAGGAGTGATAGATGGTGGAATCCCCTCCTCTAAGGAAACAATCTCTAACACTTCAAATCGGTTAAAACCCTCATCAACCTGGCGATCTTTCAAAGTACGCTTCAGGTCTCATCCCTTAGCCTTTGATTGAACTGGTATAAAACTATCCTTATCCTTGCCTACAACACCCTCCCTCATGGGAGCTTTCCCCTTGTCTGCATTACCTATCAACAGATCTAAAGAAGAGGGGGAATTAGTAGAGCGAGAATCTTTATGAACCTTAGGGAAATGTTGCTGAAGATGGCCATACTCATGACAAAGCCAACAACGAAAAGGGAGAGATTCATAATCTAACTATTGAATCCAGGATGAAGAGCCAAGAAAATATCCAATGAATCCAATAGTGGATTATTCAGATCCACCTCCACACAAATGCGAGAAAAAGTAATCATCTTTCTATCAAGGGTTTTTTGGGAAACCGCTACAGGATTACCCAATAAAGTAGCAATTTGTTGCAAAAGATCTTCTCTCCAAAACTCCAGAGGAAGCTGTGACAACTAGACCCAAACATGAACCCAAGACAACTCCTTCACCGAATTAAAACCCATGTACCAAGGTTTAATAAACAATCCAACATGATTATAAAAATACAACCCTCCTTTAAAAACCCAATTATGATTAGCCATATTGGAGAAAACAACCATAAAATAACTGTTAGTTGCAAGCATAATATCCATATCCCCTTCAATCTACCAAGAACGCCTAATCCAGGCTTTGAATGCAGACAAGGGAATCTGAATCCCAAGAAACTTGCAAATGAGAGCGTGTCGGCTCCAGTATGAAACATCCTCAAAAACTGATTCAGAGGAGAGGACCAAAACTGACCGATCCTGACTCCGAGGCCAACAGCCATTAATTTTCAACTTTGAACCCTCATTGGCATAGAACATCTCCATCCGTTGCATGTGAAAGCTTTAGTAAGAGCCATTCAAAGCCTTTGCACCATCGACCACAAAAGACAATGCTTTCCTTCCATGCAAAAACCTCCCACCAAATTAGAAAACCAGCTAACAAAACAAAAAATAGAAGATAGAAAAAACATCCTCGAAAGCAAAAAACCCACCCTTGAAAGCAAAATCCCCACCCCGAACACCAAAAAGACCCACCCCGTGCACGCAACCCAAACCACACATAGTGCACAAACCCCCACCATTGACCACATGTAGGCTATGTCCCTATTGGACGCGGGTTTGCACAACCTTGTTGCTCGCACAAACCATCTCTCGTTTCAAGGGTTGCCTTGAAATAGACATATTGATAGTGAGTTTGTAGGTACTATTATGTTACACCTACTCCAAATATCTAGTATGTGACTCTTGTACATGATTTATATTCAAGTATATTCTAACTATGTGTACATTAATTAGCTAATAGGCTATATATTGTATGAGCTTTGTGCCTAAACCTATCTCACTCCAAACAAGGGTGTTTGACCTCTTTCATCTATTAGGAAAACCAGGTTGTTTTTCAAAAAAAGTAATAGTCTAATAAATATCCATGCTGCAATAAATTAATTTATCACAGTAGCAGTGTGGATTGAGAGCCAAATATTTGAGTAGTAGTGTCACAATTATCATGTTGGTGTCATATGTGGCTATTAAAAGCATCATGATGTTATCCTTTATGTCAGTGTCTGCCATTATATTCCCACGTTCATTTGCATTGCAAAGCAAGAACAATAAAAGATCATGTTCTAATGAAGCTGAACTACTTGCCAGATCCTTTCTTCTCTTCTCAATCAATATCTGAAGTATGAGGTGGATGTGATTGCTACCAACCATGGCTTTCCAGTAGAGAGTTCTTGGAAAATCTAGAGGAATCTTCATCATTCCTTTGAGTAGGTTGAGAAAATGGGCATAAATTTCATCCAGCTACTCTCCTTCATCAAGGCTAAGAAAGAGAGCGCAAGCCAAGAAAAACAAGCAATGCTTAGCAAGAGGAAAGGCCTTTACTTGTTGGTTTCCATCCCAATAATGCCTCAGTTGCTCATTCACAATGGTGTCAACTGTGCCCACAAAATTTTGCAGAGCCTCGGGCTTCAAAAAGGTGAGCCCCTTTGGTGCCATAAAAGAAATTGATTTGAATGTTTCTAGGTAGTGGAAAAGTCAACAACACTTGGCCCAAGAAAAGAAAAACATAGCAGAGTTCCAATCATTTTTCATACGAGAAAATGCCAGTAGCACCAAGTCCTCTGAAACAACTAGCCATTTTCAATATTGTTCTAATGTCTTTTTTTTTTTCTCTCCTACAAATTGAGATTCATCGTGCAAAGGGAAACATGGTGTTATATTTTTCTATCGGCATAACCCTTGCACCCCTTCTGGGCAAGTGCTAGTAAATAATACATTGGGTTTATTTGGAGTGTGGGGTTTTTCTCCCAAAAGGGTTTTCTCCATATTCACCTATGTTGTATGATTTTGTTTATGTTTTTTTATGTTTTTCTCCTTTATGTAATTTTAAAGATATAAAATACACAATAATCTATACTAATATTATTTTCAGAATAATTTCCCTATTCCTTTATGATTATAATTTAATATTAAATCTTGATTTAATCACATTCTAGGTGTTGGGTAGAGGTTTTTTGTACTAGTGTTTGTTTGAGTGGGAGCTTGCATATAAGGGTTTAATCTTATTATAGGAAAAGAAGGAAATTAAATTTAGAATAGAAATGGAGAAGTTATTAGGCACAAAATTTGAGCTTTAAAGCTTAAGATGGAGGATATGCATGGAAAATGATCTATTGGTTGTTTTATCTAGGTCAAAACCTAATGCTACATCATAAGAAGTTTGGGAAAAAAAATCACAAATAAGATAAGAATCTCAAAAGAATCTATTTGACTGATATATATATATATATATATATATATATATATATAAGAAAGAAGTTGTATACCTCAAGATAGAGGATGGTGGCTTTAAGGATAATAACTTGAATGAATTTAAAATGATTGTTACCCAAATCCACTCTATTGGAGTAAACATGGAAGAGGATGATCATTGCATGAATTTATTATGTTCTTCAGTAGATTAATGGGACCATCTTGTTGTGGCTATTGGAAGCACTACCACCATGTTGGAAATAGATTAGGTGGTGGTATTATTCCTATCTAAAGAATTAAAAATAAATACTAATTACTTTTGAATCTATCAAAGAGGACCAAGTTATTTGTGATACATAGAAATAAAATGAAAGAATAAGGACAAGAAGCATGACAAGTCTAGATATAAATCATGTAAAAGATTGAAATCACCTATTAAGTACAAGAAGTTTTTTTGGAACTACAACAAGATTTCCCATTTCAAAATATACTATAAGGAGAATAAATTAAAAAGATATTAAATTGTTGATGAGTCTATGAATTACTCCCAAGATAATGGTGATATATTTGTCACAACCTTGATTACACATGCACTAGAAAGTGTACTTGTATGGTTGATTGAATTTGTTGCATATTTTCACATGACCTCACATTATTGTTTTTTTAAAATATGTACAATTTTATGGTCAGAAAGTCTATCTTGGAGATGATTCTTGCATGAATATTATTGGACACTGTAGATTCTTGATTCAATTACCTAATGTGTTAGTGAATGGGATCAATAATATACTAAATATCCCTTAATTGGCATGAAATTTACTTTTATAAGTAAATGGAATGATTTTGGTGTTTAGATTGTTTTCTTGAGTGGATGTTGCAAGATCATGAGAGGATCTATGGTACTTGCTAAGGGTTTTTGAATAAGAATTCTATTTCAATTAGATGCATGCAAAGTATTGTATAATAGTTCTTTGATTGATATAGTGAATTGATCTATATAATTTTCACCTTCACCTTTATATCTAGTAGAAAAGAGCAGTGTTGTATCCAGTTTTTGGGATTATTCTTTTTGGGTGCATAAGGGTGCTCATGCTTTGCAGACTAAGCTTCCTGCATAAAAAACTATGTTATGGAACTTAAGGATAGGTTGAAAAGTGGGAAGGGTCTAAGGAACTTGAAAAATAATAGACATACTGAGGGACTAACCAATTTTGACCTTGAGTTTATTTTGTTTGAATATTGTGTTTATGGGAAACATAACCATGTTTATTTTTATTTTAGTTCTCATAAATCTTTTGGGGTACTAGGATTTATAGATTCTAATATTTTGAGTAGATTGTTAATGTTCATTCAATTTCAATTTTTATTATTATGTTTCATTAATTTATGACTACAATAGAAGGGCATGGGTATATTTCCTTGAGAGTAAATCTATAGTCTTCAATCAATTTGAAGAGCTTAAGGCTCTTGTAGAGATTCAAAAAAGTAAAAATATTCAGATTTTGAGGATTGATAATGGTGGTGAGTTTTGTTTAGTAGATTTTGAGAGGTTATGTAAGGGTCATGAAGTTATATAAAGAATGAACAAGGTGTTCATGGAGAGGTCTATATGTATTCTCAATGGAGCTAACTTGGAACAATTTTTTTTGGAAAATTGGTTGCTATGAATTGTTACTTAGTAAATAGGTCTCCTCTATTGACTCTTGTTCATTGGAAACTTATAGAAGAGTGTTCATGTAAAAGTCTTTCATTGAGACATCTTCGAGTTTTTGGTTGTGAGACATACATTCACATGCTTAGTGAGAAGGGGTTAAAGTTAGATAGCAACGATATAAAATCTATCTTCATCAGTTATGGTATTGGTGTGAAAGAGTACAACCTCTAAGATCCCATGATTGAGAGATTTTTTATGTTAGAAGAATTATCTTTATAGAAGTTAATTATTCCTCCATTGTATTGTAGCCAGAAAGTGATGGAAATAAAGATGTATTTCAACTGTCCCCAAATAATAAAAAAATTGTACACCAAAATCCCACGTGAATGATATAAAGAGGAGAATATCTTATATAGTTTAGAGAGTTCTAAATAGGAGTTAGAACCTCTAATCTAGCTCTTGCGGAGGTCCACTCAACATAGATAGAAACTAGATAGGTATAATCCTCCTTATTGGAGATATATTTTCTCTTTTATCACTAACAAATTGATGAACCTATAAATATATATGAATCTATGTGTATGCATGATGTAGAGTCCTAAAAGGTGGTCATGATGAGGAGATGGTTGAGTTGAAGAAAAATGACATATGTGACCTAGTACCTTTACATGATGGATGTAAACCCATTGAATGTAAATGAGTTTTAAAAACTAAAGTTAGTTTATATTAAATTTTGGTGAATTATAAGGCGAGATTGGTTATGAAGGGTCATTCGCAAGTTTAAGGAATCAATTATGGTAATCTTTTTCCATAGTTTTTAAACTTACATCCATTTGGCTCATATTATCTTCTACAACAACATTTGATATATTGAGGTTGATTTAAGATGAATGCGAAGAAATTTTTTATTCATGGTGATTTGGAGAAAGAGATTTATATTTCTCAAACATAAATCTATATGAAAAAGGAAAAGAAAATTCAGTTTGTAAGTTGAAATATTTATATGATCTTAAGGAATCTCCTACAATGTGGTACTAAAAATTGATATAGTTGTGTTGGGATTAGGATTTATGAGGTCCATATTATATCATTGCATCTATTATAAGATGTATAGTGATTGCTTCCTTATTATTTTATTATATGTTGATATGTTTTTTCGATAACAAGAAGAATATGATTTATGAATTAAAATCTCAACTTTTATTAAAAATTGAGATGGAGGGATGAAAATTAGAAGATATAGAACTAACAAAAATATTCAGTGAGCTAAAGTAAGTATGTGAACTCAATGTTGAAGAGATTCAACATGTTAGCTTGCAAGCCTTTGTGTGTTCCTATTTCATTGGGGATTAAGTTATTAGTTGATTAGTGTTTGAATTCTCCTAGTGAGATGGAGGATATGGTCAAAGTAATTTATGCTAGTGTTATTGGGGGCTTGATGTATGTTATAATTTATATAAGACCAAATGTTTCCCAATCAAAGGGAGTCCTTTGTCATTTCATGGATAATCCTAGATGTATTGAAGAGGGTTTTTAGGTATTTGCAAAGTACCATTAAAAGTGATCCATTTTTTTTTATCATGATAAATATATAGAGAAGTAGCACTGAGTGATTATTTGTGGATTTATGTATTATTATTTGACTATTATTGTGTAAATGTGTAGAAAAAATTACGCAAAAAAAAAAAAATTATTGTTTACCTATTATTCTCTATGTATATAGAAAAAAATTGACTAAAAAATAAAGATACATTATTTGTCTATTATTTTCTATGCGTGTGGAAAAGAAGAGGATACATTATGGTTTGCCTATTATTCTCGGTCTGTGTGGAATACGCTATGGTTACAAGGACGGATTATGTTGTTTTTTCCAGTCTTCTATGAAGTATATTGGAGTTGGTCTTGCACGAGCAGATTTCTTAAGGCCAATTTAATTTTATCTTACATTACAGATTCGATGAAGATAGAGATAGGCTAACGACATTTTTCCTTGCATGTCCAATATACGTTTGAAAAACACTTAACAATCACAAATACACCACCTGTAAGGTAGTGATATGAATGAGAGATGGAAGAAGCAACACGTTCCTGGTTTACTTATTTGTAGACAACTGGGGAAGAATTATAAAATGTACACACCTCTTTTCAATAAAGAAAAACTCTTTGAACAGTCCGTAGAAGAGGAATAAGATGGTAGTAGTTGTATCCTCATCTTGGCGGCCCACTGAAGTCAGGCTTTTTCCATGAAAATGGGAAATGAGTTTGCAGTATTATTTCCAGTCCAACAAAGTTGGCGTGTTGTTGTTGAAGTCATAAGTTACAAATCTTTTCAACATCGTACTGTGTAGACTTAAATTATCAAGAACTTTCTGCTCCCTTTGCCTTCCAAACAACTCGGAATAAAGTAGAAAACTATCTTTGAAGATGCTTTGAATTGTTTTATTGTTTAGTTATTTATACCCCACCGGGAGAAGCATTGTAAATTGCACGATAGGAATACAATGCATCTGCTTTCTTTTAACATGTCTGTGGGCTGTGAATTTTTGTTGATATGGATAATAATGCTGCAAACTCATTTCCCATTTTCGACAGCATGTTTACAACATGAAAGAAGTTACTTGTTGGATTTCAAGGCCGGTCTTATTCTTTCCGGAGCTCGCTCTTTATCCTCTTGGCGGGGATTCAATTGTTGCCAATGGGAGGGTGTTGCCTGTGATTACCGTACATCCCATGTCATTCGCCTTGATTTAAGTAATCGTCCTTATGGTTTCAGCCAGGAGTTGAGTGGGGAGCTTCGTCCATCGTTGTTTAATCTGCAGCATCTACAACACTTGGACCTCAGCTGGAATGACTTTAATGGTATTTCTATTCCTGCCCAGTTGTCAAAGCTGAAGAGACTTACATTTCTTAAGTTGTCATATGCTGCATTTGGCGGCGAAGTCCCTCTGGAGTTGGGAAATATGTCAAGCTTGCGTCAGTTGGATATTTCAGATAACTTCGACTTGAATAGTAGTAACTTTGATGTATGGATAAGAAATCTAAGAAGCTTGGAATTCTTAGGAATGGATAATGTGAACCTGAGATTACCCTCTATGCAGTGGGGTAAGGCCCTCAGCGGTCTTGCAAATCTTAGCCAGATTCACCTGTCTGGCTGTGGTCTCTCAGGTAATATTCCGGATCTCTTAAACCTTACCCATTTATCACATCTGCATATAGGTGACAATTCATTCCCCTTTGAACTTCCCTCTTGGTTTCAAAACGTGTCCTCATTGGTTTCACTAAATCTCGAACAGTGTGATCTAAATGGTTCCATCCTTCCCAATTTCATACCCCGTTCAAATTTAAGCAGTCTTGTGCTTAGATTTAATTTTCACTTGAAAGGAAATCTTTCTTTTATTCTAAACCACTCTTCCTCCCTTGTTGTGCTTTCTCTTGGTAGTTGCAATTTAACAGGAGCGATTCCTCCCTCTATTGCAAATTTTTCGAAACTTGAGACCTTGGATTTCTCCTATAACAGTTTGCAAGGCGGTATACCGTCTTCTTATGACGGCCTTTTGTCCCTTGCAACTCTGGACCTTACTAACAACCAGATAACTGGTCAGGTTCCTCCGTCTCTATGTGAACTTCTGACATTAAGTGAACTCCGTCTGGGCCATAACCAGCTGTCAGGAACAATTCCAGATTCCATTTCAAAGTTGGCCAGTTTAGAAGTATTGTCACTTCCTTCCAACACATTAAGAGGCAACATTTTACTTCAGATGCTCGACAATCTAACTCGCCTTCAAGAGCTGGACCTTTCTGACAATCAGTTTCTCATTAACATCTCTACAAGCTGGGTTCCTCAGTTTGCCCACTTGGAGTTCCTTGGATTGAGGTCTTGCAATATAGAAGGCGAGTTGCCTGCATTTTTGTCCCAGCAATATCTATTGAAGGAACTAGATCTTTCAAATAACAACATTGTGGGAAATCTTCCTTCGTGGCTGTTGGATTTGCCTTATCTTGATCTGCTCAATCTCTCAAACAACCATCTGGAAGGTTCTCTACCCCATCAGATATCACATAATTTTTGGGGGGTGGATTTGCATGGGAATAGATTACATGGCTCGCTTCCTGCTCTTGATTTTGTTTCAGGTACTTTAGATCTGTCAGATAATGAGTTTAATGGATCTATTCCTGCAACAATTGGCACACCATCTTCTATATCATTGTCAGGGAATAATCTCACTGGAGAAATTCCAAGTTGTATATGTACCGGTTCAAATTATTTGGTGAGTTTGGACTTGTCAAAGAACAGGCTGACAGGTATGATTCCTCCAAACATTGGGAGATGTTCTCAATTATCAGTTTTAAAATTGGCTCAAAATGCTTTGCAAAGGGAAATTCCAGAGGAGTTGGGAAATCTGTGGACTCTTAGAATACTAAATCTCAATGGCAACAGGTTGCAAAGTATTATTCCTTCATCCATTGCAAATTGCACTGGTCTCCAATTATTTGATTTGGGAAATAACAAATTTGAAGGTAGCATTCCTGTTTGGATTGAAAAGTTGGCGGATTTAAAAATTCTCAGCTTAGCTTCTAATAAGTTTAGAGATAGAATTCCACCCCAGCTAATGACGCTGCAAAATCTTCAAATTCTAGATTTATCTGGTAACTATTTAACAGGAAGTGTTCCTCAAAATCTAAGCAACTTATGTGCTATGGTCAATCAATCCCAAAGTCCTGATGTGCAACAAACCCCTTTTTATTTAAAGGGATTATTTTACTTTAAGTATTCTTTTTATGGATCAAGAGTTGAGGATGCACTTGTAGTAACAGTTTGGGTAAAAGGACTGTCAATTCTATACACGAAGATAATCGGCGCAGACAAGTTCATGGATCTGTCTCGTAATAGCCTGTCGGGCAATATTCCTCCAGAACTGGGACTCTTAAAAGGTTTAATTTCTCTGAACATATCAAAAAATAATTTGAGCAGCTCAATCCCAGAGTCCTTGGGAGCCATGGCTCAGTTGGAGTCTCTGGATCTTTCAGAAAACAAGCTGTCAGGGAAGATTCCTTCTCAACTCTTAAACCTCACATTTCTTGAAGTGTTGAATCTTTCGGACAACATGCTTTTTGGATTAATACCGCAGGGAAAGCAATTTTCAACCTTTGAGGCATCTTCTTTTCTAGGAAATCCCAATCTTCATGGACCTCCTCTTGAAAACAGGACACAGAGTGCTAGTTTGGACAGCAAAGGTAATCACAAAGAATTGAATAATACAACTGATGAAGGTGCAGATACAGATGTAATAGATGGATGGTGGGCAGTGGGATTGGGTTTAAGTTACGGAGTGGGATTTAACACTGTGATTGCAGTGTTGTGCTTCCACACAAAATACAGACATAGATGCTTTGCTTTGATGGATAATTTAATCTGTCATCTTTTTGAACGCTGAATCCTTGAAGCTGCACGACAAAGGATGCTCACAGCCTTTGCTTGCAAAATTGTAGGTATGGACCTAAGATTTGTGTTGTCGCTCATATATTTACGTTGGTTTAATGTTATAATGTTTACTAAAAAAATAATGTTTTTAATTTACTTGTAGGCAATGCGCAGTGTTTCAGGTCTTGTAGATAGCGTGAGGTATGACTATGTGACCATGGAATATTGTGCACATGTATCTTCTAACCTGTGTTTAAGAATGGTTTGCCTAAATAAAAAAGTACAGTGGGGCTTACTCTAGTTTGTGTCAATAAAAAGTCTGTTTCTAAATTTTACGTACAAGTCATGTAATAGAATGTGTGAGATGCTTAAGAATGTAAAGACGACATTTTATAGAGTTATATAGCTGATTATTAATTTCAATTCATCTTTAATTTTTATATTATTTTTCAATGCTTTCTTAGTAACTTAAGATTATGTATACTTGCATGTTTGTATTTTTTCATTTTAAGATACTTGGTGGATGATGTCATATGGTAATGACCATTTTCCATAAAATTGGATTGGTAGTGACATATTTAAGAATTGAATTTGACAAACTAGATGGTGTCATGTGACCTAATTCACAAATAGAGATGCACTCTATGACATAGTATAGGAAAGTAGGAGACCTAAATAAAAAGATTAATCTTGTTCTTATGGTAGTAGATGGTTCTAGGAAAATTCATCGTCAATTCACTGAAGGAAAATTCACTACCAACAATTCACTGAAGGAAAATTCACCATGGAAAATTCACCGCCATGGTTCATTGCCATGGAAAATTCACTGCCACCAATTCACTAGTAATTTTTAAGATATATTTCAAGAACTTGGTGAATTGCTAGTAGTGAATTTGCGGGATGCCGATAGTGGATAGGGAGATTCACCTAGTAGGTTCAAGAATGAGCTTGATTTGTACTCCAAACATAATGAATTGAGAATTAACACTCCATATTTAGAATAGGTTTTCAAAGTTATGTATAACAAATGTGTAAAGATAGAAAGTGAGCACATTTATTCCTTACAACTTTCCCTCACTTTGTTATGCATCACGTGTATCTACATTCAATTCATGCATGCTAATGTAAAACGCGTAGTAAAAATAGAAAATCATGTTAGAATATGGGGTTGGATGTTGACCAACACGTCAATATTTTCACATATGTGTAAAACCATGTTGTCCTTTTCATAGTACATAAAATCATTATTTGTAAGTTCTATAATAACAACATCAATGCATACAATTTTATAAGAACTCATCATTGTAATAAATATGTAAATATGATGTCAGGAATAAGACCTATCTCAATCTTTGATATCCTAACATTGATTATTTAATGATTTAATGTTGAAATTATATTTGATAGTTATCCCATATTGCATTATATGAGTTACAACTTGTAGATTCTATTTCTGAGGAGTCAAGTTGGAAGTTATCATTTATAGGTGGAGTTGTGTATGCATGTATTTTTATATCATGTTGAACTTGCATGGAATGTGAGTGCTTTGAAGGTATAGTTATATTTTGTTAGGTGTAGGTTTTGCATGTGTAGGTTTAGTAACAATTGGCAGTTGCAATATCACATGTGTTGACATGTGGAAACTTACCATTATGCATGTGTAGTGGTTTTCTCACTTTTCATGTTGCATCTTCAGCCTTGGATATTGCATTTTAGAAATATCTAATTAATGCATTATAAGCTCTTATATATCGAGCACTTGTATTTTGGAGTTGTAGATTGTTGTTTGTTGAAGTACCATTATAATGCCAAAATTACTCCCAAATCAAGAAAAAGTGTGAAGACTTATGCAAGAGCATATTTCTACAATTATATTGTAACTTGTTTGTAGTTGTTGAATAATATAATTGAGTTGTATTTTTGGAGTGTGGGGTTTTTCTCATGAACGGGTTTTCTCCATGTAAAATTATGTGTTATATTTTCATTATTTATTTATTTATAATATGCAAGTGTATCTAAATCTGTTACTTTAAAGGTGTTTAAGAAATTACTTTGCAACTAATCTCTTGCTTAAATTGATGTGGGAAGCATCTTTCGTCCACTAATTTAGAAGATAATATAGAGTTAGAACTCTCAAAAATGTACATATTTTATGAGGTATTGAAGGGATCATGATGTATAATATAATCATGGAGTTCGAACAAATAGTGCACCCATGACATATGTAGACATGAACACCTTGTGAAAAATGGCATGGGTGGAATAATAGTTTATAATTCAATCATGGAGTTGAAATTAGTGTAGTCCACAAAAGATATGTAATGATGCCAACATGTACAATATTGACGAGATTGCTTAAAAAGAAAAATAAAACTATCTTTAATTTGCCTTGTTTCAATCCTCAAACGAGGGACATACAAAAAAGAGTTACAATTCTTCTTAACACAAGGGAGTTTATGTGAAAATTCTATTGCAGTTACTGATTATTAATCTCCTATCTAATACATAGATTATTTGACTCTGAAAATTAATTCTCAGCAAATATCAAAAAATAACACAACTGCAACTTCACCAATAAAAACTCACAGAAATAGAGAAGAAAACATTCACAATAATGAACACAATATTTTTGGACAAATTGTCAGTGGAAAACCCCGAAGGGAAAACCACTACTGCAGATGAGGAATTATATTAAACTTCAGCAAATTAAGGAATACAAAATGCTTGCTCTCATGGCAGAGCTCCCAATAATCTTCTCTGGAAATTCTTCCCTCAATTTCTCCTGCTGAAATTCCACAGCTGCTATCCCCAACGCTATCACTGCGCCCTTGCTAACACTGCAAGACTATTTGCTCTCACTGCAAATTTACTTGCTATCACTGCAAGTCTTTCTCAACTCTATACTTGTGTGTTCTCCAAATGCCCATTGATCCCCTTTTATACTTTTCTCATTGGAAAACCAATGGCCATGATTTAATCTCAATCAATGGCTAAGATTAAATAGACTCTAAAACCCTAACTAACTGGATTCTAGAAGTCTCTAGAGGAAACAATTATTTAATTACATAATTATCTAGACAACTCAGCCCTTTCTAGAAGTCTCTAGAAAATAATTAAATAATTAAATAAACATGTCTTGGGAATGGAGACACCTGTCCAAGCTACATAAAAAGTCAACACTCCCTCTTAGCGAGGAAGGTGTTCTGCATGACACCCAACCTATCTCTGAAGAAGATGAATTTCGCCTTCCCCAATGCCTTGGTCAAAATGTCTGCTACCTGCTGATCTATAGGTATATACTGTAGCTGAACAATCCCGCCTGCACACAATTCGGATGAAATGATATCTGATGTCTATATGCTTAGACCTATCATGAAACACCGGATTCTCGGGACAACTTGATGCAACTCTGATTTTCACAATGTATCACCGTAGTCTCAACCCTCTGACCACAACAAGGCCACTAGCAACTTCCGAAGCCATATCGCCTCACACGTCGCCATGCTAGCTGCTATGTATTCTCTCTCAGAACTCAAAGCCACAGACTTCTGCTTCCTGCTGTACCAAGAGACAACTCCTGATCCAAGCTAAAGCAACACCCTGAAGTGCTTTTCCTGTCCGTTGTACTGCCTGCCCAATCTGTGTCAGTATAGCCTATCAACCTGATACCATCACCTCGAGTATATCTAATCCCATACTCGATTGTACCATGCAAATCTGCAACACATGCTTTGCCGCCGTCCAATGCACTCTCTTCGGCTCCACCATGAACTAAGAGAGTTTACTGATATATCTGGCCTAGTGTTGACCAAATACATGAGAGACCCAATCAACTGCCTGTATAAGGTGGGGTCTACATCCTTCTCCCTGGATGTCTCTACCTTCTTCCAATTTGTGATCATAGGAGTAGACATGGCTCTGCAATCCTCCATCTCGAACCTCTTCAAAATTTCGATGCAGTATTTCCCTTGTCCAAGGAAAATCTCTCCATCTGTCTGCCATATCTCCATGCCTAGAAAGTAGTGCATAAGCCCCAAATCCTTCATCTCGAACTCTGCTGCAAGGTCCCTCTTGCTCTCCTCTATGAGCCCCAGTGAACCTGTTAAAAAACAAGTCGTCCACATAAAGAACAAGAATGAGAACCTCACCCCCAACCACCAAGTAGTAGAGGTTAGCATCCGCTTCACTCTTCACAAAGCCCATTCCCTGCAAGTATCTATCAATGCGCTCATACCACGCCCTGGGAGCCTGCTTGAGTCTGTACAAAGCTCTCTTCAATCTACACACGTGGGTTGTACTGCTGTGTGCTACAAAGCCCTCTGGTTGTTCTATGTATACCTCCTCTTTCAACTCACCATTAAGAAACGTCGTCTTGACATCCATTTGATGGATCTGCCATCCCATTTGTGCTGCAAGTGAGATCACGACTCGTATAGAAGTATACCTGGCCACTGGAGCAAATGTCTCCTCATAGTCTATTCCCTCCTTCTGAGAGAACCCCTTGGCCACAAACCTTGCCTTGTATTTCTCGATGTTACCATCTGCACGGTGTTTGATCTTATAGATCCAGCGTGATCCAACTACTGCCCTATCTGTTGGTCTAGGCACAACCTCCCACACATTGTTCTGCATTATTGAGGTATACTCCTCAACCATTGCATCTTGCCACACTTTCTGTTGTGCGGCCTCCTGATAGCTAGAAGGCTCACTATCTACCAACTGACTAACTAATGCCATATAGTCATCATACCTGGTTGGTTGTCTCCGCTGTCTACTACTCATCCTAGGAGCTCCCACAAACTCCTGAGTATCCCTTTGTGACTGTTGGTTCTTGCTACCAACTGTAGAGGATGAAGTATCAACCTCTATATCACCCTGATGCATCTCTTGGATTTGCTGCATCTGTTGCTCCATACTCTACGATTTCTTAGCACCTGAGCTTGTGCTTGTACTAGTAACTGTACTCGAGCTTCGCTGTCCTTGATCTGGTTGAATGATCCTTGGAGCTTCCACTAGCTGCTCACTCTGATCATCTGTTGGCAAATCTCTGGACCTCCTGAATGCTTTGTCCTCCATGAACTTGACATCACGCCTAACTATAGTTCTCCTGGTCCCTGGAATAAATATCCGATATGCCTTTGAGGTTTCACTGTACCCCACAAAGTACCCCCTCTCTGCAGTCTGATCTAACTTGGAACGTGTCGCACCTGGAATGTGACAATACGCCAAACTCCCAAATATCCTGAAGTGGCTGACATCTGGCTTCTTCCCTGAGAACGCCTCCTCTGGTGTCATCTTGCCCAATACCTTATGTGGAACCTTGTTCTGAATATACACTGTTGTACTACATGCCTCTGCCCATAAGTAACGTGGCATATCCTGGTCATGCAGCATAGCCCTTTCTGCCTCTGATATAGACCGATTCTTCCTCTCAGCAACCCCAGTCTGCTGTGGGTTGTAAGGAACAGTCCACTCTCTCTTGATTCCTTCCCTGGTACAGAACTCTTGGAACTCTTTCCCTTTGTACTCGCCTCCATTGTCTGACCGAAGAACCTTTATCTTCTTGCCTGTCGAATTCTCTACAAGAGCTTTGAACTCTTGGAAGCAACTAAAAACCTCATCCTTGGTCTTCAAGAAGTATATCCAGGTCTTCATGGAGAAATCATCAATAAAAGTAACAAAGTACTCATATCTTCCGAGAGACTTCGTCGACATTGGTCCACATATATCTGAATGTACTAGATCAAGAACACCCTTGGATCTAGTGTCACTCCTTGAAAAAGTTGCTTTCACAAACTTCCCCAACACACATCCCTTGCATACATCATCATGCTCTGTGCTCACCTCTAGAACACCTGTCACTGTCTCACGAAGCAATTTAAGTGCTCCATGATGTATATGGCCCATCCTCCTATGCCATAGCTCTCCTTGATCTCTAGAATTGTTGTTGCTCATCAATGCCTTATAAGTATCAAACTGCAACCTATAAAGCTGGCCGCTCCTAACTCCAATAGCTGTGGGTGATTTCCAATCCTTGTGCTTGATTAACACACTCGCCCCTCTAAAGAGTACATTGTAACCTTTATCCTGAAAGACAGATATGGAAATCAAATTCATACCCAAGCCTGGCACATGCAACACATCATGAATGGGAACTCGCTTACCATTCTCCCTCTGAAATAGAACAGTCCCTTTCCCAACTGGATTGAGCTTGGACATGTTCCCCATAGAAATCTGCATTCTGATGTCCTCCTCCTTATAGCTGGAGAAGTACTCTCTAACTCTTGTCATATGAAATGATGCCCCACTGTTTATATACCAAATACCATGTGAGGTTGAGCTAGCCATACAAGCTATGAGAGCGAACTCATCCTCCATTCTACTAGAGAGCTCATCTGCACTTGCTGAAGCTACTGTCTGCTTCTTGCCTTTCTTCCTTTGTGGGCAATCGCTGACATAGTGGCCAAACTCGTGACAGCCATAGCACTTGACTTTAGATAAGTCCTTCTTCTCACCTTGTGGATTTGATCCTTTACTAGACCCCTTCTTTGCTTTCCCTTTTCCTACAAGGGCAACGTTCTCCTGTTCCACTTCACTTTTCTGACTCTTGCTGCTGGTACCACTGACAAGACTAAGTCTAAGCTCCTCCTGAGTGAAGTCACTCCAAAGTCGATCCCAACTCGGCAAGGTGTCTCGTCCATTAATAACTTGAACAAAGACATCCCACTGCTTAGTAAACCCATTTAGGGCTATCCGCACTAGCTCGTCATCATCTGATTTATCTCCAATAGTTACCAACTCATCCCTGACAAGTTTGAGTCTGGTGAGGTAACTTGTCACGTCCTCTCCCTTGTTCATCCGAGTAGTCCTCAACTTTTCTCTGAGAATCAGCTTTCGGTTAGTGGTAGCATTCTGGTACAGATTCAGAATGGCATCCCACATCTTCTTCGCTGTATCTAACTCTGCGACATGTGGAACAATATGATCCTTGACACCATCAAGAATCAACCTCCTTGCCTTGGCATCTTCCTTCTTATATGCTAAGAGCTATGCTGGATCTGTAGGTACAGGTACAACACTGGTCACATATTCCTTGATCCCATTCTCTTCCAGCAACAAAGAAATTCTGGCTTTCCAGACACCAAAATTTGAGGCTCCATCCAATCTGTCCTGATCTCTTAAACCTACTGAGGCCATCTCAAAAGATAAAAGAAAACAAATAATAATAATAATTCTGAAGAGGTAGAACTAGGTTTTATAAACCCTCTTTCCTGCGCTGAGCTTTGTCTGCCCTCAGATTAGCTCTGATACCATGTGAAAATTCTATTGCAGTTACTGATTATTAATCTCCTATCTAATACATAGATTATTTGACTCTAAAAATTAATTCTCAGCAAATATCGAAAAATAACACAACTGCAACTTCACCAATAAAAACTCACAGAAATAGAGAAAAAAACATTCACAATAATGAACACAATATTTTTAGACAAATTGTCCGTGGAAAAACCCCAAAGGGAAAACCACTACTGCAGATGAGGAATTATATTAAACTTCAACAAATTAAGGAATACAAAATTGCTTGCCTCTTATTGGCAGAGCTCCGGCAATATTCTTCTCCGAAAATTCTTCCCTCAATTTCTCCTGCTGAAATTCTACAGCTGCTATCCCCAACGCTAACACTGCGCCCACGCTAACACTGCAAGACTATTTGCTCTCACTGCAAATTTACTTGCTATCACTGCAAGTCTTTCTCAACTCTATACTTGTGTGTTCTCCAAATGCCCATTAATCCCCTTTTATACTTTTCTCATTGGAAAACCAATAGCTATGACTTAATCTCAATCAATGGCTAAGATTAAATAGACTCTAAAAACCCTAACTAACTGGATTCTAGAAGTCTCTAGAGGAAACAATTATTTAATTACATAATTATCTAGACAACTCAGCCCTTTGTAGAAGTCTCTAGAAAATAATTAAATAATTAAATAAACACGTCTTGGGAATGGAGACACCTGTCCAAGCTACATAAAAGTCAACAGTTTATAGATTTCTAAGTCTTCACCAATGGACATATCAATAAAGAAAATGATATTCAACATGCAAGTTTTCATACCAACATTAGATTGTGGACTGGCAACACCAAGACAAAATGAACAGCAGGCTGCATTGGTAGCAATACAAGAACTTTCAGCGCCCTACCCAGAGAATACTTTGGAACTATAAACGCGCAAGATAAAGTGCAGATTTTATTATCTCTTTAATTCTGAAAACTGCCTGTGGCAAGATGGGCTGCTTCGCTTTCCTCCTTTCAACTCTCCTTCACTCTATCGACCTCTTCAAACGGCCAATCTGCGCCTCTCTCTCTTGTCCATGCCAACGGAACTTCCCTCCACGATGGAAGCTTTATTGTTCGTTTTATTTTCTTGCTGACCACACTTCACACCAACGTCCCCCTTCCTTCTACTTCCTCTAAGCCAATATATCTTTTCCTTTTTTTCCTGCGCCAACCTTCCCTGACTGTCTTCCTATCAATGCAACTGTCCAACAGATTTAGTAAATAATTTTTAGTCTTTTTCTAACCACGTGCATTTCCATGATCTTTGTTTTTCCATCCAAAACTAAAAGCTAAACTAACTTCTAATTTCCTCATCCTCCTTTCCACGTGGGTCCCAAAAAGGTTTTAACTTTGCATATTATCAAACTGCCTAAATTATCTCAAGCCGCGGGTACACAAGAATACAATTTGCATAAGATTTAAGTCTGCCTTGTCCACCTCCTAAGGTGTGTAAAATAAAGTTTGATTTACTCATTTAGCACTATTTTTCTCACGCCTATACGGCTGCACGGGTATATCAGTGGAAGTTAATTTTAGGAAGTTCAAAATTACCATCCAAATCAGGATGGTGTGCCCACAATAACATGTCCCCAAATTCGCATGCCAAGCCAAAATTCAAGCAAAAGAAAAACCTAAAAAAACCACAAATTAAAATATCCTACATCAAATAAGATGTAAATGGGTCTATTATGCATAATACAATCTTGGAATTGGTAAATTAGTAGAGATTATATATTATAGAGATTAAGAAATGTACTAGCCTCTCAACTAAAAAATAAGAACACCTCACAAGTTGATAACAAAGATTATCTTCTGTCTATTAGAATTTAGTTTTAGTATATGATTGGCACAACTTAATCATATAATTCATCTAATGATGCGAGTATTGTGGGATTGGATTTCTTTTTATTTACTATTAAAAGGGTAACAACTTATTTCAAGATTGGTGGCTTATTTAATGCTATGATGTTAAGATCATGGTTTCATTTATGCACATAAGCACAAGGTTGTGGATATTGAGCTACTAGATGTAAGGACCACATTGCAATGTTCTTGATACATTCTCATTGCTTAGTAGTACATTATGTTTCTCCTAAAAAATATTAGGTACCGTAATATATATATGTATATATTTCTACTTAAAATGAGGAGTGTGGATTGTATAGATGTACCCCCTTTCTCTATATAGGGGAAAGCACAAGTTTATTATACATAGTACTTGTGAGGAGATCACTCTCTTCTAGATAAGAAATCCTCGATTTTATGTAATTTCATAAATACATTATGTAGAGTCTAGAGAGATAGTTGTGTCACCTTTAAGGGATGATTTACATGATAATATGAATTCCATTGTATATTATGTAGATTTCATGTCATTCAATTAAATCAATAGATTCATGGCATAATTGTGTTTCTCTAGCGCTTCAATTTCTAAACCATTAATGGTATATGTGAATATATATTAGAGTAGAGCTAGTGTCTCCATATGATATCCTTATTATTTGTAATTTTGGGGATTTGTTAACACTCAATACCTATACGGAATTTGATTTACTTAACACATATCAAATGATTAGATTAGAGTTAGAAATTCCTCTCAACTTAGTACCTAGGTATACTTAATGGTGGGAGGCATGACTTATAGCACAAGTATACAAATTTTTAGTGATATCATATTCGACATATGGTCCAACATAATGTAATCCATAGGTACCTAAATCAACCACATGTATTTTATTATTCAAAGACAACAAATGAAGCGTGCATACTGACAGAGGTTGATCTCAGAGCTACATATCGTCATAGAGGATCAATTTTATTATAGATCCTACTCTTGGTGTTGATCTAGAGTCTACAATTTTTTTTTGGATTGAGAGGCCATGTAGACTTGTATTTTCAATGAGTGACCTATTACACAAAGGATTATAACTAGTTATATTTATTTATTATGGGTCTTGCTTGAGCTTGGAGATAGGATAGATAGATTATTGTAGTGATGTAAAAAATATTACAACCTCAAACCTATATAAATTTTTAATTTATTTTATAAATGTATGTTTTTGATATTAGGGAAAAACAGATTTTGAAGGGATCCGTAACCCTTTACAACAAGAAAAGCCAGGCTGCAGAAAGGATAGCCTGCAGCCAACAAAAGACCAGCACCCAAACAAGACCCATCAAGAATTACAATTAGCACTTTTCTTGTGGGAGCGAAGAGTCATATCGAAAGAAGGCTGTGAAAATTTATCTTTTTTACTCTTGACAGTAATCCATCCTTCTTCCACCTGCGAAGCCAAAATATGCCACCCCTTCTTTATAATTTCATGATGATGAAATCCAGCAGCCTTACACATAGGATTGTCCTCATGACTACTTTGTAAAGATTGAGACTTATCAGAGAAGCTACTGGGATGAACAGCCAAAGCACAATCATCCGGAGAGGCAGCCAGAGACACAATAGGGGTTGTCTTAACAACCTCACCAGAAGAGACAACTGGAGGGGTGGTTCCAAGGTCCGGTGGTTCCGAAGCAGCCACCTCAGAAAAACTCTTATTATGAATAACATTCTTCTCAACAGTATAATGTTGTTGAGAAGCCCCTTTCCACCAAGTAGATGTCTTAGAATTTTTTTCAAAACCACAATGTGCAGCAGCGTGTCCGGTTTTGAAGCATCTCCTACACCGAAAAGGAATTCCTTCATAATCCAAAGATTGGATCCAAGAGCCTTTAGAAGATTTGAGTAAGATCTCAGCAGGTAAACCTTTTGAAACATTTAAATCGACCAATATGCGAGAAAAGGTGGAATGAAGAATGTCAGAAGATTCTTCATCCACCATCAGAAAATCTCCAAGAGCATCACCCACTTCCTCCAAAAGAGAGACATTCCAGAGATGAAGGGGGAGATTAGGTAATCGAACCCAAATTGGGAATTTGTTAAAAGTTTCAGAAATAGGGTTGAAGTCAGAATGCCAAGGTTTCACCATCAGCAAAAATTTGTCTTCCCAACTAAAAAAATTGTCACACAGAATAACATTTCTGTCTTGAGCATTGTCAAATTTTGCCACAAAAAAACCTTTAGCCATTGGAAAAATTTGAACTTTACCCGAAATAAAAGGATCCCATTCAGAAGTAATCCAAGAGTGCAAAAGAGGGAGGCTGGTCCAAAAACCTTTGAAACGACAAATCACTCCAAGAGCAGAGAGGTCAGCAGCAGTTTCCTCAATTTTGTTGACAGTTTCATCTTTAAGCTTCACTGAGATTGAATTCTGGACCGGAATAAAACCACCAGGAAGCCCCACCTTTGATCCGTCAATCATCCTGGCTTTGGCCGCAGCACTAGCATGCTTAGCCTGCCCACCACCAAGCAAATTCGCTCCAGGAGCCATGGTCGCTCTAGATATAGAAGGAACAAGGCCGCCACTGCCCTGTCCACCACCGTCGCCACTAACATTTCCCTGCAAACCAGTCGGCAGACCAGCACCCGACCCATCTACCAGCCCACCAACTGCCAAGCCAAGAGGGGAACCCCCGTCGACACCCACAGGAGCCAAAGAGCAGCCCGCGACGCCCACAGGAGCCCTGGAGACCCCTGCACAAACTCCCCCTCTCTCCGCCATTCAAAAATCAGAGCTGTTTAAAAGAAATCTTAAAACAGTATAGAGATTATATTTTATAAATGTATGTTATTTATATGCCTACTAAATTTTTAATGAAGCTCTTTTGTAGGCTCTTGCACTAGCACACCATACATTTTTTGCTGTGGAATTATCCTTACATTTGTCAATTTTATCATTTTAGACCCAAGATAAGATAATTCAAATTTAATTATATTATAATTAATTTGATATTTTAAATTTGAATAAGTACATCAAATTGGGAGACAAATTAATGGCCATCCTTGAGATTTTTAGTAAAATACATTTGTGTTATGAAAAAAAATAAAACACATGTTTTTAATTTGTACATAAAACACATGTTTTTAATTTGTACATAAAACACGTGTTTTAATTTGTACACATTTTGAATGCCCTATTTTTTTTTATAAACCCTACCCATGTAGGATTGGATTTCCAAGCCTAAAGGTTAGACATTTCTGATGACTCTTAAATTCGTATTTTAACATAAAGAAATTGAATTCAATCTTCAACATCATTATTTTTTATATTTTTGTAATATAATTTTATGAAACAACCACCAATTTAAAGAGTAACTTATTTTCTTTCTAGCCATTTTTTTTGATATTCTAACTAAGTAAAAGATTTTTTTCTTTGAAGAGTTTTTTTGTATTCCTCTAGTGCATATTTATTGTATTTTTTAAATATCCCACCAACCAAAAATTAAAAAAAAATATAAAGGCTTGTTCTACCCTTCATTCTATATTCTCTCAAAGAAAACAATATATTTTCGATTATTTTTTAAGTTATGTGATGTGTGTGTTGAATGATGTAATTTTTAGGATCCATCCAATAAAAAAAAATGTAACTTGTAGTAATCACTCTCAACTATATTTCAACCAAGTGATTATTGAAAATACCTAATGTATCATAAATAGGGGGGTATATACTATACGCTATGTTATATTTTAGTGATAAAAATAGGAACACTTTTGTGTGCACTCAATATTCCCCCCCTTAATATTTAACCATTTAAAAAATATTTAGTAGTTTAGAAACTAGATTTAGAACAACGTAATTCTTGTTCTTACAATATCTACAAATTTTGAGCATGCACATATTGAATTACTCATCCAAGTTCAACTTTGGCTAATCTAAAGAGAAAAAAACTGACCACTTATGACCACCCTTTTGCCCCTCATTTCCATGCACTTACCCATTTTCATATATGCATTTATGAGTTCATGTGTGTTGTATAAATATAGGGTTTATAGGCACAACATTCACATAATCAAATGCTAGATCATGAGATTCTTTGATGTCGTTATAAATAGAGTGTCTAATGAAGGATTGTCTATTTATATATCCCAACACTAACATGGAACATTCTACAAGTACCCAATAGAAAGAAAAGGATATAAGACATATGTAACACTACAACTCAAATTCTCTTTATAATAAATCATAAATTAGAATATACTTTCTATTTATAAGACTAAGAGGTTCAATCCTACTATTCTTGTCTACCTCCTCGATGTTGTACCATGTTTCATAGAACCATATGATATATTTATGTCAATACCTGTGAGGGCATCCAATATGAGTTCCTAAATAATAGGGGCACATGGTATGCCCACATGGTAAGGTGACACTCACCTTGAGTTCAGTTAACTATTCAGAGTAAGAGATAACACTTATGAATGCATGTAAAGATCCTAGGAGTTAGGGTTTGATGTTTGCATGCATGAAGTTTAGTTTAGTTTAGTTTAGTTCAAATTAGTTCAATACAGTTCAGTTCAGAATCAGTTTAGTTTAGTTCAGTTATGGTTCAGTTATCTTCAGTTAGTTTTATTTGAATGCTAGTTGACTTTAGTTAACTTGGAATGCATGGCTAATGACTTGAGGTCCATGACATATATCAGGGACTACCTCCAACTAACAGGGGATGACCATTCCTAGATGAATGGTGTTGAGAAATATTTTGGTTAACAAGAAATGACTTGGACCCAACTTGGGCTCCAAAGTTGGCTTCTTGGAATTAAGTCCTTTGCATGTTGAGATATTTTAGAAGGCTAAGTTAACTGGGCCCACTCTTGGGTGCCTACTTTGAGGATGAATCCTTGAAGATATTTATAGAACAAAGGTTGAGTTTCTCCTTCAGTTTGGGATGCCCAAATGCATGAAGATGAGGATTTGAAATTATTCTTCATGCATTTTGGCATTCTAATTTGAAGTAGCAACTCAACCTCTATTCTGTAAATATCTTCAAGGCTTCATCCTCAAAGTAGGTGCCCAAGATTGGACCCACTTAACTTAGCCATCTAAAATATCTCAACATGCAAAGGCGTTAATTCTAAGAAGCCAACTTGGGTGCCCAAGTTGGGTCCAAGTCATTTCTTGTTAACTAAAATATTTATCAACACCATTCATGCAAGAATGGTCATCCCCTATTAACTAGAGGTAGTCCTTGTTATTTGTCATGCAACTCAAGTAATTAGCCATGCATTCCAAGTTAACTAAAGTCAACTAGCATTCAACCAAAACTAACTAAAGATAACTAAACCATGTATCTCAACTAAACTAAACTAAACTAAACTAAACTAAACTAAACTAAACTAAATTGAACTAAACTTATTATGAACTAAATTGAACTAAATTGTATTGAACTGAACTGATTTGAACTAAACTAAGCTGAACTTCATGCATGCAAACATCAAACCCTAACTCCTAGGATCTTTACATGAATTCAAAAGTGTTATCTCTTACTCCGAATAGTTAACTAAACTCAAGGTGAGTGTCACCTTACCATGTGGGTGTCCCATGTGCCCCTATTATTTACGAACTCATATTGGATGCCCTCACATGCTCCTAACATTTATAATTAATTACAAATGTCAATAATCATGATTATTTCATCAAATATTAATCTCATCCTAATCTTAGTGTTGTTGAACACATTCCAAGAACTTAGGAGATACATGAAATAATTAATGGTTAGGATTTTGAATTAAATGGCATCCTATTTCCAACATTCTCCCACTTGACATTATACATTGTAATTATTCTAAACAAGGAATAATATAAAGCAAGTACATGACTCAAGGCTAATGGCCTTCCTGCACCTAACTAATCAATCCATGCCAACTTCAAATGCAACTTGCATAATCATGAAGCTTCCAAGCAAATGATTAAAACCAAGAGAACTTATCTAGTTTCATAAGATAATCTATAACATTAATTAAAGTGTCAATTTTTCTCAATTAATACCTTCCCATTACCAACCAAACCAATACCTTTCCCGAGCCTTTGAATCCAAATTGCCTCTTTGGAGGCATGTTAAACCACTGAGTGTGTTTAACTCACATTCAACCAAGGTGTAGGCTCCTCGGTCTTTTCTGTTGAAAAATATTTTCTTACTTGTATCCATTCCAACAAATATCTCTTACCATAAGAGAACTCTAGCCTCACCTATTTATCGAAGTATCCATTAGGACCTATAACCAACCAATCCATGCCAAACTCCAAATGCAACACAACACTTTCATGAAGTAATCAAGCAAATGATGAATGTACCCAATACTTAAGAGAACTACACAAGATCAATGTCAAAGCTCCAATCATGAATCAGGAACATAAACATGACATCCATGATCTAACCATCTCCTCTTAGGAGATCACATGCACCATAACATACATCTTGGTCTCAAGAGAACATGTAATATGCCAAACTCTAAATGCATATCAAGAGTAAACCATGACATAATAGCAACCACTCTAAACCAATAAAAAAAATCATATCCCCAATCACATGAAGATAACCTTACCAATGATGCATGCATGTCACTGCCAACAACTCCCATTGAATCGTGGTACTGAGTTACACATGGAATCGTGACTACCATCCTCTCCATGAAGATTAATATATCCTACCAAAGCTCCCACTGAACTGTGATACCAAGCTATACATGGCAACAAGATAAACATCAAACCATCACTACCAAAAACATATGGAATTTTAGACATTTCTTCATGATCAAAATTATCATAACTTGTACTATGCCATAACTCTAAACTGCTAATCACTTGGGTATACTATGACATAATAACAAAACCATCCTACAACCAAGAATCCACTTCATTTCCAAATGCTCCCATTGAACCGTGATACTAAGCAATCCCATGACATCATGATGCACATAATCAAAACCACTTTTCTATCATAATCTCACACCAAACCTATGAATCCAAGCTCTCAATGACACATGATAAACATCCTCTAAAGCAAGAATATATACCTCTTGTAACAAACTTATTTTCCAAAATCAGCAATAACAAAAATAGTAAAAGCTCCCACTAAGCCAATAAATCCTTCAAACTTTAAGTGAAAGGTGTCCCAATACTCTACCAACCTCATCTCTGATACCAAATGTTGAAAATTGAGGTGTTTTCTTAGCTTAATACTTTGTAAAACCTTAATATTTTTGATCTAAATATACTTTTCCTTTGTTACAAATTCTTTGTGGGTGATTATCTGATTAATCCATTTTACCATTTGTAGAATGAAGACAAAAGTTGATAGAAGAATTATATAGGATATTAGAAAGATTACACAAGCATATATAGTGGAGAAACCCTTTCGGGGAAAAACTCCACCAAGAATTATTCTATTATTCAATCTCTAAAGTAGATTACAATAGCTCCAATTCTTTCTTGAGAATGCTTCTTTTTTCCTTCACCAATCTTCTTCACAACCCACAATAAAACTGATAATAACTATATTCAACTAAGTGCTTGAGATAAATAGGATTTAATCAACTTTTTAAACTCAACATGAGTTACAATTACAATGCTCAAGTCCTATCCCTAAAAGGTATGCCTATCTTATGCAAATAGAGTTATGTTGTGAAGAACAATGTCAAATCCTCATCTTCATGTATTTGGGCATCCCAAATTGAAGTAGCAACTCAACCTCTATTCTGTAAATATCTTCAAGGCTTCACCCTCAAAGTAGGTACCCAAGAGTGGGCCCACTTAACTTAGCCTTCTGAAATATCCCAACATGCAAAGGAGTTAATTCCAAGAAGCCAACTTGGGTGCCCAAGTTGGGTCCAAGTCATTTCTTGTTAACTAAAACATTTCTCAACACCATTCATGCAAGAATGGTCATCCCCTATTAACTGGAGGTAGTACTTGTTATCTTTCATGCAACTCAATTCATTAGCCATGCATTCCAAATTAACTGAATTCAACTAACATTCAACTAAAACTAACTAAAGATAATTGAACCATAACTAAACTAAACTGAACTAAATTGAATTGAACTAAACTAAACTGAACTAAATTGAATTGAACTAAACTAAACTAAACTAAGGGTATGTGCAAGATCATGATGGGCCAAAAGTGGCAATATGATGGGTATTTTGTAGGTATGTTTTTAATTTTTTTTAATTCAAAATTGATGAAATGAAAAGGGTTTTAAAGGATATTATCATTTTCCACCAATATAAGTTATTCTTTACTTTGAATTTAATAAATAATTATTATTCATTTTCTATTTGAATTATGACTAAAGTCCCGATTGATAGGTTGATTGAAAAACATTTATAGCTTTCAAACAAGATTATAGTTTTGGAATCCAAAATATGCATCACATTATATGCTTCACATACTATAGGATTAAAAAAATAATTTAATTTCATGAAGTTTTGACCAAGTTAAGGTGGTCGACATACAAGTTTTTATATTTTTAAAAGTTGTAATGAAAAAATCATAATTAATTATTTACTTGTAAAAAATTACAAAAATATCCATCACATCCAGACGCAGTGTCCTCTACTTGTTTCTAAAATATTATAAAAAATATTATCATTTTATTGTGGTTAGGGTTAGACAGACGCCTACTTCTTATTTTTTCCCTGAAATTTAAGTACTTCTGCATTGAAATTTTAAATTTTCACCGAATAGATTTTTTTATTTTTTAAAATAAACGTAGTAGTTTAGAAACTACATTCAATTTTCTATAGATTCTATTCTTATATATTTTTGAAATAGTATAGATAACTTATTCAAATTTTTACATCAATTTTCATAACTCTAATTTTTCTAAATTTTTTGCCACTTAAGGGCCTATTTTTTCCATGATGATCTTGCACATACCCCTAAACTAAACTAAACTGATTCTAAACTTAATTGAATTGAACTAAACTATATTGAACTGATCTAAACTTAACTTAACTTAACTTCATGCATGCAAACATCAAACCCTAACTCCTAGGATCTTTATTTGAATTCAAAAGTGTTATCTCTTACTCCGAATAGTTAACTGAACTCAAGGTGAGTGTCACCTTACCATGTGGGTGCCCCATGTTCCCCTATTATTTAGGAACTCATATTGGATGCCCTCACATGCTCCTAACATTTATAATTAATTACAAATGTCAATAATCATGATTATTTCATCAAATATTAATGTCATCCTAATCTTAGTGTTGTTGAACACATTCCAAGAACTTAGGAGATATACAAAATAATTAATGTTTAGGATTTTGAATTAAATGGCATCCTATTTCCAACAATACCTTCAAAAAATAAGTTACCAATAACCAAAATTTTGTGGCCCTTCATTGTAAGATCTTACTAAAAACAATTCAAATTTTACTAATTAGTGCAATATTAAATTTTAGTATGAAACTAAATGGGATATTAGTATATTACAATTTGTTGATGAAGAGGACATATAGGTGGATCCCATGTATGGTAGGATTTATGATATGTAACTCTATATGGATTGATGGTGGGTAGTGGCATTGGGATTAAATTACAGAGTGGGATTTGCCACTATGATTGCAATGTTGTGCTTCCAAACAAAATACAAACACAAATGATTTGCTTTTATGGATAGTTTAATCTATCATCTTTTTGAATGTTGAATCCCTCAAGCTACATGAAAAAAGGGTGCTCACAGCCTTTAATTCCAATATCATAGCTATGTACCTAAGATTTGTGTTGTTCCTCAAATTTATGTTGTTTTAATGTTATGATGATTGGTAAAGAATAATGTTTTTAATTTACTTTATAGGTAGTGTGTAGTGTTTTATGTCTTTTAGCCAGTGTGTAGTATGACTAATGTGTACTATGAAATATTATGCACATGTATCTTCTAACTTGTGTTTAAGAATGTCTTGCTTAAATAGAAGAGTACAATGTGGCTTAGTCTAGTTTGTGTCAATAACAAGCCAACTATTTAAGGATTTTATTTGCAAATTTTAAATACAAGTAATACAATGCATGAGATGCTTATGAATGTAAAAATGATATTTTATAGTGTAATATACTTTATTATTAATTTAAATTGATCTTGTAATTTCTATATTATTCTTTAATTTTTTGTTAGCAACCTAAGATTATCTAGATACTTGCATGTTTGTATTTTTTAATCTCAAGATATTTGGTGGATGATGTTTTTGAATGAACAAGACAAATGAGAGGGGGGTTATGAATCAGTTGTAGCAAATTAAAACATCAAAACCCTCAATAGTAATTAGATCCACATGCATTCATTAAAACCTTATTCTGTTAAAATGATTAATCATATAATGCAGATAAAAGAAACTAAAATAACAACACCATACACAAGAGAACACAAGATTTACATTGAAAAACCAATGAAGGAAAAAACCATGGTGAGGATTAGCTCACAATATAACTAATTGCAAAATTGGTACAAGGGCTCACTGCCAAAATAGGACACTATCTGAAAAGGCTCATAGCTAGGGCTCATTGCCACAAAAAGAACACAAGAAGATAGAAGATAAATGTTACACAAATATCAACTTATCAATGCAACAAGGAATCCACCATAAATTCTCCAACACTTTCACATTCTTGTATGTAGTATTTTAGAAACCTTTAGCTCACTGCCTTCAAGAATCCAACACTTGAAATTTACACAACTCTACTCAAATTCACATCACATACATGGCAGGTGCATGAAGTTGGTCGCACTTTTGTGGATGGGAAATTTTTTTTGAAAAAAGATAACACGCTCACATTATAACGTGAGTGTGTTATGTGATTTTAAAAGAAAAAAGGGTGAAATCTGTATCATTTTCTTTTTATTGTTTCTCAACTCTTCCCACAGCCAGAAACCCTCACTTTCACGCTCACATTCTAGGAGCAAGGATTTCTACAAATTTCATCAACAATAGTTGGATTTTGTTTGCAAATATGGAACCACGACAATGAAGAGATGCGGGAGGTAAGTATTGTTTCCTATTTGTTTTGAATTTGTTAGTTTGGAATTGATTTTGTTTGTTTTAGGTTAGATTTGATTTAAAAAAATAAAAATTGTAGGAAATCCTGCAAATCCTCAACAAGAAGAGGAGGCAAATCCTCAACAAAATCAACCTCAACAACAAAATCAACCTCCCCCACCATTCTCTCAATTCCCTCCTGGCACTCAAGAAAATTTGAGGAGTGAAATTGAGAACAATAGAAAACAACTTGAGGATCTTATCAATAGGTTGAGTGATCCAAATGCTTCAACCACATAAAGAATGCTTCTAGAAAATTCATTGAAAGACGTTAAAAAATGTAGATGCAATCACCCAACAAATATCTAGATGGCAAGATAGGAGGCAGATAGCTAGGGCATATTATGCAGATAAATTATCATATAAACAAGTAAAAGATTTAAAAATTACTAAAGGTGATTTGTGCTCTCTATTCATTGACCCTAAAACAAATCAAAATCTTACCCTCAATGCAAAGAGGTTTCCTATACATTGGTTCCACCACCAAGAGATTAAGAACCATTTTTATGAAAGATGGTATATGGTCTTTGATTACCCACCATGCAATAATTGTGAAGTCCCCCAATATTTTCTTAGGAAACTATACAGTGAATTTGTATTGAACCAAATCCCAGATTATTTTGATATGAGGGAGTTCTAGGGGAGAGGTGGGGGGTCAGCTTAGGATAGGCTTGGTGCACAGCCAGATCCTACGCGGCAAGGGAGACGACCTCTCGCTAGGACGCCTCGTGAGTAGATTGTGATGCCTGTTGTTGCAAAGGAGAGTGCCGACATAGAGACATTGCAGGCGATCACAACTTTGACCCGGAGTGTCATCCATCACACTAGCCCTATTGTACAACACCATCTAGGGGAGTCTTCAGGTGGTGGCCTTCAAACCCGTGTGTTTCAATCTTGCGAGGTGACTTGTTCATATGCCCTATCGACACTCAAGAGGGTTCTACGTAGGATCCATATACTACTATACAACTTGATCTGTATGCAGCTACATGGATGGAGAGGACAACTGACATTTTGCATGATGCATATGGCATTGACACTGAGGTAAAATTCAACATGTTTATTGAATTTAATTTATTGAATTTCAATTGTGAAATGCAAGATTAACTAATTTAGTTTTATTATTTTAATAAAATTACAGGGTCACAATGTAGAGACTGGATACACCAGTCATCCACCTACTTATTTTTGTAGTACACCTATCTGTGGGGTATGTAAAGTTAGTAAACAATTATAAATTTATTACATGTGTTAATAGCATTGTTTTATGAATGGTATTTTAATATGTGATTTTGGATGTTGAACAAGGTGCTGTTGGAGGTTTCAAGGAAACACCTCTGAGTGCCAGTAGATTTTCTCAAACATTCACGGAGGTAATATAGAATAAAGAGAACTTAAGTAATGAATTCTAAGTTTAATAGATTTGTGTAGTTATATTCATATTGTTGGTTATGTTGCATTACACATCATTCAAACTCAAAACATTACTTGAAATTCGATAACTAATAATTAGAAATATATATTTTTAATACTTGTACTCAAAATTTTGTTTATTAGATCTCATACATTATAAGTCATCACATGGATTGCTATTGTAACTTTTGTGATTGAATAATTTGTTGTTTTATTTTCAAATTTTGGTGATAGAAACACTGCCAAACATTATGAGGGCAATGGATATTAGTGTTTCCTCCACTATACAATCCTCAATGGCTCTAATAGGGGAGGTATGAGGAAAATTACTGAATTTCAATTTACATTCATTGTTATAGATGAACTAGTTCTAGTGAAAAATCAAACCATTATTGATTCGTAGTTTAATTCCTATTTGGATGGTTTATATAGGGATTGAGCATGCCTGAGCATCAGCCTGAAAATATTTCTATCAAGGAGAGTGATCATGAGATGGCCGTAAGTGATTATTTTGTTAAATATATTAATTTTTATCATGTAATTTCTATATATTAATGTCTTTACTTCTTATTGTAACAGTTGAAGCTTCACCAGAAGCTAAACACTAGAGGAGCAGCAGGAGCACTCCTCAAGCATAGTAGAAATGGGTGACAAACTTATTGCCATCGGATCGCCCAGCAAGGGGAAAGAAAATTGTATTTGAACCAGAGCATGGAGAGAAATAAATTTTGAATGCAGAGCCCTTTGTTGTATGCCTACACGGAAATTTTGTACATATTTTGTATTGGATATATTTGACATTGTATGCCTATATGACATTCTTGTAAGCCTATATATATGGCTATTTTGTAACTATATTTTATAATTATATCGACATATATTGATGTATGCATACATGGCTATTTTCTTAATACAAATATTTTTTATCGACGGTGTCCATATTTGCATTATAAATTCATGGTTCAATAGATATGAGTTACGTGTATTCAAGTGTATACTTTACAACTTATGCACATATACTTTTTGACTTATGTGTGAACATCAAAAAGTGTGAAAATTTATGTGTTTGGAAGTCAAACGTAAGCCAAGTTTACAATTCTCAATTCTTGGATACTCGATCTTATGGAATTAGTCCTTCCTAGCACATATTGTGAATATTTCTCATTTGGTGCAAAAGATAGATTCCTTATTTGAACCACTCATAGCAAAGAGATTCACAATAAGACTTTAGCATTGGAACACTGCTCCATACTTCTCTTGTCTAGACCATAAAGGATTGAAAATTCTCAATTTGATGCAATGATAGTCCTAAGATGAGAATTTATATAACCATTCCTATTTTGAAACTTTGCATCGAATATTGCATCAACAAGAACTTAAGAATTGTTGCATAAGAGTGTTAGGTTTGATAGGCCTTCTCTTCCCTAAGGGAGGAGAGCCTGCATCTTGAATTTTGAACAAACTTTTAAGAAGCAAATATTTTACCTAAAGGATTCAAACCTAGATGACATATTTGGCTAAGTCTATCTTGAAAATTATCAATGCATTCAAACTCTAAAGGAGATTCTCCCTGAAAAGAAAACTCTACCCTTTTTCCTAAGGAAAGAAATTGCAACAAGTTGCATGTAATTTATCTTATTTCTTTCTCATAGTTCCTAGTCAATCATTCATGGCTCGAGATAGTTCTGTTCCAATGCAAGGACACCCAAAAAATCTCTAAGATTCTTCTACGATATACAAGAAAAAGGTTTTGGCTCTTTCACAATGTAAATAATTATGTAACACTATTTTCTTGTTTGCCTTCCACAGAGAAAAATGTTCACACTTTTCAGATTGATCAATGATCAATAATGGTTGATTGCAAACACTTTACATTTTTATGTTTGAACTTTAATTTATAATTTTGTATCATGAAATTCGAGTAGATCACTAATATTTTAATATTTCACTATGAAAGTGGTGGTGTATTTTTGATATGTTATTTGACTATTAATATGGTGGTGTATTTTGAACTTGATTGTTGTTTCAAATATGTATATATTTTTTATTTTTATATGTTTTTATATTATCGAACCAAAAATGAACCCAACCCCCAAAAAAAAATTCCTGAATCGACGAACTGGGTTCTTGAACCCGATCCCGAACCCAAAACCGAACCGGTAACTTAGTAAAAAATAGATTTTTGTAGTTTACATTCATAACATTGATTACATTGCATTACACATCTTTCAAACTTAAAGAATTGCTTCACATTTCTTAACTAATAACTAGATGCTGATAGATGACAACATTTCAATTACAATATAGTTTTTACAAAGTCAACCTAAGCAATTATGAAATTACTTCACATTGCATAACTAATAACTAGGTGCAGCTGCCAATTGCATTTGGTTGTCATGGAATTCTATGAGACCAAATTTCTTTGAGGCATTTTTTCAAATAGTTCACTGCCTTGTCTATACTACCACATTTTTCATACATGTCTACCAAAGCATTTTGTCAAATAGTTCAAGTGTTTCCTTGTTGCTATGGTTGAAAGCCTAAAACAAGTGCTTTCGAACAAGCTATGGATGCTTGGAAAAAATCTATCAAAAGAAAAATAGTAAGCAATATTATAGACAAGGCAGTGAACTCTTTGAAAAAATGACTCAAAGAAATGAGGTCTCATGACCTAATATAATGCCATGACAATCAAATGCTTTTCATTATCATGGCATTCCATCACCATGAGACCTCATTTCTTTGAGGAATTTTTTCAAAGAGTTCATTGCCTTGTCTATGCTAACACATTTTTCATACATGTCTATCAAAGAATTTTATCAAATAGTTAATTTCCTTGCTGCTATGGCTAAAAGCCTAAAACAGGTGCTTTCGAACAAGCTATGGATGCTTAGAAAAAATCTATCATAGCATAATAGTAAGCAATAGCATAGACAAGGGAATGAACTATTTGAAAAAATGCCTCAAACAAATGTGGTCTCATGGTTGTGGAATGCCATGGCAAGCAAATTGTTGTGGATTTTCATGGCATTCCATCACCATGAGACCACATTTCTTTGAGGCATTTTTTCAAATAGTTCGCTGCCTTGTCTATACTACTAAATTTATCATACATGTTTACCAAAGCATTTTATCAAACAGTTCGCTTCCTTGTTGCTATGGCTAAAAGCCTAAAATAGGTGCTTCCAAAAAAGCTATGGATGCTTAGAAAAAATCTATCAAAGCATACTAATAAGCAATAGCATAGAAAAGGCAACAAATTGTTTGAAAAAAAGCCTCAAAGAAATGTGGTATCAATGGTGATGGAATGCCATGACAATCCATAGCAATTTTCTTGTCATGGCATTTGTCATGCCATTCCATCACCATGAAACCATATTTCTTTGAGGCATTTTTTCAAAGAGTTCACTGCCTTGTATATGCTAACACATTTTTCATACGTGTCTATCAAAGCGTTTTATCAAACAGTTCATTGCCTTGCTGCTATGGCTAAAAGCCTAAAATGAGTGCTTTTGAACAAGCTATGGATGCTTAGAAAAAATCTATCATAGCATAAGAGTAAGCAATAGCACAGACAAGGGAATGAACTATTTGAAAAAAATTTCGTCAAAAAAATGTGGTCTTATGGTGGTGGAATTCTATGGCAAGCAAATTGTTGTGGATTGTCATGGCATTCCATCACCATGAGACTACATTTCTTTGAGGCATTTTTTCAAACAGTTCGTTGCCTTGTCTATGCTACTACATTTATCATATATGTTTACCAAAGCATTTTATCAAACAGTTCGCTTCCTTGTTGCTATGGCTAAAAGCATAAAATAGGTGCTTCCAAAAAAGCTATGGATGCTTGGAAAATATCTATCAAAGCATACTAATAAGCAATAGCATATAAAAGGCAGCAAACTATTTGAAAAAAAGCCTCAAAGAAATGTGGTTTCAATGGTGATGGAATGCCATGACAATCCATAGCAATTTGCTTGTCATGGCATTCGTCATGCCATTCCATCACCATGAAACCACATTTCTTTGAGGCATTTTTTCAAAGAGTTCACTGCCTTGTCTATGCTAACACATTTTTTATACATGTCTATCAAAGCATTTTATCAAATAGTTCATTGCCTTGCTACTATGGCTAAAAGCCTAAATCAGGTGCTTTCGAACAAACTATGGATGCTTGGAAAAAATCTATCAAAGCATAATAGTAAGAAACAATTTGATGCAATACAAATATTTCCAAACCAATCAACAACACAGGGGACTCTTGTCCCAAACTCATCTTGGAGAAGATCAAACAAAATTTCAACATTTCATCAAAAATATACTTTTCATCCACTGAAATTCTCTTATCATTCACCATTCATCCTTCCACAAATTTGTATTCCAATTGACTCATTCAAAGAAAAAAACCATTTTAGAAAACTTTGATTCAATCAATTAGATCAACATGCATTTCAAAAACACCATTTTCAACAAGGCACTCTTCCATTCAATCAATTCATTCAACTTGTCCCAAATAGTCAATCCATCATTACAATTGGCTTTCAAACTTTTACCAAACCATCAAGCATTGTGAACATCATTATTACAATTGATACAAATCAGTAACTTGCTCTCTTAACTTTGTTTTGACTGAACTTACAATTTCATGTATTATTTTACACCAAGTCTCCTCATTGTCGAATTGTCAAAACAACATATCTCACTTCTAAACCTTGCCCAAGACTCCATACATCCCTGACACCATCACTTAGACAAAATTATCCCAAAATCAACTCACCGATCACTGTTAGGTCAGACTTCCATTCTCTGAGCAGTCAAGGCACTACTTCTCAATGAGACATTCATGCCCTAAATCGGGTAAACCAAACACACTACTTTCAAAACCCAAGATCCAAAACACTTTTAGAGACCTCTTAATGCCCATGTCCTCATATCAAAAACTTAGAATTTAACTTATATTGAAGAAATAAGCAGTTTTTAGTCTGAACTTTGTAAAAAAGGCTACTAAAATAGGCCTTATTTTCAAAGAAGACCCCCTTCAAACATTCCCAAAACACTTAAAACCTCAAAAAATTCATTAGACATAACACAAAACTCCCAATTTATCCATTTTCAGGGATTAAAAGACTCCTTTTGACAATATATTGACAAACCCTTGTTTATAGGGTGAAAAACTAAAAAATCAATGAGGGTTTCCTGTATAGGCTACATGCAAACCTCAAAACCTCCAGCCAACCATTGGAACATGTCAAAATATATCTAAAAAGGCATTTGGAAACATCTTCTAACCCATGCACTTGTTCTTTCTCCACTATCATGCTGGAAACTATTCATTTTGACTAGAAAACTCAAAATTTCCTATGTAGCAACAACTCCTTCAAGGTATTCTTGCTTTTTCCTCCACTCACAAAAATAAAAAAATAACAAATAACCTATCCATAACCTACTCCACCAATCTACCTAACCTACATTAGTGGAGTAGTGTGGAAATGCCTTATAAGACTCTCAAAACTCAATGCACATGATTTCAGACCAAGCCATAAGAAGAATGCTCAAACAAACATTAAATTTCCTTCCCAAATGGATGAAAATAAATAGTGATTCCCCAACCTACTAGAAAAAATCTAAATTTGAACCCTAAACTCTTGCACAATCCGTACAAGTTAAGAAACAATTGAAAAACACAAAAAAAAGCTAAAACAGGGAACTCTTTGCTAATTTAATTCTTCCAGAATACAATGATCTCTTTGCTCGGCCTTTACAATGCTTTTAAAGAAGTTTCCAACCATTAACTACCTCTTCATCTTCCTTGAACGACCTATGACTCATCCTCTTCCTTGATTTTCTTGTTTTGTCTCTTCGCATTCTTTCTTTTCCTCTCTTTTACATATTTAGCATTTTGACAATATTACACTTTGTGCTTTTTCATGCCTTGATTACATTTAATTTTGGCATTACATGGACTTAAATACATTTTTGACAACTTATCCTTTTGAAGGCATTACATGACCTAGGTGTTCCTGCACCACAAGCTATGGTCTCATGGTTTTTTTTCACATCAACGTGATTTGATTAACATTTTTTTCACATGAAAATCAGCTTGAACCAACTTTTGTATTATGGAGCTATATTAAGTTTCCACTTTGAAAACCAATGTAACAATGATACAAAATAATGTTTGAGACTACAAGAAGGCATCAAAATGGCTAGTGTACTAAACATATTCTTATGATTTATGAATAATGTTGATAGCTCCACTCAGTTGGCTTCTTTTTTTCAAAATCATACAAATTGAACCCTAGCATCAATAGACTCTGTATATCAAGCTACCACAATTCAAGTTACATCAGGCCCATATCATTGAGACATAGCTAGAACAATAGGAGGAATGGCCTATTTCAACATACTACACTTAAACCCTTAAGGGATCGATCCAGTTGAACGTAGCTCAGAGTGATTCCATGTGTTTGGGTGCGAAATAGGACCATGCCTAGCGTAAACATGCCTACTTGGATGCATTGGAATAGTATGTTTGGTCACACGAGTTGTAAAACAAAAATTGCACTACCTTGCAACTTTCCACATCTTGCATTTGACACTTTTTCCATAAACTAAAAATTGGACATCATGGGAAAACCACTCCAAGATAACGAAAACCAAGAGAGGTTATTATAGAGGAGCCCAATGCGATCCCATATGATTAGACAAGAAGTTTATAAGTGTCACGGTGTCTGAGTAACCTCTTGTTGAAGTTTGCAGCCATTTTTCCCTTTGGACCCTTAAGGGATCGATTTGGTTGAATGTAGCTCGAAGCAATAATGCTTGTTTAGGTACAAAAGAGGACCATGCCTAGTGTAAAAATGCCTATTTGAACGCGTTGGAACAGTCCGTTTGGTCACACGAGTTGCAGAACAAAAATTGTACCACCTTGCAACTTTCTAATGCTTGCATTTGACACTTTTTCCATCAACTGAAAACTAGACACCACGGGAAAACCACTCCGAGATAACAAAAAAAAAGAGAGGTTATTGTAGAGGGGCCCAACACGATCTCATAGGATCAGACGAGAAGTTTATAAGCATCACGGTGTCTGAGTAACCTCATGTTGAAGTTTGTAGCCATTTTGCCCTTTGGACCCTCAAGGGATCGATCTGGTTGAATGTAGCTCAGAGTGATTTTGCATGTTTGGGTGTGAAAGAGGACCATGCCCAGTGTAAAAATTCCTATTTAGATGCATTGGAACAATCCATTTGGTCACATGAGTTGTAGAACGAAAATTGCACCACTTTGCAACTTTCCACTGCTTCCATTTGATACTTTTTCCATCAACTGAAAATTGGACACTATGGGAAAACCACTCCGAGATAATGAAAATTGAGAGAGGTTATTATAGAGGTGCCCAAAACGATCTCATAGGATTAGACGAGAAGTTTATAAGTATCATGGTGTCAGATTAAGCTCATGTTGAAGTTTACAGCCATTTTTCCCTTTGGACCCTTAAGGGATTGATCTCGTTGACATAGCTCAGAGCGATTCCACATGTTTGGGTGTGAAAGAGGACCATTCCTAGTGTAAAATTTTTTATTTAGACATGTTGGAATAGTCTGTTTGGTCACATGAGTTGCAGAACGAAAATTGCACCACTTTGCAACTTTCCACTACTTCCATTTGACACTTTTTCCATCAACTAAAAATTGGACACTACGGGAAAACCACTCCAAGATAATGAAAACCGAGAGAGGTTATTTTAGAGTGACACAACACGATCTTATAAGATTAGATGAGAAGTTTATAAGCATTACGGTGTCCGAGTAACCTCATGCTAATGTTTGCAGCCATTTTTCCCTTTGGACCTTTAAGGGATTGATCTGGTTGAATGTAGCTCATGGCGATTCCGCGTGTTTGGGGTGAAAGAAGACCATTAATAGCATAAAAATTCCTATTTAGATGTATTGGAATAGTCTGTTTGGTCACACAAGCTGCAGAACAAAAATTGCACCATTTTGCAACTTTCCATTGCTTCCATTTGACACTTTTTCCATCAACTGAAAATTGGACACTACGGAAAAACCACTTTGAGATAAAAGAAACTAAGAGAGGTTATTGTAGAGGGGTCCAACACAATCTCATAGGATTAGACAAGAAGTTTCTAAGTGTCATAGTGTTCGAGTAACCTCATACTGAAGTTTGCAACCATTTTTCCCTTTGGACCCTTAAAGGATCGATCTGGTTGAACGTAGCTCAAAGCGATTCTGCATGTTTGGGTGTGAAAGAGGAAAATTCCTAGTGTAAAAATTCCTATTTAGATGCCTTGGAACAATCCATTTGGTTAGATGAGTTAGAGAACGAAAGTTGCACGACTTTGCAACTTTTCACAAGGCAAAAAGACACCTAACCTTCAAATCTTGTTTCCAAACTTTTACCAGACCTTGGTACACTTCATTCATCTTTATTTTGACATGAACAAAGCTAAAATACCTTCTTAAAACACTGTTTAATCATATTTCACAATTATTTTGACAATGTCTCTTGATCTTCCCCAACGCATATGCTTGCCTTTTGAACTTCTATCTTTTTGTCTTCCACTAAAATTGCTAATTTTGGCTTTTGGCAGTTTTTACAACTTTTGCATTTTGCAAAATTTCAATATTTCTTATGCAAATCTTTAAAGACTCCTTCCTAAGACTCACATTACATGATAAATGGTCTGTAAAGCCCTTATTTAACACAAATAACCCTAAAACACTTAAATTACAAGGTTCACCACATGAATCCCCTTATTGATCAACTTCTTTACATCATGACTCAATTGACCTAATACATACAAAAATGGTATTGAATCCTTATTAAATGAAATAGAATGACCTCAAACCATCTAAGAACACCCTAAATGATCAAATGACCAAATAATAGAAACCAAAAGGGTTCAAGTGTTGAAAAGATGGAGTTGGTGCTCCTGCTTTCAAAAGTATGATTGCCAACATACAATGTTCACAAGACCTTTTTGAAGGAATATCAACCTCCTCAACTGACTACAACCACTTTTCAACTTCTTTTACAAGTGTGACCCTTCAACTTCTAAGTATTTGCAAAATGACAACTTTTGGTTTGACAACATTACATTGTTATGTGCAACTTTTGACATATTGATGGCCTTATTACATCATCTTGACCCTTACATTATGAATTTACATACATTTTCACATTTAGGCCATTCAAGGCTTCATTACACCAAATTGGCAACATGCTCACATGACATTGCAACCTCATATCCTACCAACCCAGATTGACTTAAAACACTTCCTAATGGTCCTTGTGACCTTATTACAACATTCTTCATGGACTACAAATCAAAATTTACCACTTGAGCACCTTGTGGTCTTTATTGTCCTTAGTGCTCCTGCACCATAAACACCTTACTATAACCCTACTCCTTTGATCTACAAGCCTAATTCAGTGGAGTATGCTTTATTTCTTTACTTGACTCTCAAAACCTCAAATTGAAGGTTCCAAAGTGAATTTCAAAAAATGTTCTCTAACAGTGGAAAAAATAAATGGATTTTCTTCTAGATGGACTCAAAAGAAACCTAATTATCTTAATCTACAAAGGACAAGGCCTAAATCTACTGTACAGGTGGTACAAAGCTAAAAAATTTGAAAGAAAACATAGAAATTTATGAATAGGGAACTTTTATTGCAATATTTTGTTCAAATCATAATTGAGATTTTTCAAGATCATCAAAATAGGGATGTTGCATTGTTTTTTTGGCTGAGATTCTCTTTGATGGCTCAAAAATAAGCATTTTCTGCAAGGAGGGACCAATCAATTTTTACTAGTTTACTTACAGATATGCAAAGGAAAAGAATAAAAAGAAATAGCTCATCCAAAATAGATAGAAGGCACTTACAGATAGGCATGGTAGTCTCTCAACTTAGTCAGTCTTGGTCATACATCTTCACTGGGAGTTCCAAGATACCTATTGCACACAACACCTCTCATGAATAGCATTTCTTGAAATTCAAGATGATGTTATAATGTCTACGTCATAGGTGGTCATGATAAGGTTAAATTCAAATGAATAACTTGAACTTGCCTCATCAAGCTTTGCATGCACTTTTGTAATGGCTTAAAATCATAATTGAGATTTGTCAAGATCATCAAAATAAGGATGTTGCATTGCTTTTTTTCTTGAGATTCTCTTGGATGGCTCATAAATCTGCATTTTATGCAAGGGGACACCAATCAATGTTTGTTTGGTTACATATAGGTACACAAAGTAAAATAAGATGATAGAATTTGCATCAACCAAATTGACATGGATACAAGTATAAATTAATAAGAACCATTGTGCATATACTTAAAAATTAATCCAATGAACCATCTGGGTCTACTCTACTCTTTATTGTGTCAAGTATTGACTCATGGTCAGACTCATGGACCTTCCACAAGGTCTTGTTCAAAGGTATACCCCAATATTTACTCAAAAAAACATTGGATGCCATGACAAGGTTTGAGTAATGAAGAATCTTACGATGCTTGTCAAATCCCTCAAACAACCAATTTTTAACACTCTTGTGTGGGTACCTTCTCAGCCACGTTCCAGTAACAACAACTGAGCCTGTAGGGTATTCAATGTTTTCCCCATCTATAATTGGGGCTTCCAATTTCTTTTTTTCCTTAACACAATGACACAAGTAATAGTCTATACCTTCTTCGTTGTCTTCATCTGCAATAATTGCATAAACATGCCCTGTATTTATATGTGCGGCATATCTCTTAAAATTAGTCAACATTATGAATATAGTACAAAGTAAGATAACAATATGGAATTTCAAATACTAAGCAAGTAGATATATTACCTGGTTGAACTAGATCTGATACATGGTTATAGTCAACCGATGATTCCATCTGTGTTAGTTCCAATGCCATTAGAGGGTGATACATGTGAAGTGGGCTAAGATAACTTGTCAACCATCTGTCAGCCCACTCCCCTAACTCACAATCATTCGAGGCTTGCATTGTACATGAAGAACAAAAGCATGCCATTTTATGTGTATCAATACTCCATAAACCTGCATTTGAGCTAAGGAAATAGTGTAGCTCACTCAATCCTGTTAGTGTACAATAATCCTCATATGGTGCAATTTTAGTATCATCCATCAGCTAAAAAAATCTATGAATTGAAGATGTACCTTCATTATCTGGACCCATTGAAGCATTACACCACTTGATGATTGAACTTGCATCTATCAAATTTGTTCTATCTTTATACTTTAACTCTTCTTGTGATAATGCTCTTTTCACACATGCTTCCGCACCATCATGCTCCCCCTTTCCATGCTCAACCTCACAAAAGTTCCACATATGCTAAACACCTATAGTGAGATGCATCCTACACAACCAGTAGAACATGTGCACATTTTTGAACTATTCTACATAGTTATCTGACCATATTATATGTCGACCATATGATATGCCCCTCTGAGCCAAATGATTGTAGAACATCTGGAAACAACCTTGCATGAACTCTGAAGAATGTGTACGATCATCACTAATATAAAAGTGATACTTCCTCAATACCTTCCTTTTGTCCTCTGTACTTTCAGTTGCATGTATGAATGCTATGTGCACAAATATCAAAACCTGTGTGGAGTTGTAATACTATGACTGCACCTCACATTGTGGCTATAGAGTGTAGTTCTCTACAAATTCAACCATTGATACTATGTTGCCAAGTGGAAAGGTTTCCTTGCATAGCTTGAATTGTGTGTCTAGCCATCGGGCTCTAGGGGTATGCCTTGCATACTCATACACTAGATTCTCATGAAACATGGACATGAATTGATACAATGGAATCTTCTGAATAACCAACTCACACCTTTTTGTTTTAGGCCCATCTTTTGTAGCATATGCCACTATTTTATGCTTCTTGAACTCTACTAGTTTTTGTCCTGCCTCATATGTGCTTTCCATATGTTGACATACTAGCATTCGTTGCAAGCCACCACAATGCTCGCATGAACCATCCAAGCATGTTGTCCTATAAAATATTTGGCCATCCTCTATTTCACATAATTTTTTTGATAAGAACTCTCTTGAAGATTTTGGTGGGGCTTCTATGCCACAATCTTGCAAAACATCATTAGTATGCAAATATAAACATATAAAATGATAAACATCATAATGGTTAGAGAATTCAATATGTAGTTTACAACAACAAGTAGTGCATGTGTGATTTATCTTTACATAAGAAGGTTTAATCATTTCAAAAAATGTTTTAGAAATACTAATTTGAGGATAAGAATTTTGAAATTTATGAAAAAATTGGGTTTGAGTCGTATCCAAAAAATGCTTTGGATGTGGCTCATAGTTTCGACTACCGATTATCCTTCTTGTGACATCCCTTTGATTCAGAGATGGCCGTGTATTATTCTTCCAATAATATTCAATTATTGTTCTCAATGCTTCAACAATTTTTTTATCTTTTTGTGGCAGTCTAACCAAGAATTCCCATAATTCATTTGAATCGGTGCCCTCAATTCTTTGCCTCCTTTGAACAGCTTTTGATAAAGTTTTTCTACTAATTCCCATTTTTTCACTTGTCTTTTTAATGAGGAAAGATCTCTTTGTTTGATAGCTTACCAAAGTCGATGTAATGACATGTCGGGTGACATTACTATCCTTTGAGCATGAGCTCTTACCCACACTATCATAAGCATCCATTAGATTCTTCACAATAGTGTTTTCATTTGATGCATTTGATGTTCTCAACCCAAGAGTCTTCATGATGTTTCTTTACTTTAAACCCCGCATCATTTCAACAAATAGTTGACATATTGCAGTCTCATTTAGCCTTTCAAAGAACATTTTCCAAATCTTATCAGCATATCTTCTACAAGTGCGTTCTGGAATCTTACCTTCCATGTGCTACAAAATATCCTTATCAATTTTAATAAAAAACTTTGGCTTTCTACGCAAAATTCTAGGTGGTGTTCTCTTAGGTACATACATCTCAACATTAGCAATTTCATCAATATTTAATTGAGGTGGGGTAGATTGCGTACCTTTGATCAAGGGTGGAATAGAAGACATACCTTGAGGTTCACTTCTGGATGATGGCATACCTTGTTCCTCAACTCTGAGTGATGTTGTACTCTCAGCTTCAAATGTGGTGGATGGTGTCCAACCATACTCACTTGTGGTAGATGGTGTCCCTCCATATTTGCTTGTGCTTAATGGTGTCCCTTCATATTCACTTGCGGTAGAGGGCATGTCTCCAACTACGATATCTACATTTCCCCTAGCATGACTCTTTTGCATTCGTGCCCTTTGTGTTGCCAATTTCTTTTCTCTTTTTGATGGTTGAGGTTCCTCTTCAACTGGCTTGTTTTCATCAATCATTCCCAATTTCAGCTTTTCATGATATTCCCTCATCCATTTTTTCTCTTTATCTCTGATGGATTGGAACTAATCATCTATTAGTTTTTTCCTTTTAACAGTTCGTTTCTTTGGCATGATGAATAATTTTACCTGTGCAAAAAGTGCTAAGTTTTCAAATTAACTAATTGAAAGCTTTGGAAGCATACACAAAGAAAGTCAATGAAAGCTGGTTTGTATAACTGTTTGACAAAATAACTCAATGAAAGATTTGGAAGCATACACAAAGAAAGTCAATTGTTAAATTTAACAAAATGCCTCAAAGAGATGCGGTTTAAAAATGTAATAGGAAAGTGTACCAAATTGTGTGATTTAAAATGTCCATTGACAATGTAAGGTTGTAACATGACAAACTGGTGCAGGAGCACCTAGGTCATGAAATTCCTTCAAAATGATAATTTGTTCAATTTGTAATGTTCAAGTAAATATGATGAGTGAAGGTCATGAAGTGATGAATTTAAATTTATTTGAACCATGAAATAGGTCACTAGGTGATATTATTGAAAAGTTGATTTTTATAACAAAAGTTGTCAATTATTGTAAAAATGTAAAATTGCACAAAAGCAGGAAGGTGAAGAGTCTTTTTTGTGGAAGGGAAAGGATGGGTTGATGAAGATGAAGAGGCAGTTATTTCAACTAATTTAGACACCTTTAAAAAGAATTGTAAGCTCGAGAAAGGCAGATCTTGTATCCCAAAAATCCATAAAAAAACAAAAAAAAAACCTCTACTTAGTTATTTTGAAAAGCTTTTCTATTCTTGTTTTCAAGTTGCATAGTGATTCAAGCATTCTAAGATTTGATTCTTTTTAGGGAAATAGACTTCTTTCATTCTTGAAAGTTGTAGGAATTGTAATTCAAATAATCAATCTAATTTGAACTTAGTTTCCTAAGTCTCAGTCTGTGGTTTCCTTAGAATTGTTTTGAGAGACTAAAAAGTGATTCTTAACCATTCCACCGATGTAGGGCTAGTAGGTCAGTGGAATGGATCATATTTAGTGTCTTTTCAATGTGAATATGTGTGTGGCAGGGGTAAATAGAAATAAGAAGTTGGGATACTGTTGCATGAACAAAATTATGAATTTTCTCATTCAAAAAAATAGTGTTTTCAAGTAGGGTTTGAGGAAACAACATGTAGAGGAGATTAGAAATGATTTAAAAATAGTTTTCAGACATAATGAAGCATGTTTCAATTGTTGGGTGAATTAGTAGAGGTTTTTCAAATGTTTCATTAAAGAAACCCTCATGGTTGGTGTGTTTTCACCCTATAATCAAGTGTTTACTGATTTTGTGTATTGATGGGTGTTTCCCATCTTGAAACTTGTTTATTTGTGAGTTTCTACACATTTCCTAAGAATTTTTGTAGGTTTGGTGGATTAGTGAGTAGTTCTATGATGACTTGCTTTGATAAATTGACCTATTTAAGGGCTTTTACCAGTAGACAGTATGCTAGTTCTACTCTATTTTGTGAAATAAGTGTATAAAATTTTATAGTATGTTGAAAAGGATCAAAATAGGTTTGAGAATCTGTATTGGGATTGTGTAAATGGTTTATGATAGAAAATGAATCACCCGATTAGATGGAATGTTGGCCTACTAGAGATATTTGGCATTGTTTGCTAAAAATAGAGAATATGTAGAAACAACGAAAGGAATGTTGTTAAGTGCTTGGGAGCAGTCTCATTTGTGATGCCACAATTGTGTCTATGCTTGGTAATGTTTTGAAGGTATATTGTGAAATATTTGATGATTTGGGCATATGTTTCCAATATATGGCAATGGTGTCTTGAATGTAATGTAGTCAAAGTGTGTTTATACTGATATATTGGAATATTACAATCAAAACATGATGAAATTGGTATCTTAAAGGTCTGTGACAATGTTAAACTAATGTTGCTTGTTGTTGTTACAAATGGTGTTTAAGTGAAGATAGGATGATGGATGTGTTGATTTGAGCAAAGATATCTTAGATGGCTGGGATGATGTTTGATTGTAGGTCTAAGGAACATAGGTGTTTGATTGTTTTTGCCTTGAAGGGGTAAGTTGAGTTGATGAGTGATTGTTGTATTGTTTATGACAAGAATAAAGTTGAAAGTTGATTCTGAAAATGGTTTGCTATATGGAGATGGTGAATTCACTACTGATAGCCTTATAACTTGAAATGAAATAAATGGATTTTGGTTGAATGAAAAGTAGTATTGGATGAATTTGACAAATATTGTATAAATTGATCTTTTACTCTTTATTGATTTGGGAAGGAATTTCCCTAAAGAAATGATGTTGTTGAGTGGCTTGGAAATATGATATTTCATCACAAAAAAACAATTTGATCACCATGGAATAAACAAAACAACAAAATAAGCTTAAAGGTTCCATAATAGAATGAAAAGAAAATGTACAAATATTCCACATACCTAAAGAAAATTTTCAAATAGAGTTCTACCCAATTATGTGCTTCTTCTTCCATATAAACTCCTTAAAAATTTAGCTTCTTCAAAAGCACTCCTCAAACTTCAATTGTATATCAATTATCAATATAATTCAAACTTGAATTGATATTATATGCCTCTCAACGTGAAAAATCTGCTATTTCATGCAAAGGTGATGGAAAGAACATTCAAAAGGTGATGGAATCTCAAAATCATGCATGCACACTTCACTCAATCACCCAAAAGCTACTTTTTGTCGGAGCACATGCAAAACCAGGAGAATATGCAGAATGTGGGCCGACATCATGGGTATATTGTGATTTT
>VDFB02281492.1:399631120-399693964 GCA_007258455.2 Sequoia sempervirens
GGATTGAGGGTTGAGGGATAATGTTTAGGGTTTCAAGGACCATATAAGGTTAAGTGCATAAGGTATAGGGATTAGGGTTTAGGATATTGGTTATAGAGTTGAGGGTAATAGGTTTAGGGATTAGGGTTTAGGATATAAGGTTGAATTTAGGGTTTAGGGTTTGAATATAGGGTTGAGGGATAATGTTTAAGGTTTAGGTATAAGGTTGAGGGTATAGGTTCTAGGGATGAGGGATGAGGGTTTAGGTTTGAGGGATAGTGTTTAGGGTTGAGGGTATAGGGTTAAGGGTGATCCCACAATATTGGTTTAATATTTTTGGCCAAACTGGACACTGAAATTATATTTTTAAACTAAATCTTCACATTTGGGCACCTATAGCATCTAAACCATGAAGAATTTGAAGATGATGAAAACTAGAGTCTCGTCACATTTTTTCTGTAGATTCTAAAAATATTTTTTTTCAAAATTTTTAGAATCAGATTGGACTTATTTTTCCATCTCCCACAAAAACTATTTTTTTTTAAAACAACATTTTAAAAAAGTGATGCACACCGTATAACGCATAACTTTTTTTTCATGAAGGATAAAATTCTAATTCTTTCGAATTTAGATTTGTAGATCTGATATCTAGTGCTTCCACTTGGTTAGACAATTTTTTATTGAATATTTTTTCTTTAATTAAGTTTCAAAGTCAAACCAATTACAATTCAGACATAGTGCAACTGTATAACGCATAACTTTTTTTGTATATATCAAAATTCAATTTTTTTTTTGTTTGATCAAGGACTTCAATATCTGGTGCACTCATATTTTTTAATTTTTTTTAATTATCTGCTATTTTTCCACATGTCTAGAACAAAGACATTCATTTTCAATGAAAAACTATATTTAATAAAACTAAAAAAACATATACATAATAAAACCAAAACATATTAAAATTATATTCATTGGATAGCTCATTCTAAGGACTACCTGATTCAAGTTGGGTTTGTGAAGATTCCTCCATTTTCAACATCAACCTGAGCTTCGAAGTGCCAAAAATTCAAGTTTTTTTCTATCTCAAAGAGGGGATGAGGAATAAAGGGGTTTCAAACGAACCCTTAGGGGTTTGAGTGAACCCATAGGGGTTTGCTCGAACCAAGGTTCATTTGAACCCTAGTTCATTCAAACCCCTCTTCTATAAGGGGTTTTAATGGATTTTTTGGCGAAAAAATATTAAGAGGGTTTTCCTGAACCTAGGTTCTAGCGAACCCCTAATGGGTTCGGTCAAACCTATAGGTTCATACGAACCCCTAACATCAATTTTTTTTCATGCATTCATTTTCTATGAGTTTTCCTTCCTCAATTCAATTGTAAACCACTATTGTGGCTTCACCCTTAAGTGTATAGGGTATAGGGATTAGGGTTTAGGATATTTGGTATAGGGTTGAGGGTATTGGATTTAGGGTTGAGTGCTTAGGTTACAAGGTTGAATGTAGGGTTGAGGGTTGAAGGTAGAGGGTATAAGGTTAAAATGTATAGGATATATGGATTAGGGTTTAGGATATTGGGTATAGGAATTAGGGTGTAGCATTTAGGGTATAAAATATAGGGTTAAGGTTTGAGAGTGTAGGGTTTAGGGTTTAAGTATAGGGTATAGGGATGAAGGTTGAAGGTGTAGAATTTAGGGGTTAAGGTATAGGTTTGAGGTTTGAGTGATAGTGTTCAGGGTTGAGGGTATAGGGTTAAGTATATAGGGTATAGTCATTAGGGTTTAAGATATTGGGTATATGGCATATGGATTATGGTTTAAGATATTTGGTATAGGGTTGAGGGTTTAGGTTAAAAGGTTGAATTTAGGGTTGAGGGATTAAGTATAGTGTTGAGGGTTGAGGGTACAAGGTTAAGTGTATTAGGCATAAGCATTAGAGAGGGAAAGATGGAGGGAGGGAGAGAGAGGTGAGATCTAGAGAGAGGAGGGAGTGAGGAAGAGAGATTAGGGTTAAGTGTATAGGGTATAGAGATGAGGGTTGAGGGTGTAGGGTTTATGGTTTAAGGTATAAGGTTGAAGGTATAAGGTTAAGTTTATAGGGTATAGGTATTAGGGTTTAGGATATTAGGTATAGGGTTGAGGGTATTGGGTTGAAGGCTTAAGATTAAGTTTATAGGGTATAGGGATTGAGAGAGAGAGAGATGGGAGAGGGAGATTATTCTCTAGTTAGGGTGGGAGGGAAAGACTTGAGAGAGGGAGAGGGGGTGGGAGGGAGAGAATTGAGAGAGGGGAAGGGAGTGGGAGGGATAGACTTAAGAGAGAGAGAGAGGGGGTGAGTGGGTGTGTGGGCCCACTAGCTTGCCAATTTGGTGAAATTGGAAACGTAGTGGCTTGTTTGAAAAAATGGGCCAAGGAATGGGTTCTCTTAGTGATGTAAATCATCGAGAAACCCCATTCCTTGAACCCATTTTTTCAAATAGGCCAAGCCAGGTTGCCAATTTCACTGAATTAGCAAGCTAGTGGGTCCACTAGCTTGCCAATTTGGTGAAATTGGGAACGTAGCAGGTTGTTAATTTCATTGCATTGGCAAGCTAATGGGCCCACTAGCTTGCTAATTCAGTGAAATTGGGAATGTAGTGGCATGTTTGAAAAAATGGGTCCAAGAAATGGGGTCCTTTGATGATTTACATCACTGGGAGACCCCATTTCTTGGACCATTTTTTCAAACAAGCCAAGTTAGGTTGCCAATTTCACTGAATTGGCAAGTTAGTGGGCCCGTTAGCTTGCTAATTTGGTGAAATTGGAAATGTAGTGACTTGTTTGAAAAAATGGGTCCAAGAAATGGGGTTTTCTAGTGATGTAAATCACTGGGAGACCCCATTTAATCACCAAGAGACCCCATTTCTTTAAACAGGCCAAGTTAGGTTGCCAATTTCGTTGAATTAGCAAGTTAGTGCTTGCCATTTCTTGGACCCATTTTTTTAAATAGGCCAAGTTAGGTTGCCAATTTCATTGAATTGGAAAGCTAGTGCTTGCCAATTTGGTGAAATTGGCAACCTTACTTGGCCTAAGGGTATGTGTAGGATCATGATGGGCGAAAAAGTGGCAATATGATGGGTATGTGTAGGGTATGTGGCTGATGACTTTTTTTATGACCAAAATTGATGAAATTAAAATGGTTTTTAAAGGGGTTTATCATCTTTCCACCAATATAAATTATGCTTTACTTTGAATTTAATAAATAATTATTATTCATTTTCTATTTGAATTAGGACTAAAGTCTTGATTGATAGGCTAAATGAAAAACATCTATAGCTTTCAAATGGTATCAAATTTTTTGAATCTAAAACATGCATCACATCCTATGATTTGCATACTATATGGTTTTAAAAAAAATAAATTTCATGAAGTTTTGACCAAGTTAAGGTGGTCAGACATATGAGTTTTTATATTTTTTAAAAGTTGTAATAAAAAATTCATAATTAATTATTTACTTGGAAAAAATTATAAAAAACTATGCATCACATCCAGACATGATTCCTCTACTTATATCTAAGATCTTATAATTTTTTTTATCATTTTATTGTGGTTAGGGTGGTCAGACATACACCTACTTATTTTTTCCCTAAAATTTAAGTACTACTGCATTGAAATTTCAAATTTTCACCAAATAGATTTCTTTTTTTTTTAAATAAACCTAGTAGTTTAGAAACTACATTCAATTTGTTGTAGATTATATTCTTACATATTTTTGAAATAATATAGATAACATATTCAAATTTTTATCTCAAGTTGCCTAAATCTGAATTTTTTGAATTTTTTGCCACTTAAGGGCCTATTTTTCCCATGATGATCCTACACATACCCCTGTTTAAAAAAATGGGTCCAAGATATGGGGTATCCCAGTGATGTACCCTATTTCTTGGACCCATTTTTTCAAACATGCCAAGTTAGGTTTCCAATTTCACCAAATTATGAAGCTAATGGGCCCACTTGCTTGTCATTTTGGTGAAATTGGGAATGTAGTGGCTTGTTTGAAAAAATGGGTCCAAAAAATGGGGTCTCTTGGTGATGTTCTCTCTCTCTCTCTCTCACACACACACACACACATAGGCACACTCTCTCTCTTTCCATCTCTCTCTCTCTCTTAGTTCTATCCCACTCTCTTCCTCTCAACCCTATACCTTATACCTCAACCCCATCCTAATACCTCAACCTCATACCCTTAAACCTTTAAACCCTTAATCCCTCATTCCTTAAACCCTCAACCCTTAAACCTTTAGTCCCTTGACCCTAAAACCTCAACCCTTAAACCCTTAATCCCTCAACCCTCTAACCTAAATATTAAACCAAGTCAACCCTCAATTCTCAAACCTCTAACTATATAAATTGGACCCTCAACCTTATACTATCAACCCTATACTCTCAACCCTTTACCCTCAACCCTTTATCCTCAACCTTATATTTTCAGCCCTCAACCCTTAAACCCTTAACCCCTCAATCCTCTAACCTATACATTAAACTACGTCAACCCTCAATTTTCATACTCTTCCCTATAAATTGGACCCTAAAACCTATACCTCAACCCTATACCCTCAACCTTATACCCTCAACCCTAATCACTCAACCCTTAAATCCTTAATCCCTCAACCCTTAAACCCTCAACCCTTAAACACGTAATCCCTCAACCATTAAATCGTTAATCTCTCAACCCTTAAACCCTTAATCCCTCAAACCTTAAAAACCCTAAACCTAATATCTCAACCCTATATTGTCAACCCCATTTCTTTGAGGAATTTTTTCATACAATGAGCACTACCTTGTCAATGTGTCTACATTAACACATTGAAAAGGTAGTGCTTGCTGTATGAAAAAATACCTCAAAGAAATGGGGTTATGGGGTGATGTACATCACCTTGAGACCCCATTTCTTTGAGGCATTTTTTCATAAATTTGGTTTTTCTCTATCTTTAGCTGAGGATTCAATTGCAACCATTTTTGAGGATGAAAACCCTTGGAAAATCGTAGGTTAGATGAAAATCCACTCCTACTTGTGAGGTGGATTCATTCAGGATTCACTATTGGACATATTTACAAATTTGTGAGTAGTTTGGGGTCATTTCTAGCTAGGGTTTGAACCCATTTTTGGAGTTGAATTGCAAATTTGGAGTGCTAAAGGATTTTTTATACATTTTCTACCTTGAACCAGATCTAGGGACTTTTTGGCATCATTTGAAGGTGGTTTCATTATTTTTGGAGTTGTCCCTAGTTTTATATATTTTTTCTTCTATTTTAGGCAACTAGGGTTTTGGAGGAATTGTATATTTTGGTTTTAGATTTCAGTATCATTATTTCAGATTGTAGTTGCGATGGTTTTGAGGCTACATTCGACATCTTTTGGACCTATTTCCAGTCTAGGTTTTCATATTTTCCCTATCCGATTTGAATTGGAGGAATTTTGGACATTGATAAGGGCATTATTTTGAGGTTCATTTACATATTTGCATTGGATGAGTTGTTGTACTGAGAAAATCAATTGATATCCAGCCATTATCTTCATCACATCATTGCTCTTATTGTCCAATATTACTTCATTGTAACTGGGTCTATTTTTCCTTATCAATATACTTCCTTTTGGTGTGAAAATCAGACTTGAATAACTTGTTGTGATCAGATCAGAACTTCATTAGGTCTTATATACTTTGTCTTTAAGGAGAAATAAGAAGCAATTGGTGTCCTTTTCTAATGTGTTTCTTTATATAATTGTATGTTATCATTTTATGTCATTGCACAATAAACATAAAGCAAAAATAATCAAACAAACATCCAAATCCATCAACATACTTAGAAAATCAAATTACATGCAAAGTGTTTGACAAATGTCAAACATCACAAACTAAAAAAAATTAGATCAGATTAGCAAGGGTTTCTTACAAACAAGTGGTTGATAATTAAGGTGCAAAAGTATCAACTATAAAATTAGCTATTCTGGGAATGTTCCAACTATTATAAACCAATTTAATACCTCATTGAAACTTAACCTCCAAGTGTCCTAAAGGCGATATTGAGCACGCCAATTCATCCAATCAACTACAATCCTCAAAGAATCATCTCTATATATATATATATATATATATATATATATATATATATATATATATATATATGAACATATTGAAATGACTATTGTAACACTCTCTCACCCAAGTGGAAACATGAAGGTGAACATTAACTTTTGTAATGCTGCCTTGAAATTCAAATTGATAGAAATGACATCTCCACAACCTAGTGCCCTTTGTGGACTTTTTATCAAAGGAACCCTTAATTCTTTTAATAACTTGGAAGAGCAATTAAAATGCTCATTGCCTCTCACATCTATACTCGAAGTTTAAGATTCAACTTCCCTAGGTTCTTGTTGGCTCTCTTCATCACTCATGTTGTGAGAAGTAGAACTCATAGCAACATCACAAGAAATTAATATGTATGGCTACCATGCAAGTGTCATAATGCTATTTAATTATGCATGGGCTCAAGACACAAGGATTTAATTTTTTTTTCTTACTTTACATTACACGAAGTGTAGAAGCAAAGGATATAGAAAAGATGAAATCCTAATCCAAATTTTCAATTTTAAACTTTTAATCAAATATTTATGCCAAATTTCAAATAAAAATTAAAATAATTTTAAAAACCTAAATCTTACTATTATAAAATTGTGAATTGAAAAAACTATAAAGTTAAACTTAAAATTAAAAGTTTAAAAATTAAAATGTAATTTACTAATTTCATTTGTAAACCCCTAAATTAGTAAATTAGTAAATTGAAACAAACACTTATTTTAAAAAAACTATCATATGATCATTAATTTAGTTATTTCAGATTTAGGAATGAAGTATGAAGGTCCAAAGATTAACATGAGGCTTGTGAATATGTTGATTCAATGGTTGATTGATGAAGACTTCACACTTGCTCTTACTCTCGCTCTTGCAATCTTTCTCTCTCTTGCAGCTTTCAACCTTGGTGTTGACACTTGAGAGAAGGATTTGGAGTGAGGTTGAGATCTTTATTTATAGTTTTTGGGAATTTCTTAGGGTGCGAGTGATGCCTATAAACCATTGGTGTTAGGGTTACTGGTAGAAACATAGAAAAACATTTGATTTTATAAAATATGTGCGGTTTTCCTTTGAATGATGTGCGGGATGCTTGGGAATTTTTGGTGAGCTTGGGAGATGTGACCAAGTCCCTTGTGGTCACATCTCTTTGAGGGGGATGTTCCAAAAATGTCCCTTGATAATTAGTGGTGGTGGCTGAATGATGGGGGGATGTTTCCTTAGAGTCCCCATCCTAGAAATGTTTGGGTTTTTCCTTGTGGAACATTGATAAATTTCCATGCCATTTTTGCATCTAATGCTTTATTGTGAAAATTTGAAGACCCAATCTTTGTGATGAGCACATAGTTATACCAAGAGGGGAGAGGGTGAATCTGTATAACAACAATCTTTACTTTTCAAACTTAATACCATATTTAAAACTTCATCAATAACAATAACATCATTTACTCAACATCAATAATCATGCACATGAGAAGAACACAATAACACACAATATTTATGTGAAAACCTGATGGGAGAAAACCATGGTAAAAATATTGCTTTTATTAAACTTCTTTTTACAAATTAAAGAGGCGCCAACCCCTCATTCAATTTGTGAGCACCAACCCACTGGAAGCACCAACTCCCACCTTTGAATTTGTAGGAACCAACCTACTAGAGGCACCAACCCCCATGGATCTTTGTAGGCACCAACCTACATGAAGCACCAACTCCCTTTGCAAGGCACCAACCTCTATGATGAACTGAAAATAATATCTGTATGAATAGACTTCTTCACAATTGATATACACTTTCTCCTCAAACTAATTCCTCCTTTATGATGTATAATGGTCCTTTAAAGCTCACACAAACTCTTTCTTATTATTTCTTCTCTTCTCTATTACTTAATCATTCAAATTTTCCTTCATAAAGGTCTCCTTGTTGATGACATCTTCCTCACATATTCGATGCAATTATTCTCATATATCTTCCTTTTTAAATCTGAATATATCCCTTGTCAAATCTGCTCATACACTCTTCATGAATAAATCTGCTGATGCGTATTTGATATAGCTTTAATACTCCACACACACTTTTCAATCCATTTCTTGCTTTATCACAAATCTGAAAGTACAATTTATATCTTCCCAAAACATCAAATGATATGTCTCTTAATTAAAGAGATGTCTTTATTTTAAACATTGCAATCTTCTAACTAATTTCTGCCCTTTGTAACTATCATAAACTTCTTTTAAATAATTTTTTTTCCTTTTAAAACTAATTGCTACTTTCAGCTTTCTAAATCATTACCTTTTATTATTCATAATCTTTCCCTTTAGTTCTAATCGCTACTTTCCTTTTTTTATGATCACTGCTTTTATAAATGTTAATAGTCTTGGATGATAACATAATGAATCACACCTTTAAAGAATTTTTGTCTTTTCTCACGTGATCTTATTCTCAAACGCTGGCTCTTTGAATTTATCATTGCCAATTAACAAACATTATTACCATCACTGCTTTTAATGATAATTACAATTGCTGCTTTTAGTGATAATTACAATCGTTGTTTCCTTTTAAATATCATTGATTCCCTTATATCATTAGTAGCTATTTATTATATAGGACATCGTAATCGTTATCTTTCTAAATTATTTAGACTCCCATTGCTTTATTTTTTCTTCATCGACTTCAATTCCTTTATCTTGGGTGATTAACACTCAATAATATGCTCAAAGCATAGTCAACTATCAAACAAATTAGTTAACTATTCCTTCAGTGTATCAAGTTTTGTATCTGGTAATTTAACTGGTAATTTCCTTCCTCATAAGTATCAAGCTTTCTATCTGCATCTTGGTATGATTGCTTTCTTGAAAGTATCTTTACCTAATGGTAATTAGTCTTTGTGAATTATCCTCAAGTTCTTGATTTTCTTCACAGCAGCCACATTGTTCTCTATGAACAAGCTCTTGTGCCAAATACTTTATAACATGTTTGATATTGGATGTAGTCCCCGAATGGTAAGAAGTAGTCACATCAAAGTCTTACTCATTTTTCCTTTTTTAACATAATGTTTTCTTTGGCATTTTGTACATATTCACACTCTTTCTCTTTTGGTTGTTTCACAGAAATGTCTCTTACTTGGGTTTGCTTTCTAGCCTTGTGAGGCCATTGTTTCTTATTCACCTTTAGCATCAATGATAAACTCAGACACTGACTTTGACATTAATGACAGCTAATCCAACATTTTGAGCCTCTTTGCTTAACAAGTTGACAAACTTTTTCCTACTTGAACAAACACAACTTTATGTTTTCATCATTACCTTGTCATAAAAAGTTATATGTGCTTTTTATTTATTTTTTCCAAAAGTAACTTCCACATTTTAATCAATTAAAACATACATTTAGGGATTGTAAATGGATCAAATTTTATCAAATTGATCCTTCCTCCCAAACTTTAACCATTTTCCTCTCCAAGCTGCAAGTTTTGAGCACATTTTAGCCAAATGATCCTGCCATAAGAGGGCTTGAGAGATAATTGCGAAAAGAGGAATACTGAGATGTGAGCTTGGTAAAGAGGTCTTTGGAAATTCATCTAACTAGAAATTGAGGACGGGGATCCACATTCATAAATATTTTCTATTTTTCTGTGTTGGTTGCTCTGACCTAAAACTAATTCATACTCATCAAAAACCTTCTTAAAACCTTTGGTCTTTTCCAACTCAGCAGCACCAAAAAGTAGAGTATTGTCTACAAATTGGAGATGAGTTCAACCCCCTACATCTCTTGTACTTCATGTGCCTTTTAACAAGCTTGAAGATCTAAGATAGCTCAAAATTTTAAAAGGCTTCTGCTCTGCCATTGGAATAAAGAGAAAAGGAGATAGGGGGTCTTAGTTCTCTTATACCTTAGGTCTTTTCTAACCGAGTGGCACCAAAAGGTAGAGTATCGTCTACAAATTGGAGATGAGTTAAAGCCCCTACATCTCTTGTACTTCATATACCTTTTAACAAGCTTGAAGATCTAAGATGACTCAAACTTCTTCAAAAGGCTTCTGCCATCAGAACAAATAGATAAAGAGTTAGCAAATCTTCTTCTCTTATACCTCTCAAGTTTGTAAAGAAGCCTGCAGGAGAACCAGTAACCAACACAATGAACTAAGAGCCAATGACAATTCCTGAAATCCACTCAACCCTCACAGAGGAGAATCCAAAAGCTATCATAAGCCTTGGCATTATCTAGCTTAATAGCTATACCCTTATGATTCTATGATTTCAAGGAATGCAAGGTCTTGTGAGTGAGAATTCTAGCCCATAAAAAATACATCTTCCATGAGCAAACCCACTATGTTCCTTGGATATCAAATCTAGTAGGAGGCTTTTTAGCCTTTTCTATCACTACTTTGGAAATAATTTTCTGAATAGTACTGCATAAAGCAATAAGTTTGGATTCTGCCAAAGAGTTTGGGGATTGCTTCTTTGGGATATGTGCTAAAAAAAAGTGCATTTGAATTCTTTCAGTACTTTCCCAAATTTCCTCAAATCACTAATAACCTGTAAAAACCCCTCCTCGATAAGATCCTAGAAATGGTTAAAACACTTGCTTGAAATCTAGCCAAACCTAGGACTGTCTTTTTCTAATACCTAAAAAATGCTGCCTGCAGTTATTCTAAAGAGAAAGGCTCCAAGAAGAACAATTACCGTGCCTCACCTACCAATTTTGGAATAATTTCTAGAAAGGGATATGCCTCTCTGTGATCCTCAACTCCCTTCTCTGTTAGCAGCTTGATGAAAAAAGACACAACCTCCTCTCCATGCTCCTCAAATGCCTCCTCTGTTAACTGCAAAGGATATGATATTCCCTCTCCTTTAAAATTCTGAAGAGTGTGAATACTATTAAAGGCTTTCCTTTTCAACTATCACCTAGTGGAAATATTCAGTTTTTGTCTTGTAGGTTAGTTTTTTCAGAAAATATTATACCAAACACCTCTTTGTTCCATATTCTAATCTAGTTAGATTTGAGATACATAAATTTCTAGGAAAAAATAAACAGTATTGTCCCTTCAAAGCTGCTACATTCTTTCCACCATGCGACCACTGAGTCATGAAAAGATGGATGGAGAAGCCAGATTGATTCAAATTGGAAAGGGTGATTGAGAGAAGAAAGATTCTTAACCATTAGAATAGTAGGAAAATTATTTTGAACCCGAGACATTGGCTATAACTATTTATAAGCATCTCATGCTTGAGCATCCTATCTTGGGACACTAAATATGTAACCAATCTTGAAGCTATATTGCAAAAAGGATTTCTTCTATTATTCAAGTAAAGTTTCCTGATTTGGGAATTTACTGAAGAAGATTAAATTCTGCTATAGAGCTATTTGGATCAGCTTCTGATCTAGATTACCTCAAAGAGTGACCTTTCTTATCTTGGGGACTTGTGATCATATTGAAAATCTTGCTATGAAGAAAAATTTGAGTCCAAGAAGAAATCATAGTTGAGATCTCCATCGACACAATTTTCTTCCTTTTCACACTACTAGGACTGTATGTATCAATACAAAACTCTTCAACGTCCTCCAGCAAAGACTTAAAGGAACAAAACATCCATCATTCCAAAAAGAAAAGAAAATCTATGGACATATATTTAGAATCCTTAATTCCTTTGAATTGCTTGAGGCATCCACTACTTACCCTTGCCAAGATTTTTAGGAGCTTGAAGCATAAGCAAGAAGGCACCTTTTAACATTTTTGTTTCTAGAAGAAAAGCTACATCAGGAGAGAAAAAGCAAGTTAATCTTTAATTTGTAAAATTCGATACTCTACCACTACAAATTTTTCTTTTTATTCAATTCACAGTAATTACCAACTTAATAGATTTCAAAACCTCTCCATTCACCATGGTGAAAACTCAACCTCACCATTTACGTGCTTACAATTAAAAGTGTTAAGATTCTGTGATTAGGGTCATCCCTAGATCCAAAGCTAAACCTCGAGGGTTCATGATGACCTTGCCTACATATCCCCTTTGGGAAATTAGAGGCTTCATAGTTCTCCCACTAATGTTAGAGAGAGTTCATTCTCTCCTCTAGTGTAAGATCTCTGATCTCACCTTTAAGCTAGGGCTATTTATTAAGCATAAGATATCAACTTACTCCAATTATATTAGAACAATAACAATATGCTATCAAGTGTTGGTTCCATACCAAACATAACCAATCATTAGTATATAAGAACACTAAATTACACATAAGGGTCATATCACTGCATAATCACACACACAATGACTATCTCGAGCATTCATCATGTATATACAAGGTGACTAGCTCATACACATCACAAGTACATCCATGACTGGCTCATAAGCACATCACAAGTACAACAATGTTTGGCTCATACACACATCACAAGTACAACCATGATTGGATCGTACACACATCACATATACCATAGTGACTAGCTCTAGCGTACATCACATATATATAGTGTGAACAATCTACACATACACCACATGTTTACATAAAGAACAAATGCTTAAGTGGAAATGGATGCAACCTACTTGTTACATCATCCCATCATTTGATTCACAACACATAAGCCCATAAGTAGATTTCACTTGGAAAAGGAATGCCAATGCATCCCATACTACATCGTGGGTCCCATCCTTTTCCCAATCCACCACCATCTACAATGACAATCAAGCAGTTCATGCTACTTGATGTCATCACTGGAAAGGGCATCAGTAACAATATACAAAACTTGAGGCTATTTACATAATTTGTGACTAACATATACACAATGAATGATTGACACATCCACAATGGTTGACTGACACATGTCAATAGTGCATCCTAGATAGAAAAAGAATGTCGGTGCATCGTACACTACATCATGGGTCCATCCTATTATCCTAGTCTTTTGCATCATTAGGAAATTAGGAAGAGGTTTCAATGCATCCCATGCTATAGCGGGGGTCCTATTGGTGTACATTTTATCATTGACTAAACAATAGAATAAAATGTCAAGGACACTCTACCCTCCGTTGAACAAAATCACTATGTGTGCCAAGATTGCAAGAAAGACTACACAACAGCTCAAAGGTTTATATGCGCAAACATGCAAATATATGTTGGATGGCTGCCTTGGTTATGTATGCTAAAATACAAAGGGGACTTACACTTACAAATCATTCGCAAGCTAGGACTTAGACGAGTATGACAGTAAATGCTCTTTTTTTTTGTTTGATTTTCAGTTTTGGAATTTCAAAAAAAAAAAATGGATAAGGGTTTAGAATTTTTATGCTACTTCTAAGAACTCAAGAGACGATAAAGACTAGGTGAAACCAATAACAACACTTTGCTTCGCCACATGAATGAAAACTACACAAAGTAAGTGCAATCTTGTAGGGTTGTGCTCAATATTTTCATACAATGAATAATACCATCAATAGAATAATATTTTATTCAAAGTAGAAGTTAAAGCATCCACAATATAGGCTCAGGCTAACTTTACACATTGAACAAAAATCATTCATTCAAAGCAAGTATGAGCAAGAGTTTCACCAATCCATACTGTCAAATCTTTCATTCATCTAACAAGCATGCAAATAAAATTCTATTCTAAATTTATTCTATGTTGAAGGAGATATACAACCATACAACCGCATGATAATAAGAAGGATTCAAAGAAAAATTGATTTAACTTTTATTATGCAAGTAGATCTAAGAAAAAATTTCATAAAAATCTCTTCACACTATGAAATGAGAGAATAGGAGTTTATATAGAGTTTTGAAAAACAAATGAAAGGCCGAGATCAATCTAAGATCAAAGGCTGACATTAAGATATAACAACCCTTATTAGGGTTTCCCAAAATAACATCCATAGCGAGTGCATGGAGGACAAGTGACACAAGGAGCTATCTTCTAGGAGGTGCATCCCTTTCCTCTTGAGTGGTAGTATGTTCAATGAATCTGGACACCATTGGGCTAACCTCCTCCATCGTGACATGTGGCAGCATATTCACCTTGAATTCCAATCCATCCAAGTCATCTACACATGGAAAAAAAAGTCTCCCATTCCAATTCTCATCTTTGGAAGGCATCCCAGATGGACAAGAAATACGATGCCTTAGTCAAATTCTGCTTCAAGACTGATCCAGTGATGGCGAAGAAAATCTCCTAAGTTCTGAGCTTTAGACTTTCCATTTGTATATCATTTTCACAGATGGTATCCTTCTTAAGTACATCTGCAGCTACAAGGAAAATCTTATTCTAAATCTCTTTTATCTGTTCCTTAGCTTTAATACCATCAGCCTTCACCTTTTCTAAGACTTCAGTTCTTGCAACCAATACCTAGTACCAAGTGTTGAAATCATATGCAACCCTTGCTGCAATTACTTTTCCATCAATCAATTCTTGGTTTGGAATTCTTTTCAACACTCCAAGGCATGGGATAATTCTATCTTGAACATCCTGAAGGTTATCCCATGCTTCCACCATGACTCCAATTTTGAAAAGCAAAGAAGAAGTTTTTCCATAGGCCAATGTTAATCTTTCCAAAAATGTGGCCACTTCTTCACTTTTGCTCACCATCCACTCCTTGGTTTCTTTGGCTGTTACCATTTCTTCTTCAAATTCTTTGTTTGCTTCCTGTGAAGAATTCAAAAGTGGAGGAGCCACTAAATCGCCTTGATTAAGAGGTTTGGTCAAGTGCTAAATATATTCCTTCAAGTGCTCAATTTCCTCTTTGTATTCTCTTTTATTTCCTACCTCCTTTTCCAATCTTTCCTTCATGGAAGTGAATGAATTGTCTAAATCCTCAATCTCTTGACCCTTCGTAGTTGATCCCAAGTCTATAGTTGTGATTGCATACTCCTAAGGAGTAATATCTTCCTTTGCCTTGTCCACTGTTGGTACAACAATTTGCATTGAACAACAACCAACTTCATCTCTGAGGATTGTGGAAAACTTCTTGGCTGGCTTCTTTGCAGTAACCTTCTCTAATTTGGCCAAGAAAACGATCGTATCATCTTCTTTTTGAATTTGAACCAGTGCTTTCATTTTCAAACTTTCTTTCAACCAATCAGGAATCATAGGCTGCTCAATGCCTTCCTTTTCCTGATTACTTTCTTCACGTGAAATATCTTGAACTCCTTTAAGAGCAAAAATCATTCCCTCTTGAAATTCCTCATCTAGAATATCCATCTCAATTTTTTGTTCATGTATTTCTATGCCTATAGGAGATGGGAGTTCATCATCATCTTGTTGGATTGATTCAATATTCTCCTCATGGATTGGAGAAGCAATCTTTATTTTAGCCAATGACTCATCCTCAATAGTTAATACCTTGTTCACATTCCTGGATGTGGTAGAATGGGATGGCTCTGATCTCTACTTCTTCTGAATAGGTTGTTTACAATTTTCTTCCCCTTCAACCTTGTGGAGTCATCAATTGCTTCCTTCCTTTTCTTGGAATTAGTGCTTTCAATTAGTTTGACACTTTGGGGCGCTCCTGCATTCGAAGAATATGATTCCATTTTTCCCATCAATTTATAAGTGAGAGTCAAATTTCTTCACCTTAGCCCCTAGACTTGATGATCAACCCACCACTGTGAATACTTAACAACTAGTCTCATCAAGGTGGCTAGATCTGCGAGCTCTGCTTCTGACCATTTTTCAAGAGGAAGAGGCCAATTCTCATCATAGCATGGCTGAACATATTCTCCATCATCATCTAACTAGTCAGGCACACAAAAAAGCTTGGTTGTTCTGATCAAGCTTACTGACAATCTAGACCATAGTGTTTTCCTGATATCAAACTCATCCGCAACATTTTCCCAAAAATCCTCCAGGTCTACCTTATGTCTGTACTTCTTTCCATTTACTATCCCAATATGGTTGTGAGGATCAAAATCAGCCCTAGACTGGTAAGATGTGAATGGATACCATTGCATTTCCAACTTGGCACTCTTGGTTGCCTGTGCCATTGGGCAAGACTCCAACATATTTCTGATGAAAAATGGAAAGGAAATGGCTGTTTTTTGCTTTGTTCTCTGGAAGCCCTGATATGTTTCTAATTTTCTAAGGACTTCGAGCAAGACCATTCTATTGGTAGGGTAAATCAGAAATCGGTAAGGACATCTGGTAAATCCTAGAACTCTTATATACGTGAATCTTGGATACCGGATAAACCAGGATCCATACTTTCTTATCAAGCTCTTGTCCTCCTAAGTGAGCCTCTGATGAGTTCCTTGCTACATTATCCTGGTGATGTAAATCAAGAAGGCATCATTTACCCTTCTAAAGTGGGTCTTCTCACTAAGCTGCAGCTGTGGATAACAGTCATAAAACTCATTTTCGCCATTACCTACAATGCCTATGCAAATCAATTTGTGTATCTATAATTTATAGCCAACAAGTAGACAATGTAGGAGCTCATGTAAAAGGACTTTGTCCTTTCCAAACATTTTAGCTACTCATTAAGATTATTGCTGATTATCCAAGATCAATTCAACATTTTAACACCTGAGGTGATCTCATCAATAAAATAGTACATCCAGGTTTCAAATGGTGTACCCTAAGGGCTACCCATTACTCTGTTTAACAACAAAATTATATCACCATACTACTCTTTGAAGTCAATACAAAGAAACTACTTTGGCACTTTCTTGAGGGAAGGCCTTGGCTTTTCTAACTACAACTTATTGACATTTGTTGTATAGAGCTCAAGTTGGTCCTCATAAAGTTTTTTGGTGTCCTCTTTGGTTTTATAGGAAGTCCGGTTGTAATTTGGTATCCCAAATGCTTCCTGAATGGCTAACTCTCCAAGGTGAGCCAATACTCTCCCATCTAGCGCAATAATTTGTCTTTCTTGTGCCTTGTAATGTATGACACACTCGATCATCAACTTAGCGCACTCCATAGCCAATGGAAATCCAGCCACTTGGACAATTCCATTTCTCATCATTCAATGAGCAATAGATGTTGGCTGGAATCCATCTTGCCCATACATTCTCCTTTTGAAATCCTTGAAATCCACGTGCCCGAGGTTGGTGTCTGTGACATTTTTCCACTTGGAATTTCTCTTTGACTCCGGCTGCAATCCTTTATTGGAAAACTTCATTTGAGCTTTTCTTGAAGGTCCTCCTTTGGTGGTCATCAACCTACAACAAACATGAAGTAAATTGACATTACTTTTAAGATCCTAATTTTTATTTTTTTGGACCTTTTGCTAAAAAATTTCACTTTCAGTTTGTGAAAATAAGACTAAAAATGGAAGAATTTGGCTAAACACTTAGCAAGAATAAGTGAATAAGACAAAAGAAGGATGAAAGAAATAAGTCAAACTCAGATTTTGAACCTTTGAAACTATATTTTTGATTGTAAATTTGCCTTTAATTCTAAAAATTCTATCTTTAACTCAAAAAAAAACACATTATTTTTTGGAAATCATGTCCTTCAAATCAGAAAATTCACTTTATTCTCTGTCCTCTACTTCAAAAATTTACTTTATCTTCAAAAGTGCTCCTTCAAAATTTATCTTTTGCAACCTTGAGAAAGCCAAAACCTTTTCACAATCGAACTTTGGAGAGAATGAATTGAAAGTGACAAGTTAAACTTAATATAGAGTTGAAGAGTTCGATGATTTTAGCGAATTCATGTTTTTCTTTTAGATTCGTCGAACCTGGACTATTTTATTTCCTCCAAAATGGCAAACTTAATCTTCATTGAAAAATTTAAAGAGAAAGTTTCTAATTTTCACCATGGCACCACCCTTAGCCAAAATATCCTTTCCTTGAATGAGTTGGCAAAAAATCCTCTAGATTCTTCTTGAGTTTGAAATTTTTTCTAAGTGTTGGATATTTTGAAAATTTCTTCTAACTGTTGGAAAAATATAAAAATATTCTAAGTGTTGAGTTTTATTTTTCCAATCTTTTCGAACTTGATCATCTTTCAATTATGGCGAACTTTCATTTTATCCATGGCTAACTTGATCATCTTCATGCCAATTTTACCTAGGTGGACTTCAAGGTTGTTGTGTGAGTTTTCTTTCTAGTTGGGAAGATTTTACTATTGCTTGGACGTCTTCATGTCACATTTGTTTTAGGTCAGACTTGGCACAACCTTTGCCATCTCCCCTTTATTTCTTCTTGGTGGATTTTAGCATGGTTTAGTCATTTAGATTCATGCTAGGGCAGAGTTCGAGTGCTCTTGGACAAGGCCAAGTTCATCAGGTGTTGGTCATTGCAAGGGCGGAATTGGTAGGTGTTGTGCCACTTTCTTTGTTCTAGGGAAGAATTTTCCAACCCCATGCCATTCCCTACCTTGGGCAGACTTTAGGCTCAACAAGCCATGGTGGAGTTCGAGCTTACCTTGCCATGCTTGGGCGGAGTTTGAGCTTACCTTGCCAAGTGTGGGTGGACTTTGTGGTTGGCTAGATAATATGCATGGCAGACTTCACCTTTGTCCAACCATCTTCATATTTCCTCTAGGCGGACTTTGTAGATTAGTAGGCCATGTTCTTCAAACCATGGCGAACTTGTGGATGGCCTAGATATTGCCTTGCATAACATTTGGATGAATTTCTTGCTCAACACCCCATGTTTATCTAGAACATATAGAACAAAACCTCGCTTAGGTATTTTCCCTTGCTTTTCATACTTGGAGACACAAATTTTTGATTCTGAAGATAGGAACGCTATTGGCATGACCTGAGGGACCCAATCCTAGGTCAACTTTCAAAAAGATGAAAAAAGAAAAAAGAAAAAAGCAAAAGGAAAAAATAGGCCAAAAAAGCTACTTCCCGGATTGGTCCCAAAGTGCCAAAAATCAAAAAAGCCGAAAGCAAAAAATCAGAATCCCACAAAAATAGGAAAGTGTTAGAATTGACCCTAAGCAATTGTGTTTTTCGTCCTCTGGGCCTTTTGATTACTTTGGTGATGTCCAGAAACTGTTTTGAGCATGAATTCCCTATTTGACCCAAATGATTTATCAAAACTTTAACTCCAAACTCTCAAATAAATGGACTTATGAAATTACAATGTGAAGACAAAACCCCTAAAAAAAAAACTACTTGGGGTCCCCATTTGCAATGGGGCAATGTGTGAAATAGGTCACAACAGGTTTGTCCTTAACCAAAAGATTTCCACAAGTAGTGAACCTACCATAGCCTAGTGGATTCCAACTTCAATCTCCTATAGGCCATTGGTGACAAGTCTGTCCACCCAAGAAGAAGAAGCTTCTGACAAATATCACAGTCACCTTGTGAGCTTAGTGATATTGTTAGCTATCTTCTTTTCAACTCGGGTAGCACTTGGCATCAATCGCCCTCGTGCTATAGGTGATTGCCAGCAAACCCTCCTGATACAATAGCTAGCTTTGGTTATCGTTATCCACATGGTAGGGTAACTACCAGTGTAATTGTTACCGTATCATAACCAAGGTAGCCCTTGGGACCTTCACCTCTATGAACTAGGTGAATGTCAACTAGTCCCTAACAATACACTAGACATCAATCATTGACACAGGTTAATGATGGCCTATCACTACTCAAATATCCCAGTGTAATGTCACCTCTCTAGGCTATTCTTTGTAAGTCTCAACTTGGGCATTGAGATGGGTGAGATGGATACACATTCATGAGCACTATTATAATTCCACATACCACATGTCGACTAAGATTTCATGATTCATGGCTTTGTATGGTTATGAGCCCCCTAGCTTTATGGACTTGTTTGGAGATAGTAGGGTGCCAAATGCTAAGGATTTGTTGCAGTAGAGTTAGGATATCATGAAATCCTTGAAAGAGAACTTGCAACAAGCCCAAAATCAACAAAAACAGTATGTATATCAGTATCGTGTTGAGCGAACATTTGAGGTTGGTGACATGGTTTATCTGAGGTAGCAGCCCTATAGGCAATCCACTCTCAAGAAGAGTAGATCAAAAATGTTGAAACCATGGTATTATGGACCATTCAGGATCTCCAAGATGATTGGAGAAGTGGCTTATATGAGTTGGAGTTGCTGACAAGTAGGAAGGTACACAATGTTTTTCATGTATCTTGCCTCAAAAAGGTATTGGGACATAATGTAGTTCCCTTTTCCAAATTGCCACCATTGGGCAAGGAAGGGAAACTTATTCTTATTCTGAAAGCTATCATTGAGATTGGAGAGCGTACTATGAGGAGGATCATCAAAGAGTACCTAGTGAAGTGGAAGAATTTGCTAGTTGAGGATGCTACTTGGGAGAGTGAATAGATATTGCAACATAATCACACTCCTTTTAGTTGCAGCAACTATAAACTCTTCACATTCCAAGAAAAAACCTTCATTTTTGTAATGTCCCCATTTCATGACACCTTTCATTAGTTGGGTTTGTTTTGGGAACACTTACTATTTTTAGTAAGTGTTATTTTTAGGAGGGGGTCCTGGTATTGTACTCTAGTTAGTGGTGAGCCATCTTGAGTGTACTAGTTTCTCTCCAGCTCGGGTTTCAAGGTGCATTACTTACTATTTTTGGAACTTACTAAAAATAGTAAATCAATTAGGGTTGAATGAACTTGGCAAGCTAGCCCTGGTTAGGCTAGTCAATGTGCACATTTAGAGGATTAAGTCACTGTAGGAGATTATTTTAATATTTGGGGCACTTTGGGAAATGTGTTTTAAAATTGACTTTATATTATTTAATTAAAAAGGGGACATAAGGGGATTTCATTAAAAAATAGACCAAGGGTGCCTAGTCTAATGACTTGAAGTTGTTTTAAAAATAAATAATATAATACCTCATTTGGGCGCCCAAACTATGGAGGTAAAAAAATTTAAAATTAATTTAAATCAAATTTATGGAGTTTTTGGAGGCAAACTAGGGTTGCTGGAGAAAACTTATTAAAAGTTCATTTTGGAGGCTTGTTTGGGAAGGTTGGCGTTTGAGTTTTTTTTACAGGGATGCTACTCGTGTGGTGTCAGGGTATTGAGGACAAAATTGAAGACATAGCCCCTCAAGTTCTAAGACTTGTCTTGGCAGTGAGAGACATGTTTAGACTTGTGCTAGGTGATTTCATTCAGAGATCACAACTAGGTTAAATGATGAAGATATTTTGGTGTGGAGAGAAATAACTTCATTTTGGTGTGTTTTAACCATTTTACAGGAGGCTTTACTTTGGACTTGAATTTGGTTATTTTCTCATTGCTCATTATCAGTTGAAGATATTATTCTGGGTATTGATCCATTGGAAGGCCCTTCTCTTGTCAAATGTTTTGAGTACTAGATCATAATTTTTGGGTGGAGATTTGAATTTTCTAAAGCAGGTTGAGCTTCTCCAGGTGACACAAGACTGAGACTGATAATTGCTCATATTTCCTCATTGGCTCGAGGTTTCATCCTAGGTATTTGAGATATCACTTCTCCTATCAAGGGCGTCCATTTCAATAACAAGAACAATTTTTTTGGTGAAGAATCCAATTTATTAGAGAAAATCGCCCTTCTAGATAGGTACGACCTTGTTGGGTTTGTTGCACTTTGTTTGGTGGGTTGAAAAGACATTCGAAAGACATATTCTATGACCCTTTTGGCTGCACAAAAACTCTATACAGCTTGGTCACGTTAACTTGCATCTTGGGGGAAAGGCATACTTGTCAAGTGAGCTTCATGATTGCTGAAAGAACTCAATTTTCAAGTTTGATAATAAGTTTTAAATTCTGATTTTTGAAGCTTTGCATGTCTGAAAACAAATATTGAAGAAATCAGAAAATTAGTTGCCTCTGAAAGTGTTATTTCTAGTTCCTTTATGCTCTCGGTATTTTATTATTATTGCACAATGCTCAAAAACAAACATGCAACGTAAACCCTTCACTTGCAATGCAAAATTTTTATAAAAAACAATTGCAAATAGCAGAAAACAACAGGGTAAAAACAGAAAATAAATTTGGGCTAGATTATTACAATTTTCCACCCTTGTTTAACATATGTTGAATTGTCATCTAAAAGCCCTCTTCAATATTCACCTTGGCCTCTCTTTGAATCCTTTCCTTCTCCTATTTTCTTCCCTTCTTTTTCCTCTCTGACTGACTAACTGAGACTAGTTCAATCACCACATGATGTTGACCTCCCTTAATGCATTCTGTTGGAGCTGCCAATGTAGTATCCTCTGCATGCAAGATGTGGTTCTATTTCATGGGCTAGTTTTCTTTCCTCTTCTGATTCTAAAGCATATAAGTTCTGCTGATCAAAGGAGATTGGGAATATCCCTTGCTTCTTCCTCCTTATCCAGAGAGATAATCCTACATACCTTTTCTTGCTCTGATAAAACAAAAGGATAAACCAGTCTTATTTTTTTTGGAACATTCTGCTTCATATTTCCTAATCTGATTCTGATCCTTAAAATCCATCCAACATGGAGGAAAAATTATTTTCTAACAGTAGAGACCTCTTTTATCCTCCATGATTTATTCAAAGATGAATAATTTAGGAGCACCCTTGGGCTCAGATCTTGAAGATTTTCCCAGTCAGTAAGTTGCTGCATGCCCTATTCTATGGCAGATATAACAATGAAAAGGGATATTTTCATAGTCTAGAACTTGAAAAAAGCTTCTCACTTGAGAGGACAGCAAGATTTTGTTTGGAAGTGGGGGATCCACATCTTTTCTTATCTTTACTTGTGCAAAAATTGCATGAGAAGAATTAAAATCTTGACAGTTGACTTCTACACATTTTCCCACAACATTGCCTATACTTTCTAAAGCTCTATTTTCCAAAGCTCAAGAGGAAGACTGTATGGATTAACTCATATTTCCATTGTTGATTGAGGTATAACTCCACAAGAAAAAATGCAGTTTCCATGCACATTTTGAGGGCCTAAAAGGAGATCAACTTCCCTCAAAGAATTTGAGCTGAACTTCCATGGACCTTTACCTTTGCAAGCCATAGATTTTCTGCCCATGCTAAAATGTCTTTCTCTGAGATTCTAACACCTTTGCAATCTCAACTGTTCCCACCTCCTTTAAAAGCTTATGAAGGTTGTCAACATCTGCAACTTTTAGATCTTCCGTTGGTCATTGAGTTGATACCACATGCATTTGCTGATTTTGAAAAACATTGCTACCTATAAAAAAGTGTTGATAGGAATTCTATTCATCCCTAATGCTTTAGAATGTCCATTTAGATGTCTAAAAACTTGAGTGAAGCAGGGGCCACCTTGGGAATACTGAGCAGTGTAAGGAAATAACTTGCACAATAGAAGAATATAATAGGAATATGCTGAAAATATTTGATATAATATGCCACTTCAAGGGGGCAACCTCCTAATCCACTTCAAGGGGATACCTCCAATAGTCTTCAATAAGAACTTAATACTCAACATGATGAAATAATACTCACAACCTCCAATGTATACCTATTTATGCCTAGGATATCACCCAGGCTGACTTACATAACCCTATATAAGCCCTAGGCTGACCTTAATAACTAAATAACAATATAATAATGATAATATGACTTAATTAAGAGTTAAGGTATCCAAAAGTCGACTACTCATAACACCATAAACACTATAGGGGTAGGGGTATAACAAGCAGAATATTTGATGTGAATCTGGGTTGGCGAGGATTGTTGCTGCTGCAACTCACTCATTTTTTTTTAAAACCCTGGTACCTCGTTCCAGGGCACCATTTTATTCCCATCCTCCAATATCTTGTTTTACATTCTATAAATATATAAGATTAGTATTGCAGTCCAACTATTTGAAGAATACTGAAATGAAAATTACTCTGCCATGCCATATGTGTACTTGAAATTCCACCCTTTGAATGTTGTATGAAATGCCATTTATTAAGCAACATAGCACCATGATTGTAAATGTTGTAAATAAAAATAAGACACATCTAACAAAGAAGCCATGATTCTAATTTACTTGCTAAACTATTCCAAATGCTAAACTAGAATGTAAACTAAGCTCTCAAATGCTAAGATGATTTCTGCAGAGTAATTGTATACAATGCTCTCTTATGCAAAAGCTGTAAATGAGCCTCTATTTATAGATTTCATCAAGGAATCAGGTGAGATGGCAGCAATGGATGATCAAGATTCAATCTAGAGAGATCAATGGTGAGAAACAAGGAAGTTAGAGAGAAATAAGGAAGTTGTCCCCTTTAATAGAACAAGCTTGCCAAGTGTAGAAACGAATAAATGGAAAGGAGAAGCCATGAGTCTTTGAGTTTGTTGAGATTGTTGAGGATAAATTCCCATTTTAGAAACTAGGAATAATTAATTTCATGTGACACATGGTGAGATGGAAGATGATGTGGAAGGAGGCTAGAAGAATATGGAGAAATATGACAAAATTCAAATTAAAAATTCAAATTTAATGAGAGGGAATTAATCAAATAAAACAAATTAGTTAAATTTGTTTATTTAATTAAATCATGAAGAAAGTGGTCTAGATAGGAGGAACTAAGAAATACGAACTATATAAATAAACTTTGCAATTTATTTATACAGTAGAGGAAATAAAGATTTTTATTAAATAAATAACCAGTAGTTAATTATTATTCTCTAGATCAATTTTGGATGTATACATTTTGCCCCTTTTTGAAGTGATGTGTTTACACATTACTTCAAAGAAAAATTTGTCAGTGCTACTAAAATTTCGACGATGCTTCAAATGGTGATTTTCAGAAGATAACGAATGTATGCCCCCTCAGAAGATAAATTGAGGAATTTTCGATGATTTTTGAATTTTTTTGATGATTTCTGATGATGCCGATGAAGAAATTCTGAGTTGATGAGATTTCAGAGATATATCTCCCTATATGAAAGAAATGAGCTGCCCTATTTAATTAATCCTTTAAAAAAATAAAAATATCCCACCAAAATCACACTCTTAATTACCCTTATTAAGAGGTAAAAAAGTGAAAAAATGGATTCATTTGTGCATTTTGTGATTTTGAAAATTGTTGAGTGAGAGAGCAACCTTGAGCATTTGAGCGAAGATAGTGTTCCCTTATGAGACTCATCGATTCGAGCAGGTGCAATGACACAGCTGACCAACGACAGACAAACTTTTGGTATAAATTTTGAAAACTTTTCTTTGTGAATTTTGAATTATTTTTCCGCGTTTTCAATTTTGAAATTTAATTTTTCATTCTTTTGGCACATACATAACCTATTTTGGCACATAGGTTAGATTCTCTAGCGCATCCACTTAGAGTTTTAGCGCATAGTCTAGATTTAGTAGCGCATTCATAGTCTGTAATTGCGCATCCATGTTCTAGTGCATCGACTTTCTGTAACAGTGTATTAGCATATTAGGTAGCGTGTCCATTAGAAATGGCACATCAAATTGTAGTTTTAGTGCATATACCCAAAGTAATGACACATGAGATTTTATGGCACACCAAAGAGATTCCATAGAGCATATGAGGAATTATTTGGTACATTTTAGTTAAATGGCACATTAATAGACTGTAACAATGCATCTAGCCAAATTGGTGGTGCATCTACCCTTTTGGTGCAATGGAGTACTACTATGGCACATCTAGGTTAGAATTGAAGAATTTGTAATTTTTCTCCTTGATTTGTATGCTGTTTATTTGTGTTAGCCAATGATTTGTTGTTGATGATAAATTAGATGATTTATTGATCTCATGATAGGCAAGATGCAATAAGGATGATGTTGTTTTGACCTCATGATAGGAAAGGATAAAAAATAGATGTTCATGAGATTTGATGAAAATCTCAACTAAATTGATAGGATAAGTGATTGATTGATGTTTGATTGCTTTGTTGATTTGATTGATTGATTGACATGTTGATTGTGATATGTTATAATGATAGGAGATGGATTTAGATAATCTTCAGTCCTAAGAGCGATTCCCATAGACTTGCGAGTTGTTTCCACATCTATCATAGGCTGATAGGGATATCGTTGAGTGATGTGGATTATCTTCATTGATTGGCATGCCCTAGATTAGGATTAATCGAGGATTGTTAATTGCACTAGTAGAGAAGTGGATTAGCAACCACAACACTTTTCATCTGGCCATTGGAGAGATGACTATGATGCCAGAGGATTTCTATAGAATTTTGCAGATTTCCGTGATGGGTGACATTGTGACATATGACCACACCGAGTAAGAAAGTACATATGCCCTATGCTAGATATTCCATGGCGATCATATTAGTAGGTATGAGATGCTGTGGCAAGAGATGTTTGAGAGGTATGCCCCTTTTCCTTCCATGCTTGCGGAATTTGTTGGTGGCTTCTTATGTCCAGACAAGAGGGAAAAGGGATTGTCTTTCGGTTGGGGTCAGACATTAGAGTAGATGATTTAGTTTGGGACCTGTTTTGCCTGGGGTTCATGCATGCTTGCATAGTTATACCATGATTTGCATAAGGTAGTTTACCTTAGAGGAGCTAGTCTATCCGTAGGTGTGACCCTATTACAAATGTGGGCTTGGGAGCATAGAGTGGTGACATGTCCGAAGACAGATAGATTTTGGCCATTTAGGAGACCCTACGTTTATGGTTATGTAGACATAGTTGTTCAACATAAGTTGGGAAAATTGGAGTATTGGATATGTGTGTTGGATGGCCTAGTTTCTGTTACATGGCGGCCATATGTAGATTGTGAGGAGTTGGTTAAGGATCATTTGGAGATGCCTTATCTTATCATAGCCAGGTATCTTATTGGACAGACACACTACATTATTGAGAGATTCTTGTTGATGAGGGTGCTCAGACAGTATGACCGAGTGGAGGGGATACCATAGGGATTGGCTATGTGTGCGCAGAGGTAGTAGGATGCAACTGAGTGGGGGCCCACCTTGTCTTACGATGCTGCATGTGATGAGTATCATAGATTATAGCTAGTGATTTGGGATTACCATCCGAAGATCATTGAGGGATACATGACTAAGGAGTACTCACAATAGTTTAGTGGGCATCCATTTCTAAGGACCTTGATGCCTGATGAGCCAGTGCTGACATTAGAGGATGATGAGGATATACCACCCAAACAGAGGAGGGGTAGAGGTGGTGGAGATGAGGAGGGAGATGGTGGGGATGATGGTGGAGGTGGTGATGCGGGTGGGGATGACGGTGGTGGTGATGATGGAGGAGGGGGCGCCCACCTAGTGTTGGATGTCAGAATTCCTCGTAGGAGGTGATCCTTGGTGGCAACAACCCAACAATGTGTACATATAAGTTTTCCTTCCCAACAATAGTAGTCATATATTGCAATTTTACATGCTCTTTTCAGGGCTCGCTGACATAGGTTTAGGGGTAGTTGTAGACATAGACACAGTTGTTGTCATAGGTACATGCACAAATCTCACAGGCCTAGGGGAAAATACAAACTCTGATGATTGAGAGGGATGTTGCTAGACAACAACTTCCACAGGTGTAGGGCCAGGGACAGGTGCAGGACCAGGTTGTTGTGTTGACTACAGAGAGAGATGCACTGAGACAACAGGAGGAGCAAGAAGAGGCTATTACTGAGAGACTATAGTAGGCTATGACAACTACCAGGTCATTAGATTATTTCCAAGAGATTTGTCACACTGCCTAGGAGGCCAAGTTTTAAAGAGGTCGATATCATGAGGTGGTCCCTCTAGAGCGGCGAGAGAGCTTTGCCTGATCTTAGTCTGGTATGTCTTAGTTTCAGATAGTGAGTATGGTTGTCACCAACCATTGCCTAAGGATCAAAGGGGCAAGGGGAGATACTAGTTCAGAGATGCCAACACCATCTAGGGCGAGCACTATATAGCTCTGATATTTGACGTTTATTATGATTTAGACATGTATACATTGATACTCGATGATTTACTGCCATTTTTGATGAAGTATTTCCTAATATTCAGATATCCTTGTACATTTGACATCATTTTGAGATATATATGTAGCAATGATGATGGTTGACCTATGTGCTTATGTGTTGATCATGATGGATGCATTTAGTTTCCTATTATGTATGCTATGTGATGTTTTATATGATAGTGATATGATATGCTATGGATGCAACATGTGTTATGATTCTATGATGCTTTATGAAAGCTATCTAAATGCCTTATATGATGAATCTAATTATGTAAATGGAATGTGCTAAATGCTATGTTTTTTGTACTTTTCTGATGTAAATATGTATCATGCAAAATATGAAATGGGTGAATGAATGAGATTATTAATGCAGAAATGGATGAATGGAATCATTAAAGAATGATGGATAATTCAATGTGTTCTATTATGTATTCTATTATAATGTATGATATGCATGGTACTCTGTGTTTTTGTATTTTTCTGATGCAAATATATGAATTCATGTGTGATCTAGATGAATAGGAATTTATATATGTTCCATTGTGGATGCTTTTGTAATTACAAATGTATGACTAAATGTATTGGAGGGAAATGATATGATCAATGTTTTGTTTTTGGATTTTCATGATGCAAATATATGGCCTAATGAAAATGAATGCTTTATGAAATGACATGGTAATGCTTTTTTTTAGAATTTTCATGATGCAAATAAATGATCTAATGAAAATGAATGACAAAATGATATGATAATGTAGGAATGATGTCCTAATGCTCATGTGACTAAAATGTGAATGATCTTTTTGGTAATGTCAAATGCACTCAATCTATTAATGATAGAAATAACATCACTCATAATATTGTACTAGCCTTGGAGAAATCTATAAATACCACTACAACACCTAGTATGAATGCAATCTAAACATGCAAACCTAACAATGGAATGTTGTCATCCCAGTAACTAATTTATTATGCTTGGTATCATCTTTGAGCTTTTAAAATGTTGAGAGTGAGCACAAACATCAATGGTATAATTAGACCATGATGACCTGAGTACTACTTTCATGTGATGTTTGATAGTGCAAGTTAACACAAGCATCTAGGTATAATTGGATTGAGATGACCTAAGCATTTCTTGCATAAACAGACAAGAGTTAACCATTTTCCTATGTGAATCCAGAATGTCATCAATGATACTTTGTAGAGCACGTCCCATGACGATTCACATAGTATTAATGATCAACTCACAAACAATAGACAAAGAAAAATATCATTCTCAATCATAGCTTCTCTAGTTCTTGACATCCTTGATTTGCTCCCGAGAAATGATGACAACAATCATGATGCAACTAATTTGAACATTTCTATTAAAGTGATAAAACCGTGATTCAAAGTATCGTCACCAAATGAATTTTTTTTTTTGATTGATCTTGTTGTTGTTGGTTTAGATGGTTGGTTTTGGTGATTCTGATTGATGTTCAATGTTGCAGCTCGCTTGATTGTTGTGTTTTTACCATGTTGCTATACTATTGTTTGTCTATTGTTTTTAAGCTCAAAGATGAATTTTCCCCACCGAGTTCAAGATTTTTCCCCCAGTGGAAACAAACCAAATTTATTATGGATATGTACAATGATTGGAAAAACAAGGTGAGACATGAATGACACAACAAAATATATACGTGAGGCTCAAATGAAGGATGTGGATAGTGACAATGAAGAGCCAATGGTCGACACACATTCTAATAGAGGAAGAAGTTAGCCTGTCACAAATAGCGCTTGTTGCAAGGTTTTCACCACTTGCTTTTATTGCACTTTTTTTTTCAGATTTTATGATTTTTTTTGTATTTTCTCTTTTTTTAAATTTTTTAAATTTTTTCCTTTTTTCCTTTTTTTGTATTTTTCTCTTTTTTTCTCTTTTTTTTGTATTTTTAATTTTTTAATTTTTTTATTGTCACCAAGATGCTTGTTTGTCAAATTTTCACCAGGGTGACCATTTTTCAGGACATTTTCTGATGTTTTTGGATTTTTTTAGGACTATTTTTGATGCAGTAGATGAATCATGTGCAGAATTTCTTGAGATGGAGACTATTCATGGGCTCTTCAAATAGGTCTCCTTCTGGCGTGGATAGCTGGTATGCTCTTGATCCATTGACTAACACAATGACAAAGAGGCCCAACCAATTCGATTCAAACTTTCCTTTCTTCAACCTATCTTGCTAGTTGTGCAGGTTCTCCTTCAATACCCAGTCACCAACTTGAAATGTTCTTGGTTTGAATTTATGATTGCAACTTTCGGACATCTGATGTTGGTAGGCTTTCAAGTGGTTCACTACATGTTGGTGTTGTTCATCCAATAGTTCCAGTTCCTATAATCTAGATACCCGGTAGTCCTCATCAGAGATGATACCCTTCAATGAAACTCAAAGTGATGGTAATTCAACCTCAATGGGTACAATGGCCTCATATCCATACACAAGAGCATATGGTGTGACTCCTATTGGTGTGCAAATACTGGTGCGGTACGCCTACAAAGCAGGGTTTAATTGGATGTGCCAATTGCGTCCAACATCATTGCCTATTTTCTTCAATATTTTCAAAATGGTTTTGTTGGAGGCCTTTGCTTAACTATTTCACTGAGGGTAATATGGTGTAGAGAAGCCATGCCGAATGTTAAACTTCTCACACAATTCTTGCATGTCTTGATTTTTGAATGGTCTTTTATTGTTAGTGACAATAGATTGAGTGATAACATAAGGGGATCTACAAAGTGTAAAAACATTCTTGAAATTAATTTGGGAACTTGTTTCAAGTATTGCATGTGGATTTCAATGAAAAATAGTTGCTTGATGTAGGATTTGAACTCTTGCTTACCAAAAGAGACATAGTTGACAAAATTGACATTGAAGATTGGCAAGATATGCACTTGAAAGCTTCCTAAACATGTACAACCCATATAATAGCATTGTTAGCATGTAACATCTCCTTATTCAATTATTGTTCTTGATAAGAACTCAAGTTTGTTAGGGTAAGGCTCAGATTTGGCAACTCATAATTTATCAGAGTTTCTCATGGTTATACCTAAACCTTAAATCATAAATTTGCACCTAGAAACCTATTATACATCGGTTTGCAATTGGAGATAGAGCCTTTAATGGAGAGCATCCTAAAAGGGTAACACAATCACAATTTTATTCTTAAATATTGATGCAAGAACATTATTTAATCTTGTTGTAGATTTACATTAGAATGTAGTGTTAGGTGTTTAATCACATGTTAGGAGGTTTCTATTTAAGTTTGGACAAATAAGTAGTCATAATTTTCAAATTTTGGTCTTTTCCTTAACCCCAAGTAATTAATTAAGGGTTTGAATGCTTCATTTAACTTGGGTTTGTGTAACGCCCCGCCGTGTGAACCCCAAAGGACAATTAAACCATAATTACTGCACAATTTTTTTTTTTTTTTTTAAAGTAAACATAACCTTCATGTGATACACACTAAGACATAACATAAATTTCATGTAAATATATTCATTAGCACATACATCCTTTGGGGTATACGAGGAGTCATTACGCGACTTAGATCCCCACAACGACAATAAAGAATAAAAGCCAAAGATATAATTCATAACAAAGTAAACATTAACAAATGTAATACATACATGATAAACATTGATAAGAAACCATCTATATATACAACATATGCATGATTAACTTAACAAATTAAATAACAACTACCATAGCCCATATCCACGCAAGAATTATCGTTACATTACAATACAATGTTCAAGATGTACGATGATACAAAAGTGTTTCCAGTCATAAATGGAAACCATACATAAGATAACATGATACAAAATATCATAACTGGCTCCAATATAAATACAACTCTGGAGTTGTCGTAGCAGCATCAATCCACACCTCTCGATCCTCGACTGGGGACCCAATGGGGTGCTTAGCACGTTCCACCCGACCATGTGAGTCCGAAGACCCACCCCCCGTGCTAGGAGCTGACAATAAGAGTCCTCAACCAAGAACATCCCAACACGGAATCACAAGACTCACAACAAACAAAAGTATCATAAAACTCAAGAATTGCAACAACATCCAAGAGTCAACATAATAAATTAAGATCACAAATCCCATCACGTAAATCAAAGCAATGACCAATAAATAAGTAACCAAAGGATGATCATGAAATACTTCCAATCAAACTGAATTAATAAACATAATACTATTCCAAATTGTAATTAAATAATAAAATAACATCATATCACAGTATCATAAGATACAAGATTGCAAATCAAATATCAAGGAGATCCTACAAGACCACAAAGTAAATCACAAATCAATATAAATCCAAAAATCAATAATCTAAACCAACTCCCACAACCTACTTCTAGAGAAACACAATAAAGTAAAACACATGGGAAACTAGGGGAGAGTGTCATCGCATAGTCCTACATGGGCTGTCCTGTGCTCTTCCTCCCAACTGGAGGCGCTGGTCCCATCTATGGATGTCCTGTGCTCTTCCTCCCAACTGGAGGCGCCGGTCCCATCTATGGCTGTCCTGTGCTCTTCCTCCCAACTGGAGGCGCCGGTCCATAGGGTGACTCATGCGGAGCCGTAGACCTCTCGTGAGGACGAGGTCACAACCTTGCCAACCACGGCCTTCTCAGCCTTCCATTAGTCTGTGGAAGCACTAATGAAGACGAGGCATCCATTTTAAAATCTTGCAATGATATTACTACCCAACCCACCTAAGTTAATTATTAGGTTTTCACTTATTTACTAACTCACTCGTGGGTTATCCTGAGCTCTTCCCCTTAAACGGGGCACCGGCCCCCACGAGGAGCCACTCTCCCTAGAGACCCACCAAAAATATAAAAATCAAGGGTTGTACCATCATAATTTGAACAAAGAATCACAACATAAAAGCATGCAAAGCATTATCCATCTCGCTATAAATACATAATCAAGTTTCAACAATTCCTGTACAACCCTTTCCAAAATCATGAAACCAAAACACTTGCCACATCAAGGCACATAAAGAGAGAGAACATCAACTATCAATCATCTCAAGCCTCTGGAAGCCAAAAGAATGAAAACCCACAAACAAGGGTAAAATGAAGCAACAAGAGTATTCTCCAATAATTCCAACACAAGGATAAAATTCCATCAAATATGAGAGTAGATCAGAAAAGCCATAAAAAGGAAAGATTCATCAAGACCCATCCACAAATCAACAATGGTGCCACCTCAAATAGGAAAACACAAAAGAAAATAAACTTTTAATTCAACAAAATCACTTAATAAAACCAATAGCCACCAACTAGGCATTCTATGGGAGACCTCAATTTTCTCCTCGCAAGAACCCCCTTATAGTGGTATGTAAATCACCTTCAATGACAACAATTATTGCAAGGCCACCAAAACTATTTTTCAATTCAAATATAATGAGTGAATACCAAAAATAAGATCAACAACTCAAGCAGAACCATCAATCATGACATTGATAACATTAACCGATTTACCACTTAGGGTAAAGAACAAAAAGGAAACATATGGGTTCCCAACGAATAACAACATAAATTAAATGAGAGGAAATCTCCAACTCAAAATCAACTCATGAAAGGTCACATCAAAAGGATCTATCAAAACAATCCATAAAACCACACAAGCAAATACAATACAACCATTCATTCAATAAGAAGTAGCTTGAAACAATCTAAAAAGAACATTATTTTAAAGATCTATCATTTCCAACTTTTAAGGATAGCACAATATTGCAAAGTGAAGATAAACTCTAATGTTTTAAGCCATAAGACACTAACCACAAGTATACTCTTCCAAACACAAATTAAAACAATTATATTCCAATTTATTACATTCACAACTATCTTATTCTTGCTTGAAAAGACATATCGTTGTTCTACTTGAAATAACACTGCCAATCATTTTAGTAATTTTTATGTCTTGAAACAATAGTAAGAATACAATAATTAACTATATAAATTGAAGTAATTACTCTAATTGACCAATGAAATATACATTAATTCTTCTCAAGCAAAACCTACTTAATGTCTTAGATCTCTAATTACATCTATTGAAAGGAAACAACATTTTTCCTTAAGAAATAATTTCCATAAATCAAATTTTAAAGCTAATATACCTTTCCCTATATCTTTCTTTATACAACCATATAATTACAACCCTTATATTATTATTTTATCCTGCTATCAAGCGAACCTAATCGTTAATCCTCTTACCTAGGGTAAGTCTTCCAACAACAACAACTCTCTTATCCTATCTACATTCTTATAATTCAATCAAAGTGTTTTAAGGTTTAATTCAATATGCAACTCCTTGTTATAAGGAATCCTTTCAAAATCCATAACCTACGATGATCTAAAGAGTTTACATGAAAAGATTATATAATACATTCAAACTATTCACCATATCTTATACTCTTTTTATTTTGTAACCTTAGGGAATTCAAGCTATTATCTATTTCATCTTATTCTTAACTAAAATGATTTTACTAAATACAATCGTTGGCCTCAATTCAAATATGGGAATACCCAAATATAGCCTATTCATTTTATTTAATTTTAATTTTTTTTTTTTTTTTATGGTTTATTCTTTTAGTATTTTTCTTTTCTAAGCTATAATGGGGTTCAGACTACCTACTTGCCAACGCTTCCTTTGACTCTGAGGAATGACAACTAAATAATGATAACTAAATGCATGCAATAAAGACACTGATATTATTGATCTATATATTTCACATATGTTAAGTAAAAATATATTAGAAGAGGCGAAACCAAATTATTCAGTTTCTTAATGAAATATGTCTCTAATAAGATTGAAAATTAAAGATAATTAAGAATGCTCGAGCTAAAACTTAGAGAAAAGATGTTTTAAACATACCAAAGAAATAAAATAAAAAGGATCATTGCAGATGCCAGATAACATGGTTTATACGCCCTACCATATATCACCAATATAAAGCATAGAAGGGCACCGTGCCTAAATTTATTAGTATATGAATATTAACCAGAACTCGGTGGAACAATCATTATATAAGTGAAAACGAGAATTACCTTTTTTGTATTTTTATCAATTCTCAAATGTTATCCGCAAGGCTGAAAAGAAGGAGAAAGGTAAGGTACAAAAAAGAAAGAGAATAAATATACAATTTTTCTGTTTTGGAACCTGATGCATTTCAGATTAGAGGCGAGTTTCCAGAGATTATTTAAAGCTTTAAACTTCCCATTATATTCAAGTGCAGCAGCTGAGACTGGTCGACAATGGGATCAGAGAGATTATTTAACCTCCGCAACATTCTATTTTCAAATACTACAAATATGATAGGTTGCCAAAGGTATCAGGGAGATAATATAAATTTAGATTACCAGATTATGCGAAGGAGCTCATCTAAACACTGCATCCAATAACATCAATTTCTCTCAGCTTCGACTGAACGGAGGTAACTGGCAAAGGCTTGAAACATTGCGCAGACCAAGAGAATTAAATAATCTGCTCATTGGTCCTCGATTTCTTCACTTGAACAATCTGCTTAATGACGGCATCAGAGAAGACACATGAACCAAGCTTTCCCCACGTTTGAGATGGTTATGGTTGCAAAACACGTGGAAGCCAATTTTCTTCAGTCTTATGAATAACATTTGGGATTTAGAGAATAAAATCACAGAGTTTATTTAAATCTATCCACCCTACCATGTTTAAGTGCTATGACAGGTTGCCAAGAATATTAGGAAGTGAATATTGGAATTTGGAGATAACGCCATCTACTTGAATTATTATCAAATATCAAGGGTGATTCACAAGACGGGAGGTAAAGAGACATATGAGGTGCAAATACGTGACTTAAGAGATGGAGAACTAATGTACAACTTTTTCTTTTCTGAATTGGATGCGTTTCTGCTGGAAGATGAACTTTGCCATGTTAGTACATTGACAATGTTTATTTTCAAGAGCTGCAACTGCAATAGATTGCCAGAAGAATTGAGCAAGTTATTTAAACCTTTAAACTGCCTATATGTTCAGACACTCGGTTGTGGAAGACTGCCAAAGAATTTAGAGAGTTTATTTAAATTCTGTAAATTAAATCTACCACAGGCAGTGCTATATTAGAATGAAGGAAATGAAAGGGATTTCGCAAGGAAGCTCTCAAAATCTTTGAATTAATGAAGAGTTCCAGAACACATCCTATCATTATAAGCTTTGCTAGAGTCCTGGCGCATGCAGTCATGATGGTTTAACGGCTGAGGGGTGCGTAGCTCCACACATCAGTAACCTTAGTTGCATTACATCTATGGTTGATCACCTAGTGTGCGTGTTTGAGGTTCACATAAAATATGAATATAAATTGAAACCACAACATATGATTATAAATTGAAAACCACATCGTATAAATCTAAATCAAATTCTCAGCATGCACATGCAATTTTGAACCTTCAGAATGATCTACAATTTGCACACAACATATCAAAAGTATAAAGGGAAAAGAAGATTGTACTCTGGTCCAGAGAGCGTTGACAAGAGATTTCAATGGACGTCGCAAATCAATGTGACTGGAACGAAACCCTGTGCCGAACAATCCATAATAGAAGGAACAACCCTTCGAACCCGCAAACCCCCATTTTTGATTCAATCCAAGAAATGTCATTATTCTATAAAGATTTTCTTGTAGACTAGATTCATGTTCGAAAACTAAGGATCTTCATATCATCACCCCCGTCCTCCTTATCTAATTTGCTTCATGGTGTCTTTTCCACTCCCCTCGGGGAACCATTCAACTTCCAATTGCTTGATAGGTGAAGTTCTTTCCAGCTTCTCTTGTCTTTTACACTTCCCAAAAATCTTATCACGATTTATTTAATTAATAAACTATTCACTTTCCATTTTCCAATTGCCTTCCTTTTTATTATTTTCTTTTCCAGATTATTTTGTTCATCAATTTATCTAATAATATCACTTGTGCTTTTAACAAATTAGTTTAATTTGATTATTTGATCTAAATCATTTGATTTAATTTAATTGATCATTATTTTAATTTCTAATCATATTTTAAATAACCTTGGAAATCACTTATGATTTAATTAGTTATTTAAACATGATTTCTAACATATGATATTTTTCACACAATTAAATAACACAGTAATCAATGAAGCACACACAAAAGTCCCGAACAATCGACACGGAGGGTTATTACATCCTCCCCCCCTTAAAAATTGACTTACTCCTGGAAGTTGAGCTCAATCATAAACATGGTAACACAACAATATCAAAGATCACCATTAAATCATCGATTAAACTTCATCAAGTAAACAACGAAAATTAAATAAACTAAAAATAAGGAAAGGATACCAAAACAAAAATGGTGACGGGGTTGCAAACAGACCAATTGACAAACTCAAGGATAGATGACGAACTAGGTTGGGGAAACTTTCTTGTCAGTTCCTATTTTCCACATCAATCCCATTGGGTGTTTATGATGCTCACCCTGTCCTGACAATGCAGGTGGAATCGAGACTTAATTCCTGCAATCCTGCATGCAAACAAACGTTGTGCACAATACATATATATCATAAATACATCGTGAGAGGAATTCTCAGCATAGTAGGGCACTCGCGAGCGAGTGATACCACACTGTCCCTCCCACCAAACTGCACATAATAATCAAAACAATTCTAGTAACTCATAAACAGTTTGCTTCTTATTAGTTAGGCAATATTCGCATAAGAATGCTAACCATAAATCTAATTCCTATACTGTATCAAAATTAATTACTACTTGACATTATAAGTGTCTATACCTGCATTTTACAATTACATTACCTTCGTCACTATGTTTTCTGAAGCCCATTTCCTGTAAATCAGAAGCTACCATAGAGCATTGCACATTAGTACCAATAATTCAAGTTGCATATTAGCCTCAGATACTATATTCTGCTAAAAATCATAGAATAATTATCCACAAAACCTCACATTTTCGTTAAAACTCATAATTTTCACACAAAGAACTTCACTTTAATCATTATTCAACACCAAATCTCACATCAATTTTAATAAAAAGGGGTAAAATTTTACACCTTCACAGATTCAAGAAACATAATTCATCACTCAAGGACAACAAAATCACAGATTTCATGCACACTTGACATATTCACACACATAAAACATATCACCAAGAACACATCACACTAAAACAAGGGTCCATAGAGCATCCCTGACAGGAAGGATATCGGTGCATTGCGCACTACACCGCGGGTCCTATCCTTTCCCATCAGTTTCCTGCACCATCGACCCGACACCATAAAATGAAAGAAACTCAAGTCCACAACAATGACAACAGAAAAGTGGAACTCAAGACTCACGGGTCTAAGCGCAAGGTTACATAGTGAGCACACCTAGTGCCCAGTGTATGAACCTATGCTCTGATACCAATGTTGTAACGCCCCGTTGTGTGAACCCCAAAGGACAATTAAACCATAATTACTGCACAATTTTTTTTTTTTTTTTTTAAAAGTAAACATAACCTTCATGTGATACACACTAAGACATAACATAAATTTCATGTAAATATATTCATTAGCACATACATCCTTTGGGGTACACGAGGAGTCATTACACGACTTAGATCCCCACAACGACAATAAAGAATAAAAGCCAAAGATATAATTCATAACAAAGTAAACATTAACAAATGTAATACATACATGATAAACATTGATAAGAAACCATCTATATATACAACATATGCATGATTAACTTAACAAATTAAATAACAACTACCATAGCCCATATCCACGCAAGAATTATCATTACATTACAATACAATGTTCAAGATGTACGATGATACAAAAGTGTTTCCAGTCATAAATGGAAACCATACATAAGATAACACGATACAAAATATCATAACTGGCTCCAATATAAATACAACTCTGGAGTTGTCATAGCAGCATCAATCCGCACCTCTCGATTCTCGACTGGGGACCCAATGGGGTGCTTAGCACGTTCCACCCGACCATGTGAGTCCAAAGACCCACCCCCCGTGCTAGGAGCTGACAATAAGAGTCCTCAACCAAGAACATCCCAACACGGAATCACAAGACTCACAACAAACAAAAGTATCATAAAAATCAAGAATTGCAACAACATCCAAGAGTCAACATAATAAATTAAGATCACAAATCCCATCACGTAAATCAAAGCAATGACCAATAAATAAGTAACCAAAGGATGATCATGAAATACTTCCAATTAAACTGAATTAATAAACATAATACTATTTCAAATTGTAATTAAATAATAAAATAACATCATATCACAGTATCATAAGATACAAGATTGCAAATCAAATATCAAGGAGATCCTACAAGACCACAAAGTAAATCACAAATCAATATAAATCCAAAAATCAATAATCTAAACCAACTCCCACAACCTACTTCTAGAGAAACACAATAAAGTAAAACACATGGGAAACTAGGGGAGAGTGTCATCGCATAGTCCTACATGGGCTGTCCTGTGCTCTTCCTCCCAACTGGAGGCGCCGGTCCATAGGGTGACTCATGCGGAGCCGTAGACCTCTTGTGAGGATGAGGTCACGACCTTGCCAACCATGGCCTTCTCAGCCTTCCATTAGTCTGTGGAAGCACTAATGAAGACGAGGCATCCATTTTTAAAATCTTGCAATGATATTACTACCCAACCCACCTAAGTTAATTATTAGGTTTTCACTTATTTACTAACTCACTCATGGGTTATCCTGAGCTCTTCCCCTTAAACGGGGCGCCGGCCCCCACGAGGAGCCACTCTCCCTAGAGACCCACCAAAAACATAAAAATCAAGGGTTGTACCATCATAATTTGAACAAAGAATCACAACATAAAAGCATGCAAGGCATTATCCATCTCGCTATAAATACATAATCAAGTTTCAACAATTCCCGTACAACCCTTTCCAAAATCATGAAACCAAAACACTTGCCACATCAAGGCACATAAAGAGAGAGAACATCAACTATCAATCATCTCAAGCCTCTGGAAGCCAAAAGAATGAAAACCCACAAACAAGGGTAAAATGAAGCAACAAGAGTATTTCTCCAATAATTCCAACACAAGGATAAAATTCCATCAAATATGAGAGTAGATCAGAAAAGCCATAAAAAGGAAAGATTCATCAAGACCCATCCACAAATCAACAATGGTGCCACCTCAAATAGGAAAACACAAAATAAAATCAACTTTTAATTCAATGAAATCACTTAATAAAACCAATAGCCACCAACTAGGCATTCTACGGGAGACCTCAATTTTCTCCTCGCAAGAACCCCCTTATAGTGGTACGTAAATCACCTTCAATGACAACAATTATTGCAAGGCCACTAGAACTATTTTTCAATTCAAATATAATGAGTGAATACCAAAAATAAGATCAACAACTCAAGCAGAACCATCAATCATGACATTGATAACATTAACCGATTTACCACTTAGGGTAAAGAACAAAAAGGAAACATATGGGTTCCCAACGAATAACAACATAAATTAAATGAGAGGAAATCTCCAACTCAAAATCAACTCATGAAAGGTCACATCAAAAGGATCTATCAAAACAATCCATAAAACCACACAAGCAAATACAATACAACCATTCATTCAATAAGAAGTAGCTTGAAACAATCTAAAAAGAACATTATTTTAAAGATCTATCATTTCCAACTTTTAAGGATAGCACAATATTGCAAAGTGAAGATAAACTCTAATGTTTTAAGCCATAAGACACTAACCACAAGTATACTCTTCCAAACACAAATTAAAACAATTATATTCCAATTTATTACATTCACAACTATCTTATTCTTGCTTGAAAAGACATATCGTTGTTCTACTTGAAATAACACTGCCAATCATTTTAGTAATTTTTATGTCTTGAAACAATAGTAAGAATACAATAATTAACTATATAAATTGAAGTAATTACTCTAATTGACCAATGAAATATACATTAATTCTTCTCAAGCAAAACCTACTTAATGTCTTAGATCTCTAATTACATCTATTGAAAGGAAACAACATTTTTCCTTAAGAAATAATTTCCATAAATCAAATTTTAAAGCTAATATACCTTTCCCTATATCTTTCTTTATACAACCATATAATTACAACACTTATATTATTATTTTATCCTGCTATCAAGCGAACCTAATCGTTAATCCTCTTACCTAGGGTAAGTCTTCCAACAACAACAACTCTCTTATCCTATCTACGTTCTTATAATTCAATCAAAGTGTTTTAAGGTTTAATTCAATATGCAACTCCTTGTTATAAGGAATCCTTTCAAAATCCATAACCTATGATGATCTAAAGAGTTTACATGAAAATATTATATAATACATTCAAACTATTCACCATATCTTATACTCTTTTTATTTTGTAACCTTAGGGAATTCAAGCTATTATCTATTTCATCTTATTCTTAACTAAAATGATTTTACTAAATACAATCGTTGGCCTCAATTCAAATATGGGAATACCCAAATATAGCCTATTCATTTTATTTAATTTTAATTTTTTTTTTTTATGGTTTATTCTTTTAGTATTTTTCTTTTCTAAGCTATAATGGGGTTCAGACTACCTACTTGCCAACGCTTCCTTTGACTCTGAGGAATGACAAATAAATAATGATAACTAAATGCATGCAATAAAGACACTGATATTATTGATCTATATATTTCACATATGTTAAGTAAAAATATATTAGAAGAGGCGAAACCAAATTATTCATTTTCTTAATGAAATCTGTCTCTAATAAGATTGAAAATTAAAGATAATTAAGAATGTTCAAGCTAAAACTTAGAGAAAAGATGTTTTAAACATACCAAAGAAATAAAATAAAAAGGATCGTTACGGATGCCAGATAACATGGTTTATACGCCCTACCATATATCACCAATATAAAGCATAGAAGGGCACCATGCCTAAATTTATTAGTATATGAATATTAACCAGAACTCGGTGGAGCAATCATTATATAAGTGAAATCGAGACTTACCTTTTTTGTATTTTTATCAATTCTCAAATGTTATCCGCAAGGCTGAAAAGAAGGAGAAAGGTAAGGTACAAAAAAGAAAGAGAATTAATATACAATTTTTCTGTTTTGGAACCTGATGCATTTCAGATTAGAGGCGAGTTTCCAGAGATTATTTAAAGCTTTAAACTTCCCATTATATTCAAGTGTAGCAGCTGAGACTGGTCGACAATGGGATCAGAGAGATTATTTAACCTCCGCAACATTCTATTTTCAAATACTACGGATATGATAGGTTGCCAAAGGTATCAGGGAGATAATATAAATTTAGATTACCAGATTATGCGAAGGAGCTCATCTAAACACTGCATCCAATAACATCAATTTCTCTCAGCTTCGACTGAACGGAGGTAACTGGCAAAGGCTTGAAACATTGCGCAGACCAAGAGAATTAAATAATCTGCTCATTGGTCCTCGATTTCTTCACTTGAACAATCTGCTTAATGACGGCATCAGAGAAGACACATGAACCAAGCTTTCCCCATGTTTGAGATGGTTACGGTTACAAAACACGTGGAAGCCAATTTTCTTCAGTCTTATGAATAACTTTTGGGATTCTGAGAATAAAATCACAGAGTTTATTTAAATCTATCCACCCTACCATGTTTAAGTGCTGCGACAGGTTGCCAAGAATATTAGGAAGTGAATATTGGAATTTGGAGATAACGCCATCTACTTGAATTATTATCAAATCTCAAGGGTGATTCACAAGACGGGAGGTAAAGAGACATATGAGGTGCAAATACGTGACTTAAGAGATGGAGAACTAATGTACAACTTTTTCTTTTCTGAATTGGACGCGTTTCTGCTGGAAGATGAACTTCACCATGTTAGTACATTGACAATGTTTATTTTCAAGAGCTGCAACTGCAATAGATTGTCAGAAGAATTGAGCAAGTTATTTAAACCTTTAAACTGCCTATATGTTCAGACGCGCGGTTGTGACAGACTGCCAAAGAATTCAGAGAGTTTATTTAAATTCTGTAAATTAAATCTACCACAGGCAGCGCTATATTAGAATGAAGGAAATGAAAGGGATTTCGCAAGGAAGCTCTCAAAATCTTTGAATTAATGAAGAGTTCCAGAACACATCCTATCATTATAAGCTTTGCTAGTGTCCTGGCGCATGCAGTCATGATGGTTTAGCGGCTGAGGGGTGCGTAGCTCCACACATCAGTAACCTTAGTTGCATTACATCTATGGTTGATCACCTGGTGTGCGTGTTTGAGGTTCACATAAAATATGAATATAAATTGAAACCACAACATATGATTATAAATTGAAAACCACATCGTATAAATCTAAATCAAATTCTCAGCATGCACATGCAATTTTGAACCTTCAGAATGATCTACAATTTGCACACAACATATCAAAAGTATAAAGGGAAAAGAAGATTGTACTCTGGTCCAGAGAGCGTTGACAAGAGATTTCAATGGACGTCGCAAATCAATGTTGACTGGAACGAAACCCTGTGCCGAACAATCCATAATAGAAGGAACAACCCTTCGAACCCGCAAACCCCCATTTTTGATTCAATCCAAGAAATGTCATTATTCTATAAAGATTTTCTTGTAGACTAGATTCATGTTCAAAAACTAAGGATCTTCATATCATCACCCCCGTCCTCCTTATCTAATTTGCTTCATGGTGTCTTTTCCACTCCCCTCGGGGAACCATTCAACTTCCAATTGCTTGATAGGTGAAGTTCTTTCCAGCTTCTCTTGTCTTTTACACTTCCCAAAAATCTTATCATGATTTATTTAATTAATAAACTATTCACTTTCCATTTTCCAATTGCCTTCCTTTTTATTATTTTCTTTTCCAGATTATTTTGTTCATCAATTTATCTAATAATATCACTTGTGCTTTTAACAAATTAGTTTAATTTGATTATTTGATCTAAATCATTTGATTTAATTTAATTGATCATTATTTTAATTTCTAATCATATTTTAAATAACCTTGGAAATCACTTATGATTTAATTAGTTATTTAAACATGATTTTTAACATATGATATTTTTCACACAATTAAATAACACAGAAATCAATGAAGCACACACAAAAGTCCCGAACAATCGACACGGACGGTTATTACAGTTTGCATGGGATGAGGTAGGTAGTTAGGGATGATGTTTAACTTTGAAAAACATGGAAAAGTCAATTTTATGTCATTTTGGAAAAAAAATGAATGAAGTTTTTATTTGTAGGTATGTTTGGCAAGGTGTTACCAGTATTCTAGACCTCCATATTTGCAGAATAAGTAAATTTTGAAGTGATTTGTTTGATTTTCTTATTGCTGGAGTTGTTAAGGGTCTATACATACCTAATGCATGTGGTTTGAGGTCTTGAAAGTGGTTATTAAATTAGAAAACATTTTTTTTCACTCGCAATTCTGTCAAAACCATGCCTAGGGTTTTATGGAACAAATTTGAATTTTGGGAGAAATATGCTCACCCAATTGATAAATGGTGATCCCATAATAGTGGTTTACAATTTTTGGCCAAACTGGACACTAAAATTATTATTTGTAACTGAATCTTCACATTCGGGCACCTATAGCGGCTAAACTGTGAGGAATTTGAAGATGGTGCAAACTAGAGTCTCATCAAATTTTGTCTGTAGATTCTAAAAATATTTTTTCAAAAATTTTGGAATCAAATTGCACTTCTTTTTCCATCTCCCACAATTTTTTTTTCGAAAATAAGATTTTTAAAAGCTTCTGTATAACGCATAATTTTTTTTCCATGAAGGATAAAATTCTAATTCTTTCAAATTTAGATTTGTAACTCGATATCTAGTTCTTCCACTTAGTTAGATAGTTTTATTGAATATTTTTCCTTAATCAAGTTTCAAAGTCAAAGCAATTACAATTTAGACTAACGACCATATAACAAATTTTTTTTTATATATCAATTTTTTTTTTTTTTGTTGGATCATGGACTTCAATATCTGGTGCACTCATATTTTTCAATTTTTTTTTTTGATAATCTTCTATTTTTCCACATGTGAAGAACAAAGAAATTCATTTTCGATGAAAAACCTATGTTTAATAAAACTTAAAAAACAAATACATAATAAAAAAAAACATATTAAAACTATATTCATTTAGATAAGTTGAGGAATACCATAATCATTTCAAATAAATTTTAAATGAATTCATTTGATCCCCAAAAGCTAAAAAAAGTTATTTTTTATCAGCATTTTGATAGGTGTAAATGGACGCATTTATAGGTATGGTTTAAAACTAGCGAGGTTCTATCGAAGGGGGTTTGATCTAAGGTAATTTGATCAAACCCTCTTCAATTGGAATCCTTAAAATGGAACTTTTTAAGGCTTAAATCATTATATTTTCTAAAAATATGTGATTTCAGCTAAAATTCATTCCTCTCAGGACTTTCAAAGGTTTTTTGGAGTTTTTTTGGTTGATTTTTTGAGGCAACTTCAGTTCTGGCCGCACACCTTGTTAGGATAGGGCGGTAGCATTTTGAAATGCCTGGAAAAAGGGTTATAGGGCTCATAATGGTTTGAAATTTGTTGCATTGTGTTCCTTGAGACTAGGTGCCATTGTTTGGAGACCCTAAGTTTGAGATTGTAGTCAAATTAATTATGAGGGAGGCCATACCATTTAGCATAGATAATTGGAAATCTGGTGTCATTTTTTGGAGGCAAGTCATTGCTACTAAAGGTAGTTTATAGGGCTACAAAGAGGCATCCATAGCCTAGGAGTCTATTTGGGGCTTTTGAGAGGTGAGTTTCACATACTTAAGGTACACATGAATTTCCCAGCTAGCCACCCTTATTCCTCCAATGCCTACCTTAGCTGAGTAATTGCACACTAGTGATAGAATATAAGAAAGCTCTCATATTTTGCTCTATGTTAGTAGTTCAATAGTCTTACCCATGCTTTGTAGGGCGCTGGTGACATTTGGGAGTATCGACCATGATAGCATTGGGGAGTTTGGTGAGTGTTATCTTTTGATAAGGTAAGCTACATGAATTAGATTAGACCCTGCAATCTCTGCGATAGACCTACAAACTTGCAATAATCAGCTTATACATCAAAGTTGAGGTAGGGGAGAGGGGCTCATAGTGGAGCACCTTAATTTCGCCTTTTGCAAAATCCTATGTGGAAATTTCAAATCACTCCCAATTTTGTACAATATTTTATTTGACAACTCACATGCTTCTATATTTTGTTTTAGGGCCACATCATCAATATGATGCCACATCAACATGCTTTTTGTTTAGGTATCCAAAAAAGGCCCAAAAAAAAAGTGAGAAAGATAGTTGTGCACTAAGTCATGTTTTATTGGTGCGCTCATGCGGCATCACATGATTTGTCAATTTGTGTATTTTATGGATAAAATATGTTTTACAATTAGATATTAAGGTGCTTCACTATGGGACCCACTAAGGACTACTTCTATCCCCACTATTGAACCCCGCTCCACTATGGGCCCCTGTCCCCTACTTTTATATGCATAACATGTAGTAATGATGTTGCCTTGTACTTGTAGCTATTTGGAATGCAAGATTTCATTAATTCCATGAATAGCAATTAAAGAATATGTTGTGTTTTCAGACTCGGTAATGACAGAGTAACTCCTTATTTCAGTTTAATGTCATTAGTTCATTATTGGCAAAAAAAACCAAAAAAAATTAAGTGGTATATGTTACAATATTTTGAGTTTTAAAATAAAAATTGTCATTTACCTACCCTTAACATGTTTCATAACCTTCCCTGCTTTGCATCATCTTCTTGTTCTTTGGTTATTTTTTAACCCTTGCAGATCATGAATTTTGAGCATTTGGAGAATAGAACACCTCAATAGAGAATGCAAAATTCCTAATTGAATTTCAGAAAAAGGCACGTATAGAAGTATGGTGACACATCAATGTCAAAATATACAAATTTGTGTGTGAAGGGCCGCCTAGAGTTTGAGGGGTACACCATAGCAAATAAACCAGTTATTAGAGGTCAGAAGTGCACCAACATAAAGGAGTAAAACTTCTGAAAAATTAGAATCCAGCGTTTAGGTGCACACTTATACGTAGAGGATCAACTTTTAAAAATTGTGAATGCCAATGTATTGGCATGTGTCAATACCAAAGATTAGTTTTTTCCTTGAGATTATAGGTGCACAAGAGTTTGCAGATGTACAAAATGTTTTTAGTTGTGCGTGTGTGCAAAGGAGAATATATATAAAAAAAACATGAAAGCATGCACCTCATAAACGAACGTATTTCTGGTTTGAAATTTTGTCTAGAGCAACTATGTATCTTCAACGAAGTGAATGCAAGCTGTAGAGGGGAATGGAAGACATGGAATATAACTTAGGTGTGTTTGAGCAAATAAATAAATTTTATAGACGTATGTAAGAATTCATAGGTAATGATAAAGCGTTGGGGGGAATGGCACATTGCTTTGGATTTACCAAAAAAAATGCAGTGTACAAGTGCACACCAGAAGATTGGCGTGCATTTTAGAGGGAGGACACACCATACAAAGAAGCACATTCCTTTTAGGCACCTTTCACACTGTTTAAGTGTGTGGCAATTCAAAGGATCACTTTTTTTTTGGTTGTGTGCTTTTCATAGTTTTTAGGTGCCTGCCGATACAAAGGAACACAAGTTTGTTTAAAAAGCTGAAATATTGCCCCCAGTGCATAGGTGCATGTCAATGTATAAAGGCATGATAATATGAAGAGATTTCTTTTTTCTCAGGCACATGGCTAAGCATAGGCGTTTTCCAATACAAAGTAGGCATGCTTAGATCACAGTTTCTTATTTAGGTGCGCTTGAAATATGAGACAATCGCTCTAGCCAAAAAAGGTGCTTTTTTGAACAATTTGAGTTCATGTTTAGGTGTGTGTGCTAATACAAAGTGAGTTGTTTTTGGTCAACCCATATTTAGTGTGCTTGATAGAAGAATGATGTGTTTATACAAAAGAGGGATATATGAATAGATTTTCAATGAGTTTTAGAGGGTTAGTCATGATTAGAGGAAAAACTTTAGAACTACTTATTCAAAAGTTTATTTTTATCTTGTATAAAAATAACTCATTATCACCATTTTCAAAGAGGAGCATATTTTGGGATTTACTATTTATTGTTCGATCTTATTTTTGGTGGTCTCTATTTTTAGTCAAGGAGCTTAGAGACAAATATTTTTAGAGCTCTTGGTCTTTGAGATATAAACATCAATCCTTGTTCCATGAGGATGTGTCCCCTTGCAAAATCCCCACATTTTTGGGATGGTGATGATTCCAGGATGCAGGGAATTGGGGGAAACACCCACTATTGTCCCACCACCTTTGTTGTTAACTTGAGTACATTTTTGGGATGCCCCCTACTCTGGGGATGACTTGGGGACTCTAAGACGTCCTCAAGACATCTAGTGAACTCCTAGGAGTCTCTTGGTTTTCCTCACAACTCTTAGACGTCCCTTGTGGTAGGAAAATGGAAAAGTAGATATTTAAAAAATAGTGTTTTCACTTTGTGTGCTAAAAACCATGAACCTAATGGTCTATAGGCCTAACCCACACCCTAAGAATTCACAAAAATACTTATACATAAGCATTTAAGCCTTAGTCCAAATCATTCCCAAGTTTCAACAAGGTCGAAAGTTGCAAGTGAGGGCATTAGGATTTAGGAATAGTGAGAGTAAGAACAAGATGAAGAGTAAGAGTAAGTGCAAAGACGTCATCAAATCATCAATCCACCATTGAACCAAAAAATTCCTCAAACCTCAAGGCAGGCTTTAGCCTTTCATGATATATATTTTTTCATTGTTCAATTAGACTATTTACTAATTTTAGTTGACTAATTTAGTAATTAATCTAGGTCTTAGGAGTTTGCACTGTTACAAATTACAATTTAAAATATAGTTTTACAACTGATCCAATCTTTAATTTTTTAATTTCATAATAGCAATATTTAAGTGAGTTTATTTCTTAAATTATTATAAATGTTTGTTTTGCAAATTTGTATAAATATTTGAATAGAGATTTAAAAATTAAAGTTTACAAGTCAAATTAGGATTTTTTTATCTTGTGTTTTTGTATAAGATTGACCAAGGCAAGGCTAGTTGGGCATTGGATTGAGTTGTAGGGATACCTCTGGCATTTAAAAAAGAGAAAAAAAAAGAAAATAGTTTGATAAAGGTTGAAGAATAATGATTCATATTTTTTTGTATCCTCAACTTATGCACTTAATGCAACTTGAAGTAAGAAAAAGAAAAAAACAATCTTTTTGTCTTGAGTATGTGCATAATTTATTATTTAATTACATTATGACACGTATGGTAACCATAAATTTTGTTCAATTTAAACTATTTACTAATTTTAGTTGACTACTAGTTTACTAATTAATCTAGGCCCTAGGGGTTTACATCATTACAAATTATAATTTAAAATCTAGTTTTATAGAAAGATTAAATTTTTAATTTCATAATAGCAATATTTAAGTGTTGAAATTTATTTCTTAAATTATTTATAAATGTTTGTTTTGTAAATTTGTATAAACATTTGATTAAAGATTTAAAAATTAAAATTTACAAGTCAAATTAGGATTTTTTTGTGTGTACTTTTGCTTTTGTGCTTTATGTGACTTGAACTAATAAAAACAAAAATGGAATCCTTGTTTGATAAAGGTTGGAGAATAATGATTCATATTTTTGTGTATCCTTAGTTTATGCATTTCATGCAACTTGATGTAAGAAAAAAGAAATCCTTATGTCTTGAGTATGTGCATAATTTATTATTTAATAACATTATGACATATATCATAACCATAAACTTTATTTCTTGCAGTGTCACTATGAGTTATATTTCTCATAGCATGAATGATGAAAATGATAAAAAAGAGCCTATAGGGTTTCAATAAGAGACTTCAAGTATATATGTTGGGAGGGGTGAGATAACTAGTTTTGTTGGTAGTGCACATTTTAGTTGCCCTTCCAAATTATTAGAGGATTTTGCTAAAGGTATGTTTGCTAAGAAGTCACCTTTAAAACAATTTGCTAGTAAATTACAAGCAAAAATTGGGTCAATGGGGGCCACTAAGCTATGATGTCATTTATTTCAACTTGAGTTTCAAGGCAGCATCACAAGAGTTATTGTACACCTTGATGACACAAGAAAATGTGTAGGAGCATGTTTGGGATTGTCACTTGAAAAAATAAATACAATAAACAAATTGTAGGGTTATGTTGGTGACCAAAGACTTGTACTTACCACTTTGTCATTGAGGGTTGCTACTCCTACTAGTACTAGGGAAACCCTCAATCCATGAGTTTCAACTTGTTATACTTATAATTTTCCATCTAGTTTGGGGGCAACCACAATAGTGTCTAAGGGGAAATGTAGAATTACCACTAATTATGTCACATGATGGTAGATTTATTCAATGTGCAAAACAAAGATAAGGCAAATGATGCCAATATAAAAATTTTCCTTGCCAATGACATTTCATTCCATGGGACTCATTCTCTTTATTATAAGAGGCTATAACAAAAGTAATTAGAGCTTGACCATCATATGTGTTACTAGGGGAGACAAATTTGGGGACAACAATCTTAGATAAGAACTATTCCACTAGTAATATTTTAATAGAAAAAATAAAGGCTATTTGGGTCACTAATGGATGCAACATAATTGTGGATGGGTAGAAAAATACCAAGTATTGTCCACCCATGAACATTATGCTCACTATACATAGGCCATTATTTCCTTTGGGCTATTGATGATTTAAGGAACTGCAAGGATCATGTTAATTTTTAGTCCCAAATCCTTATACATGTTATTGAGAAAGTTGTGTCAGAGATGTGCAAGGAGCGATAGATGCAAAATATGTATGCAAGGCTACAATAAAATGAATTAGGCAGCCTACATGCATATTTTGTGGACTCTTTGTATGCATGCCATGAATAATACATTCAAGGACACATGATCAAAATTAGATGGATCAAAGAGGTGGTTATTGATTTAGACATGTGTAGATATTTATTTGTAACCACTATACTTCACATGCACTCTTCAAGATCTTCTCTAAAGAGTTTTTGAAACTTGTAGAGAATAGACATGCACCATACTTCATTCTTTTGGAGATGATGCTTGAGTTGCAAGAGGAATTGCAACTAATGGTCATGATAGGATAATGGAATCATTGGCCTAATTCTAAGCCAGAGCAAGGGAGGAGGATGAAGAATATGGTGAAGAGTGATACTTTTCAGGCTGATGCAAGATACATTGTTGTCATCATTACTCCAATATTCAAAGTTATTAGATACGAAGACACAAATATATCTAGCTTTGGAGATATAGGTGAGTCTAGGGGATCTCTTATGATTAGAGACATGTGTTGAGATGATTACTCATTGATGAGGTTTCAATTGGAAGTCTAAGGAGCCTACGCCTTGGTTGGACATGAGTTTAACATGGACCTAAGATGAGATTGTTCTTAGATGAGTCATGATGACTTGGATATCTTGGAGGAGCATTCTCATTCCCCACTCTTGGTCTACTCAGTGGTTAATCATTTGAGGTTTTACCAATTATTATTTTCATATGCATTATATTTTATGCTTTATCTTCTTACACATATGGATCTTAATGTATGGTTTTCTAGTTCTATAGGGTATTGAGGGATGTTGACATGTTTATCTCCTTATGCATTATGAGATTATTCATTGATGTTGAGTTTAGCAGATGTTATTGGGCTTATTCCCTTTGATTGGGAATAGATTTAGTTTGATCTTCCTTTGGTTTGAGATGCATACATCTTGGTTATGGTTAGATATGGATAGTGCTATTCTCTTTGGGGTTTTAGGGAGATCATACTTATCACAACTTAACATTTAGAGGTGTGTGTAGAAGGACATGCTACAAGTTTTGATTTGCACATTCTCTCTTTTATCTTTTTCTACTTCTTGGATGCTTGTATTCAGATAACATTGGAATTGAGATCTTGTGTGGAGCTATGGTGATCACTATGTTTTTGGTCATTTGTTGTTCATTATTATTTGGTGACAACATGAAGGTTCCTTTATCTCCTTCTTTTGTAAAGTGTGAAGAACTTGGGAGAGGTATGGAGACTTGTGGTGAGACTTGGATTGAAGCGTATTGGTTTGCATGATTTGCATATCTTTATGGATTTTCCTTGGTACTACATGATTTTGGTTACATTTCTATGTGCTTCTATTGGTGGGTCTTTGGATGCCTTGATCATTTTCAGATTTGACATTACCCATGCAGTGGGAGTTCCTAGTTGTGTATGTTCATTAGATGACATGTTTGACATTTGGAGCTTGTGATTGCATGTTATGGGTTCTATATTCATGGAATGTGGTTCACTTGTTATGATTTTTATACCTTTGAGGTCTAGATAGTTGGATGTGTTAGCATTTTTTGTGGGTGCTATTTTCAGCTATGGTCATTTTATCTTATAGCTACTCATACATACTTGTTACATTTGGATTGAGTGTTTGTGTATTGGGATATTGTTTGGAGGTAGGACTTATGATTTTTTGTGATTGATAGTGTGGCATATCTTTGGATGGTTTCTTATCTTTGTGCATTGGCATGATGGAGGGTGAAAGCATTCATGCTTGAGATGGTGGTTACCTCGATTCTTGTTGCAGGTATCTTGATGGAGCACATAGAGCACTCTGATTCTTGGATGGTATATGTGGTTATGGGGATTGTTACCTTGTTTATATTTGAGTTTACTTGTTTACCCCTTATGCAATGTATACAACAAGTGGGAGAATGTTAGGAAAAGGTGTGTGGTCCACCTTGTATAATGTTATAATATAATATTTATTTATTTATTATGTGGTGAACCTAGGGAATCTAGGGATGCATGCATCACATGGGATAACATTCTTGGGGCCATTTCATGTCTTAAATGTAACATTATATTAAATATCTAATGTGGGTTGCACATGGAAAAAATATTTAATGTTGGAAAAACTTACTACCAAGAATTAAATGTGTGGGTTAATGGTTTTGTAAGCTCATGGTATTAGTCACATGGTTTTATGTAATACCACTTGGTAGTTTTGTGTGAGCTTGTTTCTATAAAAGAAAACATATGGGTAGTTGTCTAAGGTTGAATTGTTGGCTTAAATATTTGGCTAAGGGGTTGAGAGCATCTCTTGTTGGAATTTGTGAGGGTTGAAGCATGACATGGGATGTGTGGTTACATGCTTGTTCGCATGGAGTGATTGTAGACGGTTTGATGTTTCAAAGGTGTTTATGGAGAACTTTGAAGATGTATTGTAATGTTCATTCCTAAATAATACATGAGTGATTTATGCTTTTGAAGGCTGGGTTTTTCCCAGCTATTGAAGTTTTTCTTAGGGTATATCTTATGCCATCTTTGACACTATGTTATTTATTCTTTTGCATATGGATTCTGAATACTTGTTTGCATAGATTTATCTATTTGGGTTATGTGGAAATTATCTTGGGTGGATGTATATTTCTTTCACCAAAGCCACAACAAAAAAATTTCATTGACCTTAATAAAATAAGTGTGCCTAAATTAGTAGAAAAAATAAAGCCTTCGACAAATGAATTTGCAAGAAAGATGTTAACTATAGTTTGGTGATTTTTTCCTTTGGAAAGCAATTTCAAGTTACATAATAAGGGGTGAGATGACAAAGTAATCAAAGAAAAGTGATTGTTAGCATTGAGATAACCATACAAATTTTGAACTTTGTTGTGATGTGGATATGTACAGTCACCCCAATGATAGGGGGCATGGGGGGATGAATACGAGCCCTTGATAATAGTGGTTTGGGGACAAAGCCCATGAAGGAATTTATTTTTTAATAAGACAAAAGATAAAACTTGGAAAAATTATGATGAAAACTAAAAAAAGTGCAACTATGTGAAACACAGGTGTTGCAAGACCAAATAAAGGTGCCTTTCGATAGAGTAAAAGTATTGGAACATAGAAAAAATTATACCTATTCAAAGGTGGGTCTTTATCAAGAAGAAGGTGGCAAGTCGGAATAGATGCAAAAGTCAAAACAAAGGAGAGGAAATTCAAAACAAAGGTATTGAAAGTCATAATAGAGGTGTCAAAATTTGAAATAGAGGTGTTGAAAGTCAGAACAGAGGCATCTATGAATATAACAAAAGGGTGATTTTCTAGAAACCATGGATCTAAAGGAAAAACTAATGACTAATCTTAATTTCTAAAAAATATAGATTATAAAATTTACAACATAGAATGTAGGAAAACCTAAAACATGCATAGAAACACAAGAAGTTAGCAAAAAACCCTAAACCCTAAACCCCAATAGAACAATTAAAAACCAAAACCCTAGTACATATAGAAAATAAATTAGAAAAACCTAGAAGCAAAATGTTAGGAAAAATGTAGAAACAAATAGAGAATAACCAAGGGTTAATGCTAAAACAACTAAGAAAAATAAGCAGAATGAAGGTGTAGTTTCTCATAATAGAGGTGCCAAAATTTGAAACACATGCACCACTAGTCACTACAAAAGCATAGTGGGATCTAACAAAAGTGTTGAAATTCATGATGAAAGTGTAGGTTGTCAAACAAAAGAATTGAATCATAGAGTTGAGCATAAACCAAAACCTGTAACTAACAAATCAACAAAAACTCACAAAAGAGGTTAAAATAGGGATGTGGGTCCCATTGAGCATGTTCAAATGAAAAATAAATTGAAACAAAGTAAAATAAATAAGATGAATGCATAAACATGAGGTTTATGGAAAGGAGATGGAACTCATTCTGAGGTGTGTTGGGGTGGTCTTTTGCAGCCTGTGAAGTTGTGCATGGTTGTGTTTTCTTATGCATGTGTCTTTTGGCATTCAAATGGAGTGCGTAGGGGTGTTTTCTATTCTGGGTGGGGTTTGTGCTGCTCTCAGGGGGGAGGGTCCATTTATTTTCTCTTGTAGACTTTCTATTTTCAGCTGTGTGTAGTGGAAGGGTTTTGGTGATGCATTTTGGGGCTAGTGTCTATTGCCTACTTTGTTTCTTTTCCTCTCTACTTTCTTCCTTCGGTGTGGTAGTTTGACACCCTTTCTTTGGGCTAATTGTTTCTTTCTATTAGGTGTTGTAGCTGTGAAGTGGGTTTTGGCTGAGCCTTGGTCTCTCTGGTTATGGAGCCTCTCAAAAGGCTTTTGAATGGTGATGGGCCTTCCTCAATGGGTGGTTTTCCCAAAATTAAAAAGGTGAATGGTTTCTTGGAGCATAGGGTGGATTATCCTATTTTGGTGATTCAACTAGACTCCATTGCAGAAGATGTTACATACTTGAGCAATCATGCATTCATTTGTAAATTCATGGGTCTTCGTCTTTCTTTGTCAGCATTGGAATCATGGACCTGTCAAGTTTGGAATCTTGAATGAGATATGGAGATAATGATGGCTGCCAATAATTATTTTTTCGGTTGTCTTTTCATGCATGGTTGATAGAAATAAGGCTTTTGAAGGTGGCCCATATTTCTATAATCAGCTTGGGCTCTTCATCAAACCTTGGCATGAGGGTTTCAACTATGCTGAAGAACTTCCTATGAGGGTTCTAGTATGGATTTGTTTGCCTCAGCTTTTGTTGGAATTTTCGAGAAGTGATATTTTGCATATAATTGCCAAATTGCTCAAAAAATCAGTGGGGTCTACTCAACAAACTTTGGACAAGAAGGTAATCTCTTATGCTCGAATTTGTGTTGAAATTGATTTGAACAATCCTCTACTTGATTCTTTTGAATTTTTTGTTGGATCCTCTTCCTAGATTCAACAACTCGATTATGAAACTCTTGCTTTTCGTTGTCGTGTTTGTCATGAATATGGGCATTTGCAAACAAGGTGCCCTCAGTTTAACAAGGTAGCTGCTACTACTAATGCTTCTTCTAAGTTTTCTCCTAAGAATGATAATGGAAAGGATCCCATGGTGGAGGGGGGTGTAGATGTGGAGGGTTTTGTTCTTGTTAAACCTCATAATAAGGGGAGGGGTCAAAAGAGAGCTCTCAACGATAGACAAACTGATGGTATCTTTAACTAGTTCAATGCTTTAGATGATTTGGTTTAGGAAGAGGGGATTCTAGTTGGGATTCCTCCTAGTTTTGGTTCGATGGAAGTAATCTTGCAAGAGGATGAAGAAATTGAGAATCAAAACCAAGTTGGGGTGACCTTGTAGGTTGGGCAGGTGGAGGTTGGTTAGATGAAAATGGATACATCGTTGCAGCTGCAGGATGCCTCCAATCCTAATGGGTCTTCGACAATTAAAGTTGATAGTGCTATGGTGGTTTCTTCTTCATAGGTGGATGAGGCTTTGGATTCAAGGGAAAAGGGAAAGGTTTCACAAGCTTTGTGTTTGCAATAGAAGCCCCTTAAAAAGGTGTCCTTGGAGAAAGCTTCTAAGGTGGGATGTAAGAAAGACCTTGAGAAGGTTAAGTTGATGGGTAAGAATTTGGTGGAATATAGATTGGTGAAAACCCTAGACTCTCATTTTTCTCATCCCCATAAATGATTGTTATTTTGTGGAATGTGAGGGGTTTGAATAGCCCTCCTAGACAAAAGGCTATTTGTGAGATGATTGGATTTCATTCTCCTAATGTTTCTTCATTTAGGAAACTATGTTATCTATGGATGGGATGTTGAATAGAGCCTCCAGTGTTTGGCCTCATGGTTGCTGATAGTGCATTGGTGCTTTTGGTAGCTCTGGAGGTGTGGCTTGATTGTGGGATCTAAGAAAGGTTGTTCTCTCAAGTCACTCTTCTATCTCTATGATTGCTTCTAGTCTTGATTTTGGTGAATGTTATCTTTTCACTAATGTGTATTCTCTAATTGATCTAATGGGAAAGTTTCAGCTCTGGACTCATCTTAGTTATGTCTGCTCCTTGTTCCTTGGCACCCATGGATTATGGCTAGAGATTTTAATGTTGTCTTGTTTAGAGGAGAAGAGAGGGGGTATTTCCAAGCTTGATCCTGTTGCTTTTCTTCTTATCAACAACATAGCTAGTCTAAATATCATTTATGTGAAACCCAATAATGGTATTTTCACTTGGAATAATTGAAGGTGTGGTGATGCTACTATTTTAGAGAGGCTTAATAGGTTTCTTGTCTCTTGCTTTTGGGCTGGGAATAATTGGACTACTAGCTCTGAGATCCTGGATTGGAGGGGTTCAGACCACTGGTTGATTAAACTTTCAATTCTTCCTTTCAGAGCCCACAAGAACCCTTCTTTCAAGTTCCAACTCATGTGGTTATGCGATCTTTCTCTCCATGAGCTGATGATTGATTGGTGACATAAGGGGAAACTTGCCTATGGTACAACTATGTTCACCTTTGTCAAAAGATTGTAGCATGTGAAATATAGACTCAAGAAGTGGAATTTTTAGTGCTTTGAGAATCTTCATCACAATAAGTTGATGGCTTAGGCTCATCTGGATTCTATCACCCACCAGATTCATGAGCTTGGTCTCACGGTTGAGTTGTGTAGGGAGGATATGGCAACTAAGACTTTTGAGGAATGGGAGTTGAGGGAGGAGATTTTTTGGAAGAAAAAGTCCCAAATTGACTAGATTTAGGAGGGAGATAGAAACACTACTTTCTTTCATCATACTATTGCCACAAGCAGAAATGATAGCCTTATTAGTTCTCTTGTTTCTTTTGAGGGAGTAAAACTTTCTTCTTAGGATGTTTTTTCCTAGGAGGCTTCTTGGTTCTTTTTAGCCCTTTTTACTAAAGATTATCCCCCTGTGAGTTGTGAGGAAAACTCTATTCTGGCTTGTATTCCTTCTTTGGTTTCTCATGAGATGAATGAGGCTCTTTTATGTCCCATCTCTATAGGAATTGGAGACTATTTTGTTCCAAATTAAGAAAGGTAAAGCCCCTGGCCTTGATGGTTTTCTTGTTGAATTTTTTCAAGAGTTTTGGGAGATTATCAAGATGTATCTCTTGGAGGTAGTTAAGGAATCTCAGAGGAATAAAGAAACGTTGAAGGCCATTAACTCCACCTTGCTTGCAATTATTCCGAAGAAGGAAGGTGCTTGTTCTTTGGATAAGTTTCATCCTATTTCCCTTTGCAATGTGTGTATAAAATCATTACCAAATTAATTACGAAAAGGTTCAAGACTTGGCTTAATTCTCTGATTTCTAATGAGCAGGGGGGATTTGTGGCTAGCAGGCAAATTCTGGATGGGGTTGTTATTACTACAAAGACTATTCACTCTATGGTTGTCTCTAAGGACAAGGAAATGTTTATCAAACTTGATATGGAAAAATATTATGACAGAGTCAAATGGTCCTTACAAAAGTTTCTCTTAGCTTTTGGATTTGATAGAGAGGCTGATGCAAGAAGTTGGGTACACAAAAAGCTCAAAAAGTGGAAATATTTTTGCTATTTTTCAGAATTTGTCACACTTGGACTAAAAATTTGAGGCACTTCCACAATGAATATTAAAAAAAGTTAGTGATATGAAATTTATAATTTTGAATCTAGTTTCCAAATATGTAAATTATTAAAATACCCAGTTTATAGAAATTAAATTTTGATAAGGATCTATAAAAACCACTTTTTAAAAGTCCTTGGTTATTTACCATACCAAGCAGGTGTACAGACAACAATTTTTGACCCAAATAAAATTATTTTGCTAATTTATTTTAGGAAAAGAGAGCTAACAACATGAAGTTTGGGATGGATTCTTTTTTGTAATTTTTGGTTGAATATTTTTTTTTATTAATTTTTTATTGGCCTTAATTGATGTTTTTTCAAATCAATGTGTACGGACAACATAATTGGACCTAAACAGAACATTTTTTGACTCTTTTTTTTTTCATTGTGTAGAGAATTGTCTGAAGTTTGGTCCCATATAATTTTTTTTATAAGAAACTCAACCAATACAAAGTTATTAAAAAACTAAAAAAACCTGATATTTCAAGTTTAAGGCCTAGTTTGCTTAGAAATTAATTAAAAAATAACAAACGTAATCCAATTTTAACAAAAATTATATATTTAGAAAGTAGACATTGTGTTCTCTAATGGGTTTTAATTTTATAGACTCATTCAGAAAAAAAGTCCATCATCTATGTTGTCAAAGTTGGACATTCTTCAATCTGCCTTAGTTTTTTAGTTGCAGGTCAAAAGCTAAGGCTCAGATTGCCAAGCCTTTCCCAAGCCTAAAACCAGCGCTAGATTTGGTATGGGAGTTCAAATTTTAAATAACACGTATGCGTTATGGAAACGTGTACGCGTTATTTAAATAAAATACGTACGTGTTTCATAACGCATGCGCATTACATTTTGGCCATTGGGAGACTGTCATGCATATGCGTTATGAAACACGTACGCATTTTTTGAACATAACGCATATGCGTTTCATAACACGTACGTGTTTCTATAATAGCCTTTTTTCCTAATTTGGAAAATACTGGTAAAACACGATTTTTCTGCAACATTCCTTTTCTATAGTACGGTCCGAAAGTGTCATTTTCTGCATTTTTTATTGCAAATTTGTCTTGTGCAGGGCATATTCTATTCAAATTATTGGAAGAGAGAAAGTGCAAATTAAATTTTCTGAAGTGGAATCAAGTGCAAGAACTTTTTACAAGAAGATTTGGAAAAAGTGAATTTTTGGATGTTCTTGTGACGATTTTGTACTTCAAAGTTTATAGAAAAAATGATCTTCATAGTACATAGTTTAATTTAAATATTTGAAGGAGGTGGCAATTTTAAAATAGGTTTCTTGAATTATTGTTTTTGTTATCAAAGAGGGTTTGGTAACCATGGGTGATAAGAAAAGACAAAGAAAAAGATGTAGAAAGGTAATGACACCCGAAGAAATTCAAGCAAATGAAGATAAGGAGGCAAAAAGACAAAGGGAAAGGAGAGAAAGGATTCGTCAAATGAAAGATTTGGAAGCATCTAGTTCCAAGAATGTTCAAGAAGAAGCCATGAATGATGAAATGAATGTAGATAATGCAAATGTGGAGATGGTGAATATGGAAGAAAATGTAATTATGGAGACAAACCCAACTGTGCCTTCAACTTCAACTTTGAATGATATGCAAACAAATTTGGGTGTGTCTTCAAATCCACCTCCCAATAATATGGAAAATGCACCTATTCAAACAATCTATCCAGGTATGTGTTCAAACCCAAGTTTTAATAATATTGATATTGCTTGTTTACATGAAGCTGAATACACAATTGATAAGATCAATAATACTAGGGTTGAAACAATGCATAAATAAGAAAATGATGAAATTATATCTTATGAGAATGTAAATGAGAATGAAATCCCTAATATTGATGAAAATGAGAATGAAATCCCTTTTACATTTGAAAATGAAAATGAAACCCCTTGTGTGAATGAAAATGAAACTCCATCTATGAATGAAGGTAAAAATGTTTTTTTTACAATTGAAACAAATGTGCTAGATAACCTTCGTGGTAAAGTTTCTTCAAGACAAATTAGAAATTATGGAAATAAAATATATAAAATATTTTTTTATAGAAAGAAATTAAGATTCCAATGTCAACTCATGGTGCAATTAATGAGAATGTTTAAAATGAGAAAAGTGATGAAAAAATTAGGTGTTTTTGTAAAACCATAAAAAGAAAGATGATTCAGTAGAACAAGTCATATCTAGTGTTGCTAATGCTATTGATGTTATTGGTAAGAAAAGTCGATCAAAAGATAAGAATTGTAGCTCGCCGTGCAATAACAACTGCTCTAGTTGATAAAACAGCTTCAAATAAAAGAATGTTAAGTAAGATTAGTAAATGTATAAAATTAAATCCTAGAACTTTGATAAGAGCTGCTAAAAGAAGAGAAAGTATTGAAAATGATCCTATTAATCAATGTTGGAGTTTTAGTGGTAGACTTCCAAGATCAGACATGAAATTAACTAATGAAATTAAATCTTTAATCAAAAAATTTTGGTATGATAATACAAGAGTATCACCTAACGTTTGAGATGTCTTAAAATTAAGGGTGGGTTCCAAAATTCGTGAACCTCATCCAAAGCATCTCTTAGATATGACTCAAACTAAATTATATAAAAAAAATTTAGATGATTCAATCTTACCATTGAATATTAGCATAAGTCAAAGATCATTCGAAAAGTGTAAACCTTGGTATGTTAGAATTAATCAACAATGAATCTCTTGTTGTTGTAAGAATCATGTAAAATTTCATTATTATTATGATATAATTCGATATATACAATTCACTTTGCATGCTAACCAAATTATGGAGGACATTTGTGGTATTAATATGCCACCTGAAAGAATCAAAGATTTTATAGTAGGTTTGTTTTGTAATCCCTCTTTAAATGGAAACTCATTTTTTTTAAAAGGATGCATTTCTGGAGAATGCGATAGATGTGGTAACTTTTCATTATTAGGAGAATGTATGCATGAAAGTAATTTAGATGAATTTGGAAAACAATTAGTGATGTAAAAAAATTTAAAAATACTGAGTATTCTTTAAAAGATGGAAAAATTAGAAAATGTGTTGAGCTAATTGTGGAAAAGGTTAGTGTGCATGATTTTATTACTGAATTTAAAGATAAGTTTGTACCTAAATATGTTCAACACTCTCAGAATGCTCATTGGCTTGATAATCAATTTCGTTTCTATAAAAACACATTTCCAATTGGAACTATATTGTCAATTGTTGATTTTGCTGAAAGTTATACTCTTGCTCCACAAGAAGAAATTCAATCACAATATTATAATTCAGTGCAAGTAGCTATATTTGTTCACATTGTTTATAAACATGCTGAAGATAGTACAGAAGATAATAGAATTTTTTTGAGAGAGTACCATTTTTATGTAAGTGATAATCGATTACATTCATCTGAGTTTTTACAATATTGTTTTGATATATTTTATAAAAATTTTAAAGAGAGAGGAATTCAAATGCTAGAACATCTCATATGGTCAGATAATTGCATGGGTCAATTAAAAAATTCTAGAATGTTTTATTGGCTATGTAGAGTTCATAAGGAAAATAATATCCAACATATATGGAGTTTTTTTGAAGCTGGTCATGGTAAGGGAGAACACGATGGAGCAGGTGCATGTGTGAAAAGAGCTCTTGCTAGAGAGCAACTAAAATTTGAGGATGCTGCAAAATTTAGAAATGCATGTGCAATTGTAGATTGGTGCAATACCAAATTATCTACAAGAACAAGTGAAAATCAATAATTCGATGCTTCTTTTGGTTAGTTGAAGAAAATGATATTTTTTCTTGACGAGATTGTGAAACAATTAATGGAAGTGAAAAATGGCATTCATTTAAGAGTTCGAATGCAAACACATGGAAAATATGGACAAGGGAGTTGGCATGCTATTTCCAATTTTGTATTGTAGGTGATTGGCAGGCATGTGAAAATATGGAATGGGTCGAACAATGGCAACAAAGAGCTTTAATGCCTACATCAACACATGATCAACATGAAATGACAATTGAAGATAATCAAGTGTTCGCATCAAATGATTATGATCATGTTTTAGATCTTGTAGAAGAAGGTACATTATTTATTGAGTTGAATTTTGTATGTATGCATGTTTATACGAGTTAAATATAAGTCACTTTTTATTGAATTTTGTATTTATTTTTGCAGGACATGTGTATGCTGTTGTTGCACCTCAAGGGAATGAAGAGTAGATAGAGTACTGGTTGGCTAGATGTGTTGAGAGAAAACATAAGTTGGTACATACTAGAGTGGATGATGACAATTTTGAGTATCCAACTGGTTCAGTGGTTGTTGTTGTTGGCACCTGGCTTCGAAAATATTTGATGAGAAAGAATGGCTTGCCTACATTTGAAGATTATGAAAGACACAAGAAGATTATGCATTA
>VDFB02281492.1:399694064-399846160 GCA_007258455.2 Sequoia sempervirens
TGAATAATTAAATAATTAAAAATAATTATTTAATTATAGAGGAATGTGAGAAAGGGAATAATTTTTAATTAAATAATGATTTAATTCAAAATCCAAGAGAGTGGACCAAATTTATTTAATTTAGGAGAGAAAAGGTTAATGAATAATTAAATAATTAAATAATTATTTAATTATAGTAGAAAGTAGACAAAAAATTAAATAAATATGAATTTATTTAATTTTAGAAAGAAAAGGACTTAATTAATTAATCAAGGAAGAATAAAGATAGAAATGAATTAATTAAATAATTAAAATCGTTTAATTAATAAAAGACTCATGACATTAGAAAATAATTAAATAATTAAAATTATTTAATTATGAAGAATGAAAGGGGAAATGATGAAAAATCTAAGAGTCATACAAGAGGTAGAGTGGATATGTTAGAACAAGTGTAAGAAATAGGATGGCTACACATGTATGAAGAGGTCATGCTCACACATGTGTGGGCAAGGTACTTGGATGAGGTAGAAGCATTGGAGGACTCCAAGCTGACATGATTGAATGCTCACACATGTGTGAGTGAGTGGGGTTGAGGTGGCATGCTCACACATGTGACAATATATAAGGAGGGTTGGACACTTATCACATGATGCCAAATTTGGGATTTTGAGCATTTTAAAATAGAATAAATATTTTTGGGGGAAAATGAAGGTTAATTAACTAGTTAATTAAGGTGGGAGGAATTAGAGAGAGACTATGGTTATTTAATTAATTAACCTTAGAAAAAGTGAGAGTGATTAATTAAATAATAAATTATTTAATTAATGACAAAAATGTAAAAAAATATGATGAATTATGAGAATAATTAATTAAATGTTTATTTAATTAATTATATGAGTAAAAAGTGGTTAATTTTGGGGTGTCTACACTTGTCACCATCTTTAAACAAATTTTTTGTAGACTTTTGTTTCCAAAAGATTTTTTTTTGAAGTAACATTTCTTCAAGATTGGCTTTAAGTTTCTTCTCTAAGTAGAAAAACTCTAAGTTCATTCCATTTTGAATAACATTCTCGTTATGAGCATGAAATTTTTTTAAGACCTTGAACTTTTTTTCATAGATGTTTTAAAATGAGTTTTATTCCAATGCTTAGTTTTAGCCTTAATATGTTTGAGCTTTGAACATAATTGAAACATCTTAGTGCCTTTGACTTGAAGGGTGTTAGCCCACCAAGAATGAAGAAGAAGAATAAGATTTTGATCTCTAATTGATATAGATTTTTTGGGGGTCCATCTTCAAAGATCTATTCAAAAGAATGCAAAAATAGTTGGAACCAAGAAAAGGTAGGATAGAGCTAGAGAAGCTCTTATGGTTGTGGAACCAAAAAGAAGAAAGGATAAATCTATCTAGCCTCTCTACTATGTAATTAATTACAATTAGAAAGATAACATAAATTTTTTATTTTTATTTTAATCTTAAAAAACTAAAAATAAATAAAAAATATTAATAATGATCATAATTTAAAAAATAAAAATAATTTTATTTTAATTTGTATATGTATTAAAGTTAATAACAATGAAAATGTTACTATGTTAAAATAATTTATTAATTTAAATGAAAATTTCATATTTATTGACACCAATTAAATGCTACTTTATAAATAGAAAGTATAAATAATATTTGTACATATCTTTTAAAAATTAAAAATATTATAATAACCATAGTTATAATTTTCAATTTAATTTCAAAATAATTAAAGAATATAAGATTTAAATATAATATTGGTAAAAAAGTTTCATATTTTCAAACTATATTTTAAGAATATAAAAATTTAAGAATTTTTTTAAAAATGATAAATAAACATTTCAACTTTATATAAATAATTTATTAATAATTAAATTAAATATAATAAAAAATAATATTGATTTACTTAAATAATTTGATATAAATCAAAGCATATTATAAAGATATATTATTCATTAAAAATTTAAAATATATTTACAATATAATAATAAAGTTTATAAAAAATATTTTTAAATTTTAAAAAGAAAAAGCACAATTTAATCACAACTATAAATGCAACATAGAATTAAATTTATAAAGTTGGGAATAAAATAAGACATTAATAACAATAATTAATTCTTATTCATAAACTATTAGTAAAAGGAAAGGTGAAAGATAAGAGAAAGATAAAAGAATAAAGTTAAATGAGAATTGGCTACCATAAGATTGTTGAGGAGAAAGTTATTACAAAATAATAGGATTCAATGAATGTGATAAATAATTTGACAAAAGCTCAATGTTCATATTGAAAGTTTAATTCCCTTTTAGAGGAAGGTTTAGGATTATGCCAACAATTTAAATGTGTATCATAGGGAATGAAAGAAAGCGTCAAATCTATTGGCCAGCCATGAGATATCTATAACCTTTAATTTCATTATTAATTGTCAATATCATTGATTGTGTAGGGTTTGATAAGACATTAGATTATGATTGACCTCCATGATTAAGTCCTCTTTGAAAGAATCTCTTTCATGTGATGATTATTCTTACTTAGGTTATATGTGTCTTGTAGGATATGATTTTGTTTAATGGACTTCCTCCTGTGTGTTATAATGGTTTATTTTTAGTTTTCTTTTTAGCTATTTTAGTTTAGTTTTTTAGTTATTACATTTGTTTTCTTGGGTTGTTAAAGGGTCTATTGTTTGTTCTTGGAGGCTTTATCATAGCTTATTAGGATGATGAATTTCGTAAAGATCCTCTACAATGAGGATGTGTATCTAACCATCACTTGAACAATATTTTCAACTATCCAAATCTCAATCAACTAAATCTTTCCCAAAGTATTTTAGGGAAAGATGAGATTAGTGATAAAAGGTCTCTCAAGTCTTGTACAACAATTCTAGCTAATTTCATGGACAAGCTCTACAAATTGGTGCTATCAAAGGAGGCTAGGGATTAGTTAGAGTGTCTTTTATTGTTCTGCATGTTTGATTTGAAGTATAAAGAAATCTCATTGATTTTGATGATTGGACCCAAGAATGAGTTTCAATAAGGGTAGAATATGAAGGCCATGTAGTCTGAGCTATAAGATGTTATCTTAGATTTGAGCATCCTTGTGATATTTTGTCAAGATTTTTGTTTAGTTATGGAGAGATAGTTATGAAGAATCTCTCCATATCTCATCATAAATGGTTGTTGGAAGTGTCAAGTGGATTCACTTTATCTTAGAAGAGGAAAATATGTTGTGTGTAGTGAAGAGGGTTGATGTAATTAAAGGTGTACAATTTGAGGGACTTGAGGTACATGTAGGGGGCAATAGAGATAAATCCATGCCAATGGTTATGTCTAGTAGTGGTAATAAACCAATCATATGATAGATGGAGAGATGTGTTTGGTGGCTTCAATATGGCACATTAGGACCTCTCACACTCCCCTTAGCTATTTTTTGTTGCTTGTCTTTTATGGGTTTTAGTTGTTAAATATTATATTTCTCTACCTTGTTTTTTGCCTACTCTCTTTTGAGGGCTACTCACAAATTCTTTTCTTTGGTTTTTGTTTATAAGTTAAGGTCCCATAATAGATTACAAGAAGTAATTTAAAAAAAAAAAAAAAAATCTTTTAAAGAAATATAAAAATTAAATCTCAATTAAATAGTAAAAGCTGTTTTATCTTGATTAGCTAGTTAAAAATATTTATGATAACATTTAGTAAGAAATATAAAATTTCATGATAAATTACATAGCTTTGTTTAATGAAAATATTGTAATTATTAACATTTGATCAAAAAATATTCTTTATGGTAAAAAGAAAAGGGGCATATTGATTATTTTAAAATTGAAATGATATATGACAAATAAATTGACAAATTCTATTTAAGTTAGATTATAAGGTAAAATAAAAAATGAGTGTAAAATTTGAATATAGAATTAAATAAATAGTAAAAAAAAAAGGTAAAGAAGATATTCTATTTCAAAAGAATATATGTTAACAATAATAGAAGAATACAAGAATATACCACAATTTCAAGTTCAAAAGCATGAAATATCATAATCCAACAATATTTCAATATAGAAATAAACAAAATAAAGATTTTGTTCAAAAAGGTTTCATATTCCCGATACAAGATATGATGCAGTAAATAAAATAAGATTTGATACAGTAAATAAAATAAGATTTAAAAATATAATAACACTAGAATCAAACAAAACCACAATTTCCAAAAACACCTTTATACTATTAAAATTCAAATTTCAAACAATGCGCTTGTATTTTTATTATAAGGTAAAATAAAAAATGAGTGTAAAATTTGAATGTAGAATTAAATAAATAGTTAAAAAAAACATAAAGAAGCTTTTCTATTTCAAAAGAATATATGTTAATAATAATAGAAGAAAACAAGAATACACAACAATTTCAAGTTCAAAAGCATGAAATATCATAATCAACAAAATTTGAATGTAGAAATAAACAAAATAAAGATTTTGTTCAGGTTTCATATTCGATACAAGATATCACGTTAAATAAAATAAAAGATTTGATCGATAAAATAAAATAAGATTTAAAACATAATAACACTAGAATCAAAACAAAATCACAATTTCCAAAAACACCTTTATGCTATTAAAATTCAAATTTCAAACAGCACGCTTGTATTTTTATTATAAGGTAAAATAAAAAATGAGGGTAAAATTTGAATGTAGAAAAATTTGAAATTAAATAAATAGTCAAAAAAAGGTAAAGAAGTTTTTCTATTTCAAAAGAATATATGTTAACAATAATAGAAGAATACAAGAATATACCACAATTTAAGTTCAAAAGCATGAAATATCATAATCCAACAAAATTTGAATATAGAAATAAACAAAATAAAGATTTTGTTCAAAAAGGTTTCATATTCCTGATACAAGATATGATACGGTAAATAAAATAAGATTTAAAAACATAATAACACTAGAATCAAACAAAATCTCAATTTCCAAAAACACCTTTATACTATTAAAATTCAAATTCCAAACAACGTGCTTGTATTTTTAATTTCAAATTTCAAATTTCAATCTTTAAAAAACATACAAATACTTATTACAATTCAAATTTCAAAATTACACCCGAACTTATTAATCACAAATTGATACTCATAAAACTCAATTTAAAAAGTACCTTATATTTGGTAATAGATTTTAAAAATACAAGCACACTTAATAATTAAAATTAATGTGCAGATTGATACTTAATTATTGAAAAAATCTGGGGTAGTGGGCCTAGTTTGATTGGCTAAAGCTTCTTATTGCAGCGTCTCCCCACTACCCGAGGGCGTGTCACATGAAAAAGTTTACCCCACACACTGCAGTTTATAAAGGGCGGCTACCGATTCCTGCGTCTAAAAAAAATTATTAAGAAAATCTACAATATTAACAAAACATCTAAAAATGAAACATTACACCAAATAATAAAATAAATTCAATCCTGGTTCACCCTACCTAATTGAGTAGGTATCTTCAAAATTCTTACCTCTAAAAAGAATTTGCCCAATGCTTTGAAGTACCCCTTCTATACGAGATTGAGCAAAGTCCGTACTGGTAATCCTTTCACAGATCCTCTGGTTCTCTCATTCTTTGTTCCCCCCAGAGAAATTGCAGGTCTATAAATGACCTCCGATTGAAGGAATGATTTTATTTCTATATAATAATTTGTGCCCACTAAAGGAAAGGTTTTGATTTCTTATAAAAATTAAAAAACTTATTCAAAAAGAACCGAAGCTTTGAGTACGTTCTTGCGATTGTTCTTATGTTCTTCCAAAAGAAACAACTAATTTAATTGGTCATGTGAGCAACTTCCCCTTCTTTGCCATATACAGTTTCTTTTATCTGATATGCCTTTCACAACAAAGTGCCTTGAGGAGAATAAAACAAAGGAAAACTACAAAATAATGTGTATTCCTTCTGTACAAATTATGGCACAAGTTGACAAAACATTCAACACAGTACAAGAGGGTAATAATCAAACAGCTTGGCAAGGCCAAATATTTCCTTCATTCTTACCTACAGCCTGGACGTAAATTGAGTTGATTGAAATGATGGGAAGGAAGAAAGGGATAATGGCCTAAAACCTTTCTTGTTTTTCCACTCATGGTAGTAATAAGATGACAAGACAGAAAGTTAAAGGAAAAAATATTAGTATTTGTAGGTTGCTTTCCCAGCTAGCTACTGCCGGTAGCTCATGTTCTTTATAGTCTGTTTTGTTCAATATATGTACGTATTACACTAATCTTCTACAATCATGGGTATCTCATATATTTTACATTAGATGAAGCAATACCAGGATGAAATTATTTTCAACCACATGAAGTATTTGCAAAAGTTCAGAAGCAAACACTTGCGCAGTTGTAAATTATTGCCTATTTGCATATGATATATTTTATCTGTTTGACTATAATATTTTAAAATTAAAGTGAACAACAATTATTATAATCTACACCATCCTAACAGTGAACTTCAGTCAACCATCTTGTAATCTCTTTGAGTGTAAGCCACTGAAATAAATCTATTTTCTGATTTCCACACCAATAGCCATGTCTTCTGAGTAATAAAATATAACCATTAAAGAAAAGAAATATATAGATCATGGTCTTAAAATTATAAGACCTGAAGAAGGATATTAAATAGTATAATGCATACATTTCACTGGATATGAAAATGTTCTTCATTAAGTTAAACTTGAACATAAATAGTAAGACTTCTGACGTAAACTAAGTTGATGGAGCATATGATCCATTCTCCGAAATACAAGGCACCTGGCCACATCGTGTGAACTAAGTCATAGAATGCAGTCCATCAGTTCTACAGTAGAGACTTATTCAAATCAGAAAACATTATAAACCAAAAGCAGAAGAAATAACGTTATGACAGTAATAACATTAATATGGTAGAGGCAACATTGTTCAGAGCAACTGAGGCTCTTCAGGAGGCCATATCAACTATCTCTGAAGTGGTTTGCTGCAAAAGATCCTGAAGAAGAGTATCAAGATTGTAAACAGAAAAACTGGGCCATTGATTGTCAGGAAATTCGTTGGCGATGGGCTCGTCATTCCTGTCATATTTCTCCATCTCCATCTGCAGCTGCTGATTGAAGTATAGACATTGATAATTTGTGTCTATCAGCTTCTGTAGGTCAACAGTGGGCAAATCAGATGTAACAATGTTTGTACTGCATGTGGGAGTAGTCATATATGGAAGATTAATATCATGGTCCATATTGTTGCCACTGTTTCTGTTATTGTTGGGCTCGGATGGGGGGAGGAACTTGTTGATTATCTGATCCAACAAACCTGAATCTGCATAGGAGTTATCTGAAATAGCATTTTCAATGTTGGAACTCAACGGGTTTGATGACAGTGGGCTGCAAATCTCAGATGAGGGTGCAGAAGCAGGCTCTTCCAAGAATGGAAGAAGAGGATGGTTTTCAACTTGGTTTGGCAAAGTGGGTGTAGCAGGGCTGGTAACAGGGCTTGTATTGATGACAGTGGTGGTGGTGAGAGAAGGCTGGTCAATAGGGTTCAAGGAGGGCTGGCACCACAGAAATGAGCATGGAATGCCGAAGCCGTCAGTAGTGGCATTTTGATAGCAGATTTCAGGATTGGGCAATTCAGGTGCGCAATGAGATATATCAAGATTAGGACTACGACTAGCCAGGCCATTGTTCTGCCAAGGCCTTGCAATGGCAATGTTGCTGCTGCTGCAGCTGAGATCTCTAGGAAGAGAGACGGGGGCCTGCAAATTGCTGGAACCACCTCCTAACAAATGATGGTTTTTCTCCATCGTATCCGTTGAAGACTGCATATAATTGCTCACAACCATGTCACCACAGGAGTTGCCGCTTCCAGCATTTGACCCAAAACGTTTCATGCTTGAATCCCTCCATGTATAATCAGACCAAGCATCCGGCAACATCTTGGTGGGCTGAGCCAAAATTGCATTTAATTTGGAGCTAGACCCCAAAGCATGCACGTCGACAACAGGCTGTTTGGAGAAGAAGCTGCATGGCTCTGAATTAATGTAGAGGAAATTGGTTCTTGCTCTGATACCTCTCATAGATCTGGCAGCCATGTCATAAGCATAAGCAGCCTCTTCTGCTGTATCAAAGGTTCCAAGCCATCGGCGTTCCTTAGACTTGGGGTCCCTGATTTCTGCAGCGTAACGACCCCATGGACGTCTCCGAACACCTCTATATCTCCCTGGCTCCCTAGAACGTTTGAACTTCTTAGGACTGAGGCTCAGGTCTTTACTTCCTCTAGTCTTTTCCCCGTACTCTTGAGACTTCGACTGCTTCGGCAATTTCTCCATTGGCTCTTTGGCTTTCAAGGATTGAGTGGTCGGTTCCTAGATAGCACATACAAAAGGCGAATCAGCATCCAAAAAAAAATGTATAAATGCTTCGAACTCTACAAGACCATTGTTGGTGCACTTTAAATCAAGATTTAGACCATTTTCAAACTCAACAAGGCCATTGTTAGTATTGTTATATCAGTAAAATAACAGGATTTAGGCCCTAGTATTCAGAAATACCCATTGACATGCCTGAATCTAGTCAAGGCCATGATGGTGTTCTTATATCAGTGCAAAATAGAGTCAATGCCATTGTTGAACTTAACAAACACAGACGAAAGAAAAAAAACCTCAGTAAGGTCGTTATGGGTATCGTTATATCAGTGTAAAACATTTTTAAGGCCACCGTGGATATTCAGAAATACATACAGAGACATCTAAAACTTAAAAAGGCAATTGTTGGTAGGAGGATCATATCAATGTACAAAACAAAGTTATTACCTTATCTGCTTGATTTGATTTCTGATGCTCGGCAGCTGCAGCCGATGCTGCCAGACTTTCCCACAAGGCATCCAAATACTTGGAGGACTTGTCTTTGCATTTGCCGTGGGCTTGGCCTTCCATTTCTTGTATGGGTATTAATGAATTCAGACCGGTACTTGGCAGAAAAATTGATATCTGTGTCCCCGCCTTTTGATCAGAAAGAGAAGCTCAGGACACACCTAACCTAATATACATTGTCAGCTGCTAGCCAAATTTCTGGGCATCCTTCTTCCTACCTTTGAGGGAGAGAGTAGACTTCAAAATAAAATGGGCTTTCGTTCTGAAGTTGCGCTCGGGCAAAGGGCTAGTTGGTATAGGACTAGGGCTTGCTCTTAAAACCTTTAGAAGAGTGCAGACGAGCCTTCGTTTGTAACAACAACAAACCATCGAGGCCCTATATATTGGATTTCACCGCCCATTTGAGTTCTACATGACCTAGCTAGCTAGGATTGCTGCTTTAACTCACTTGAAATTCTAGCCGTGCATAGTACGTCGTGACTGTCTTCTGTCTTACCTTCGCTCTCTGTTTGCACAGAGTCCAAAGTACATGTCTAACATGGTACAGTGCCACCGTGGTCCAACCCCGCATCATACATGAACAAACTGTGGGCTAAGGCAAAGTTTACAACATATATTTATTTAATTTGATACTCTAATATGGTGACAGTAACTACTAATTAAATTCGATATTGGGTCTATTCACAGCTGCAATCCCAAACCCCTATAGAGTATCCTTCCCAGTGTCCACATTGAAAATATTTTATTCATCATTATCTATGATTATCTTGGCGGCGCACACCAAACTGCACAATTCTCTTCCCCACAATCTTGAGAACCTTTGCCAAAATCACAGCCTATCTCATTTGTCTCTTCCCATGATGTTTGGTTAGAATCTTGCCAAAAAGGCCTCCAAATCCAACAAATCAGGTGGCCATTTATGTAGTTTCATGTCGGCCTTAACTCAAAAAGCTGGCAATCTTATTTATCAAAAATGCCTCCATGTTTTAGTAGCCCCATAGATATATCATTAGCTAAGATACATGGCAACGGACTAAAAAGTCGGTTCGAATCCAGAGTAGTTAGGTTTAAAAGAACTAGCTGATTAGTGTTAGTTTTAACTGTCTTGTATGATTTGCACACATCCTTTTCCGCTCTCTATCCTCCCATGCCTGAGTCTGTTTATGTGTCAAATGCAGTCTTCCAACACGTGGATTGTGTACAGTACCTGATACTTTGCTGACATGCAGACCAGTTCAATATCATGGTCATGGATATACTTCTAAACCCAAACAATTTAAACCATTGTGGGCAGTATTTTTAATTGTGATTAGTTACGCTTTTCTTCAATACCTCTAAACTGTCCAAAGACCCTCTAGTAAAATCATTAACCTTGAGGAGGACAACATCAATTTGAAGTTGAAAATTCTGAAAAAGCTGATTTAGCATAATTTACTACTACAAGGTACCAAATGATATAATAAGTGATTCTTACCTTGAAAACACGTACTACCTAGATCACCAAGGAAATGCACTAGGGAGAGGGCCGGTAGTCGTGCCTAACTTCAGCTTCTAATTATCCATTAATTTCCAAATCACTCCCAATTTTTACAGCTTATGTGGTAAGTTCTCTGCTTATAACTAATTTGTCACATCATCAAATATGATGCCATCAGCATGTGTTTTTGCAGGTGTGAAAATTTAAAAATAGTGAGACCAATTCATGCATTACATCATGAGTAGTTGGTGATGTGGTATCACATGATTGGTTGCTTTTAGATCAAAAGCATACATTTGTTTAATTATGGGTAGTCAAATCACAACTATTGGACATTATATAAACGACTATTGGGTATTATATGTACAATTGGGTGCACGACTATTGGACCCCGCACGACTATTGGGCCTCTCCCTATAGAGAAGAAAATAGAAGGTTAAATTCTGGTCAAAATTTCAAGTGGGTCATAGAACCTTACAATCAACCACGATAACAACTCAGAAACAATAAATTTTAAGATGCATTATTTCAAGGTTGAAGTGACATGGACGGTGGGGATCGTGGCCAAAATAGATGCATGGACTCGCTCCAATTAATGCCCACCATGCCTACACAAGGAGTTCCATTCCAAATTGAACTACCTAGATTTGGACTGAAATTCCTATCAAGATAAGGGAATGCTCTTTCTGACTTGACAAGATCAGGTGATCGAATAAAGGAAGAATTGAATGAAAAGTAAGTATAGTGTCCAGATCGTAGGAATAAGAAATGGGTCGTCAGAAATTGATTGAGGACTTTTGGTAAAAGGAACAATGGAATGTTTTCTGCAAAATGTATTTGGTTGGATTTGAAGTACACTAAGTCCTACACGACCGGCTATTATATCTCCGAAATAATATATGATATCCTCAAGTATTTTGTCCTTATAAGTGACAAAGTCAAGCAGCTGTGGGTAATGAATTTACAGAACGACCTTGCTTAACATGAGCCTCAGTAAGAGTACACATTCAGTATTATTGCATTATATTTCATGCCTAAATTACTATATATTTTTAAGTGTATATATCACATGCCTACATTGCATGAAAAGATGGGACATTGACTAGGCCAACAACCCACATTCCTCAACTTTTCTACTGAGTCCTTTGCCAAGGTTAGAATTTCAATGCTCTGATTTACTGAACAAAGCCATGGAAGTACAAGTAACTGGGTCCCCGAGGATCTACAAAAGAATCCTCAGGAAAACAAAATCGTCCTCTTTGGAATGGAATTTCAAAACAACCATCGATACTAATTCCCATGCTGCCACAATCACTGGATCTGCAGTGACTGGTTCCTAACAAGTGCAACTACAGATTCAGTAAATGGGTCTGTTTTATATATAATATTAATCGGCCATAATTTCAGTCATTTGCCTGGACCCTAGCATGTACAACCATATTTTTTTGTAAATGGGTTTGTTTTATACAATATATATATAAAATGGCCAGAGTTTCAGTCCCATGCCTCCCTCGGTTACTGTAAAAATGTGCGAAAATACACTCATGTAGCGAGTTGAAGATCGAACTGAATATGATTGGGATGGAGAAAAAATATATTATTATCAGTATTACCTTATATGTATAGTTTAAGTAGCGACAGAAAAGAAAAACAGTATTTAAGGTCACCCACACTGTACTAATAATACTAGTCTCCCAACATACAGAAGCATACATTATTTGATTAGGAATATGATTACCTTATAGACTACTTTATCCAGAGAGTAGATTTGACATTGTACTTTTCTTTTTTTTTTTGACAGGTGCGATCTCATTTTATCACCGTTTTATATGATTAAAAGAACAACCCATTTTATCTCTCAGTAAATTGGTGTGCCTTAATAAAAGGAGGTCCAAACAGCTGAATGATTGACCGCGTACTCATTCTCTTATATTATCTTTTATAGGGGAGAGGACCAAGTAGTTGTGCACCCTAACTTCGTGCTTCTAATTATCCTACTTGGAAATTTCAATTCACTCCCAATTTTATCATTCTTACTCTTCTTGATGATGGATCACTAAGTGTGATCCGAAACGTCGATGAAAAAAAATACACAGCCAAATCCAAAAGCATATTATCTATCTCCAATGGACTGTGGAAAACTCATACCAATGATAGCAGCTTACTTGGCAAGTCCCCTACTTATAACTAAGGTTTCAAGGCCACATCATCAAATATGATGCCACATCAACATGCTTTTTGTCAAGGTGTCCAAAAAGACCCACAAAAAAAGTGAGACCAATACTTGTGCATTCATAGCATGTTTTATTGAGCGCTGATGTGGAATCACATGATTGGTTGCTTTTTAGATCAAAAGAAAACATTTTGTTTAATTATGGGTAGTCATCATCAACACTAACAACTTTAAAGTCACAACTATTGATCCAATATTGATAAAAATATTAGGCATTATATAAACAACTACTATCACAACTATTGAAACATGCTCAGGTACAGGGTCCTCTCCCCTATTGTATGTTCCAAACAGCTGCAACAGATGTCAAAATTCAAAGTTTAAATCTGTCTTGTATCATGCTCCTTGAAGCTGTTCATGTTTTTGTCTAGACCATGATGATTTGTAACAGTTGTGTGTGTATTCGTATTATGTTTTGGCAGCTAATTGGCTGTCTTTTATATCGTACTTATTCTTTTGCTTGTATCAATACAAAAAGAGATAGGTGCACAATTTGAGTTGCATGAATGAGTCATAATAAGAATGTTGAAAAAACTCTCCTATTATGTTTTGGCAGCTGATTGGCTGTCTTTTAAATTGTACTCATTCTTTTGGTCGTATCAATACGAAAAAAAGGAGGCCCATAGTTTGAGTTGCATGAGTGAGTCATAATAAGTATGTTGAAAAAGCTCTACTTAGAATAAAGGGAGAATTTTGTTGGTTTGGAGTTACTAATATATATAGTCTTTATTTAATTAAAAAAATTCCACAGTTTTATTTCTCCAAAGTATGCCAAAAGGTACTTTCAAAGTAATAGAATAAATGTATAAATAATGTTAGGTATTTATAAGGGGAAGTGCATATATTGTATTATTATTTTTGTTTTAGATTTATTACAGTTCCTTTGTTTTTTATATAATAATTAGTATGTAAGATTATATGATTTTATGTGGAAGTTGATAAAATAACTTAAATTTATTTTTATACTTGATGGATGTCGATATGACATTTAATTGAAATTTTTCTATCACTATGGATTATTATGCATCATGGACATTAAATATGATTCAAATTTCAGGGTGTGGATTCAACCTCAAAAACTTTCAAATTCAAATTTTAAATGGGGACCATGCTAACCACTTTCTAACTAGTTATTATGAGCCTACTAAAGAGTAAAACTATTTGAGTAGTATGATAAGGTGTTGTATAAAGGACAAACCCTAATTCATTATTATTATCAAAGAACTAGGGAACCACATGAGAGACTTTGGCTACATGTTGCACTATCATAAGATTCTTTAACATCAACAATCTAGGCATATCACATGGTTGTTTGGTGTGTCTTTAATCACCATACCAAAATGTAGAATTGGTAATAAAGGTATGACCAAAGGAGAACAATCTTAGCCTAGTAAGCTCCTTAATTATGTCAAATAACACCACCTACTTTTAGATGCACAATTCAAACATTAAGATGATCACATGTCTAATATTGATTTCCATACAATTCATAATTACATGTAAGGTTTGAATTCACATACAAGGTTCAAATCTACATGTGCAAAGATTAATTTTAAGCATGAATGTGAACCAAAACATTGGACAACATTTTATCAATCCATAGTATTCACCCCACATGTTTTAATTTTCTACCCTAATGACAAATCAATTTGGCACATCTATCATACTAAATCAACATTATATTTAGAGCTAAACAACACTATTTATTTATTTAAAATTTCTATGCAATTAAGATCAACATACTTCTGATAATAATTATATGTATTTTAAATCAACATTTTAGATCATACTTCTTGATCCATGTGCATTTATTTTAGTAATTTAATCAATCCCAAACTTTTCTCCTAGATTAGATTGTTCATATATTGTGATTTAATTAATTTAACTAGGATACTTATATAAGAAGCTTTCTTTTTTTAAAAAAAATTAATGAAAACTTATTGTTCAATTGATAATATGTTATTGTTAAGTACACTTATAGTTTCTACATGAAAATCAAATTATTAAAAAAACCTAATATGTGTAGATATAGTTATATAGAAATAAATGGTTTCCCATACTAAAACTATATTTAATAAATATAATAATCAATTAACTTTATATAAAGTTGTGATAAATTTGTATTTAAATCTTGAAATTTAAAAATATTGGAAATGAAAGCAACTACCCAATTTTGACAATCAATAGATAGTTATATTTTGTTTTGATCATAATTTATTAACTATAACTCAAAATCATAACTTATTTGCTCTAAAACATAACATTGAAATCCAAAGTAGGCCGCTCTTGGAATTTGGTAGGTTGATTTCAAGCATCATAGGTTTGATCTCTAGTTATAAGAATTTGAAATTTCATGTAGTTTTGATTTGTGTTGTCTGGATTTGAACTAATAGAGTGTGCTCCAAAAATTTATGTTTTCCTTCACCTTCTTATATCTAAATTGTTAAGGTGGTGTCTAGGGAAACCATCAGGGACATTGTTGGCTCAATAAGTGATTGTGTTCTCTTATGTCATCTCCCTAGGTGGATCAAATTAATAGTAAAGAGTGATGTCAAAGGAAACATATATAAACATGCAAATGATCTATATGATTAAATTTTAATGTGATGATTTTATTAGTACCCTTTCATAAATCAAAGTGTGATCTAATGATTTATCCTTATAATCTCCTATATGAAATAATTACACATAGAATATCTTTAAATACCATGAGATAGCAACATATTGCATAAATATGCACCAATTCAACTTAGAGTAGCTAGTAGGAAGGGGCAAGAAATTTAGAAATTGAATTTAAAAGTTTGAATATAAAATTCATTCTCATGAATTGTGTGATCAATCTTGAGAAATCGGGAAATAAATTGGGGCAGGAAATTGGTAGTCTCAAGATAGGAAGAAAAGGTATAGGAGTAAATGCAAATATGAGTGTGATAATGACGAGTAAGTGGTGAATCTATGAGAGGTGTTGTAAATAGAAGTAGAAAAAGATGGATAAGGATTGAGGTAAGAACCAAACCTATCACAACAGTGTGTGACTTGTTGATATATAATTACATAAAGAAATTCCTATCAAGGTGATCCAAAAAATAAATGGAAAATTGTATGAGAATTGCTAATTTCACCATACATTTTTTCCTCACTTTGAGGCGCATGGGAATTCAATGTAGTCAAATCAAATAGCGAATCAATACAAAGTACATAATAAAATGAATATAGATAAAATGATGTATTTAAATTTCATTTGAACACAATAATTATTCTAAGATATTATGCATTACAACGAACCTTGAATCCTTACAACAATCTCAAACTGAGAGGTCTCATAAACAATACATTATACTTTACCAAGAACTCATTCCTAGTTTACACGAGTCACAAACTAGTTCTAAAACATGGGCAATTCTTCAAATCTTCTTGACCCCTTACCTACAACACAATAAATGCATAGTTAGATATGTTGGTGTGAATAAGGCATATTACCTAACTAGTTCACCATGTAGGTCCTATTCACACACGTTCACATGTGTATTTTACTTAGGGCTTTAGGAATTTTTTAGAAGTCTAGTATACATGTGATCTTCTCCTTTAGTTGTCTCATAATATAGGATTAAGACACTTGCCACAATCTTGTCTTGTATTATCTCTCAAAATTTTCTATATAAGCAAGGCGTCATATGTACATTAAGTAGTATCTTTGATCCATTTAATCATGATTCATTTTGCACAATAATAAAAAAATTATTTCTTTTGTTGCTCTCTTATGGAATATAGTCTTTGGTTTTGTAGGCGATCCTAGGATATTGAGTCTATTAGTGACTTTTACATGGCATCATAGCTTCAAATTTGCAAAACCCTTCTCAAATTTGGGAGATAGTCAAGAAAATAATTTTTTGGATTAATTTTGGGAAAAAAGGACCTCACCATTAAGTCTAGAAGGCATAAAAACCCTATTTTCACATATGGAACTCTATATTTTGGAGTAAAAAATAGCCATTTTTGGAGGTTATTAGAATTTGACTCAAAAAAAATTGTGCAATCATATGAAATCCATAGATCTATACCATACGATGTTGTCCTAGCCTATAGCATGCCATATTTGAGTATAGTTAGTAGTTTGACATATTCTATAGAATATTCTAATCTTACATAATTGGTTGTTAGTTTACATCATCTAGTCTCAAGTAGGTACAATTTTTTTATTTTTTAATAAAAAATACTAGGAAATGATATTTTGACATAAATGCTAGGCACCTAGGTAATGCAAAGATTATTGGATGGTTTCACCTAGCCATAGAGGGCTTATTCCCAGTGGTCGATGCAGACCTCACCACCTCCTCTACCAAAAATTGTTGCTCCATCAACACCAACTGCTACATGTTGCTCGAGTGGCCATACAAACTCATGGTTGGTTTCCTTTGTTCCTCTTGGTCCATACCACTAACAAGCCACATAGATCTTCCAACAATGAGGTGATATCACTAATCTCATCGTAAATCAATGCCAAGGCCACTTTTGCCTCACTAAGAGAGCTATTTTTTTGAGATCCATATGTTTTCACCAAGATATTGGCTTTTAATTTTCTTATAGTCATTGGAAAATAGGTTCTACATAGTTTCCATTCGTACAGGTCTTATTATCATTATTTTTGGTTGATATATTTTATCGCCTATGGAAGTTAGATCATATTTTTATCTTATGAGCTCATAATTTTTTTCTTAGATCTTGTATTTTCATGATCCTTGTGGTGTTGGAAAGGTATTGAGGAGATATTTAGATCCATGCATGCACTTTTACATATTTTTATCAAGTACATAATATTTTAGTTTGAATTTAGATATGTAGGAGTTTATGGTGAACTCCTCAACACCCCAAGATCACCTACAAGAAAAAATAACTTTCATAAGAGAGAAATGGTAGAAATATCATGTTGAGTATGGATGCATGATTGCCAGATTGAATATGGATTGACAATCAAATTGAATTGTTGTTAGATTGTTACAATATACATATGGTTTCTTTCTTATATAGGAAAGGTGTGATGATGTGCCAAAGTTAAATGAATGTGTCATAATTAAATGACATGAGCCAACATTAAATGACCTAGGACACACACATTAAATAAAAGTCAACTAGATTAGATACGTGACAACTGGGTAAAAGCACAAAACTGTGTCACACTTTCGGCCAAATAAATAGTTCCGAGCGACATATTTTCGGCCGGAAATGTTTCGACCGACTAGGTTTCGACCGACTAGGTTTCGACCGAAACCACATGGCCTATTACGTGGCACATAGGTTTCGACCGAATAAGTTTTGACTGAATCCCAAAAAATCAAAATTTTCCTTTTCCCGCTTTGAAATTGGCTTTGAAATTGCATTTTTTAATGTGCGAGGTTTCTATAGAAAGGGTTTCGGTAGAAACTATTTCTATAGAAAGGGTTTCGGCCGAAACCCTTTCTATATTTTATGTGGCATCCTAGTTGGCACCAACTTTCAACTTTAGCTAAGAATTTCTTCAGTCAAAATGATTTTTTTGCAAAAAAACCCCTTTGTAGAGCTCAGAGTGTAGAATCCAAATATATAATTTTTTTAATAATTTGATTAGTTTTAATATATTTTATTTTTAAAATAATGCAAGTAGGTTTTTAAAATGAAAAAAGAGGTTGATTACAAATTTAAAAAAAGATAGTAAAACTTATTAAAAAAATTTAAATCTTATATGGTGCAAAAGAGGAGGGAGTCTTCTTCAAAAGGGTATAATTTTTTTTTGAAAATGATTAAAAAAATTGAAAATAGTTGACGACCCGTGAAAACTATCAAATTTTGACATGTTTGACTTTAAAACGTTATTACGAGAAAAATATAAATCACAATTTGAATTTTTTTTTTCCATGCACAAGATATTGAAGTTACTATTTGGAAAAAAAAATTTAGGGAGAAATGAATTTTTTTTCAATTTTTTTCTTAACGGCCCGTGAAGTCACTCTTTTATGAAATTTTCAACTTTCCAAAATCTGACCTTAAATTGATAAAAACATAATGAAAACAATTTTTTTTTAAATTTTAAAAATTACAACAATAAAATTCATCAAAAGTTCTATATTTCATTAGTTTACACCATTTTGAAATTCAAAACATAAAGACCACTTTTATGTGCTCGAAGTTCAATTTTTTTTGTTGTTGTTGGCTGATTCCTTTATAAAGTGTGACATAGGTTTGTGCTTTTACCCAACTAATGCTTAACTATAAAGATTCCTTCCTAGGTCCTAAGTGGGCTTAACATGCAAATAGGACCTAGATATGTAAAAAACCTATTTATACCAACAAGATATTGTAATTTAGTTTATCCTTTTAAAAATTTACAAAAAGTGGATTTTGTTGAACAAAGGGGTTGATTGCTTGTATTGTGAGGGGTATATTGTTGTTTCTCTATCCTATTTTCTATTTTCATCATGGATATACCAAAATTATTCCTCTTAATTCATATAATTACTATGAATGGAAGTCACAAATGGATTTTCTATAATTACTCAAATTGAAGTTATAGAGGATCACATTGGGTGCAAATCATGAACCCACATGTGCTATAGAAAAGAGAAAATGGCTTGATAGGAAAGATGAAGCCTATGGAATTTTATGTCTATTAGTTTCTCCTAATCGTTGTTTTCATGTTGAATCTTGCAAAGAACCAAATGAGATTTGGACCACATTGGAGAATCTATTTGGAAAGAAACATACAATGAGATATTCCAAATTTAAGAATGATCTCATTGGTTTAAATCACACATATTTTAATAATATCTAGGACTTGTTTACCAAGCTAAATTCTCTCATATTACAATTGAAGCAATGTGGTATTGATAAAGAGGACGACTAATTGATTCTTCACATCATTTCCAAACTTGGTCCTAATTATTTAGTTTATATTTCTACATTCTATGCTCCTATAGATGCTCTTGGTACTAGATTAAAGATGACTTCATTTGATGCATTTGATACATCACTCACTAGGGAGTAGGAAAAGTTCTAGTACACATGAGTACATTGAAGTCTTCCAAATGATATTCTTTTATTGCTAATCAAAGCAAAAAAGATCAATTTATGCTTCAAATAGCATAGGTAAGAAACAAAATCATAAGGACTTCAAGCACAATGTGTAATCCAAAGAATCACCATTGTATAATACCCCTTAGTGCTCTTCCTCATCCAAAGGGGAATCGTCTAAGAAGGAGAGGGCCAAATGTGCATATTGCAAAAGGTTGGGATATAATGAACATACATGTTATGAAAAAGGGGGTAAGTGTGAAAATATGAGGGAGCCAAAAAATTGTCACACCACTTTGTGGTCCCATATAAGGCATAACACAAGCACATTATAGTGGGCTTGTGTTATGGTTTGGAAGTGATTGAACGTAGGCTTGGTCACTACCGATCCATAACAAGCTCACATTTCCAAGAAGTAAAAATGCCTAGATCTCTTTTTTCTTCTCATCTCTCTCTACCTCCTTATATAACTCACACTCTCCTTCCTTAGAGTATATGCATGAAAGACTATATCCATTAAATGAAATAAATATTTAAGAATAAGTGAATTTTACATGTGGAAATTTACTTCCTTATACTTTAAGTTATATTTCACGTAGGGTGATCCCACAATGGTGGTTTACACTTTTTGGGACATTCTAATTTTTGTTGAAATCACATATTTTTAGAAAATATAATGATTTAAGCCTTGAAAAGTTCCATTTAAAGGATTCCAATTGAAGAAGGTTTGATCAAACCACTTTAGATCAAACCCCCTTGGATATAACCCCGCTAGTTTTAAACCATACCTATAACGGAGTCTCCTTTACACCTATCAAAATGCTGATAAAAAACCAGTTTTGATTTACCTTTTAGGGGATCAAATGAATTCATTTAATTTTTTTTTGTAAGTACATATTCCTTATTATAAGCTTCCCAAAAAGTATAATTTTAAATATATTTAATTTGATTATTACATTTATTTTTTATTTCTTGTGAATGTAGGTTTTTCACCAAAAATCAAGCTCTCTATTTTGCACATGTGAAAAAATAGTAGATTATCAAAAAAATTTGAAAAACATCATTGCACTAGATATTGATGTCTCTGATCCAACAAAAAAAAATTGAATTTCGATACATTCAAAAAAGTTATGTTTTAGCCAATAAATCTTGTCTGAATTGTAATTGGTTTGACTCTGAAACTTAATTAAGAAAAAAATATTCAATGAAATGCTATGAAACCAATTCCATGCACTAGATATCATAGTTATGAATTTCTAAATTTGAAAAAAATAGAATTTTATCCTTCATGGAAAAAAAATTGTGTTAGCTAGTAACGTCACTCTTTAAAAATGGTGTTTACTATTAAAACTAGTTTTCAGAGGAGATGGAAAAAGAAGTGCAATCTAATTCCAAAATTTTTGAAAAAAATATATTTAGAATCTACAGATAAAATTTCACAAATCACTAGTTTGCATCATCTTCAAATTCCTCACGGTTTAGCTGCTATAGGTGCTTGAAAGTGAAGATTTAGTTAAAAAAATTCAATTCAATGTCTAGTTTGGCCAAAAATTGTAAACCAGTATTGTGGGATCACCCCATATATAGTTTTAGGATGTTTAAGAATGGTTTTATATCTCTAGGAGTTATAATATAAATTCTAGGTTTTGGAGGATCTTAAATTTCTTAGACTTAGTCAAATTTCAATAATAAGTAGGCTCTTATCCCCTTGAAGTTGTTTGAGGGTGGCTATAACTATTCAAAAGAATCATCAAGCCCCTCCTTAGAAAGATGAGGACCTCTTCTTATGTAAGAGACCAAAAGGTGGGAGGGGCAAGGCCTCCCACACCCCCTGTCAAGAACTAATATCTAGACATGCATCTGAAACAAAAACCTTTGAATCAAGAGAAAAAATTAGGATTTATTACAAACACTACCTCCCTACCTCTCTCTATATTTATCTCTCCCTCTACATCTCTATATCTTTATCTATATCTCTCCCTCTACCTCTCTCCATCTCTCTACCTATTTCTCTCCCTATATCTCTATCTTCCACTCTTCATATCTATCTCTAGATACCTCTCCCTCTCTCTATCCATACCTCTCTCTCCTTCTTCCTAGACCTCTATATCTATATCTTTATTTTACTCTCTCTTTCTCTCTCTCCATATTTTTCTTTTTTCTCTCTCCCTATCTTTCTCTCTCTCTCTCTATCTTTCCCAATTTATATCAATATCTAGATATCTCTCCCTTTCTCCCTATCACTCCATATTTCTATGTATCTCTACTCTTGTCTCCTTTCTCTCTTTGTCTTCCTTGGTGACAAAAGTGGGAGGGGAAATCCCCTCCACGCCCGCATCAAGAACTAAGATCCAAACACAAATGAAACAAAAACCTCTAAATTAGATTAAGATAATCAAGCTCCATTACCAACAAGGAGAGAGATCGAGAGGAAAATATAGATAGAGATAAGGATAGAGAGAGAGGGAGGGATAGAGGGAGAGTTAAAGGAGAGAGGGATAAAGACATATAAAAGAGAAATATATAGAGAGAGATAGATATAGGTAGAGATATAGGGGTAAAGAGAGACGGAGATAAGGAGAGGGAGAAATATGGAGAGGTATAGATAGGGGAGAGAGATGGAGAGGCATATATATATAAATGTCTAAGAAGAGAGAGGGAGAGAGGGAAAGAGAGGGATGGATAGAAAGAGGGAGACATATCTAAAGATAGAAAGGGAGAGAAGAAGATAGAGATAGGGATGAAGATAGAGGTATATTGAGAGAAATAGATATAGAGATAGAGAGGTAAAGGGGGAGATAAATATAGATTGATAGGGAGGTAGGAATAAAGAGAGGAAGATATAGAAGGTGAGATAGGGGTGTGTGCAAGAAGTTGAGTCCACTTTTTGGCCAAAAAGTGGAAGTGTTTTCTCTGATTTTCAGTATTTGACACATTTGACCTTAAAATTTGAAGCACTTAGAGATGAAATCTTTAAAAAAGTCACTAATCATAAAATGTAGTGCTCGGAGTCTAGTTTCCAAATATGTAATTTATTTCAATACCCATATTGTACAAATTGAGTTTTAATAGGCATTTCTAAAAACCACTGTTTAAAAGTCATTTTTTTTTACCATACCATGCACGTGTACGACATCCATATTTTGACTTAAATTATCGTATTTTTCTAAATCCTTTTAGGAAAAGTTTTATGACTCACTGAAGCTTGTTCTTGATATTTTTTTGTAATTTTTTATTGAATTTTTTTTTTGTTAAATTTTTATTAAATGATTTGTTGTTTTGAAAAATGCGTCATGTCTGACATGCATAAGATGACCCTAAACTATCATTTTTGATTTTTCAAATTCAAAGAATTGTCTGAAGTTTGCTCGTGCCGTCCGTTTGTCAAAATGTTATGTTGATCAAAAGTTATTTAAATAAGTAAAACTCGATATTTAAAGGTTATTGACCAATTTTATTAAAATTAATTGAAAATACAAAAAATAATTCAGTGCAAACAAATTATATATTTAGAATCTGCATTGTTTGATCTAAAATGGGTTTCATTTTGTCGAAAAATTTGAAAAAAGGTTGTCAACCATATGTCCAAAGTCGATATTTTGCTTTGACATTGTTAGGGCCTTCAATTTGCAGGTCAAACCAGGTTGAAGGCTTAGGTTCAGACTTCCAAAGCTTTTCCCAAACCGAAAACCTTGGCAAAAACCCGCCCACGATGCAAAACCAAATTCAAATTTCAAAAAATGGGATCTCGATTATAACACGGGATCCGGAGATGTTATGAGGATCGTTTAGATTTAAATAGTTGTAAAGATAGCGGGATCCGGATTTATAAACGGATCCGTTACCTTCTAGCAGCTCCAATTTGGATTCCTAGTGAGCGGGATCCTACGATTATGGAGTGGGATCACATTTTGTGTAGTATATGCTTGATATAATGTGCACTGCATTTAAAATCATACAAAATAGTCCATGTGCATGCAAAATTAAGATCATATATTTAATTGAAATAGGATGAGCAACATATATATTAAGCTCCTTATATTTGTTAGTACATATATATACATTGATTGTTCAACTCAGAGCATGTCCATACAAAATTAAAAATTAAATGTATGTACATGTACATTTAAAATAAAAAAATAGGATGCATAATTTGCATGCATACAAATCATTAAACTAAACTATGTACATACATACAAATTTCAAAATTTAAGAACAAATTTTTAATACATGCACATACATACTAAACAATAAACTTGAAACATTCACAAAATCTCATTTTATGTCTTTAACACACACAATTTTTCAGCAGGAGAAATCATGATCTAATAGATAGTCATTAAATATATACTATTATATACTATTCATTATAAGTTCATAAATTCCACCAACTTCACAAATCCATGTCACTAAAAATATCCATATACAACCAAAATCATAAATTCATGTCACTAAAAATATCCATTTGGAACCAAATTTATAAATTCATCACATAAAATATCCATCGTTCACCAAATTTATAAATTCATAACTATTTAAGATCATTGTTTTAATTTATAAACTATTATGGCTCTCTACTACATAGATATTCATTTCTTTGTGTTTTCCTTTTCAAAATTAGGAGTTCTCCTCTCCTCTAGCCATTGTCGATGCTCATCTATGATCCCATCCATAGCCCTGATAGCATCAACAAGGGTTTGCATCCTAGATGCAAACATCCTCACAGGAGGTGCGACACATTCTTCATTTTGAATAATGTTGATTTGATCTTGGATGGTTCTAGTAGAAGCATTGATTTGTGCTTACAAACAAGCATGTTCATTGATTTCAGGTGGTGGAGGTGGGGGGTTACGAGGTGGAGTGGGCGGAGGTGGAGGTGAAGGTGTTGGAGATGGATGGCGTGGAGGTGGATTGTGAATATTATTGAATGGATCCATGTGATCTTCTAAAGATATGAGTGAACACGCATTAGATTTGTAATTTCAAGATGTAGATACATGTTTAGGAAATGCCAAGTTAAACCATTCAATATAAATGGCTAAATAATTGAATACAAATGATAAAATTATATGTAAGCCTCATTTATATGTCCTAAGGGAATATATGTTATTTGAATGAAAATACAATTAACTATTGATATTGTATAATCTTGGAGGATCTTATTATTGTTAAATTTGGTTGGGCCTTGGGCAACTTTGATCACCAAATTTTAAGAACTTCTTTGATCCCCTTAAGAAATGTCATATTAGAACCCCTTAAGAAATCAAATTACGATTTAGGGTGATAGGATGGCTTAAGGGGATCTACGTCTAGTGAGGTCCTAGGAGAAAATGACATGGCTCAAGTGAATAAAATTTGGTGAAGTTGCCCAAGGCAACAAATTTCATTAATAACCTTTCAAGAAAAAATGATGGCTTTAGGGTTTTAGGGTTTAGGCGTTAGAGTTTGGGCTTAAAAGAGTAAATAGGATAGCTTAAGGGGATCTACATGTTGCAAGATCCTAGGAAACAATTACATGGCATAAGGTAATGAAATTGGTGGAGTTGCCTAAGACAACCAAATTTCATTAAGAGCCTAAGAAAAAATGATGGCTTTAGGGTTTACGGTTTAGACTTTAGAGTTTATTATTTAATTAGCTAAAATCCCCAAATCCTAACTTTTAATCAACCATTAAGGGGATAATCATGTCACATCCATAGCTTAAAATTAAAATAATTCCAAATCACCAATCCAAACTCAAACTAATGTAACTTACTTCCACTTCATCAAATCTAAAATGAAATTAATAATCTATCCTAGCCATCAAATTAATTAGACTAATCATAGCCATTCATTTCCAACTACCTTCAATCCAAATTCAAATTAGCATTCAATTATTCCCATCTACCTAATCAAGTCAACACAAGCCCTCCATCAACCCAACCACCTACATTTAATTCTCTCTTCCCTCTCAAATTCAAATTCAAAAATTCTCTCATGAAATTCTAGTCCTCGATTCCAAAAAAAACTAGTCCTCCATTCCTTGCCCCTCAACTCTATAAAATAATGACATCCCCAAATGTTTCCATATGATAAAATTTGTATGTATATGTTATCACATTAGAGAACCAAAGAGCAACATCAACACATACATTTAGAGCCATAAAAGAATGTTATGGAACCTATTATGCTTCTCTAATCTTTCATTATTTTATTTACCTTTCATTAGAAGTAGAGTATTGAGTTTGCACTTGCATTCTTGGTCTAGAATTTCTCTTCTACACTAAGTACAAAAATATAATATTGGATAGCTTAGTATATCTTTCTCTTCTAATATATATTCCCTAGTTCTCCTTATCCATATTTGAGTATCTTAGCATATGTGTAACACGACATGTTAATAATATATCTCATATAAATGTAGGGATGTGTCGCTAATGTCATCTTCAAACATATTTAACCAATAGGAGATACTATAAGGTATCTAATATAACTATACAACCTATACAGGTATGACATATGGTGACCTTTGGCTTTTTTTGATATGTCAAGGGTAGTTTTGCAAATATTAGTTTCTAGTGCTTTTGTGAGTTTTCACCACTTGTAAGTTTATTAAGCTACACTTTTGGGTTTTCAACCTAATAGGGATAAACCTAGTAGATTTTTTAGCTTTCCAGCCTAATGGAGATAAATCAAACCACACTTTTTGGTTTTTAGTTGCACCTATCAAGTTATTTGTTAGCTATTAAATTTACAAACATTCTAGGATTATAAGTCTACTATAAAATTTGATGTAAAATAGATTACACATTGAGCCCTATAATTTAATTACAACAATGAATAAATATAGCAACATTTAGTAGACATAATGAAAATCAAGCCATGATAGTAATATAGAGATAATATACAATGTTTAATATAGATAAGTTAAAGAATCATTTTACAAATATATATCTATATATTCACATCATTTTTGTTTTTTATTTAGATTTCAAATATATCCACCAATCCTCCTTATCTTACATTAACATAAACTCAAAAAACATAGTGGACATGTACACACATATAAAACTACATTAAAATAGTGTTAGATCTTACAATTTTTCAAGGCTTATTTCATCCTCTTAGACGATCACTCTTACTAAATCATTGGCATAAATTAGATGCACACAATGGCACATTAAAGGTTTATTCCTCATGTTGGATTCCCTATTTTATATAACTATATCTTTATTATCTAATTTAAATATATCTAAGCACAAATTTCTTTTATGTAACACATTGATAATTTCAACTCATTATAAAAACCAAATACAAATTTAAAGGGGGTACACTATATTTATAAATACGTTCGATTTAAATACCATCCCAATCTCCATGGTGTGTCACTTGTTCACTCAAAAAGCCCTTACATAAATCATCACTTAGGTCAATCTTATGTAGATTTTTCTTAAATATTAATAATTCATAAAATATGGCACAAAGCATATTGATGCATTTCTATCCTTCCACATAAATCTATATAGTATCAAAATATAGGTTTAATTTTATGGTTAAATTGAATCTCTCTTAATTGCTAAATAATCCATTATGATTGAGGATGGGTGGATTATTATCTAGGATCACATCTTAAAAATCCTATAGAGGTCATGTGCTATGTTTTTCTTAATACATATATTCACATACAAACCTCTTTCCATGTATTATCAACTCGCCTATATGATAGACACCTTCCTAGATTTAAATTTCATACGATATATATGTACCCAAGTGTTTCCAATTGGAATTGCTATAATTATACTTTTATGGCATTCTAGATATTCAAAATAGTTTTTCATAAATCTACCAAATAGACCCATTCTTGACATTGAACCTACATAATTTTAGGTATGTCCAATGAAAGATTAGGGTCTAGGGTTCATAAATTTCAAATGCTTTAGTGTTATGGGTTTAGATTTTACAGTTTAGGGTCTAGGGTTTAGAAACTTAGGGTGAAGTTTGGGTGGCCCTTGGCATAATTTAGAGTTGCAAGTTAGTGTCAATTGGAATCGATTGTACGTGTTTAGATTTACAATTTGTTAACTAAATTTGCAAACAAACATCAAGATAAACTTTATGAATTTTAACCATTCTTTAACATATTGATTTCTAATCTAATTATAATTTAAAATTGAAACTAAAGTTTAATATATATCGTTTTTTCCATACAAAGCAAATAAAATTTAAAACATTTAAGCAATGTGAATGATTTTTTGTTCGATTCAAATTTAGGGTTTTAACAAATCTTTTTGTTTCAATTCAATTTAGGGTTTCGGTTTTAAACAATTAGGGTTTTTAATGAATTTTTTTCGTTTCAATTCAAACTAGGGTTTTCAAATTCAATTTTTTTCGTTTGATTTAAATTCAGGGTTTCAAAAGCTCGATTTGGATTTGTAAATGCGATGTTTTATTTCATTTCAATCTCTAGGGTTTTGAAATGAATTTTTTTTGTTTTGTTTCAATTAGGGTTTTCAAAATCATTTTTTTTGGGTTTAATCGAACAATTTAAGATTTAAAAGTTAAATTTTGTTTCTAAAACACAATTCAACGTTTTTTTTGTTATTTTTACAAAATACAAAGTTTCATTGGTGTTTTGGGTTTTTTACAATTTTGTAATTCTGCTATTCAATTGTGTATGTTAAAGGTGACATAAATTTTCAAATGTATCTAAATTAACTGTAATTTTAAAATTTCAATTCCTTAAAAAATTCATGAATGGTTTTAGGTGGGGTACCTGTAGCTGGCTTCCTTGCAAAGTCACTACTAATCTCATTCACAGAGAATAAAACTATTCTTTTTGAAAAAATAAATAGCATATAAAATGGGTCCCGATTTAACAACTAGGGTTGGTTTTTTTCGGGTCCCGTATTTGTTAAATGAGATCTTGCTTATAAATCAGGATCCCGTTTCCATGTCCATTGGTTAGTAGACAAAGAAGGGATTAATTTAAATAGAAATGGAGAAGTAGCGGCACTAAAGATTTTTAAATCGAGATCCGTTTATGCATGGGATTGTTTGTTAGTCATAGATAACAATTTTTTGGGGAAAAAATTCCCACAAATAAGGGACTCAACTTTGTGACTTACTATTTGACTAATATATATATATATATGAAAAAATAGGATATTTGTATCAATCTAAATATTTAGTTAACAAACTCTCTTTAAGAAAGAAGTTGTATACTTGGAGATAGAGGATGGTGGCTTTAAGGATAGTTACTTGAATGAATTTAAAATGACTGTTACCCAAATCCACTCTATTTGAGTAAACATGGAAGAGGATGATCATTGCATGAATTCATTATGTCCTTCAGTAGATTAATGGGACCATCTTGTTGTGGCTATTAGGAGCACTATCACCATGTTGGAAATAGATTAGGTGGTGGTATTATTCCTATCTAAGGAATTAAAAATAAATACTTTTGAATCTATCAAGGAGGACCTACTTATTTTTGATACATAGAAATAAAATGAAAGAATAAGGACAAGAAGCATGAAAAATCTAGATCTAAATCATGTGAAAGATTGAAATCACCTATTAACTTGTCCAAGAATTTTTTTTTGGAACTAGAACAAGATTTCCCATTATAAAATATACTATAAGGACAAAAAATAAAAAAAGATATTTTGTTGACAAGTCTATGAATTCCTCCCAAGGTAATGGTGATATATTTGTCACAACCTTGACTACAACTAGAAATTGTACATGGTTGATTGAATTTGTTCCATATTTTCACATGACCTTACATTAGTGTTTTTAAAAAATATGTACAATATTATGGTGGAAAATTCTATCTTGGAGATGATTCTTGCATGAATATTGTTGGACATGGTAGATTCTTGATTCAATTGCACCCAATGTGTGAGTGAATGGGATCAATAATATACTACATAGCCCTTATTGGCATGAAATTTACTTTTATAAGTAAATGGAATGATTTTGGTCTTTAGGTTGTTTTCTTGAGTGGATGTTGCAAGATCATGAGAGGATCTATGGTTCTTGCTAAGGGTTTTTGAATAGGAATTCTATTTCAATTAGATGCATGCAAAGTATTGTATAATAGTTCTTTGATCGATATAGTGAATTGATCTATATATAATTTTCACCTTCACCATTATATCTAGTAGCAAAGAGCATTGTTGTATCCAATTTTTAGGATTATTTTTTTGGATGCATAAGGGTGCTCATGCTTTGCAGACTGACATTCTTGTATAAAAAAATATGTTATGGAACTTAAGGATAAGTTGCATAAGTGGGAAGGGTCTAAGGAACTTGAAAAATAATAGACATAGTGAGGGACTAATAGATTGTAACCTTGAGTTTATTTTATTTGAATATCATGTTCATGGAAAACATAACCATGTTTATTTTTATTTTAGTTCTCATAAATCTTTTGGGGTACTAGGATTTATAGATTAGATAATTTGTTTTGAGTCTTGTTAATGTTCATTCAATTTCAATTTATTATTATTATGTTTCATTAATTTATGACTACATTAGAAGGGCATGGGAATATTTCCTTGAGAGTAAATCTAAAGTCTTCAATCAATTTGAAGTGCTTAAGGCTCTTGTAGAGATTAAAAAAAGTAAAAATATTCAGATTTTGAGGATTGGTAATGGTGGTGAGTTTTGTTTAGTAGATTTTGAGAGGCTATGTAAGGGTCATGAAGTTATATAAAGAATGAACAAGGTGTTGATGGAGAGGTCTAGAAGTATTCTCAATGCAGGTAACTTGGAATAATTTTTTTTTGGAAAAGTGGTTGCTATGAATTGTTACTTAGTAAACAGGTCTCCTCTATTGACTCTTGTTCATTGGAAACTTATGGAGGGGTGTTCAAGTTTTTGGTTGTGAGACATACATTCACATGCCTAGTGAGAAGAGGTCAAAGTTAGAGAGCAATGATAGAAAATCTATCTTCATCAGTTATGGTATTGGTGTGAAAGGGTATAACCTCTAAGATCCTATGGTTGAGATATTTTTTATGCTAGAAGAATTATCTTTATAGAAGTTAATTCTTCCTCCATTGTAGTGTAGCCAAAAAAGGATGAAAATAAAGAAGTATTTCAACTATCTCCAAAGAATAAAAACATTGTATTAAAATCCCACATGTATGAATGATATAAAGAGGAGAATATCTTAGATAGTTTAGAGAGTTCTAAATAGGAGTTAGAAACTCTAATCTAGCTCTTGCGGAGTTCCACTCAACATATATATTCTACTAGTTAGGTATAATCCTCCTTATTGGAGATGTATTTTCTCTTTTATCACTAACATTGATGAACCTATAACTATATATGAAGCTATGTATATGGATGATGTAGAGTCCTAAAAGGTGGCCATGAATGAGAAGATGGTTGAGTTGAAGAAAAATGACACATGTGACCTAGTACCTTTACATGATGAATGTAAATCCATTGAATGTAAATGAGTTTTAAAAAATAAAGTTAGTTTAGATTAAATTTTGGTGAATTATAAGGTAATTGGTTATGAAGGGTCATTCCCAAGTTTAAGGAATCAATTATGGTAATCTTTTTCTATAGTTTTTAAACTTACATCCATTTGACTCATATTATCTTCCATTGTAACAACATTTGATATATTGAGGTTTATAAGATGAATGTGAAGACAACTTTCATTCATGGTGATTTGGAGAAAGGGATTTATATTTCTCAAACATAAATCTACATGAAAATTCAATTCAATTCAATTCATAAGTTAAGAAATATTTATATGGTCTTAAGGAATCTCCTACAACGTGGTACTAAAAAATTGATATAGTTGTGTTCAGATTAGGATTTGAGGTCCAAATTATATTATTGCCTCTATTATAAGATATATAGTGATTGCTTCCTTTCTATTTTATTATATGTTGATGATATATTTTTTCAATAACAAGAAGAATATGATTTGTGAATTGAAATCTCATCCTTTATTAAAAATTGAGATGACGGATTTTATTGTTGGCTAGGTTCACAAAGATGGATATTAGAAGATATAGAACTAACAAAAATATTCAGTGAGCTAGAGTAAGTATGTGAACTCAATGTTGATGAAAATTCATCATGTTAGCTTGCAAGCCTTTGTGTGTTCCTATTTCATTGGGGACTAAGTTATTAGTTGATTAATGTTTTAATTCTCCTAGTGAGATGAAGGATATGGTCAAAGTAACTTATGCTAGTGTTATTGGGAGCTTAATGTATGTTATGATTTATATAAGACCAAATGTTTCCCAATCAAAAGGAGTCCTTTGTCATTTCATGGATAATCCTAAATGTACTAAAGAGGATCTTTAGGTATTTACAAGGTATCACTAAAAGTGATCCCATTTTTTTTAATCATGATAAATAAATAGATTTATTTATTATTATTTGACTATTATTCTCTACATGCATGGAAAAGAATGATGAGATACATTATTATTTACCTATTATTCTTTATGCATGTAGAAAAAAATTGACTAAAAGATAAAGATACATTATTTGTCTATTTTCTATGCGTGTGGTAAAGAAGAGAATACATTATGTTTGGCCTAATCTGTGTGGAATACGCCAGAGTTACAAGGACGGATTATGTTGTTTTTTCCAGTCTTCTATGAAGTATGTTGGAATTGGTCTTCCACGAGCAGATTTCTTAAGGCCAATTTAGTTTTATCTTACATAGGGATAGGCTAACGACATTTTTCCATGCATGTCCAATATACGTTTGAAAAACACTTAACAATCACAAATACACCACCTGTAAGGTAGTGATATGAATGAGAGGTGGAAGAAGCAACACGTTCCTGGTTTACTTATTTGTAGACAACTGGGGAAGAATTAGAAAATGTACACACTTCTTTTCAATAAAGAAAGCCTCTTTGAACAGTCCGTAGAAGAGGAACAAGATGGACGTAGCTGTTCGTATCCTCATCTAGGCGGCCCACTGAAGTCAGGTTTTTTCCATGAAAATAGGAAATGAGTTTGCAGCATTATTTCCAGTCCAACAAAGTTGGCGTGTTTTTGTTGAAGTCATAAGTTACAGATCTTTTCAACATCGTACTGTGTAGACTTAAATTATCAAGAACTTTCTGTTCCATTTGCCTTCCAAACAACTCGGAATTAAGTAGAAAATATATTTGAAGATGCTTTGAATTGTTTTATTGTTTAGTTATTTATACCCCACCGAGAGAAGCATTGTAAATTGCACGATAGGAATACAATGTATCTACTTTCTTTTAGCATGTCTGTGGGCTGTGAATTTTTGTTGATATGGATAATAATGCTGCAAACTCATTTCCCATTTTCAACAGCATGTTTACAACATGAAAGAAGTTACTTGTTGGATTTCAAGGCCGGTCTTATTCTTTCCTCAGCTCGCTCTTTATCCTCTTGGCGGGGATTCAATTGTTGCCAATGGGAGGGTGTTAGCTGTGATTACCATACATCCCATGTCATTCGCCTTGATTTAAGTGTTGATGTTTACAGCCAGGGGTTGAGTGGGGAGCTTCGCCCATCGCTGTTTAATCTGCATCATCTTCAGCACTTGGATCTCAGCGGGAATGATTTTAAAGGTATTTCTATTCCTCCCCACTTGTCAAAGCTGCAGAGAGTTACATTTCTTAACTTGTCATATGCTACATTTGGCGGCGAAGTCCCTCTAGAGTTGGGAAATATGTCAAGTTTGCGTTACCTGGATATTTCATATAATATCTACTTGAATAGTAGTAACTTTGATGTATGGGTAAGAAATCTAAGAAACTTGGAATTCTTAGGAATGGATAATGTGAACCTGACATTGGCCTCTATGCAGTGGGGTAAGGCCCTCAGCGGTCTTGCAAATCTTACCCAGATTCACCTGTCTGGCTGTGGTCTCTCAGGTAATATTCCAGATCTCTTAAACCTTACCCATTTATCACATCTGCATATAGGTGACAATTCATTCCCCTTTGAACTTCCATCTTGGTTTGAGAACGTGTCCTCATTGGTTTCACTAAATCTCGAACACTGTGATCTAAATGGTTCCATCCTTCCCAATTTCATGCCCCGATCAAATTTGAGCAGTCTTGTGCTTAGATTTAATTTTCACTTGAGAGGAAACCTTTCTTTCATTCTAAACCACTCTTCCTCCCTTGTTGTGCTTTCTCTTGGTAGTTGCAATCTAACAGGAACGATTCCCCCCTCCATTGCAAATTTTTCAAAACTTGAGACCTTGGATTTCTCCTATAACAGTTTGCAAGGCGGTATACCGTCTTCTTATGACAGCCTTTTGTCCCTTGCAACTCTGGACCTTACTAATAATCAGCTAACTGGTCAGATTCCTCCGTCCCTCTGGGAGCTTCCTACATTAAGTGAACTCCGTCTGGGTCATAACCAGCTGTCAGGAACAATTCCAGATTCCATTTCAAAGCTAGCTAGTTTAGAAGTATTGTCACTTCCTTCCAGCAGATTAAGAGGCAACATCTCACTTCAGATGCTCGACAATCTAACTCGCCTTCAAGAGCTGGACCTTTCTGAAAATCAGTTTCTCATTAACATCTCTACAAGCTGGACGACTCAGTTCGCCCACCTGGAGTTCCTTGGATTGAGGTCTTGCAATATAGAAGGCGAGTTACCTGCATTTTTGTCCCAGGAATATCTATTGAAGGAGATAGATCTTTCAAATAACAACATTGTGGGAAATCTTCCTTCGTGGCTGTGGAATTTGCCTTATCTTCATCTGCTCAATCTTTCAAACAACCATCTGGAAGGTCCTCTACCCCATCAGATATCACATAATTTTTGGGGGGTGGATTTGCATGGGAATAGATTACATGGCTCCCTTCCTGCTCTTGATTTTGTTTCAGATACATTAGATCTGTCAGAAAATGAGTTTAATGGATCTATTCCTGCAACAATTGGCACATCATCTTCTCTATCATTGTCAGAGAATAATCTCACTGGAGAAATTCCAAGTTCTACATGTTCCGGTTCAAATTATTTGGTGAATTTGGACTTCTCAAAGAACAAGCTGACAGGTATGATTCCTGCAAACATCGGGAAATGTTTTCAATTATCAGTTTTAAAATTGGCTCAAAATGTTTTAAAAGGGGAGATTCCAGAGGAGTTGGGAAATCTGCGGACTCTTCGCACGTTAAATCTCAATGGCAACAGGTTGCAAGGTATTATTCCTTCGTCCATTGCAAATTGTACGGGTCTGCAATTATTTGATTTGGGAAATAACAAATTTGAAGGTAGCATTCCTGTTTGGATTGAAAAGCTAACAGATTTAAGAATTCTCAGCTTAGCTTCTAATATGTTTGAAGATAGAATTCCAACCCAATTAATGAGGTTGCGGAATCTTCAAATTCTAGATTTATCTGGTAATCATTTATCAGGAAGCATTCCTCAAAATCTAAGCAAGTTATATGCTATGGTCAATCAATCCCAAAGTCTTGGTGTACAACAGACCCCTTCTTATTTAAAGGGATTATTTTACTTTAAGTATTCTCTTTATGAATCAAAAGTTGAGGATGAAGTAACGGTTTGGGTAAAAGGAAGGTCAACTCCATACACGAAGATAATTAGTGCAGACAAGTTCATGGATCTGTCTCGTAATAACCTGTCGGGCCGTATACCTCCAGAACTGGGACTTCTAAAGGGTTTAATTTCTTTGAACATATCAAAGAATAATTTGAGCAGCTCAATTCCAGAGTCCTTGGGAGCCATGGTTCAGTTAGAGTCTCTGGATCTTTCAGAAAACAAGCTTCTAGGAAAGATTCCTCTCCAACTCTTAAATCTCACATTCCTTGAAGTGTTGAATCTTTCAGACAACATGCTTTCTGGGTTAATACCGCAGGGAAAGCAGTTTTCAACCTTTGAGGCTGCTTCTTTTCTAGGAAATCCCAATCTTCATGGACCTCCTCTTGAAAACAGGACACAGAGCCCTAGTTTGGGCAACAAAGATAATAACAAAGAATTGAATAATACAATTGTTGAAGATGTAGATGTAGATGTAGATGTAATGGACCGATGGTGGGCAGTGGGATGGGGGTTAATTTACGGAGTGGGATTTGCTATTGTGATTGCAGTGTTGTGCTTCCACACAAAATGCAGACACAAATGCTTTGCTTTGATGGATAATTTAATCTATCATCTTTTTGAATGTTGAATTCCCGAAGCTGCATGATAAAGGATGCTCACAACCTTTGCTTCCAATATCATAGGTATGTACCTAAGATTTGTGTTGTCGCTCATATTTATGTTTGTTTAATGTTTGGTAAAAAATAATGTTTTTAATTTACTTTGTAGGCAGTGTGCTTTGGACTATGAAATGTTGTGTACATGTTTCTTTGCAAGATATGTTTAAGAATGGCTTGCTTAAATAGAAAAGTACAACAGGGCTTACTCTACTCTGTGGCAATAACAAGTAAATTTTTTAATGATTTTATTTGTAAATTTCAAATACAAGCAAAGTAATATAATGTGTGAGATGTTTATGAATGTAAAAATGATATTTTATAGTGTGTGTTAGTTGATTATTAATTTTAATTGATGTTTTGTTAGTAACTTAAAATTATCTATATTTGCATTTCAAGATATTTGGTGGATGATGTCATATGATAATATGACTATTTTTCATAAAATTAGATTGGGAGTAACTTTTAAATATTGATTTTGATAAACTAGACTATGTCATGTGACTTAATCCACAAATAGAGATGCACTATATGAAATAGTATAGGAAAGTAGGAGACTTAAAGAAATAGATTAATCTTGCCTATGGTAGTGGATAGGGAGATTCACCTAGTAGATTCAAGAATGAGGTTGATTTGTACTCAAAACATAATGAATTGAACATTAACACTCAATATTTAGAATAGGTGTTCAAATTTTTGTATAAAAAAGATGTAAAAATAAAAGTACACACATTTATTCCTTACAACTTTCCCTCACTTTGTTATGCTTGTGAATCTACATTCATTTCATGCATGCTAATGTAAAACATTAGTGAAAAAATAGAAAAGCATGTTAGAATATGGTATTAGATGTTGACCAACATCTCAATATCTTCACATATGTGTAAAACCATGCTGACCTTTTCATAGTACACAAAATCATTACTTGTAACTATAATAACAACTTTAGTGCATAAATTTTTATAAGAACTCATCATTGTAATAAACATGTAAGCATGATGCTAGGAATAAGGTGTCTCAACCTATGATATCCTAGCATTGATTATTTAATGATTTAATGTTGAAATTATATTTGATAATTATCCTATGTTGCATTGTGAGTTACAACTCAAAGTTTCTATTTTTGAGGAGTCAAGTTGGATGTTATCATTTACATGCGAATTTGCACATGAAGGGATTTTCTATTTCATGCCGAGTTTGCATGGAATGTGAGCGCTTTGGAGGTGTAGTTATATTTTGGTAGGTTAAAGCATTGTAAGCTCTTAGATATAGTAAGCACTTATATTTTGGAGTTGTAGATTGTTGTTTGTTGAAGTACTTTTATGTTGCTAAAATTACTCAAAAATCAAGAAGTGTGAAGACTCCTACAATAACATAGCTTTGCAATTATATTGTAGCTTGTTTTTTGTTGTTGAATAATATAATTGATCACATAAAATTATGTGTAATATTTTTATCATTTATTTGTTTATGATATGCATGTACATCTAATACTATAATGTAAAGGTGTTTAAGAATTTTTTTACAACTACTCCTCTACTTATATTGGTGTAGGAAGAATTTTCTATGCACTCAACTTCCTTTCACATGAAGTCAAATAAGTGTAAATTGACGTGATATAAATACTAATCTAGAATCCTTATGGCTGCTATAAAATATGCATATTTTAGGAGGTGTTGAAGGGACCATGATGCATAAGGTAATCATGGAGTTGGAACAAATAATGCACCCATGACATATGTAGACATGAACACCTTGTGAAAAATAGCATTGGTGGAATAATGGTTTATAAGGAAATCATGGAGTTGAAATTGGTGTAGTCCACATCAGATATGTATTGATGCCACAATATACACTACAATATAAATGGGTCTATGATGCATAATGTAATATTGGAATTGGTAAGTAGTAGAGATGAGACATTATAGAGATTAAGAAATGTATTGGCCCCTTAACCAAAAAATATGAACACCTCACAAGTTCCTAACAAATATTGTCTTTTGTCTATTAGAATTTAGTTTTAGCATATGATTGACACAACTTAATCATGCAATTCTCTAATGATGCAAGCATTACAAGATTTTATTTATTTTTATTTACTACTAGAAGGGTGACAACTCATTTCAAGATTGATGGCTTAGTTAACACTAATGGTGTTAATACCATGGTTCCATTATATGAACATAAGCACACGGTTATGAACTATTGAGTTGTTAGGTGCAAGTACCACATTGGAATATTCTTGATACATCCTCATTGATAAGTAGTACATTATTTTTGTCTTAAAAATATTAGGTAACATACTATATTTGTAAATAAGTCTAATACATTTTTCCACTTAAAATGAGGAGTGTGGATAAGATAGACCTACCCTCTTTCTCTAGATAGGGGAAATCACAAGTTTATTATTTGGCATAGTACCTGTGAGTACATCTGTAACACCCCCACCACGAAACCCTAGAGGACAACACACTAACACCTAAAATGGAAAAAATTTATTTTTGAAAGTATAATAATCACACGATTATAAATGAACCATTAACTCAAATTCTAACCTAAGTCCTCTAAGGTCCAAGACTATGCTACTTGATTCCCATTAACTAAATTAGCAAGAAACTATAATTCATTACATCAAATAAATTCTAACAACAATATGAATTCCATTTCATCCTCACATTTACAAAATCAACTAATATGAAATCATCCATTACATGGTAACAATATAACAACATCAATATTCATTAAATTGACAATAACATCAATTGCATTCATCATTACAAGAGAGAGAGAGAGAGTTTACAATAATTACAATGATACATCATTACATTATTACATCTTGAACCATAATGTCTCCTCACAAATAGGTGAGGAGAATACATCAGGAGAATAATACATATTTTATTAGTTTATGATACAATACAAGAAGGATAATCCACATGAATTGCATTGAGTGCAGAAGTCTTCATATCAAGGAATAACCACCACAAAAACGAACCAAGAGAGGGAACCCAATGGAGTACAAGGAACATATCACCTAACCATGTGGAACCCTAAGGTCCTCCCCCCATAATAGGAGATAGTGAAAGGGTCCCACCACCATAATCAGACAAGAAACAAAGGAAACACAAAGGCTAACATGACATCAATGAACAAGTACAATACAACATCAAATGACAAAACACCACTTCCAGAGACACACAACATCAAGGGAAACAAGAGATAAGGGAACACTAGGTTTCCATAGGAGGAGTGTCATCACATAGTTTGCCATGGGTTACCCAGGTTGATCTTTCTAGGCCTTGATCCCCATCCTGGGTTACCTTGGTAGCCTCTGATGGGGGAAAAAATATGCCATTATTTTACCTATTATTTTCTCTAACCTTTTTCATCTTTCCTAGTATTTCCTGCTGCTCCTGCCACTTTTCGTGAATGAACTAAAAATATTTTATAGAATACAAGGAAAGATAAAAATACATGAATATATCAAATCCCTTGGTTGTTTATTAATCGTTTTCATGATTTTGATAATAGGGAATGCTTGAATGAGTGACACATGGGCATGAAGGCATCGGTGGATGGAAGACTAGGCTGGTTTGAGTCATTTTGTCACTTTAGCCATATTTGTGCCGAGATTAACAAATATTTTTTGAGTTGTTATGTTGTTTTAAGATATTATTAAAATACTTTAAGCTAGTTTTGATTATCTTTTGATGGTTGTTGGCTGTAAGCCACAAACAACCAAAATGTTTATTCTCTTTCATCTACAAGACTGTAATGGGTATAGACAACTACGATATATATATATAGATATGTGTGTGTGAGTGAGTGTATGCTGAAGACTCATCTAGATAGACATAATAGAAATCATATATTAGCGTTAAAATTGCATTCATACTTTGTTGTTGCAATTCAAATGAATGATAATTATTGTGGAATAATTCTGTGTTTGTGAGCTTCATCACTCAATAGCCGGTGAAGGTAGGGCCCACTTCTTCAGTTGTTGGTGATCTTTCCATTAGATATCTAAGTGTGGTAATGTATGTGTGATTTCATAATTTGATTGATTTTATATTGATTATTGTGTTAAGTATCAAATTCTTATCAACACAGTTAATCTTTATGAATGTGTTTAATCTCTATTGGTTTGCTCAACACTTATTAGTGTGCATAATTTACCTATCAAATATTATCAGTAATGTTAAGCATAGCTAGAAGCTGATTAGTAAGATCACTATGAGTTAAGGAGTTGAATAGTTAATTAATGTTGAAAGCATATCTACATTCAATAACATTACTTTGATTTTGTTTATTTTATTTCAAGAAATATTTTCGTTTTGTTGTATAGATATTTTTTATTCTATTTTGTTGTGTGCTAGTAATCTATTTTATACTGTAGAATCATTTATTCATAGGTTCTTGTCACACATGTGACAGGAAGTCTGCAAATCAGAATTCTATTCAAATACAAATTACGTTAGTTTGCATCCATCAATCCTTAGTTTATTGTGTGCAACCCTTCGACATACTGCCACAACATGGTTCAAAATCATATGTTCCTAGATTGACTATTTAGGATGAACTAAGGAAGCCATTTCTAAGAATTAATTCAGATCCATTACAAGAACAATTTGAAACCATAGTTTTGTCCAATCATTTCGGTGTCATTGTCGGGGAATGGTGTTAAAGGCCTGTATTTCCAGTAAGGATAAGGTCCATGCAACAGTCAACCTCATTTGGGTAACTACCCTTAGTTTGCTTTGTCATAAGTCATTTAGGTGCATGAATTGTAGCAGGGATAGTAAAGGGAGATTTGTTAAAAAGGACAAAGGGAGTATTAAACAATAAGAAAAATTTAAAAATAATTCAAAATCAATAGTTGAGGGAGGCAGCTCACAACAAGGGAAATTGAAAACTAAATTACAACCCTTAGAGTTACTTGAACCCCATCTTGAGAAGTGTGTTATAGAGTCTACTACTGTTGAGACACTTGTAGGTACTTGCCCAAGTTCTTCTAAAATATTAAGGAAAAAGGTTGAAAAGATTTTGAGAAACCTATGGGCCGGAAGTTGGTCCATTCTTAGAAGAAACCCAAGAGCCATTTAGAAACTATTTTACTCCTTGGGCATTAGACGTCATGGATCCCAACAACAATAACAACAACAATAACAACAACAACAACAACAACGATAATAGGGTGTTAGCCAACAATAATCCAGTTACTTTTGAGTTTCCTATCACATATCCCGAGCAAGATGCTCCTATGAAGAATATTCCTCATTCAACTTTACCTATTTTTCGTGGCCTTTCTATTGAGGATCTTGAAATCTTCCTATTTGAATTTGATGTGTTGTGCAACAACTATGAAAATTAGAGTGACGCGTAGAAGCTCAAACTATTCCCAACCACATTGAAAGATGTAGCCCTGCATTGGTTTATGAACCTCAAGAACATTAGGACATGGAATGTCACGAGAGATTTTTTCTTGAACAAGAACTAGGAATACTGTAAAACCAAGGAAAACTGGAACAAACTCTTCCATATGACACAAAAGGAAGATGAGTCCGTGGAAGACTATCTTGAATGCTTCATGTTCAGTCTTCAATGATCTCATCAATAAGGGATAAATGATGATACCATTAAAATGTTGTTTCTTAGAGGCATAAGAGATGATGCCATGGAAGCATTAAATTTAATAAGTAAAGGGAATATTTCTAAAATGGAACTTGATGATATATGTGATATTTGTAGGAACTATTCTAGGTCTCAACATTCGAGGAGGAACTATCCAGGCAAGCTGTATTCTGTGGGAGCTTCAAAAGGTATCACCAAGCATGTGATAGGTAATTTACTTGAAGACCTTAAGACTAGTTTTTTAAGTCACATGGGTAAACAGATAGCCACTTTATATACACAAAGAAAATAGGAGGCTAAAAAATCCTTAGCTGTCTTTTTCCCCGTTTATCGAAAGAAGTGCAGTGGTGAGGAGTGTCCATACAGTAGAATAAAGATATCTTCTTTAGAGGAAGCTAGTAGTGAAACTACTCTAAAACCACTTCCAGTAGGGATGACTAAGGTAGAATACATAAATGAACCTATTTACTTCATGTCCCAAAGAAGATAGTGGCAACCAAGAGCAATGCCCCCGCTCGATTACCAAGTTTCATCCCAAAATCCTTTTCAACAAAATTCCTTCACAAACCAGTTTAGATGGCATGGAAATGGGAAACACCCTCCATAGTACCCTCACTAGTCACAACAATACCTGCCTACTCCACAATCGTGAAAGCATGGTGAGCACCACCACCAGCCTATCCACAATATCAGTCATTTCCATCGTATTCACCACCTCCTACAATAAATACATACAACAATCCCAACAACTCTTACCACATGTCCCAATATCTAATCAACCTTCTAGTTCAACCCAACCACCAAAAGCTACACCAATGCCTGCACAACCAACACCTAATCCAAACAATAAGGTGACTCAACTAGTTTATAATAATGAAGTGATAGGATTCTTGACTTATCCTGTCAATGCACTGGAGATTGACGGTGTAAACCCGAGGTCAGGAAAGAGCCTTCAAGGATTGACCATTACTGAAGTTGAAGACTATCTAGTTGAGCTCGAAGAAGAGAAAATAAAGCCTCCATTTCTAGATAGGTTGTAGGAGCCACCAAAGCAACAAGAAACATTTCAATTTGATTTTGATTTTATGAATGAGTTACGCAAAGTTAACATTAAAATTCCTTTGTTGCAGGCTATTCGAGATATTCCTGTGTACACTAAGGAAGTAAAAGAACTTTTTGGGAGGAAGCAACAAAAGAAGCAAGACCCCAAGATAGTCTAAGTCATTGGACAACATGCAAACTTGATGTTGGGGAAGATTTCAGTCCCTAGGTATGCGGATCTCGGTAGTCCAATGATTAAGGCACATATTGGTGACATAACTATTCCAAATACACTTGTGGATCTAGGAGAAGCTATAAATGTAATGAATAACGAGACTAAGGAGAGGCTGTCCCTTCAAGGAATAATACCTACTCCAACAGTCTTGCAAATCGCTGATTGTTCCCTCTTAAAACTAGAAGGTTTGATCGAATACATCATTATTTCTATTGAGTCTTGGGAGTATCCAATAGATTTTATGATTTTGCAACCAAAGATTAAGCTAGGGGGATATCCCCTGATTTTAGGAAGACCTTGGTTAGCTACTGATAATGCCTTCATTGATTGAAGGTCCGAAAATATGGTGATCTCAAACATGGAGCAAACAAAGAAGTTGACATTGTACCCTTCAACACAACCATTATTGGAAATAGAGGATCCTCTATGGATCGATAGTGATGCAGAGGAGCCTTTACCTATTTTAACAATAGATCAAAGTAGGAGATTTGAAGATGTTTCAGAAGACACTGTTATTAATAATTTATTGCAAAATCGTTATTTAATTGATAGTGATCTTGAGCCAATGATTTTCCTATGGACATGGGTGATAACTGCCCATTTGGAAATTTTCCATTAGTGGGTAGTTCACAGTCTATTCAACAGTTTATCACTTTGCACCAGTTATTACAACCTGATTGTATATACCGTCCATTTTTGATATCTAGGGATATTGATCCATCTTCATCTAATTTGCAACTACATTCCATAGATACCCCTATACAATCCCAAGCTACTGTTCAGTCTTACCTAGTAAAACACTTAACATCAATCCCAAATTAGATGCTTGCCAGTTGAAAGAAATCATTGAGATGTTGTTAGCCCATAAAGAAGCCTTTGCTTGGGATTATCAAGATATGAGATGTATTCACCCCGCTACTTGTACACACCAAATCTATATAGAGGAAGGGAGTAGACCTGTGTGACAACCCCAGAGAAGGTTGAACCCAACCTTACGAGAAATAGCTAAGGAAAAACTTCAGAAGTTGCTCAATGTAGGATTTATTTACCCCATATCAGATAGCCAATGGGTGTCCCCACTTGTGGTAGTACCTAAAAAGAATGAGAAATGGTGAATATGTGTCGATTACAAGGCCCTTAACAAGAACATTAAGAAAGATCATTTCCCACTTCCTTTCATGGACCAAGTCCTATATGTACCTTAAAGTTCTCCTTTCTTGATGGGTTTAGTGGGTACAACCAAATCCACATTGCCCAGGCTGAGGACAAAGACAAAAATACTTTTACCTACCCTTGGGGAACATTTTCCTATAATGTCTTACCTTTAAGATTGTGCAATGCATCTGCTACTTGCCAACAAGCCGTTTTAAGCATTTTTATTGATTTAATCCATGATTGCATAGAAGTGTATATTGATGAATTTACTGTTTATGGCAACACATATGAGGAAGCTAACAAAAGTATTGAGAAGGTATGTAAGCGATGTATCAATACTAATCTTTCTTTGAGTCATGAAAAGTGTCACATCCTAATGACTAAAGGTATTGTGTTGGGTGCTTATATTTCTGAAAAATGAATTGAGGTAGATCCAAAAAAGATCAAGATTATTCAAGACTTACCTATGCCCACTTGTGTAAAGGATGTGCATAGTTTCCTAGGACATGCTAGTTATTATCGTAGGTTTATTCAAAGTTTCAGAAAGATTGCCTCACCCTTGTTTTTGTTGCTAGGAAAGGATGCAAATTTTTCATGGACAATAGAATGTCAGCAAGCTTTCGACGAAATCAAAGGTAAGCTCATCACAACACTTTTGCTACGAGGACCAAATTGGGAACTTCCATTTCATATACATATCAATGCATTAGATAATTTGATGGGAGCCATCCTTGGACAAAAGGAAGACACCCTCTTTTATGCTATTTATTACATTAGTAAGAATTTTATTGGTTTAGAGGTAAATTATACTATTTCTGGAAAAGAGTTTCTGGCTATTGTTTATGCAATAAATAAATTTCACCACTATGTCACTGGATATAATTTTTTTGTATACATACAACTCATTCAGCTATTAGATTTTTGATGAACATACCTCTTGTTATCGAATGAGTGATTCGATGGTTACTTCTTTTGCAGGAGTTCAATATTACTATCCTTGATAAACCTAGGCGAGAGAATGTGGTGGCCAATTTTATTTATAGACTATAGTGTGAAGATGAACCAACTCTAGTGGATAAGACCTTTCCAGATGAACACCTTTTTGCTATATCAACAAAAATCCCATGGTATGCTAACATGGAAAATTACTTGGTTACTTGCAGGTTCTGACCTCATTTCTCTCCAAGGGAACATCGAAAGCTTGTAGGAATTAGTGGTTATTACACATGGATTAATGGGATGCTCTTCCATCAAGGCCTTGATAATATCATGTGTTAGTGTGTTCCTAAAGAACATGTCTTCGAAATTCTATGTGCATGCCATATAGAACCTTGTGAAGGGCATTTTAATACCCATAGGACCACCTAGAAGATTCTCATCGCTGGTTATTATTGGCCCACACTCCACAAGGACAGTAAGTGTTATGTTCAACATTGTGACAAATGCCAACATATAGGGTGGCCTACCTGCTCTGAAAAAATTCCTTTACATCCTCAGTTATCTATAGAACCATTTGAAAAGTGGGTGTTAGATTTTGTAGGGCCCATTCATTCTCCCTCTCAGAATAAAGAATATATCTTGGTTTGTACAAATTATGTCACTAAATGGGTAGAGGTAGTAGCCTTAAAGCATGCTAGGGATACTAAGGTTGCTAACTTCTTATATTCTAATATTTTTACTAGGTATGGTGTGCCTCACGAAATTGTCATAGTCCAAGGAGCACAGTTCACCTCCGACTTGATTGCAACATTGGTATGACAATATGAAATTAAGCATCAAAAGTCTTCCCCATACCATTCACAAGCCAATGGACATGTGGAAGTAACCAACCTAGAACTGGAGAATATTCTTACAAAGATAGTGGAATTGCACAAGAAAGATTAGGCAGAAAGGCTTCCTAAAGCAGTTTAGGCCTATCACACAACCAAGAAGACAACCATAGGGTTGACACCATATGAGCTTGTTTATGGAAAGAGGGGTGTCTTGCCAATTGAATTTGAAGTGAAGACTCTATGCACTACCTTTGAGCTTGGGCTGAACCTCAGTGAAGCACAGAAGGAGAGACTTTCTCAACTCCATTCACTTGATGAAATGTGTCAAGATACTCTTTTTCATACAAAGATGGTACAGAAGCAAAGAGCGTAGTGGCATGACCACTTCATCCAGTCACAGACACTCCAACCAGGAGATTGGGCATTACTCTATGACTCACAGTTCTAGGATTTCAAGGGGAAGTTCCACACTCGCTAGCTCGGTCCCTATGAAATTCAAACTGTGTATGATAATGGTGTTGTTCAACTATGTATTATGTATTCTAAACACACAACTCTTCTTGTTAATGGGAACTGTTTGAAACTCTAAAAATGACCTCTTTCAAAGGAAACCTTCTTTTGTGATGTGGCAAAGGAACTTACTGTTGTTCCTTTCGACCTCCTTAGGAATTGATTTATCTTACTGATATGTATATATATATATATATATGAAAAAAGAGAGAGAGAAAAGCAATAAAAGATCTAACGATGAAAACCCTTTTGGGCGTTATTAGCCGGTTAATGTTTGAAAAATGGACTTCGGTGAGCATTAGCCATTGAATAACCTTAGTGGTGAAAACTAATTTTTGGTGCCACTAAGCGGTGGTAGATTTAAAACCAAGTAACTGATAGTCTACTATCGTGACAAAAAAAATCCTCTTATCACAAGTTGGCACCCTGCCTTCCTGTCACTCTCCTGCCAGGAACCATTTTACTTTGAGCTACCTATTCTTAGGTCCCTCACTCCATTCATTTGGGGTCTCCTTTTGACCTCCTATTCATAACCATGACCTGTACTTTAATATCTCCTAGTGCTATGTTTTGTATTTTTCCCTTCACATGCACCACTGTTCCTTTCCTTTTCTTGTCAGGAACCTCTACTTAGGTGCCTTCACTAGTTGGTGTTTTCTTGGCCCATGGTTTTCAGACCTCTCACCATACATATCATTCCCGGTTCTTGGCTGGTTTCCACATCACCCTCATCCTTGTATCCATTCATGTTTCCATCATTCATGCCATTATGGTTGTTTGTAGCGTACAACCCACAACCATCAACAAGACTACTCTGCCTTCTTGTCACTTTTGTGATAGGAACTACTACGATTATCTTCTGGTTGGGGTTCCAGTATTTTCTTCTCCAGGAGCCTTTTTCTATTTGTATCTGCTACGTGGTGTTCCATTCTTTGTGGCTAGTCCCATGGTCTATTTATATCTCTTTGGTGGCCCTAACAGTCTCTATTCACACATGGTTGATTGCTAGTTAGATGTCTCCCACTGGTCATCTTCTTTCACCAGCTGGTGATCTGCTTACCTACATTGATGTCGTCATTGCCTTGTTGACAACCTGGCAGCGTCCTTACTCTGTACCGCCAACACCATTTTCTTCTACTTCTCTCTCTTTCGCATGGCCTTGCCCATATCCACGTCACTCCATGTCACCTCCGGTGATCATCAATATTGGTAATTCACATGTTTTTCTCTCTTTTTTATTTTATTTAATATTTTATGTTCATTCATTGATTGGTGACAAGATCCATGGATGGGTCACAAGCTCAACTGGGGGGTGGAATCTCTTATCGTACACCATATGCCACCATGTCACATTTACATTGCATCTTTTCCAATCTTCTGTAACATATTATTATCCATGAATACTCATCATTATCTACTTAAACACAAGTCGCCCTAATGAATAGACATGTAAACTACTTGCTTTGATTTTTGCTAAACCCCTTGCTAAAAATACCCATCCGCCAAAACTTCTCACCGCTAAAGTTATACTAGATATGCATCTACCACCCTGAAACAATAAATTTTTTGGCATTGGCCAGTGATTTCTACTTGTATAGTGTCCTAGTAACACCTTGGTAGGAGACCAACATCGTCACCATTTTTAGCCTTCCACCATGGAAGAACTAAGGGCACTAGAGGCTATGGAGGCTTACAAAATCTTCAAACAAGTAGGATGGGATACATATTTTAAATGGTTAAGAGGGTTTGATGAAAAGATTGCGTGGGAGTTTGTAATGACTTGCCACAAAAAGGAGGCATAAGTTTGTGGTTTAACAATCCCTTTCTTAGTAGAAGCCATAAATGATGTCTTTGGGTTTCCACTCTTAGGAGAGAATTACTTTCTTGATAAGTCCAAACATGCCACGGACCTTGAGTCCCTATGCAAAAATTTCTTGACACGAGGGGAATTTGTTGAAATCGTTTCTGGTCAGGGCACAAAATTAATCTCACTTCCAAAGCCTTGGGGCAACATGGAAAAATTCATCATCTAGTATATCACTTACGAAGGGAGGTATGCATATGTTTATGCCAATTAATTTCAACTTATGATCCATTTGAGATGTGGAATGCTTGTGAACTTGCCATATTTTCTTTACTCTTCTGTAAACCAAATGCGAAAAGCAGTCCAAAAGGGGCATGAAAAATCATTAGCCCACTATAGCCTCATTAAAAAATGTTATTTGTAAGAGAATTGAAAAAAATCTCTCCTCCATGTGATTGGGATTCTTTTCTTAGTGAACACACCCCAAATAACTCCATAGAGGAGGAGCCTCCTGTCAGGCCACCTAGTTCTCCTGAAAACAATGAGTTTGTAGACACAAAATCAATTAAAGGAAGCAATAATGAAATCCCTTTAGAGGAACAAAGTGAAGATTTGAGGACAAAAGAAATTTCTATTGATTCCCCTAAATTTTCAAAGAAGAGAGTTTCTAAAAGGGGTACAAAGAAAACCCCAACCTCAGATAGCAAACCGGCCAAGAGCTCCCGTGTTACCCCAAGTAAATCTGTTACAACTAGCTCACCAAGAAGTATGAGGAAAAGGCCTAGAAAAATGCACTTAGTCTCCCTAGGCTCTTCAAAGAAACAAGCTTCAACTCCTCCCAGTGACAAAGAGAAAGCACCCTCTTAGGAAAAATTATCAATTAAAGAGTGGTCACATCCTTCTACAGCTGAAAATTAGGAAAATCTAGCAAATGTAGCTAATGAGGTTCTAGGTTCTGAATATCAAAAAGCTATGGATGATCTCACAGTGCTTGGTGTTGTGTATCACAAAACTAGAAGGACAGTAAATGTCTCGAGGGAGCTACAAAGGAGCTATTATCACCTAGAAATGCACCCTATGCAAAGTTGTAAACTGAGCTTTCTAGTGAAACATTGGATCACTCTAAGGCTGTGGGTCACCTGAGATAGGAGTGAACCTCCAGAGAAAGCCAGCTTCCTTTGTGTTATCACCTAAACTACCAATTCTTTGATGGTAAAGGGAGAAGGAAAATTCATAAAAATGGAACTAAACTTATGGTGATACACTGTATTAATAATAAATCATGAAATAGACATAGGAAGAACATACACTTGAAAACCTAATTGCTATTCTCAGAGCAACTTCTTTGATCAGAATCGCATCTCGGCGAGACACTGGAAGTGTCTCACCGATGCGATTAGGTGTCCCTATATCTATCGACATATCATAGAACAGTCGGTGAGAGCTCATGGCGAACTCATTTCATTTACCTCGAGCTTACTCTTCTCCCTTGAGCTTAAGCTCCTTCGACTTTTAGTGAGACCTTACCGGGTCGGCAAGACCTCATGGTGATGCCCCATAGTCATACCAATATCTTCTTTTGTTGCTGAGACACCCACACTTCACTGGGACCTCTTGTAGAATTTATTTTCCTTCGGTGAACTTTTCATTCGGCAAGACACCCGGCGAGACCCTTTGTTATCGGCGAGATATTGGCCTATTAGCCAGACTTCCCTCTAGGCTCCTTAGCTCTTGGCGATGAGCTACTTTCTTTTGGTCGGGGATACATCGCTACTTCGGTATAACCTTAGGCTGATGCCAACTGTTCTCAGCAAAATGTTTTCGTTGTTGACGGGACTCCTGCCGAAGGAAACCACATTGAGACCACCTTTTCTTCTTTTGGCAAGACCATCTTCACTCGCTGAGACCACATGTTGATACCTTCACCCTTTTTTGAGCTTTGATGTTGATGAGACATGACGAGTCGGGGAGACCCTATCTTTAGCGACACCGCTTTCCTATCGGGGAGACAACCTTTTCGCTACGACCCTTCACCAAATCCTTAAACTCCTGCCGATATGTTCCATTCAACCTCTGATCAGTGAGACAAAGAAATTTCGCTATGACCACATACCAACGGTATAACTTATGCTGATATAATCCTTTTCTGTCGCCGAAACAAAAGAGAATGTCACGTCGATAGATGCCTGGAGATGGATCCCAATCACTGTGACATCAAATAAGTCTTGCCGATATGATTTTTCCTTCGCCAGTCGGCAAGACACAAAGCGCTCGATGAAACAACATGCCTATAGGGATTACCTATGCCAATGGAGCACCTCATGAGTTAGTCGATGAGACCTGAATCATTCGGTAAGAACTATCAGCGGTGAACACAACTCATGCTGATAGATCTTTCCACTGTCGCCAAGACCATGTGAATGTCATGCCAAAAGCCGCCTATATGTAAAAACAAATCATTATGACATCAGAAATGTCTTGCCGATAGGCAACACAGACATTTCAAAAATGGATCAGGGGGACCCTGCCATCCTATGTTCCCTGGTTTGAAGCATTCAAACCTAATGGAACCCTTGTCACATGATATTCTTCCTGATTGAGCCTGAGGGTGAAAATTAGGTAACATTTCTGGCGACCTTTGCTGGATGTTTTCCTGCTAAACATGAAGACCAGTAGTCTAGGTTTATCCATTGGGCATGGAGTCGTTAGAAGGATCAAAAAACAAAAATAAAAATATGAGTTTTGCACATGGCCGCAACTCGCTTGAGATCCACAGGACACAACAGGTTGCCAGAAGTAAAACAAAACAGGGGAAAATGAAAAAGAAAATACTATGCCAGCACAACACCTAGGAAATAGAAAATAATTAGCCTGAAGCGTAGAAGCACTTATTGAAAACATAAACCTAAACTATATATACAAAAAAGGAACCCCATTAGATTTGAAAACATGGTTTAAGGTGTATCCCATTGACTGGGATAGGAAGTACTTCCCCATCTGTTGTAGCCAGCTGATAAGCATTGTGCTCCTTATCGTCTTTGATAAGGAATGGACCTATCCACATGTTATCAAACTTGGCGTGATGGCCTGGCTTACTTTTCAAAACATCCCATTTCAGCACAAGATCTCCTACCTTGAAATTTTTTTCTGTAGCCCTCTTGTCAAATGTTCTTTTCATTTGGAGCTGATGATACTCCAAGGCTTTCATTGCTTTGTCACTTAATTCTTCAAGCTCCATGAGTTTTGCATACCTCACAGACATGGGGTCCTGTTCCTCAAACATTTCTAACTGGTGAACAATGTCTAGAGCTAGAAGCTCCACAGATAGGGGTAATCTTGCCTCTTTTCCATAGACCAACATATATGGAAAATTACCAATAGACCTCTTAGGGGTCACTTTGTCTGCCCAAAGTGCATTCTTTAAACTGCTATGCTAGGTCCTTTGGTTATCCTCCATTGTTCTTTTAACGATCTTGATGAGATTCTTATTTGTGCTTTCAGCCAGACCATTACCCTGGGGGTAGTAATTTGAAGATGTATTCAAATGAATTCCATGTTTGACATCCCAGTCAGTTACTCTTAAACCCGTGAATGCAAGAGCAATATCAGATATGATGGATTCAGGAACTCCAAATCTAGTGACTATCCTCATAGAAGCTCCAAACTGAAGACTCCTTTGTTTCTTTCAAAGCTACTGCTTTTGTCCACCTTGTGAAATAGTCTATAGCTGTGAGCACCCACCTATGACTAGTACTGGAAAGTGGATTTATTGGTCCAATGAAATCAATGCCCCATCTCATGAAGGGCTACTCCACTTGAATTGGATGCAGGGGCATAGCAGGAAGTTTTTCCTTTCCTGAAAATAAAGCACATTTGACACACTTTCTTGACCAAGAATATGCATATTTGAACAAGATGGGCCAATAGTAACCAGCTCTCATGATTGTCCAGGTAGTAGTTCTTGGGGAAAAGTGACCTCCCACAGCTCCATCATGAAATTCATGAAGCACCTTTTCAACTTGATCACTATGAATGCATCTTAGTAGGATGCCATTCAGATCCCTTTTAAAAAGAACATTATTTATCAACACATATGGTATGGACTACAGTCTAAAGTATCTTCTTCTAGCTTTGTTCAAAGCATATGGAAATTCACCAGTCTGTAAGAAATGGGTCATATCTTGAACCCAATTAGTTGTCCCCATAGGCACATCATCTTGAGCATTTTGAAACTCATTTGTATTAGTAAACACAACATCCTTTTTTAATTCAGTTTTGTTGTTTGACCCTGTAGCAAGTTGTTCACAAAGACCCTTACCTCTAACCAATTTGGTGATCTTGATATCTAAATCATACTCCATAACCTTAGTAATCCACCCTGCTCTTTTTTCATTCAGATCTTTATTCAACAGAAATTCCTTCACACTTGCGTGTGCAACTAGAATATGAACCTTATTGTTTGAAATCAAAGGTTTAAACTTCTTTAGACTTCTGATCACAGTAAGAGCATGCTTCTCAACAAATGTATACTTCTCTTCATAATCAACAAGTATTTGACTAAAGAAAGCAATGGGTTGTTCTAGATTATCCCTATTCTTCTGAACCAGCATAGCAAAGATTGAACTACTACTACCAAAAGCATATAAAAAGAAATCTTTAGAGAATTCTGGGTTTACCAACATTGGGGCAGATGCTAATGCCTCCTTGATTTCTACAAAACTATGCTTTACCTCCTTTGTCCAACTAAAAATTGCATTCTTCTTTAACATGGCTGTCAAAGGTTGTAACAGGTTTGCAACATTAGGGATAAACCTTCTCAAAAAGTTGATTTGCCCCAAAAAGCTTTGCAAACCCTTCTTGTGATTTGGTAATGGTAGCTACAATATAGCTCTGACTCTTTCAAAATCAATGGCAACTCCATCTTTTGATACTATATGGCCTAAAATCTTACCTTCATGAACTGCAAAGATACTTTTTGTAGGATTGAGGGATATCCCATATTCTCTACACTTTTCAAAAACTTGCTTGAGGTGTGACAAATGTTCATTAGCTCTCTTGGAATAAACTGTAATGTCATCTAGATAAATCAACATAATCTTGTTGATCAAGCTTTGGAACGCCATGTCCATGGCCCTCTGAAATGTGGATAAACCAAAAGACATCCTTTTGTATGCCATAGTGCCCCACTTAGTTGTAAAAGCAGTTTTAAACTGGTTTTCCTCTTTAACCAGCGCTTGATTATAGCCTAAAAAACCATCTAACAAAGAAAATCTCTCAGACCCAACAACTACTTGCAAGATTTGTTCCATAGAGGGTAGTGGGTAGTGGTCTTTTAAAGATGCTCGGTTAAGATCCTTGAAGTCTACATAGAGTCTTATCTCACCATTTTTCTTCCTAACTGGTACAAGGTTAGAAACCCATGAAGTATGCTTAATAGGAAAGACTATACCCCCCTCAACTAATTTGGTTAACTCTTTAATCATTAAGGGCTCAAGCTTGGGATTTAAGGGCCTTTGTTTCTACCTTACTAGCTTAGCATTAGGTTCTAACTCAATTGTGTGTTGAGAAATATGGGGATCAAACCCTTTCAAATCTGAATATTCCCAAGCAAAGACATCATGAAATTCTTGGCACAAAGCAACAAAAACTTGTTTATCTTTATGTGAACAATTTTTTCCTATCTTAAGGAGCTTACCTTTGAAAATTTTCAGTTCCTCATAATGCCCTTCTTTGATTTGCAAGCCACCTTTTCCCTTTTTAAGCTGATCATCAGTACTGAAAATAGACTCTAAGGTAACAAGACCTTTGCGTAACTTATTTGTCCTCAGTTGTATGACCTGATCATCATACTGTTGCTTAAGTTTTGCTTGATTCACTATGGAGAACTGATCTTCTTTGAGCAAGAAAGAAAGGATCTATTCATCACTGTCAAAGACTTTCTAGTGAATGTTGTTATCAAGAATTGACGGTCTGACCACAACTTTCACATACTGCTGCATTCTCTCTTTTCTAATGTCATCTGGAATATCAAATTGTGCCCCAATGACTGCAAGCCTATCAACATGCTTGTTCTGATTTCTTGGAATAGACACTAAGTTAAAGGCATCAAAATCCTCAAGCATGTTACACACTCTGTTTCTTTAAGACTTTAGTGCATTATTTTTAGCAACATTCAGGCCTCTTACTTGATTAACAATTAATTCGTTGTCCCTATAGACTTTCAAGCTAGTTATTCCTCTCTTCCTTGCCCACTCTAGACCTTGAACAAGACCCTCATATTCAACAGTGTTATTGGAGCATGCAAAAAAAAATGGAATGTAGAGTAGTACCTATCACCTTGTGGAGAAATCAACATTGCACCTCCTCCTGCTCCATTCTTACTTCTGGAACCATCGAAGAACATCTCTCAAAGTTCACTTAGTGGCTACAACAACTGATCTGCACCTTTCTCCAGGTTTGGAATCTTTGTGTCAGGCTCAAGAATGACATAGTTTCCCATACTAGCATCTTGAATGAGGTCCTCAGGACTATCCAATACATTTTCAACTACCCATTCATGCAGCAGTATGTCAAGAACAACTTCTAATTGGAGTTCTTGAGCAGTAGCCAGCTCATTATCAGTAAAAGCAACACAATTTGCATTTGCAGCAGAAGGAGCAGCATTGATGGGACTTGGGTTATATGACTCAATGTGGTCTTTGGTCAACCTTTCAGATTTAATAGTAACCTTGGTTCCATATCTTGTTCTAAATAGCATATGTGACCAATCAGCTGACACATAACCACCTATCTTGGCTGTAAAGTCTCTTGATAAACCCAAGGAAAAGAAAGGTGGAAGGTCTATGACACATGTCTTGAGGGACTGAAAAATTTGGACAAGCATGGAGGGTGAGATTTAAATCCTTAATGATGCCCAGTGTACTAACAGAGGTACCATCCAATTAGATTACTCCTTTTTCTAAAGGATGATACTTTAGCCCAAGCTTGTCAGCAATCTATTTTGGCATCACAGAGCTACTAGCTCCACTGTCTACCATACAGTTATGAACTAACTTATCACCAATAATCACTGAAACGTAAAAGGGGGGTGGTTTTATTTCTTTTCCCATCTCTTTGTTGGGCCGCTTATCATTTTCTTGAGGATTATTGGTCAAAATAGTCCTAACTTGACCTATTGGAGACTCATATTGATCAGACATTTTCAAATTTGACAGGGCTGACTGTAAAATATCCTTTTGACCTGAGATGGATAATGAGTCCCACATGGACATTGTGACATTCATTTTTTTCATACTATCAAGGATATTATAAGGTACAATTGGATTTACTTTAGGATGTACCTTTATACCAGTATGATCAGCTTGCGGGTGTGACTGCTCCTTGTCTGTGAGTTGTTGATTTCTTGGCCAAACAGGAGCCACTTGAGGTGTAGATGGTTCTGTAGTCGCTGCCTTTCCTTTGTCAGTCACTTGACCAAGTTCAAAAGCTCTCATCTTTGCCCTGGTGTTAGCTACAATTAGAGGACTATCTTCATTCAACCCATAGAATTCTTGACCTTGCCAGTTAAGTAGGGTAGTATCATTGCTAAATTGGTCCTGGTGTTGTGGGGATGCATCATTGCTTGCACCCTGCTGTGAATTTGAAGTATTATGTACCATAAGTGCCTGGTTGATTAGTCTATTTGAGCAAGTGGCCTGATTATGATGTTGGTTACAAGGGTAACACCACTCATAGTCTACTGCTAAGTTGTTTTGGATAGGAACCTGCTCCTTGGTCACACTATCAGGGGCTAGAGCATAGGCCTAAAAAGGCCTTGTGTTCACACTCTGTCTTGGGCCCTGATAATTGCCTTGATATTGTTGTTTATTACCTTGATATACTTGTTGTTGGCCTGAATTTTGCTACTAATAAGGCCTACTATATGATTGTTGCTTCTCTAAGCTTACAAGCTTGTTACCAAAATACTATAGTAGACTTTTGATTTCCTATAACTCATTTGGAGAACTAGAAGTAGCATTTTCTTGTGTTACAACAACTAGAACAATAGCTGGAAGCATTGACACAGTTGGTAGAGGTGTGAAAGGAGGTATTTGCAAATGAATGTTTGCATGAATCTTTGGAAATATAGGCATTGGAGGCCTAAGAGCGAGTTTACCAGCTTGTATTAAGCTGTTCTCAGCTCTGATTGTTATTTTGAAAGCATCTGGAAAGGACACTCCTCCCATTGACTATATCATGACAGCTATATCACTGTTTAGAGCCCTCAAAAAGTATAAAAATGTGTATTCTGAAGGTGGCCTCACTGTTGTAGGGATTCTATCGCAAGTTCTTTAAAATCTGAAGTTGAAGTCGTTCATCTGCTCTTGTGGAGCCCTCTTAATTGTAGTCAATTGTTCCAATAGAGATAAGTTGTCAGACCTATCTTGAAATGGTTTATGCAACTTATCTCCAAATTCATCCCATGTTGCAATTGAATTAACTGGTAGGATCCTATACCATTGCACAACTCTTCCCTTCAGTGAAGCAGCTAGTAATCTCACTGCAACATCCTCTTGGGTTATGTGATGGACTCCACATAATGAAGCCACATCTCTCATGTGTTCAATCGGGGTAGTTTGATCTTCTCTCATGAAAGTTGGAAGACTCTTCAAGGCTGCCATTGGAATGTCATTATGTTGCACCAAATTCAAGGGGCTCCCTCCATCAAAAGCAACAAAGGGTTGATTCCTTGGAGCGGCCATTGGCGGTATCTGAAGTGGATTTGTGGGTGGAGAAAGATGAGACCCTATAGATGGAGGAGTGGACCAAGTTCTTCTATGATGGATAATTATTATTTCCTTCCTCTTTGTTGCTCTTCCTGGTCTTCTTGGCGGTGACAGCTTTAGATATTCAAAAAGACTTGAGTTGCTTCTTATTTGAATTCTTTTCATAAACTATAGAAGGAGTTGATTTTTGGAGTTCTTGCTCTTTGTGGATTCGCCAGGTATGCAAAAAGGCTTGTATAAAGTCTGTAATTCACTGGATGCATACCAAACCAGTAGTTAAAAAACAAATTCTTGTCCCACTGGGCATGCCAGAACTGTTATCACCTAGAAATGCACCCTATGCAAAGTTGTAAACTGAGCTTTTTAGTGAAACATTGGATCACTCCGAGGTTGTGGGTCACCTGAGATTGGAGTGAACCTCTGGAGAAAGCCAGCTTCCTTTGTGTTATCACCTAAACTATTGATTCTTTGATGGTAAAGGGAGAAGGAAAATTCATAAAAATGGAACTAAACTTATGGTGATACACTGTATTAATAAGAAATCATGAAACAAACACAGGAATAACATACACTTGAAAGCCTAATTGCTATTCTCAGAGAAACTTCTTTCAGAATTAATGCTTTAGTCCTAACAGGTTTGGTCTACATACACATCTTGGGAAGGAAAGATTAATTTCACAACCTTAAGACATAAGTGCAGAATTATAAAACACAGTTAAAGACTTGCATGTTCAAAAGAAAGATATAGAAATGAGAATCAATACAAACATGAACACAAACTTCCAAGGTAAACTCTATGTTGTATTCAGGATTCCAGTTGAGTTACAGAAAACATACATTAATTGAGAAAGGATTGATTAAAAAGAAAAAAATCACTAACTCTTCAAAGTGTGTAATCAAAACTGTCTACAAAAAAGGCAAAAAATTCCTTATATATCAAACTGTATCGGCCCCTTAGGGCTTACAAAAAATATCAGGGGCCAGAAAAAACTGCCCTTATATTTTTTATTGAATTTCAAGCTGCACCCTATGTGTCCATGTTGGTGTCAAAAATTGCCTTCAAGGGACTCCCTTCTTGAACATCTTGCAACCACCGCATTCACTTTTGTTGCTCGTGTTGATCATCGAACCTCCCTGTTGAGCACCTCCAATGCTTCTGAGCTCAGAAAAGATACATGTTGCTTTTCATTCTGTTGGTGTTCTTTAGACTGCCACGGCTCACTTTCAGATCCTTCTGGTTGGTTGAGTGAACCCCACGCAAATTGTTTGGGCAGTCAAAACTCCTTTGATCAGAATCGCATCTCGGCGAGACACTGGAAGTGTCTCACCAATGCAATTAGGTGTCCCTGCAGCTATCAACATATCATAGAACAGTCGGTGAGAGCTCATGGCGAACTCATTTCATTTACCTCGAGCTTACACTTCTCCCCTAGGCTTAAGCTCCTTTGGCTTTCGGTGAGACCTTACTGGGTCGACAAGACCTCATGGTGATGCCCCATAGTCATACCAATATCTGCTTTTGTCGCTGAGACACCCACACTTTGCTGAGACCTCTTGTAGAATTTCTTTTCCTTTGATGAACTTTTCATTCGGCAAGACACTCGATGAGACCCTTCATTATCGGCGAGATATTGGCCTGTCGGCCAGACTTACCTCCAGGCTCCTTAGCTCTTGGCAATGAGCTACTTTATTTTGGTTGGGGAGACATCGCTACTTCGGTATAACCTTAGACCGATGCCAACTGTTCTTGGTGAAACCTTTTCGTTGTCAGCGGGACTCCTGCCGAAGGCAACCACATCAAGACCACCTTTTCTTATTTCAGCAAGACCATCTTCACTTGCTGAGACCACATGCCGATCCCTTCGCCCTTTTTTGAGCTCTGATGTCAATGAGACATGACGAGTCAGGGAGAACCTATCTTTAGCGATGCCACTTTCTTGTCAAGGAGACATAACCTTTTCGTTATGACCCTTCACCAAAGCCTTAAACTCCTGCCGATATGTTCCATTCAACCTCTGATCGGTGAGACAAAGCAATTTCGCTGTGACCACATACCGACGGTATAACTTATGCTGATATAATCCTTTTTTGTCGCTGAAACAAAAGAGAATGTCATGCTGATAGATGCTTGGAGATGGATCTCGATCGCTGTGACATCAAATAAGTCTTGCCGATATGATTTTTCCTTCGCCAGTCAGAAAGACACAAAGTGCTCGATGAAACAACATGCCGATAGGGATTACCTACGCCGATGAAGCACCTCATGAGTTAGTTGGTGAGACCCGACTCATTCAGTAAGACCTCTCAGTGGTGAAACCAACTCATGCCGATAGATCTTTCCACTGTCGCCAAGACCACGTGAATGTCATGCCGAAATCCACCTGTATGTAAAAAAAATTTGTTATGACATCAAAAATGTCTTGCCAATAGGCAACATAGACATTTCAAAAATGGATCGAGGGGACCCTGCCATCCTCATGCTGATATGTTCCCTGGTTTGAAGCATTCAGACCTAATGGAACCCCTATCACATGATATTCTGCCTGATTGAGCCTGAGGGTGAAAATTAGGTAACAAGAGCAATAGAAGGAGGACCAAAGAAGCACCTATAACTACTAATGAGAGTGACACTAGCAATAAAAATGAAGTTGGGTGTGAACAAGAAAACCAACCCCTCCCATCCTGCCCTTCATTTTTAGTAGTAGTTGCAGAAGGAAAGATAATGTGTAACGCCTGTCGTGCAAACCCCAAAGGACAAAGCATTACACACATTTTTTTTTTAAATAATACAAAGTAAACATATAACGAAACATTAAAACATATTTACATTGCACATTAACCTCATAAGGTCAAGTCCTCTGGGGCACGCGAGGTCACATCGCATAACAACCATAATGAAATATTACACATAAGGATAATTAATTAACTAATCTAACATCCATCATAACCATTACAATATCCATTCTCAAAAGATAACATACATATATCCATAAGCATGAGTATAATTACATCATGTGATACAACCATAATAACTCTCCTAAATGAATGGTTACAAAAGTGCATAATTAATACTTCATTGTTTATTACATTACATGTTCTCAATAAATGAATTACAATAACTCTTCCCATACATGTGGGATAAATACATAGTACAAATAATATCTAAAATGCAAGATAAATAACTAGTACAAGCTCCATTTGAAGAATGCTGTGAAGACAAATGTTGATGGGGAACCTAATAGGTGCGAAGAACGTTCCACCCGACCATGTTGGTTATAAATAGCCCACCCCCCATGCTCAGAGGTGACAAGGAAGTAATCACGACCATGAAAGCCATAAGACTAACTCCAATAAAGGATAACATAATACAATACTCCAATAACAACATCAAGAATACATAGATCATAAACAACAACAACAAAGAATCAATCAGAATAACTTAAACCATAAAAACAAATCATAAATAACCAAAGAAATAACCATTAATCACATGCCAAGTAACCAAAGAGACAATCATAATACACTTCCAAATGAATCTGAAACAACAATCAGAACACACTTCTAGAGGCAACCAAGAAAGCAAAGCACAAGGGCAACAAGTGGAAAGTGTCATCGCATAGCCTACATGGGTTATCCTGGCCCTTCTTCCAACCTGAGGCACTGACCCCCATCTATGGTTATCCTGGCCCTTCCTCCTACTTGAGGCGCCGACCCCATAGGGTGAATCATGCAAAGCCGTTAACCTCTCCTGAGGACGAGGTTATGACTTTTCCAACCAAGACCTTCTCAGTCCACCATTAGTCTGCGATAGCCCTAATACATAGATGAGGTATCCAAAATTATCTTATATGTTTTTACTACCTATCCCCCTAAGTTCTATTATTAGGTTTTCACTTGTTAATCTACTCTTTCATGGGTTATCCTGAGCCCTTCCTCCTTTTGAGGCGCCGGCCCCCATGAAGAGCCACTCTCCCTGAGACCCCAAACATAAAAAAATCAAGGGTTGTACCATAGGAACAAAGCATTAAAACTCAATCAATGACATGCGAGGCATTACCCATCTCGCTAAAAACACATAAACGAAGTCTCAAAAAAACTCGTACAACCCTTCCAAAATAATAATACTAAAATAATGCATCATCAAGAGCACATAAAACGAGGATAAACATCCAATAAGAAAATCTCACCTCTGGAAGCCTAAGGTTCATAAAATCTATTGGGTTCCCACATTGAAAACAAAAGAAAACAATAATCTAGTGGTAAGAGAAAGCCCAACAAATTAATAGGGTTTCAAATTCAATCAACACCATCATCTTTCCACTATAATAAGCAATACATCACATAATCTCTATTCCCCTAATGAAATTTTTGAAATCAAAATTCAATGATAAAAAATTTCACCTTTATCCAATAATCAATAAAACCATAAATTCCATTTTCACAAAATAAAATAATATATCGTTATCATTATTATATATATGTATATATATAATATTCCATTTTATTCTAAATTATTCTAATATAAACAATTTTAGAAAAAATATATAAACATTTTATACTACTGCCAATATAAACATTTTTAGAAATATATATATATATATAGATAAATAAATAAATAAATATATATATATATAAATAATATATTTATATAGATATATAAATATACATATTTAAAAAAACTAATAACAATTTTAAATAATATAAAAAACTCCCAAAAAAAAGGAGCTGTTGCTAGTCCTATAGACTGCGCGCAACAGTCCATGTGACTGCTGCGCCCAACAATCCATGGACTGCTGTGGCAGTACATGGCTTGGCCAGGGGAGTGGGGAGGGGTATGGCCTGTGTCGTCCCTCCCTTCACCCATAAAATTTGTCTTTTTTAATTTTTACTTTGTATCTTATTTTATATACCAAATACTATGGCGTGCATGGGTATGACCACAGATTCGGCCAATACACAAATTTGATTTATCTAATATAACAGGTATAAAAAAATGAATATGTTTATATATATGATATATATATATATATATATTTTGCATATATATATTAATACATATATATACCTCAATATGTCAAACAGAATATAATTTTCTTTGTACTAAATCACTGTTCAACCTATGATATATTTATATATGTATATATGTATATACATCTCTTCAAAAATGTATATATATAGATATATTCAAAATAAATCTATTTATTACAAAGGGGAACAATATTATTTATAACAAAATTATAAAAGAAAATACAAAATATTTTCACAGATCAGAGTAATTTTCTCATGTTGGTTTGCTATCTAATAACCATTAAATTTCTAACCAAGATCCTCTTTTCTTCTATAGTTCAAACATATTTATTTATTTTTATTTTTCTTTCGAATCAGACAACTTAAGAAGTAAAGAATTGGAACTTGGAGTCCTGTGCTATTGAAAATCTGATGAAGCTTTGCTTGATCCCAATTGCCTTTTCAAAGAGCCCTTGTTCCTTCTTCAAAATTTCTCCACCCAATTTCCTTGTTCCAATTTTCTAATCTAAAATTTTCTTCAGAAGAACCTCTTTTACAGAGCAATAAAAACCTAAAATAATTTACTACAGAAGAAGAACAAGGGAAAAATCCTATTTTCCAAAACTCAATATTTTTTGTAACTTCTGTCAATTTCCCCTGAATGAAAAATCCCACAAATTTGCTATTAAATAAAAATATATCTCATCTTTTTCAAAAACTCTAAAAATCCAAATTAAAAGAAACTTTCTAATTTCAATCCCAACTTTTTAGCCAACACTCAACACTCATTTGTCCTTTTTATCTTTTCTTTCTTTTATTGATTTTTTTCCCATTTAACAATACTTTTTGGGTATGTGCAGGATCTTAATGGAAAAAATAGGCCCTTAAGTGGCGAAAAATTTAGAAAAATCAGAGTTAGGCAACTTGACGTAAAAATTTGAATAAGTTATCTATATTATTTCAAAAATATGTAAGAATAGAATATGTATCAAATTGAATTTAGTTTCTAAAATACTAGGTTTATTTTTTATTTTTTAAATCTATTTGGTGAAAATTTGAAATTTCAATGCAATAGTACTTAAATTTTAGGGAAAAATAAGAAAAAGGTGTCTGCGACCACCCTAACCACAATAAAATGATAATATTTTTTTATAATATTTTATATATAAGTAGAGGAATCATGTCCCGATGTGATGCATATTTTTTTGTAATTTATTTCCAAGTAAATAATTAATTATAAATTTTTATTACAAATTTTAAAACTATAAAACTATTATGTCGACCACCTTAACTTGGTCAAAACTTCATAAAATTATTATTTTTTTAATCCTATAGTATGCAAAGCATAGAATGTGATGCATGTTTCGATTCAAAAATGTGATACCGTTTGAAAGCTATAGATGTTTTTCAATCAGCCTATCAATCGAGACTTTAGTCGTAATTCAAATAGAAAATGTATAATAATTATTTATTAAATTCAAAGTAAAGCATAATTTATATTGGTGGAAAGCTGAGAATCTCCTTTAAAAACCCTTTTCGTTTCATCAATTTTGGGTAAAAAAAAGTTGTTAGCCACATGGGCCATCATATCAGTTACATATTGCCACTTTTTGGCCCAGCATAATCCTGCACATACCCTTTTGTTTTTTAATTCTAATTTTGTAGTTTTACTTGCAATCCACACAATTTCATTTATTTAAATAATTTTATTGCATAATTATCCTCAACAAGCTTATTTAATTAAATTATCCAACTACTAAATTTGAAATCATTTAATTTACTCTTTTAAATAAATCACATGACTTCTTTTAAAAGATTTTTTATATTTTAATAAAAATTATTCCAACACTATTATAAACATTTATGAACATTATTTAATTATATAAACAACATCATACAAAACATCAACGTAAGATAAATACCAAAATACACTCACACAAATTACTATAATAAATTGCAAAAATGACAAAAACAAAGACGCACAATACCACTCAATCAGGACAGTTTGAAAAACATGGGATGGGGTGACTTCCTTGTCATCTCTGTTTCAACATCATGCCTGTTGGGTAATTTGATGCTTGCCCTGTCCTACCGAAGCAGGTGGAATCGAGACTCTATAGCTGCAATTCCTGCATACAAACAAGATCGTGTACATGTATATATATATATAATCAAAACATCACATTGTGAGAAGGAATTGCAGCGTAGCAGGGCACTCACAAACAAGTGGTGCTACACTATCCTCTCACCAAAATTATTCTATCAATTATAACATTAAATATAAAGTAACAATTCTAACTAATTGATCACATCATAAAATAATTACTACACCATTGTATCACAATGTATTACCGAAATTAAATTAACATCACCAAACCATAATGTCATATCAATTATCCATGTCATCAAATGTAGTAGCATAATCATCAATCAATCTAAACTAACCAAACCACCAAACCAGCCAATAAATAGTACTATCACAGTCTCAAAGTATCAAACAAAAGCATAGAAAAATAACAAGTCCAAACAACAATAGGAGGGGTATTACATAATGGAACCTTTTGATGAGAATGCATAGGCTACGAATGAGGAATTCTTGTCATAGGAGGAGGATATTCCCAACAACACCAATATTCCAGACTCTCCCAATTAGTTAATGAATGAAGGTGTTGTTAATTTGATAGAACAAAATACCACTAGATTATCTCTCCAAATAGAAAAGCAGCAGTTGAATGTGTCACTAGGTAATGAGCAAGAACAAATTGAGACACCCTCAACTGGACATCAAGGAGAAGAACCAAAATTAGGAGAAAGAAGAGAGGAGGTGAATGAGTTGGATGATCAAAAGCAGGAAAATGTTGAAATTCCCCACCATATGCAAGGAGAATAGGAATTTGAGGTAGAAGAAGAATTTGAGGACAAGCCTCCCCTGCTACCCAATGATGAGATTCGTAGCATGTAGAATATGGTGACTAAGTTGATTGCAAAAAATGAAGCCCTCCAAAAACAAGTTCAAGATGTAGAGTCACCCAATGCCTCACAAGCATTAGAGCTTAATAAGCTCAAGGCAACACTTGAGTAGGCAAATGTTACTAACACATTTGTGGTAACAATTCAGGAACATGAACAATAGTTGCAGGAACTCTATCAGTTATGTGTCACAAAGGTCACTAGCACTCTACAAAAACTTGCCCCTTCTCCTTCTGGTTTGTATTCTATACCCATTTTGCATGAGGACATGAAAAGTCTTCAGTTGGGGGGAAATGATGGGGGAAAAATATTCCATTATTTTACCTATTATTTTCTCTTACCTTTTTCATATTTCCTAGTATTTCCTACTGCTTCTGTCACTTTTTGTGAATGCACTGAAAATATTTTATAGAATACAAGGAAAGATAAAAATATGTGAATATATCAAATCCCTTAGTTGTTTATTAATCATTTTCATGATTTTGATAACAACCCAAATGCTTGAATGAGTGAAACATGGGCACGAAGGCATCGGTGGATGGAAGACTAGGCCGATTGGAGTCATTTTGTCACTTTAGCCATATTTGTGCCGAGATTAACAAATATTTTTTGAGTTATGTTATTTGAAGATATTGTCAAAAGACTTTAAGCTATTTTTGATTATCTTTCGATGGTTGTTGGCTGTAAGCCACAAACAACCAAAATGTTTATTTTCTTTCATCTGCAAAACTGTTATAGGTATAGACAACTACGGTATACATATATATGTGTGTGTGTGTATATGCCAAAGACTCATCTAGATAGACATAATAAAAATCATATATTAGCATTAAAATTGCATTCATACTCTATTGTTGCAATTCAAATGAATGATATTTAGTGTGGAATAATTCTGTGTTTGTGAGCTTCATCACTCAATAGCCGGTGAAGGCGGGACCCACTTAGATTTTTGGTGATCTTTCCATTAAATATCTGAGTGTGGTAATGTATGTGTGATTTCATAATTTGATTGATTTCATATTGATTATTGTGTTAAGTATCAGATTCTTATCAACATAGTTAATCTTTATGAATGTGTTTAATCTCTATAAGTTTGCTCAACACTTATTAGTGTGCATAATTTACCTATCAAATATTATCAGTATTGTTAAGCATAGCTAGAAGTTGATTAGCAAGATCACTGTGAGTTGAGGAGTTGAATAGTTAATTAATGTTGAAAGCATATCTACATTCAGTAGCATTAATTTGATTCTGTTTATTTTATTTCAAGAAATATTTTTGTTCTATTGTATAGAGATTTTTGATTATGTTTTATTGTGTGCCAGTAATTTGTTTTCTACTAAATAATCTTTTCTTCACGAGTTCCTATCACACATGTGATAGGAAGTTTGAAAATCAAAATTTTGTTCAAATACAAATTACATTAGTTTGCATCTATCAACCCTTAGTTTATTGAGTGCAGCCCTTTGACATACTGCCACAACACGGTTCAAAATCCTATGTTCTCGGATTGAGTCTTTAGGATGAACTGAGGAAGCCATTTCCAAGAATTAATTCAGATCCATTACAAGAACAATTTGAAAGCATAGTTTTGTCTAATTAGCCTCTACTGATCTTTGGCTCCTCATGCAAACCTATTCAGAATCAACATACCTCTTGTGAGGATGAGGCAGTTGATCTTGCCATTCTAGACCTTCTCAACTTGTCTCAAGCCTAAATGAACATTGGAGCCATGAGTGAGGCATTCACTTATCTTGATTAGTGTGATTACTACCCAACCCCCTAGTTCATTTTAGGTTATCACTTAATTACAAAACTCCCATATGGGTTACCTTGGCGCCACTTTGTGCACTGGCCCCCATTGAGAGCCACTCCCCTACTAGCAACTAGGAGACCCAATGAAATCCAAAAGAGCGAAGCCAACTTGCACAATCACAAAATATCATTATCATAAATAACAAGGTGAGGCATAACCCTTCCCACAAAATTTCCAACCACATGGGTGCATATATTGTGCAAGGCTAATGATCATCATATACTCATTTAATCACAAAACAATCATCTCAAAGGATAACAAAGAATTCCATCAGAAAGACAATTCTCCCCAGCCTCTGGAAGACTCCTAAAATTCATTCCACAAGAAGACATAACCATTTGAAGAAAACCCACTATCATTACCAAACTCAATAATCATTTACTTGCTTCATACTAATAGTTCAAACAATAATAGAACATGGAATCTAAAGTGGGTTTGCAAGATAATCATTTCAAGTTCACAAATAAATCATCCAATTAAGTAATGGTCTCTTCTAAACACACTAAATTTTATTTATTTAATTATAACTATATCAATTCTTTTAAAATCAATTATTTTTTGTTTCATATATTTTACAACCATGATCGATAGTAATAGGGACAACAATATTCTCCTTAATGTAGTCAAATACACATACATATATATATATATATATATATATATATATATATATATATATATATATATATATATCTATATTTTTAGGTAAAGCTTTATTTTAAAACACAGATTATAGAACTAATATATAGATATCAAAAAATAAATTTCTATATAAATGTATATACATATATCTATATACATATACATATATATACATATATACATATATATATATTTATAATTGATATACATATATGTTTTATCTCATTCAAATTTTATAAAGACTGATAGTATCAGATTTATGTGCACAAAGTATGATAACCATCATGTATGGCAACGACCCCTAAATCGATTACAAGGTTCCATAATGTATATATATATACATTTAAACTCCACAACAATATACATATGCACAAGAGGCAAAAGAAGTAAAATCAAATTTCTGAGAAGGGAGGAATTTATGAATAAATGCATTCATAGTTACACCAAGCACTATGTCAAAGATAAAGCATGCAATATGGTAACCCAAAACTCATAGTGCATAGTATAAATATCTTGAAAAACACATAACAAATCTCTAGTTAACTGGGATGAGTCGGCCAAACAAAAAGATAGCAAGAAGCGACGACCAAAACCTAGAGAGCATAGTGAATACATGATATTGCATGGCACTATCTAGACCAAAGCAAGACATTTAAGTAGAATATAGTCCATACAAAGATATTGAATTATAGAAGCTTTGAATTAAAGATACACCAATATGAATGAGAGACCCTCTAATTAAGGCTGCAACTGAATGACATGCATATAGAATAAAAAAAGGTAAGCATAGATGGATAATTTAAAGGGAAACCATGATTTACATTGAGAATAAATTATTCCCAGAATTAAGGTAATCTGAGTCATATTCAACAATAGCCAAAGAATTAAAAGAAGGGAACATGGAGTTTAGAGGCAAGTGTATAACAAAAAAATATGATTTATATTAAAATACAGGGCACAAAATGCAAGATATGAAGAGCAATCACCTCACCCAGCATAAAAGAAGCACAAACAACCAATATAAGTGTGATAAGAATTTGATGGCCAATAGTATTTGTAAAATTATGTTGAATGACTTTGGAAACATTTTTCAGTGGAATACAAAATCCAATTATTTAGCTCAAACAAAATCACCCTAAATGCAAACATTGAAACAAAGAACTATGCCAAAGAAATTTGTTCAAGGGAAATTTGACATTGCTCAAATATTACTTTCATTAAATTGGAAAACTCACAAATTATCAAGCAAATGTTTAACTTCAACAACACAACATTCAAAATTCATTTCCTAAATAGCATATAACTAGGAAAATGGTAGAACCTGGATTCTCTTGCTTGCCCGAGGAAGTTTTGTTGTAGAACTCATCACTTCCAGCTTGCAACTTCAACACACTTCCAATATCTCCACCAACATTGAAATTTCCAATTCCAAAAGCCTCCAAGATCTAGAATCAAACTTCCAAGAACTAGAGAAATAGTTCCAAGAACAAGAAACTCAGACCACAAAACAAAATGCAAAATTTGTTTCTCCAAAAATAATCCAAAATCCCCTCTCCCAGTTAACTCTAACTAATTTATTTATTATTCTCCACCATCTATAACTGCATCCCTTCATTGAATTAATTAATTTATTTAATCGATACTTCAATTATTTATAAGATTTTATTTAATTATTCGAAAGCCTTTTAAATTTGATAATATCTATTTTAACAAAAATAATCAAACAAAGGAACAATCATGTACATTACTCAAATGAACATACATTCACACAATACCCGACCACAAAATGAAAGAGGAAGCAAAATGAAATCAACATCAACAAGACGACTTAGACTAACCACACAACAGGGAATGGTAAAAGGACACTCAACCTCGTCAAGGATGATGGCTCAATGTGGGGAACCCAAAGCTATCTTTGAATCAACAAACTCCATTGGAATTAAGGCATGCTCAAACCTAGAAATTCAGGTGGAGTTGATGCTTGGTATTTACAACCTACAAAAGACCACATGGTCGAATTTGTACATAGACAAACAAGCATACACACTGTGAATGGAAAATCGCAGTGTCACAGGGCACTCACAAGCGAGTGGTGCAACCCTGTTCCCCTTCACCAATACATCAAAACACAATAAACAAATATCAAATCATGATAGAACATACATCCAACAAACACATAATACTCATATCAATGATAACTCACATAAACAATTAAACTGATCTACTAAGCATGGTATAATCATAACATATATATAAAAGTGTCATCATGTATCATCATAACTAGGCATCCAGCATCATAATGTCCAAGTTTCATCAAACAAGTATCAAAATATCCAGATACTATCCAAGTAACTATCCAAAACAAAAGGAAAACTGAGGGGTACTACATCCTCCCTCCTAGGACTAGGCTTACTCTTGGAAGCTGCAAACAAATATGGGTATAACTTTGTCATCCTGTAAGCATCCTCCTAGGTAGTAGAAGACTCGTCATTCAGATCCCATTAGACCCTAACCTACTCAATGTCTCATCCCCTGAGTGTGATTCTCTTGTACTGAATGACACCCACGGGATCCAAACCTAGCTGTCCCTCCTCGACATGTAATGCATTCCAATCAAGTACATGAGATATGTTTGGATAATAGGGTTTGAGAACTGAAACGTGAAACACATCATGAACGCATGAGAGACTAGGCAGGAAAAAAGATGGTATGCTACAAGACTAATCCTCTCAAAGATCTCAAAAGGCCCAATAAAGTGTACTGTGAGCTTAGATCCTTTTCCATAATGGATCAAACTCTTTCGCGAATGCACTCGCAGAAATATATAGTCTCCAACAGAGAATTGACGGTCCACCCTATGAGCATTGGCATATTTCTTTTGTTTGTACTAGGCTACCACCAAATTCTCCCTAATGTGAAACACTTGCTGCTGCATCTCCTAAAGCATCTCCGGACCAAGAAGCACCCTATCCTCCAAATGATCCCAACTCAACGGGGTCTGACAAGGACGACCATAAAACACCTGGAAAGGAGGCATGCCGATAGAGCTATGATAACTATTATTGTATGTGAACTCCACCAAATATAGGTAGTCCTCCCATCATGACTGCTGATCCATGACATACATCCAAAGCATATCCTTGAGGATTTGATTGACCCTCTTAGTCTTCCCATCAGTCTCTAGATGATAAGATGAACTAAATTTCAACTGAGTCCCCAATGCATGCTATAGGGACATCAAAAGAGCTGAAGTAAACATTGGATCTTTGTTTGAAATAATCCTATGAGGAATACCGTGTAAGCTGACAATGTCCTCCATGAAAACTCTAGCCACTTATGAAGAATTCTATAAGGATCAGATAGGGGAGAAGTGTGCCGCCTTCATCAACCTATCCATAGTGACCATAATGGTATCATTCCGACAGGAAGAAATGGGCAAACAAATAATAAAATCCAATGAGATAATGTCCCATTTCCACTCTGGAACCAAATGAGGCTACAAAATTCCTACAGGATGCTGGTGTTTTTCCTTCACTCTCTGACACTCCATACATCTCAACACAAAATAAGAAATCTCTCTCCTCATTCTGGCCCAAAAGTATAGCTATGGAATATCTGTGTACATCTTTTTGACACTCGAATGAGCTGCATAAGGTGCCTGATGTGCCTCTGACATAATCAAAGTACAAAGATCTCCTGAGGAAGGAACATAAATATGATCCAAATGTCATAGAAAACCATCTGACTCAAGGGAGTATCTTGCAAATCTTTCCTCTAAAGCTCTGCCTCACTCCACCTCAGTCCTCACCTCCTAACACCAACTATCTAAAGGGAGTGTGGAAAGGATTTGGCTCCTCAAGTCCACATCAAGAGTCATTGCCGATAGCTTGTGTATCCGCAACCACATTCTCCTTTCCCTAAATGAATTTTACCTCAAAATCATACTCACATAGGAACTCCATCCATCGTCTCTGTCTCACATTCAAATTAGGTTGCGTGAAGATGTACTGCAAACTATGATCAATGTGCAGCTCAAACCGATGCCCTAAAATAAAGTGCCTCCATCTTGTGAAAGCATGAACCCCCACGACTAACTCTAGATCATGTGTAGGATAGTTCAACTCGTGATCCTTGAGTTTACGAGACTCATAGGAAATCACACAACCCTCCTGCATCAACACAACTCCTAAAACCTTCAAGGAAGCATCTGTACAAACCACAAAATCCCTAGTAGGACCAAGAAATGCTAAGATAGGTGCACTGGTCAATCTCTCCTTAAGAGTTTGAAAATATTCATGGAATTGCTCTGACCAAATAAATTTCTTCCCTTTCCTCTGAAGAGAAGTGATGGGGTGGGCTATCCTTGAGAACCCCTGTACAAACCAAAGGTAGTAACTTGCCAAACCCATGAAACTATGAACCTCTACAACATTAGTGGGTGTAGGCCAATCAATGATAGCTTGGATCTTTGAAGGATCTATGACAATGCCCTCACTAGAGATAACATCACCCAAATTATACTTGACCTTAGTCTAGAAGAAATCACATTTTGCCAAATTTGCATACAACTGGTTCTCCCTCTTGAACACTATAACACCTACCTCAAGTGATCCTCATGCTCCTCCATGGTCCTCAAATAGATCAAAATGTCATCTAAAAACACCAGGAAAAACTTGTTGAGGTAGGTGCGAAACACACCATTCATCAAAATCATGAACACAAATGATGCATTTGTTAACCTAAAGGACACCACTATGAAATCATAGTGTTCGTAATGACTATGAAATGAGGTCTTATGGATATCTTCCTCAAAGATGCGTAACTGATGATATCCTGACTTAAGATCAATCTTCGAGAATATCCTAGCACCCTTGATCTAATCAAATAGATCATCATTCCTCGGTAATGGATACTTGTTTCTCACTACCACCTTATTCAACTATTGGTAATCAATTCACAATCGAAGGGACCCATCCTTATTCTTCACAAAAATAATTGGTGCTCCCTAAGGAGAGACTCTAGGATGAATAAATCTGTTCGCTAATAAATCCTCAAGTTGCAATTGAAGCTCCTTGAGCTCTTGAGTGGTCATTCGGTATGGAGCTCGTGAAATAGGCTCAACTCTAGGTACAAGATCTATCTTAAAATCAATGTCACGCTTGGGTGGCATCCCTAGAATCTTGCTAGAAAAGACATCAACATACTATATAAGGATAGGATGACTATCAAGAGACACATCCTGGCTCTCTCCTAACTCCAAATCATTAACTGTCACTACAAACAACTGAAAACCCTACCACATACACCTCTTCAACTGCATAGTAGAGACCATCCTCAAGGAAATAGGACTTTGCACCCCAATAACCTCAACCTCACTACTAGAATCATCTACACACTGCACTGACTTATGATGACAATCTATGACTACCTGTGAGCCTCTAAACAATCCACACCCAATATATTATCATATGACCAAAGGGGAATAATACGAAGGTCAACTGTGGTGTCAAGAGACCCAATCCTCAAACTACAACCATGAACAAGAGAATCAACTGCGACCTTAGCACTAAAGGCCAACTCAACTTGCCACCTATCATCCTACTTCACTGCCACCAGTCCACATTGTGCTACTACAAAAGGAGAAATAAAGGAATCTGAAGCACCTAAATCAAAGAAAATAGAGACTCTACTACCCTATAACACACCTAAAGTCTCAACCACTGTACCTTGGTGCTCATCCTAGCAGTTATCAACTGCAACAAAAACTCTAGGTGATCTGCTTGCATCCCCTACTATCGGTTTTAAAGCCACTGATCTTTGATTAAATCTAGATGTGCCCTTCTGAGGACACTGCCTAGCAATGTGACCCTGCTAACCACAAGAGAAACACCCTGTACCTCTACCAAAACCTATACCACTTGGAGGTGCACTAGACTGTTGAACAATTTCCCTTGTTAATTGTAGACTATGAACTTTAGGCTGGTTGAGCAGAGTGATAATGCTTGTTTTGCCTCTAATTCATGTCTCTCCCAGACTGAAACCTATCACCCTACCAAGATTGAGAATTCTTATGTTTTGACTATGAGTGCTACTACTACTACTTCCCACCCTTAGTGGATACATGTTGGTTCCTAGAAGGACTTGCTGACTGAGTCTGACCACCCCGAGAACTAAAAACTACTGGAGGTGCATTGTCAATCTGAACCCCTGTTTGACCACCTAAATCCATAGCCAAATTATCCTCAACTATTTAAGTTTTCTCCACAACTACCTGCATAGTTTTCAGCTCAAACACTCGAACACCCCCACTGATATGATAATTCAAGCCCCTGATAAAGTGTTGTAGTAACATACCCTCATCATCTCCTATGCCAACATATTGCTTAAGCTCTCAAAATCTCCACTCATACTGCTCAAGTGACATCGCCATCTATCTCAGCTCATGGAACCCATCCACATGACGTAGTCACCAATGATCAAACAAGAATTGAGCTCTGAATCTCTCTAAGAACATCTCCCATGAGACTGCATCTATATCCAAATGGAGCTTCTACTCCTCCAAATACCACCATGTGGAAGCAAAACCTCAAAGATGCATAATAGCGCACCTAGCCTTGGTGTTGCTACCATATGGATGCATAGAAAAACACCTGTTTAGATCAATTAACCAGGTCTCTGCCTCCAAACCACTTCTAGTCCCATCAAAAGTTAGAGGACGTGCTCATAAAAGGTCCCTCATACGACCAACTAATATATCATCCTACTCAACTACAATCTCTCTCCGCTTGGGAGACCTCTCCCTCTCTCTAATCACCAACTATTCACCCTCTTGTCTCAGACCAAGATGGGTAAGAAACTCCTCAAGTAAGTGACATAACTATGAACCCTCCAACCATGGCTTATCTAGATTCTATCCTCCACCTCCCTAATTATTCTGTGAACCCTGTTGTTCCTCAGTATCAAACTCGTGGGAAATTTGGGGAGGGGAGTCCTGGCGATTGGCCCCACAGACACCACCACAACCTCTACCATGTCCTAGACCTCGACCCCGACCTCTAGGAATTATCCTACATAGACATCACCAAGGACAAGTTTAGGGTGCTAGACGAGGTCAACAAGGGAAAATGTAAACTTCAAAATCTATTAAACTAATACAACTCAGACAACATAATGAGCTCTTGTATATACCTAGAGCACCCAGTGTTTGAACTTGGGCTCTAATACCATGTGTAATGGCCTTGCCATGAAACCCTAGAGGACAATGTACACTAACACCTAAAATGAAACATTTTTTTTTTGAAAGTGTAATAATCACATGATTATAAATGAAACATTAACTCAAATTCTAACCTAAGTCCTCTAAGGTCCAAGACTACGCTACTTGATTCCCATTAACTAAATTAGAAAGAAACTATAATTCATTACAACAAATAAATTCTAACAACAATATGAATTCCATTTCATCCTCACATTTACAAAATCAACTAATATGAAATCATCCATTACATGGTAACAATATAACAACATCAATATTCATTAAATTGACAATAACATCAATTGCATTCATCATTACAAGAGAGAGAGAGAGAGTTTACAATAATTACAATGATACATCATTACATTATTACATCTTGAACCATAATGTCTCCTCGCAAATAGGTGAGGAGAATACATCAGGAGAATAATATATATTTCAAATGTAGTTTATGATACAATACAAGAAGGATAATCTGCATGAATTGAATTGAGTACAAAATTCTTCATATCTAGGAGTAACCACCTCGAACACGAACCAAGAGAGGGAACCCAATGGAGTACAAGGCACATTCCACCTGACCATGTGGAACCCTATGGTCCACCCCTTGTGCTAGGAGATAGTGAAAGGGTCCCACCACCATAACCAGACAAGAAACAAAGGCAACACAAAGGCCAACATGACATCAATGAGCAAGTAGAATACAACATCAAACAACAAAACACCACTTCCATAGGCACACAACATTAAGGGAAACAAGAGACATGGGAACACTAGGTTGTCGTAGGAGGAGTGTCATCACATAGTTTTCCATGGGTTACCCAGATAGATCTTCCTAGGCCTCGACCCCCATCCTGGGTTACCTTGGTAGCCTCTACCGATCTTTGGCCCCTCATGCAAACCTATGCAGAATCAACATACCTCTCGTGAGGATGAGGCAGTTGATCTTTCCATTCTAGGCATTGTCAACTCATCTCAAGCCTAAACAAGCACTTGATCCATGAGTGAGGCATTCACTTATCTTGATTAGTGTGATTACTACCCAACCCCCTAGCTCATTTTAGGTTATCACTTAATTATGAAACTCCCATATGGGTTACCCTGGTGCCACTTTGTACGTCGGCCCCCATTGAGAGCCTCTCCCCCACTAGCAACTAGGAGAACCAATGAAATCCAAAAGAGCAAAGCCAACTTGCAAAATTGCAAAATCTCATTATCATAAATAACAAGGCAAGGCATAACCCTTCCCGCACACAAGTTCCAACCACATGGGTGCATATAATATGCAAGGCTAATGATCATCATATACTCATTTAATCACAAAATAATCATCTCAAAGGATAATAAAGAATTCTATCAAAAAGAAAATTCTCCCCAGCCTCTGGAAGACTCCTAAAATTCATTCCACAAGAAGACAACCATTTGAACAATACCCATTATCATTACCAACTTAGTAATCATTTACATGCTTCATACTAATATTTCAAACAATAACAAAAGATGGAATCTAAAGTGGTTTGCAAGATAATCATTTCAAGTTTACAAATAAATCATCCAATTATAACTATATTAATTCTTTTAAAATCAATTATTTCTATTTCATATGTTTTACAACCATGATTGATAGTAATAGGGACATCAATATTCTCCTTAATGTAGTCAAATACACATACATATATATATGGGTATGTGCAGGATCATGATGGGCCAAAAAGTGGCAATATGATGGGTATGTGTAGGGTATGTGGCTGACAACTTTTTTCTTACCCAAAGTTAATGAAACAAAAAGGGTTTTCAAAGGATATTTTCAGATTTCCACCAATATAAATAATGCTTTACTTTGAATTTAATAAATAATTATTATTCATTTTCTATTTGAATTACGACTAAAGTCCTAATTGATAGGCTAATTGAAAAACATCTATAGCTTTCAAATGATATCATATTTTTTGAATCCGAAACATTTGTCACATTCTATGATTCACATACTATAAGATTAAAAGAAAAAAAAATGAATTTCATGAAGTTTTGACCAAGTTAAGGTGGTTAGACATACTAGTTTTAATATTTTTTTAAAGTTGTAATAAAAAATTCATAATTAATTATTTACTTGGAAAAAAATTATAAAAAAAATATGTATCACATTGGGACATAAGTCTTCTACTTATATCTAAAATATTATAAGAAAATATTATCATTTTATTGTGGTTAGGGTGGTTAGATAGACACCTACTTATTTTTTCCCTAAAATTTAAGTAGTATTGCATTGAAATTTCAAATTTTCACCAAATAGATATATATTTTTAAAATAAACCTAGTAGTTTAGAAACTACATTCAATTTTATATAGATTCTATTCTTACATATTTTTGAAATAATATAGATAACTTATTCAAATTTTTACGTCAAGTTTTCTAACTCTGATTTTTCTGAATTTTTCACTACTTAAGGGCCTATTTTTTCCATGATGATCCTGTACATACCCATATACCCTATACAAATATATATAGATTTATATTTATATACGAGTCTTTATATATATATATTCATGTAAAGCTTTATTTTAAAATACAGATTACAAAAGTAACATATAGATATCAAAAAAGAAACTTATATATAAATGCATATACACACACACACACATATATATAATTGATATGCATATATGTTTTATCTCATTCAAATTTTATAAAGACTGATAGCATCAGATTTATGTGCAAAAAGTATGATAACCATAGTGTATGGCAATGACCCCTAAATTGGTTACAAGGTTCCATAGCGTATATATATATATATATATACATTTAAACTCCACAACAATATACATATGCACAAGAGGCAAAAAAAAGTAAAATTGAATTTATGAGCAGGGAGGAATTTATGGATAAATTCATTCATAGTTACACCAAGTGCTATGTCAAAGATAAAGCATGCAATATTGTAACCCCAAACTCATAGTGCACAGTATAAATATCTTGAAAAATACAACTCCCACAATAGTGGTTTACAATTTTTGGCCAAACTGGACACTGAAATATATATTTTTAACTAAATCTTCACTTTTGGGCACCTATAGCAGCTAAACCATGAGGAATTTGAAGATGATGCAAACTAGAGTTTCATGAAATTTTGTCTATAGATTCTAAATATATTTTTTTCAATTTTTTTTGAATTAGATTGCAGTTCTTTTTCCATCTCCCTCGAAAACTAGTTTTTTTCAGAAAACAATATTTTTAAAAAGTGACGCTCACCGTATAATGCATAACTTTTTTTTAATGAAGGATAAAATTCTAATTCTTTCGAATTTAGATTTGCAACTCTGATATCTAGTGCTTCCACTTGGTTAGATAGTTTTTTATTGAATATTTTTTCTTTAATCTAGTTTCAAATTCAAACCAATTATAATTCAGACATAGCGCGACCGTATAATGTGTAACTTTTTTTGTATGTATCAAAATTCAATTTTTTTTTCTTTGTTGGATCAAGGACTTCAATATCTGGTGCACTAATATTTTTAATTTTTTTTTAATAATCTGCTATTTTTCCACGTGCATAATAGAGAGCTTGATTTTCGGTGAAAAACCTACATTCACGAGAAATAAAAAATAAATATAATAATCAAATTAAATTTATTTAAAATTATACTTTTTGGGAAGCTTATAATAAGGACTACATACTTACAAAAATTAAATTTTAAATGAATTAATTTGATCCCCAAAAGGTAAATCAAAAGTGGTTTTTTATCAGCATTTTGATAGGTGTAAAGGAGACTCTGTTATAGGTATGGTTTAAAACTAGTGGGGTTCTATCCAAGGGGGTTTGATTTAAGGTAGTTTGATCAAACCATCTTCAATTGGAATTATTTAAATGGAACTTTTCAAGGCTTAAATCATTATATTTTCTAAAAATATGTGATTTCAGCAAAAATTAGTTCCTCCCAGAAATTGTAAACCACTATTGTGGCAGCACTAGCTAACTGGGATGAGTTGGCCAAACAGAAAGATAGCAAGAAGTGGCGACCAGAACCCAGAGAGCCTAGGGAATACATGATATTGCATGGCGCTATCTAGACCAAAGCAAGAAATTTAAATAGAATACAGTCCATACAAAGATATCAAATTTTGGAAGCTTTGAATTAAAGAGACACCAATACGAATGATAGACCCTCTAAATAAGGCTGCAGTTAAAGGACATGCATACAAAATAAAAACAAGGTAAGCATAGACGAATAATTTAAAGTGAAACTATGATTTACATTGGTAGCGAATCATTCCCATACTTAAGGTAATTTGAGTCACATTCAACAACAACCAAGGAATTAAAAGGAGGGAACACAAAGTTTAGAGACAAGTGTATAACAAAAAAAATTGATTTATATTAAAATACAGGGCACAAAATGCAAGATATGAAGAGCAATCACCTTAGCCAACATAAAATAAGCACAAACAACCAATATAAGTGTGATAAGAATTTGATGGCTAACAATATTTGTAAAAGTATGTTGAATGAATTTGGCAACATTTTCCAGTTGAATATAAAATCCAATTATTCAGCTCAAACAAAATCACCCCAAATGAAAACATTGAAACATAGAACTATGCCAGAGAAATTTGTTCAAGGGCAGTTTGACATTGCTCAAATATTACTTTCATTAAATTGGAACACTCAAAAATTATCAAGTAAATGTTTAACTTCAACAATGCAACATTTGAAATTCATTTCCTAAACATATAACTAGGAAAATGGTGGAACCTAGATTCTCCTGCTTGCTTGAGGAAGTTTTGTTGTAGAACTCACCACTTCCAGCTTGCAGCTTCAACACACTTCCAAAATATCCACCAGCACTAAAATTCCCAATTCCAAAAGCCTCCAAGATCTAGAATCAAACTTCCAAGAACTAGAGAAATAGCTCCAAGAACAAGAAACTCCCACAAAATAGAATTCAAAATTCATTTCTCCAAAAATAATCCAAAAGCCCCTCTCCTAGTTAACTCTAACTAATTTATTTATTATTCTCCACCATCCATAACTGCATCCCTTCATTTAATTAATTAATTAATTAATTTAATAGATACTTCAATTATTTATAAGCTTTTATTTAATTATTCTGAAGCCTTTTAAATCCGACAATCTCTATTTTAACAAAATAATCAAACAAAGGCACAATCACGTACATTACTCAAATGAAAATACAATCATACAATACCTAACTGAAAAGTGAAAGAGGAAGTAGAACGCCATCAACATCAACAAGATGACTCAGAATAACCACATGATAGGGAATGGTAAATAGACACTCATCCTATCAAGGATGATGGCTCAACGTGAGGAACTTGATGCTATCTTCGAATCAACAAACTCCATTGGGATTAAGGAACGCTCAAACTTGGCAATTCAGGTGTAGTCGATGCTTGGTACCTACAAGCTGCAACAAACCACATGGTCGAATGTGTACATAGAAAAACAAGCAAACACACCGTGAAATGAAAATCACAGCATCACAGGGCACTCACAAGTGAGTAATGCGACCCTGTTCCCCTTCGCCAATACATCGAAACACAATAAACAGATATCAAATCATGATAGAACATACATCCAATAAACACATAATACTCATATCAATGATAACTCACATAAACAATTAAACTGATCTACTAATCATGGTATAATCATAACATTAGATATAAAAGTGTCATCATGTATCATCATAATTGAGAATCCAATATCATAATGTCCAAGTGTCATCAAACAAGTATCAAAATGTCCAAATACTATCTAAGTAACTATCCAACACAAAAGGAAAACTGAGGGGCACTACAACATCACCCTCTAGCTAATAAATACTATATTTTATGTTCTTTCATAATACATTATGTATAGACTAGAGAGGTAGCTGTGCCATGTTTAAGAGATGGTTTGCATGATAACATGAATTTTGTTACATATTATGTAGATTTCATGTCATTCAATTATATTAATAGATTCATGGCATAATTGTGTTTCTGTAGTGCCTCAAGTTCTAGGCTATTAATGAGTTACATGTGAATATATATTAGAGTAGATCTAGTGCCTCCATATGACATCCTTATTATTTATAATTTTAGGGAGTTATTAACACTCATAGTTATATGGAATTTGATTTACTTAACACATCTCAAATTATTTTATTAGAGTTAGGCATTACTCTCAACTTAGTACTTGGGTATACTCAATGGTGGGAAGCATGACTTCACAAGCATACAATTTTTTAGTGATATCACAATAGGCATATGTTCCAACATAATGTAATACATAGGCACCTAAATCAACCACATGCATCTAATTATTCAAAGACAATAAATGAAGAATAAATATTGAAAAAGGTTGAGCTTGGAGCTACATATCCTTATAGAGGGTCAATTATATTATAGATCCTACTCTTGGTGTTGATCTAGAGTCTACACATTTTTTATTGGATTGGGAGGTCATGCTTTCATTTTTAGTGAGTGTCCTATTACACAAATGATTATAATCAATTAGATTTGTTCATTATGGGTCTTTCTTGAGATTGGAGATAGGATAGTCAGGTTATTATAGTGAGTGTCCTATTGCACAAATGATTATAACCAATTAGATGTATTCATTATTGGTCTTTCTTGAGATTGGAGATAGGATAGTTAGGTTATTATAGAGATGTAAAAACTTTTACAACTTCAAACCTATATAGTTTTAAATTTATTTTATATATGTATGTTATTTATATGCCTACTAGTTTTGTAATGAAGCTTATTTGTAGGATCTTGCACTAGCACACCTAGATTTTTCTATAGTGAAATTGTCCTTGCATTCATCAATTTGATCATTTTAGACCCAAGATAAGATACTTTAAATTTAATTATACTTATAATTAATTTGATATTTTAAATTTGAATAAGTGTATGGAATTGAGGGACAGATTAGTGGCCAACCTTGAGACTTTTAGTAAAATGCATGTGTTATGAAAAACATAAAACATATGTGTTTTAATTTGTACACATTTTTAATACCCTATTTTTTTTATAATCTATACCCGTATAGGCTTGGATTGTCAAGCCTAAGGGTTATACATCTCTGATGACTCTTAAATTCACATTTTTAATATAAAAAATTGAATTCAAACTTCAACATCATCAATTTTTATATTTTTTTGTAATAAAATTTTATGAAACAACCACCATTTTAAAGAGCTGCTTCTTTTCTTTCTATCCATTTTTTTAATATTCTGACTAAGTTAAAGTTTTTATAATTTTCTTTGAAGAGTTTCTTCATATTCCTCTAGTGCATATCTATTATTTTTTTTAATATCCCACTAATCAAAAATTAAAAAATATTATATAGGGTTGTTTTGTACCCTTGATTATCCACACTCTCAAAGAAACAAAAAATAAATTAGTTTTTTGTGATTTATGTGATTTGCATGCTCAAGATATATGTTTTAGATCCATCCACTAAAAAACATAAAAAATATTAAAACTGTTAAAAATATATTTAACTTGTAGTAATCACTCTTAGCTATATTTTGCACCAGTTGATTATTGAAAATACCCAATGTATCAAAAATAGGGGGATATATACTTAGACACTATGTTATATTTTAGTGATAAAAATAGGAAAATTTATGTGTGCATAAATATTTTTCCCCTTAATATTTAGCCATATAAAAAAATATTTAGTAGTTTAGAAACTATATTTAGAGTAATACAACTCTTGTTCTTACAATATCTTTTTTAGCATGCACATATTGAATTACTCGTCAAAGTTCAAATTTAGCTAATTTAAGGAGAAAAAAAGTGACCACTTATGACCATCTTTTTGTCCCCCATTTCCATGCACTTACCCATTTCCATATATGCATTTATGAGTTCATTTGCATTGTATAAATGTAGGGTTTTTTATAGGTGCAAAATTCACAAAAATCAAAGTCTAGATAGTGAGACTCATTGATGTAGTAACTTATAGATATAGTTTCCAATGAAGAATTGTCTATCTATATATCCCAACACTAATATGTAACATTGCACAAGTACCCAATAGAAAAAAAAGATAGAAGACATATACACACACTACAAATTAAATTTTTTAGCATGAAAGAGTAACTATGTAATAAATCATAAAGTAGAATATACTTTCTACTTATAAGACTAAGAGGTTTAATCCTACTATTCATGTCTACCTCCTTGATCTTGTACCATGTTTCAAAGAACCATATGATATATTTATGTCAATACCTTCAAACAATAAGGTACCACTAACCAAAAGGTTGTGACCCTTCATTATAAGATCTTACTAAGACTAATTCAAAATATACTATTTAGTACAATAGTAAATTTTATCATAAAATAAAATGGGATATTAGTACATTAATATTTGTTGATCAAGAGGACATACAGGTGAATCCCACATGTGGTAGGATTAATGCTATGTAAATCTATATGGTTGAATTCATGGACATAGTTACAACCAACAAGCCTAAACATAACTTCAATGGTTACCACAAAGCTAAAAATACTATTACATCAAGAGATATTGATCTAAGAATTGAGAGAAACTATAATTTTAACTAAGCAGGAAATGCATTTTCAATGAAAATTATCTTCTACATTGAAAATATTCTACTAGTAAACTAATGAAACCTAGAAAAGAAAAATAAAACATGATTTTTTTTTGCCTAATAGAAGAATGCTAACCCTTAATTTTTATTACATAAAACACCCTAGACAACATAATTTTGAACATTGTATTCATAATTAAGGAAGTGAGAAAGCTTGAAATAGCCACCCTAACTTTCCATTTCATCTTTACACATCCATGCATCATCATTAGGTCTTATTCCCTTTTATTAGACTAAGTATTCTTTGTATTTCTTCTTTTTGGTTCTTTTTCTCAACACTCACTTAGAGTCTACTCTTTCTCATCCCAACCCTATCTTAGGATATTTTGCCTCTAATTTAGTAATTGTAGTGAGGTCATTTCCTTCTCCATACCCTCATCTTCATGATTCTCATTTATATCATTCACAAATTAAATATTGAGAAATATCTAGAAAAACCTTGTATTAATTCAATCTCTTAGATTCTGTAAAATCCTATGCAACACGTTAAAGGTATAATTTTCCTTAGATTAAACTTGTCATAAATTTTTCAAATGATTTTTTCCTCAACTTCCCCTCTAAATTAAAATTTTCCCTTCTTTGGTAATTCATAATTGCTTCATGTGATTCAAAATTTTCCACTTTTATGCTTGTAGAGGCAAACTAATGTGTTATGGACTTGGTAAATTTTACACAATTCAGGGGTGTACCAAACTGAACAGTCCTTTTAACATTGCAGGCCTACATTAAATTATTGACTAAGGTGCTTAAACTTATGATGGCACTCCAATATATGTATCTTCATAGGCTTGTACTAATGTAAATTAATTTAACTTATTCAAACTATTCTACCCTATTGGAATTAACAAAATTGTAAAAAATAGTGAAAGTAGTTACAAAACCTAGTGGTTATAGGTACCTGTAGCACGAGTTGTAGGTGATTGCTAAAAATATGTGAATGTAAAATCAATCTGAAACTACTTAAAATGATAAGGTATTCAATCCTAATCTTTGAATAACTATGTCCTATCTCTTTTCATGAACAAAAACAACTTCTAAATTTACCATAAACCATTTACTTGTAATGTTCGTATGAAATAAAAAAAAAAATTAATGAAAGCACACAAATAAATGAAATTAAATGAAGTGATGAATAGTACTTGAGTGGCTAGCTCAGAAGACTGCTTCACTTAATTAAAAACCAAATCTAATTCAGATTATCATACATCCATGAGTCATACAACACCATTCATTATACAACACCAGATATTGGGCACAATCCTTCTTAGATTTTATTCCATAACTTCATTCTAACAACATGTCTTTGATCAATTGAAAAACTAGAAAGCTACTAACTGCTGGAAACTTGTAACAAAATCAACTAACTAATCTATGAAATCATCACCCAACTTTATATAAAATGGGGAGAGTCTTATTTGAACTACCAACTAACTAACTAACAACAATCATAAATCTCACTCCTAGATACAAGGAGGTGAAATAATGATTTGACTTATTCATCTAACTAGAAAACTAACTAGAAGAAGAGACCTATTTAGATAAAAACAACTTGCATGTGAAACACATGGATAACTATCCAACATTTATTCTTTTGCAATGACCACGTTCATCTCCATAGTTTCCTTCACTGGATTAGCTCAAACTCATTAATCCCCTGCTTTGCAACAATACTTGCTATAAATACTCCTTCTTGGCCACTGCATGTTAAGTTTCAAAAGAGATTAACCCATCCAACACACATTTATAGCTAACTACCATAATCAAATAATAACATCCATTCACATACATATACATTCATATACATTCATATTTAATCCATGCAATTATACAAATAATTCACCATATTTCATTTTCACAAAATAGGTTCAATGTGGGAAGGTATGCATAATAGGATAACATACTATAGGGATATTGTTTGAGAGATACTTCAAAAACATAAGTGTCTTAAAAGTATATAAAAAGAAATAAAAAGATATTAATAACCAGACTTATCAATTGTAATACACTCTCCATCATTCACTATCAACAAGTATATGAAACCCTTTTGTGATTTCCTATACACAATCTAGAAGGGACCATTCTTATCTAATGACAAATTTATTGAGATATTAAAAACAATTTGACTTACACCAACAAACCATCCCATTATGATATTTTATCTACTACAAAACTTCTTAGTAAATTTCCTAAACTTTAGTTAGCATTTTGTTAGATAATTTATCTATGAATGATATACTAAACTCTATTTCAATCATATCCATCAATTCTTCCACAAGATATGATAAAAATGGATCAAGAAATTACTATCCCTAATTATGGTGATACTCTATGGTAATCTAACTTGTAATCCCACTACCTCCTTGAAGAACATACTTTAACACTAGAAACATCATTAATCTTTTACCATAGAATGAAATGATCAAATTTTTAAAACTATCAATAAATAAAAATATAGAATAATTACTCTAAGTTCATGGTAGCTCAAGGATAAATTACACGAAATGGTTTATATAGGCCAATATTTAAAGAAACACTCTGTTCAATTTGACAAATTCTACATCTCTACAAAGAGGTTAGTTTTATAGTAAAAAATGTTGGGATATGATGTACATCGTTGAATAAAATGTTATATTATAATATAATTAAATAATTATTTAGTTGTGGTGCACCTAGGAGGTGTGTTTAGCCACACTAGGTAATTATTTGGGGACCACTTGTATGTTGTATTTTAACATTGGATTATTATTTAATATGTGAAAGATATGAGATAATAATTTAATATTAGGGAAAGCATATAATAAAGTGAAAATTTATTACCCAATAATAAATTAGGGGTCAATAGTTTTGTGGCACATGGTTTTATCTTATCACTTGGTTGTATTTGTGTGAACTTATATCTACAAAATCAAGAACATATTTAATGTTTAAGGTTGGCTAGGTGAGTGGGCTATCATTGTAGACACTAAAAAATATCCTAAGCCTGCAAGCAACAGTTTCTCACTAATTTGCACATTTCCTTATATGATTAAATGATTTTAATTATTTAATTATTCTTTCATAATACTTTTTTCTATTAATTAAATAATTCCTAATTATTTAATTAATTCATTCTATCTTTACTCTTCTTTCTATTAATTTAAATAGATGTCAATTTATTTAAATTACATCACTAATCATCCTTTTTTCTTCTATAATTAAACAAATTTTTATTTATTTATTTATTTATCATTTTCCTCCATCCCTTATTAAATAATTATTTTTAATTATATATTATTTCATATCCAACTTTTCTTCTATAATTAAATAACTATTTTTAATTATTTAATTATTCATTTTCCCTCCCCTAAATTAAATAACTATTGTAATTATTTAATTTACCTATTCTTAGCTAAGCCCTAAATTTCAACTAATTTCTTGAGTTTTGGTCCATCCTTCCCAGATCCTTATCTCTTTTCTTCTCAATTAATCTCATCCATTGATCATCATACCTCATCATTCAATTCTCGCCCTTCATTTGAATTGGGATTTCTATAAAAGCAACCTATCTATTTCATTTCAAGGCTAACTACTTGATCATTAAAATTTTTCTATCATGAGATCTAGCTATCTTGTATCAACATCAAAATTATCAAATACATTACATAATATAAATTTGAGAACAAACAAAGAAAAATGGAGAAAAATAATGGAGGCGATTAAACTATGGCATATGAATTGAGGTTTCATATCTTTATTATTTGTGATTTCTATTATCATTTGTACTTCATTATTAGATTTGGGTTATCATGGCTTGAATTTGGGTAGTTTTGTGGTTGTTGATTCATGCTTTATTATGAATTTCTCCTATCAATACATTGGTGAACCTGATGTGATCTAATTGAATTTTGTGAAAATTGTGAGAAAATTTTGAATTTAAGGTGTGCAACAACACAATTGAGCTTTCAAATGTCACATTCATTGTATGATGTGATGCATGTGAGGTCTGTCACACCACATCTATTACACAAAATGAAGCATTTGATTGTTATCTTCAAAATATCAAAATCATTCAATCATTGCCATTTCTAATCACTTTATGAGGTTTTGGTTTTTTTTTTGACATTTTGACAGTTTTCTTACATCATTTGCATCATCAAATTTGCTATTTTTGTGAGATATTTATGGTTTTAGAGCTATAGGTTACTGTGCTGCATTTGACCCTTTGTATGCTACAATAATTGACCCCTACATTGTAGCTGACATTCCTAGAGCCACAATCATTATTTTTTGTGATTCATTTGACTATTACTATGACAAAATCATTAGATACAAATCTGTATATGTGCACTGCAATCACAGTTTTGAACACTACATTTGAGCCTCTATGTACTACATCTATCTGTCAAGCAGAAAGAGGGTATAAACTTGAGTTTTTCATTTTTCTACTTTTTGCATCCAATAGGATATAGCTTTTTGGGTTACTAATTTCTAATTTTTAGCTTGTGGAAATTGTTGGGAGAAGACCTTTTTATCTAAAGTACTAATGTAGTTTCTTGCAAGATTCCATTGTGTGTTTATGATTTATAAATTAGGAACATTTAGAATTGGTTCTTGAAAAGAAAAAGTGTCTTCCATGTTTTGTGCACTTGCATGCATGTGTTATCATCAAAAACATGTTTAGCTAAATTATCCTCTCCCCTTGTGCTATGTGTGATTATTGGGTGATGAGAAATAACAACACAACATAGTCTTGAATATCCTCTCCCCTTGTGCTACATGTGATTCTTAGGTGATGAGAAAGAGTAATACACAAGCTTTCCCTTTTTTATTTTGATTAGGGTGGGATTGCTTGTGGAATTACATCCCATAGATGACCCCCCATGTATATACCTCTAGTGTGCTATATAAAACAAAAAAAACCAAAAGGTGAGCTCAATACAACTATTTGTGTAGGGCATGGCCTTGTGGTCCCAAGTGATTCTGGATGCATGTAAGAGATTTTGATCTCCCATTGCTATCTATGCCCCAATGGTATTTAGAGTTCCTCTACTATAAACCATTGTTTTAGAAGCGTAAGAGTTTTTGGGCATCTGCTATTATGGTGCATCATCATAGCATTGTCATGAGAAGTTACTTACCATGTTCGATGCTTGGTTGAGGTGAAACGGTTCCTTTTTGAGTTCATCCTTTCAAGGAAAGATGTGTCAAGGTGGTACATGACCTTGGCATACTCTAGTTACACCCACTCCTCGTACTTATATTTAAAATCACCCAAAAGGTGAGGTAATCCCACTTTAGTAGATAACCCTGTTACTACTAGCTAGGTTGTTCTTTCTTATATTGTTTGAGAACCAAGGCCTAGTGAGTTTTGTGGAAGAAAACTTGCAAAATACTTACCACCACAAATTCAAAGAGTCACAATCAACCAAATCTATCTTCACAGTGTTTGCTACATTTTATGATCAAATATGGAACTTTCCAAAAATAGAAAGCCATCTAAAAACATCAATTTTAGGCCAAAAAATAGAACACCATAACTGTTTAATAGAACACCACAATCATCAGAAAGTACACCACAATTGTTAGTTAAAGCACCACATCTATCTGAAACCCTAGGAAGCAAAAAACCCACATTTTCCTATGCACCGCAATTGATTGATTTTGCACCATAATTGACTAGCTTTTGTTGTGCATCTTGAACACACACCCCACTTGAATTGATTTGGTTCTACTTTCATCTGGTTGGTCTACGCTCATTTTTATTTTACCTTCGCTTTTTTGGCCTAATGATCAAAATGTCTTAAAAATTGCCAGTCTCCATCATGCCTAAACCATTTGCCAAGGTTTCACCAAGTTTGGAGGAGTTGCAAAAATTTCTCTATGGGTTTCCATCATGTGGAAGCCATGCTCATCTTCATTGTCTATGAAAATTGTGTTGTGTTACTTCCTAAAATTTTATTCCAAGTCAATTTGTTTTAAAATCTTCTCCTTTCATGATAATTTTTAAACTTGTGCATTTATGTCTAAGTCACAACTTTGACAAACCTTATAACTATCATAGTCCTATCAAGTTCCTTAATTGAGTCACTAGGTTTCAAAATATCAAAATCACCTGATCTTCTTACAACCTTTGGAAGTGATGCTCTGTGTTGTTGGGATATCGACAGTTCTTGAACCTCTAGAACTTCCAACCCATGGTTACAAAGTTCTAGCTCGTAGCAATGGGGCGACCTCAGTGGGATATATCATTTCCAAAGTGTCAATGCATTTAATGAATTGTACGACACATTTAAGGAATATCTTCTCAAATGTCTTGGGACCTTAACAGAGAATTTAACATAATCTTTAAAAATATTTTGAAAGGACAACTCTTTAATAAGAAAGTTGGTGAAACGGTTTGACACATATTTCTTAGCAAATGAATGACCACTTTTTTCCACCGAAGTTAAATAAGCTTGCATGCAAGGGAAGGTGGTAGTATATTTTTTGATTCCAAATTTTCTTAGAATGGTACTTCCTGGTGATGTCAGGGAATGGGAAGATAAAATTGTTCCTATTTTGTAACCTGATTTGAGTTGGCCAGAGGAAGAGCAATTCAACATCATCTCTTAGTTGTGTTCACTGGCCTAGAAGGAGAAAACTAGTTATGTCGAGTACAATAGGGTGATCCTTGTTTTGGAAGAAGAAGAAGAACATGACGAATTCAAAAATTTAGTTATGGAAATGAAATTAGAGTTGTATAGAGTTCTGGTAGCTCCAGCGGTTTAGTGACATGCATGGAATCTTTTTGTGACAAAGAATAATGTCTTTTCTAAAAAAAAATGGTTGTCATTTCTCGATCCTTATCATCCGTCGTTTTCAAGGCTGTTACTTTTGTAATGTAATGGTTTTTGGAGTGCATGTATATATAGGCCTCCAAGTTTCTAGTAGTGGTATCTTTTGGCTATTCTTGGAAATAGGGGAAGTAGGGGTAGTTTTTGGGTTTTCCTTCAATGCAGTTGGTTGTACAGGGTGTCAAGCCTTGGTGTTCACACTTTTGATATTGAAGTAATGAAGAAGATTTTTTTAGATCTTTGTTTTTGCAAATGTTTCTTTTGATTGTCAATAGACTTTGGGCTACTCCAATTCTTTTCAAATATTGATTCTGTTATATTGAACTGTATGTGCAATTATTTCTAGAACTTTGAATGCAAAATAATTCATCTATTGAAGGGGAAATTTACTACTCACTCTTTCCTTATTTCTCATTGTGGGTGTGGAATAAATGGGCTTTGTATCATTTGTCTGCATTCACTTCTTTCTAAATCAATTCATCGCATTTACTTTCATGGTTATGGGTAAATGTTAGTGTTCCTTTCCTGCTTTCTGGTCAAAATCATACCCTAGTATTTTCCATTCATTGCATATCTTTTGAAGGTAGCTACACCTTGTAAAATAAGCAGAGAGCACTTGCAAATATCATTACAAGTGACTCAACTGTTAGTACTATGTATTCTTCATGCTGGGCATTCTGAGTCATTTTCTTTCATTCATTTTCAAAGGATAAATCTATTAACTAACATGTTGCGGGTTGCCATTTGTGGAATGTTGTTACCTTGGCATCGTCGGATATGGCATCAATGCCATTGACATATGCATTACCATTCTCCACATGACATTCGACTACGTGGTGTCTTCTTGTCAAGTTTATGCACTAAAGTCTTCACACATGCTTTTCAAAAAACCTATATTAATGACTCACATTAATGGTGCTAAACCTTATAAATAAGGGGCCAAATGAATTCATTTTTCACCCTTTGCATTTGAAATATTGGAGAAATCTGTCTTGTTGCTGCTAAACCAAGTTATTAAAGAAGTGGAGCATAATTCTCCTTCCATCAGCGCCAGTATCAGGTTAGATTCACCACCATTATCACTCTATGTTTTTTGAATTTTCCATGAGTCGCATACTTTATGTTCTAGGGTTTTGAGGTAAATGTTTATGAAACACCTAGATTGTTAAATTCATGGATAGGATCCTTAAGTCAGTCCACTTATAGCATGGTGAAGTCCTTTGATTGACCTTTAGGAGGGCTAAAAAACCTTGTCGTCATGAAAATCCAAAGTACCAATAGACCTGCAGGTAGCAAAACCATAGAACTCAAAAACTTCTAAGTTTAAAAATATGGAAATGCATTTATGGGATGCCATCCATGAAATGTCATCTCATTAGCATAAACCATTATGGAATTTTCTCCTTTCACTCCCACAAGAATCCTAGGGGGGTCATCGAATTATTGAACTTGAAAATTTTCCAAGTTTAGAAACCCTTGCAGGAATTCATTCATGGAAGGCCATCAATTCCAAGCCATTTTAATGGCATAAATCATCTTGGCATCCACAATAGTTATTCCCATGAACATTAGTGTCAAATTTCTCAAAATGACTAACTAGCTCAGTGCGGAAATTGTGTTGTGAGTGGCCACTTATGGGAAGCCATGCATTTTATGCCCCTTTAATGGCAGAAATATCAACGACATGTCCATAATGCTTTCCCCTGCAAATATCTAGGTCAAACCTCCAAAATGACTAAGTCCCTAGTCTAATGCGGATTTTTGTTTGTGGGATGTCGTTGGAAAAAGCACACAAAACCTAATCCATTTTATAGTAGAACTTCACCGAAATTCCCGCTCGATGGCTTCTACACTAATATTCCCACAAACCTTCAAATGAGGCATAAATGACATAGCCTATACTCTAATGTTTTTGCATCCACCCATTGAGTTTGAATAAAAAAATGCAAAGTGTTTGATCCCTTGCCTGAATCTCTCTATGGAATGCTAGTTGTGGGTCGCTGTTCACCCCAAGAATTTTTCAATGACATGACTTCAAATGGCACTCGAACAAGTGGCTTTCACATGCTCTTCTTTTGCATCATCCAAATAGGCTCCCAAACCATGAAGACTGATTTCCTATATTTTGAACAGATCTTTGATGAGTTGAACTTAAAATCAATGTGTCAAAGTGATTGTGGGTTTTCCCATGTGGGAAGCCACCTGCAGGTTGCCACATTCCCAAAGTTGATTCAAAGGCTCAACATTGAATGAAATCCACATGCAATGTGGCTTCCACATACCAACTTTCCACACAACTTAAACTAATGAAATTCCTAAGTTGGATGACTTGACGTGACTTCAATTTGACTCCCACACATGCTAAAAACTCTCCGCTAAAATTTGCTAAGCCTAAAGCTCATGTGGATATTGTGATGCGGGAAGCCACTTGTGGGATGCCATCTCCGACAAGCTATTTTTCTAGCATAAACCTTAACGACATATGAACTAATGGCCTCCACATCAAAAATTTCGACGAAACTCAAAATTGCAAATTTAATAAGTGCAAAGGTCAAGAATATCCTAAACTTACATTTTCACATGTGATTAAATGCATTGGAATTGAAATAACTTAACATTTTTCTAATGTGGAAATATGACTGCAGGATGCCATCTGTAGAATGCCAATGCATCGGTGCCACTACCAATGGCTTCCACAAGGTGGAAACCCACATAGCTTAGTCTGAAAAACTAAAAAACCTTCAAATGGTCATAAAATGTTAGAAATTAATGGATTTAATGATCCCCTTTGGATATACATGGATGCATTTAATGGCATTTTAACATGATCTAACTAACATTCTGCTCCTTAATTCGTCAAGACCTTTATTATGTGTTCTTTGTGAAGAATTTATGGAACAAGCTAAAAAGAGTAAGAAAGCTAAGAAGAGCACTAGAGCTACAAAGAGAGAGAAGGAGAAAGCCAAAATGAAGTATGAATTCCACGAAGTTGAGTGTAGTTCAAGGATTGTGTCACAATGGGACAAGGTGAAAGACACTAATCTAGGTCAAATTAGCATCGATGAGTTCTGATAGTGTGTCTTGGTCAACCCAAAGACTGAAGAAGCATGGAAGTTAAAGAAAAGTGGTATTGCAAAAGTGACCGGGTTTCCTCCAACCCTGGTCAGCCCTGAATTAATATTTGGATGTAATGAGTGCTATCACCTAGAAAAAAGAAGAATAATGGTCGTTGATGGAAGGGTAATTTGGATAATTTTACTCCTATGCCAATTAGGAAAACATTTGGGATTCCCTTGTTCAACAAAATGGAAGATATTGAGAAGGTGTATGCATAAAATTTATGGAAAGAGAACCCCACAACTTGTAAGAAAACAATAAATCAAGTATGGATGCGTGATCATCTTCCAAGTGCAGGTAAGTTTCCCCAAAATCTTTATCAAAGTGACTTTGTGGAGGAATTCAATGACCTTGTAACACATCTAAGTAGGGTGATGGGGCTCCTAGCCTCCTCTATCTTTGAAGAGTGGATGTGGTATTTTATAGAGGAAATCCTAAGAGGTGACACAAATTTCCATTGGGCCAAAATGATAAGCGATAATATCCATAACTATTTTGTTGTGGTGAAGCAAACTAAGGAGTTTTATATGACTTCTTACATTTTTTATCTCTTGGTAGTCAATTTTCCTTACAAGGGGCTGACTTGTGTTGGTGATCTTGGGACAAAGAAAGGACACACCATTGTTTATGATTGTTACTCGCAACTGCAGTATATAAACTACAAGAAGAATTATAGGCGGGTAAGCGATGCCTTCATCATGCACATTCTACAGACATTGGAAAATGATTATAACAAAATATTATCCCATTGCATGAAGGTACTGATCAAGAACTTTGGGTATTGGTTCATCCAGTTCCCAAAATTCACTTAAGAGTTGAGGTTTCTTAGGGTTCCTGTATCGTTTGCCACGGTATCCAAGTGATTGGATAATCTTGCTAGAGCTCACATGAGAATTGTATACTTTTAATTTTTTGATGTAAGAAGAGCACCACATGGGAGTCCCTTATCCCATCATCTTTGGTCAAGGGATTTATTCACATCCTACTACCCCCTGTGAAAAATATTTAGAAAAAGAGATTTTAGAGTATGATCTTGTATTGTGTACCGAGCAAGGAAGCCTCGACCCATGGGGAAAATTGAAGAAATAGGTTGGAAGGAAGCACACTCACAAAGCACATATTTTGGACATTTGAAAAAACTGTGCTAATGATCGTGAGGTACGTAAACAACTCTTTATGAGGATGATAGCCAAATTCATAAAGTCTATTGATTTGTTTTTGGTTCCTGATCAATTGGTCGAGCATAACAACACTCTTAATGAAAGGGCCTTTACTCCTGTTGCTAAGGCTCCTTTGCCTATTTTTGATTGGATGGAACAAGAAGTTATAGGTTTGGATGTAATCATGCGTCTGGTGGTACAATAGACAAAGAAATGGTTGGATGATCAGGTGGCTCAATTAGAGAAATAGGGCATTGAGCCAACGTATGGGGAATTTGAAGATGAGATATCCCTCGAAAGCGGACCAAAAAGCGAGGTTGAGGTTGGATCTTCAGGTGAAGCCCCAAAATCTCCACCAGTTACTAGAATGAGGAAAAGAAAGGAGACAACAAAGAGGCAGCCAAAACAAAGGGTGTATACCAGAAAGACAGTGGAAGGGAAAAGGCTGTTGAAGAAATCTAAGAAGACATGAATTTTTAGTTCCTGACATGCCTATGATATAGGAAGAATCCTCACCCCTGAAGGAGGATATTCCAAAGCCACAATCACAACATGCCTCATTTTGCTCCTTGGAAAAATATGGACTCCATTTTTTTGTTGCCTTTATTTTATACCCTTTTCTTTTTCTTGCTTCGGTGTGCTGCTTTTAGAAGAAATGGTGAAATGCAAATTCTATTTCAGCCTAACTGGTCACTACTTAAATTCTTTGTCCTTCCCAGATTTGGGGTGTCACAGTTTTCTTTACTATTTTTTATCAATTTATTGGACCACGGAGTCTCGAAGCTGATGTGGTTGTGTCAAGGATATTGTATCTTTGGAAGGTCAAAGTTTCCCACCCCGTGGATGAGTCATCTTGGTGTGCATGAGTCCTTTTCTTCATCAGTTATTCTAATAGTCACTTTTCATCTCTTTAGCGGGAGGTCAGAAACCAGAGGTTCTATTGCAAACATGTTCAAATCATTTTTTTGGTCCTACTCAAACTTGAAACTAGGTTCCTGGTTCACATGAACCCAGTGGGTAAATGTCTCAGTTCTTGGTAATCTTTTCAAGGTCTGAAACCAGATGATTCAAATCTTGTGATCATCAATGGTCATGTATTTCAAAAGGCCTTTACCTCATAAGAATCAAGGTGACATGCAAGAATGCCACGCAATTTTTTGCACCATCTTCTTCTCTAGAGGTGGGCCTACACAAAAACCAAGGTGTTCATGGGGTATGTGCAAGATCATCATGGAAAAAATAGGCCCTTAAGTGGCAAAAAAATAAGAAAAATTAGAGTTAGGAAACTTGACGTAAAAAATTGAATAAGTTATCTATATTATTTCAAAAATATGTAAGAATAGAATTTGTAGCAAATTGAATGTAGTTTCTAAACTACTAGGTTTGTTTAAAAAAAAAAAGATATTTGGTGAAAATTTGAAATTTCAATGCAATGGTACTTAAATTTCGGGGAAAAACTAAGAAGTAGGTGTCTATCTAACCACCCTAACCACAATAAAATGATAATATTTTTTTATAATATTTTAGATATAAGTAGAGGACTCATGCCCCGATGTGATGCATTTTTTTTGTAATTTTTTTCCAAGTAAATAATTAATTATGAATTTTTTATTACAACTTTTTAAAAAATATAAAAACTCATATGTCTGACCACCTTAACTTGGTCAAAACTTCATGAAATTCTATTTTTCTTTTTTTAATCCTATATTATGTGAAGCATAGAATGTGATGCATGTTTTGGATTCAAAAAATGTGATACCATTTGAAAGCTATAGATGTTTTGCAATCAACCTATCAATCAGGACTTTAGTCGTAATTTGAATAGAAAATGAATAATAATTACTTATTAAATTCAAACTAAAGCATAATTTATATCGGTGGAAAGCTAAGAATATCCTTTAAAAACCCTTTTCATTTCATCAATTTTGGGTTAAAAATAGTCGTCAGCCACATACCCATCATATTGCCACTTTTTGGCCCATCATGATCCTACACATACCCCATGATTTGAACCCTAATCCGTGATGATTGCACCTTTATTCAAGAAAATTAATGCATTGTAATAGGTAATTAATGAAGGTGGAAAACTGCACATGTACTTGGCACCACCTCAAGCACACAATTACTTTTACAACACTTTACCTCGCGCCATATTGCTAATTTGCAAGGACATTGATAGATCAAGACTCATATTGCAATGTACAAAGAAAGGTAAACCTTGAGAAACCAATAACACAACTACCGAGGGTTTCAAAGCTACATTTTGAAAGCAATTTTTTTATCATCAGCGAAAATAGGTATGTCCCAGATAATTGATATTTTGTTAGTCATCTTATGCATGCATGTTTTGAGATAATGGTATTTCCTTTGGTAATTGAGATTATTGATTGTTTTGAAATGAATTAAACCAAATGGTATAGATTGAAAGTTTAAAAATTGTTGAAGATAACTAGTTAAATTTAACCCTAACTTGCACACAAGGCACATATCTATAAAAATGTAGGATACAGAGGTAAAAATGAGTACTTCTGAAGCAAGCCCAAAAAATGAATTTAAATATTTTTATTCGCAAGCTATACCAGTTGGTGGGATAATAAATGATACTCATTTGAGATGGTTTTCTGATGTTGAATTCATTGCATGAGATTGGAAAGAGAATTTCTCTCATAGTACAAGGAATGTTATAGCAAGTGGGTTACGTTTGGTAGGAGGGTTTCCGCTAGTAATGGAGGCCCCTAAATTGGTTATGCAATGTTTGAATTATTACAACCTAGATAAGAGAGTTGTTGGAAAGGAGGGAAGAATTTATGTATATCTTTCTGTGAAAGGAATTGTATATACATTTGGGCTCCTCACATCTCCTTAGATGAACTTGGTGGATGTCAGAATCAAGGCTAGAACTTACCTAAGCACTGAAGAACATAATAGGGAAATTATGAACGCTCAGTGGTGCCAAGAGAAAATTACAAAGCAAGCAAAGCCAACTCTAAGATCTATGTTTAACCCATATGTTCAAGATGTTATATAACCATGTTAATTAGGATAGCTAGACTTAGGGATGCCAGTAAATTTGAACCATGGATGTTCATAATTATAGCCAAATTAATGGAAGGACCTATGCAGATGCATTGGGGAAGTTTTATCAGTGAGGGGCTACATGATAATATGAAGGAATTCCTATAGTTAAGATGGTTTTGTATGTCCTCACATGTGATCTATTCATATTCCATAATGGAAAATAAACAAGGGTTGAATAGAGTTGGTACCCTAGGTAGAGAACCAGGAAATAGTCTAATTTATGCTCATTTACCCCAAATTACTATTCATGAATACATGGAGATTTATCGAAGAGTTAATAATGTGTTTTCCATGAAGCTGGTAAGAATAATGGAGTGTGAAAAAACTAAACGGTTGTCTTTGGAAGCACAAAAGCTTATCAAGCAAGTTGGAGGATGGTACATTTAGTTTCCTACTTTCACCTACATCAGGGTGGAAGGGTTTGAAGGATATCCTTTCATGTTTCTCAGGTACTCGACAAATAAATTGTTATTATTGGAATTGGTAGGATAGATGAGGCCATCCCATGCTCTTTTCAGTGTGGCACATAAAATTTCTATCATATTTCCCATCATAATGGGAAATTATAAGTTCAATGGGGCCAAAGCGACAGATTTGTGTGAAGAGGAATTAAAGATGTATATATTGGAGTTCTTTACACTCCAAATAATTAACTATGATCTAGAGGGGAATATTTCCAAGGGGATAGCCAACAAGCATGCCCATGTTCATCATTTAGAAGACTTCTGGCTCAATTTTGATGATGAGCATGAAGCAATGCAAAGATCATATCAAAGATTATCATTGCAATCGGTGCAGATTCTTAGGCTTCATGACATTCTAGATCAGTTGGATGAAGATGATGGAGCTATTTTGAATTCGGTTTATAATTCAACCAAGGTTTATGATAAAACCATTCTGGATCCAAATTATGAAAGTAGAGAAATAATGACCGCTGAGGAAATTTTTGAACAATTTTTTGTGTAGACTCAATGATGGATTGATGAATTTTGTAGAAACTTGAGAAAATTTGGAGTCAAGCCCACATACTCACTCAATATAAAGAAGAAACTAAGAGAAGAAGATGAGTTTGAGTATGAGGAGCCCACTAAGAAGAAAAGAAAGGTTAGAAAGGCAGATACAATGGTGCATATTGAGGAGAGAACTCCTAATGCCCCAAACTAGGGGGTTTCAGTGGCGCCGACTACCCAACATAAAGAAATTGGACCAAGTAAGGTCAAAGTGATGGTGAAGCCTAAAGTGACAAGTTCTTCCATGGAAAATCCAAAGATTCAACTTATGAATAATGAGGTGAGAATGAAAATGAATACTCGTTCTTAGACAAGGTCTACATCCTAGAGGGTTTCATCATTATTTACTTCTCCCCCTCCATTCAATACAACTACAATAAAGAAAACATTAGGAGAAACTCTTATGGCCCTAGAGGAAAGCTCTGAATTAAATAAAGATTAAATCAGGGAACCTATGGAGAGATTGGGTGCCATGATGGAATGAGTAAAAGAGAAGAAATCTAAGGAGAAGCCCATGGTACAACTAGTGGTGGAAGAAATGCCAGATGCAGGGTCAATTCCTATAAATATTGAACAAGAATTTATAAGAGGAACACTCACCCCAGAGGTGGGAAACCTTGAAATACTTGCTGAAAAGGAAACATGGGAAGCTGCAGGACAGGTTCCCATTGATAATGTTGTTATTGGAGATACAATTGATTCCCAACTTTTGCTAGGGGATAGTGGAAATGATGTTGAAAAATTGTAGGTTTTTGAAGAGAAAGGAGAAGATTGGGTTGAAGTTAAAAATATAGAGACTTCACAAACTTTGGATAGCAGGGTGATGAATAAAGATAATCCTGATGTAATAGGACATGAATAAAGTGATGCCCTGGAGATTGATATTGAGAACATGGGGTAAACCCACAAAACTGGTTTACAATTTTGTTGAGGAAGGAAAAATGCATTTTCAGATGGAAAAAAATTTAGGGGGTTTATTAGAACTAGGGGGATTTTCTAGAACCAGGGGAATTGCTAGAACCCCTTTAATGGGTTTTATTTTTAATTGTATTTAAAGGGGGATTTTCTAGAAGGGGGCATTCTTGCAAACCCTAGTTTGCTAGAACCCCCCTTTTTCCCCCTTCTCCTCCTCTTCTACCAAATATTTGCAAAATTTTACCCTTCGAAGCTTGGGTTGAGGATGAAAATGGAGGAGACTTCACAGACCCAATTGGATGATGGTAGTCCTCAGAATGAGCTATCCATTGAATATAATTTTAATTTGTTTTAGATTTATTATGTATTTGTTTAGTTTAATTAAACATAGGCTTTTCATCAAAAATCAAGATCTTTGTTCTACACATGTGGAAAAATAGTAGATTATTAAAATAAAATTATGAAAATATGTTCAAGCTAGGTATTGATATCCTTGATCCAATAAAAAAATTATTGAATTTCAATACATACAAAATAGTTATGTTGTATATAGTTTACCTATGTCTAAATTGTAATTGGTTTGACTTCGAAACTTGATTAAGGAAAAAATATTCAATAAAACACTATGAAACCAAATGAACTTGTTAGATATCGTAGTTACAAATTTAAATTAAAAAAAATAAATTTATCCTTCATAGAAAAAGGTTATGTTGCATATGGTGAGAATCACTCCTTGAAAATGGTGTTCATTGATAAAACTAGTTTTTGAAGGAAATGAAAAAAGAAATGCAATATGATTCATTTTTTTTTTAAAATATATATTTAGAATCTACAGAAAAAATGTCATAAATCACTAGTTTGCATCATCTTCAAATTCCTCATGGTTTAACAACTATAGGTGCCCAAAAGTGAAGATTTAGTTAAAAAAAATTAGTTCAATGTCCAATTTGGCTAAAAAATTTAAACCAGTATTGTGGGATCACCCCATGGATGGAAAGGACAATATAAGTCTTGGAAATGATGAGACAGTGGTGAATCCAAGTAATTTGAAATCCATGCCAGTGGATACTGAGAATGTTCCCATCCTGGAGAATGTGACAGGTGGGCTTGAAAAAATAAGAAGAGAAGTTCTTGAAGGTACTAAAAACTAGGAACAAAGAAATGTTACAAAGGTAGAAAGTAATGAAGATGTACCTGATTGGTTGATCACAGAATTGGCTTCCCCATTGGAAGTAGAATTAGTACCTCTATATCTCAAAATCTTAATGTAGGAAGTGGAAACTCCTAAACCTAGGCGAAGAGCAAAAATGAAACATATTATGCAAAAGAATGCAGATGGAGGAGGAACACTCCATATAGCTACTTCAATAGCAGATAAAAGCAAACATGAAATAATGCCTAAGGAGTATAGAGTGACAAGTATAAATGTTGGAAATTCATCTTGGAGACAAGAATTAAAAGAAATGAAGATGAATTTAGAGACAACTGTTGCCAGTGTGCATAAAAGTAAACAAAAGAAAAGAGAGTTGAAAGAAGAGATTTCCCACTTGGAAAATTTTATAGTATCATTAGCCCAATCTGGTCAAGCACATGCCGAATTACCTTAGAATCTAGTATTCATGTCATAGGAGCAGGTGGATGCTATAGCAACCCTTCACCATAAAATGAGTGTGTTTGAAGAATGGATGGAGGACTTGGTAAGGCAAGAAGAAGAACTAATCATAGATGCAACTGGGAAATACAAGGAGGCATACCATTGGTGTTAGAAGTCTAAAATATTAAAAGGAGAATGTAGGTTCTGCCATGAGCAAATTGATGTTGAAAGGCGAAATTTAAAGGCTCTCATTTAGACAGATGTTCAAGAATTGATAAGTGAAAAGATAATCACAAAACAAGAGGTTACAATGTGTGCAAAATGGAAGAAATAGGTAAATTGGGAAGGTGATACCTTAATACAATGTGTGGAAGGATTCAAGAAAGTCACCAAGAAATGCAATAAATTGATTGACAAAGATCAAAGTTTCATTGAAGCACTAGCACGACAGGATTGTGATCCCTGCACAATAGGAAATGATGGCAAGGAAGTAAAATATTTAAAGGAATGGATTGAAAAGGTAAATAAAGACCCTATTTAGTTGTTCAATCGGAAAGTCATTGATGAAATTATACAATGCAATAATTCCATGGTCAAATATGAAATAGAGAAGATGCAAAGGAATGCAAATATCCTCCAGATATCAAAAAATTATGCCAAGCTCAAATATAGCTGGAAGGTAATTCAAGGAATTTCAAAAGAGTGGTTGCATCAGGTATTGGCTTCCTTCCAGGAGTACCAATTGAAGAAAGGCGAAGAAGAGTTATTAGGCTCAGAGTCTAACTCAAGGCAATGAATGACCAAATATCAGATACTGAAAGAAGAAACAAGGATATGCTGTTGAAAGTGATTTTTTAGGTTGTTCCTGGTCCCGGTGGAGGTGTGTTGTCTCAAAATTTGAAGAATACTAGTGGCCTTGTTTTGTACATAGCGTTTGAGCATCAAAGCTTGGAGTTGAAGATTAGTGCTGATGAAGAAGTCAAAGCTTTGAATTTTTCTAGAAGATTCCAATTACAATTGGTGTTTGGCACATGTTATGTTTTGATTTGTTGTTTGTGATTCCTTTGATAGACTTAAGTTAAAAATTTTGGGGCCTTGTTCCTATAAAAGGTCATTTAACGCTTTACTCTTATTTTTAAGTTCATAATTTTTAGATGTTGAAAGAGCCAAAACTTCTTTTTGTTCTTTTTTCTTGTTTTCTGAATCATTCCGAATTAAAAAATTGTATGCACATAGAACCGATCAATATCAAAGCTAATTTGAAAGCTACCAACTGTTATCTTTTGTAGCTAGTTGTTTTTTCAGCTGGACAAGACTGTATGATGCACCATTTAAGGGTGCATACAGAACCTACCTGGTGTCCAAATTAAACCCCCTTCTTTAAAAGCTCACACCATTCTATACCTAGCTACATGAAGCAATCTGGTGAAGTATAGAGTGGTTTCCTTTGATTTGGTTAATTCTTGGGGCATGCATGGATTATACCCAGGAGCTCTTTTACTTTTCAAGTACTTTTGATGCTTTATTTTAGATTAGATGTTCAAATTCAAAAAATGTTCCAAAAAATAGATGAGTGAATGGAAATTTTATTGTAAATCTTTCATTTCCATTGTATTGTTGAATGCTTAAAGCTAAATCTACTTAAGTGATAGCAAATTTGTTTGAAATTCATGAAACCTTATTGCATATTTGTTGATTTAATGAAATTTTTTGATGACCTGCCTACGAGTATTTTTCACCGAACCTTATGATTCCTTTTAGAACTAGAAATTACCATTTACCCCTTGTGATTAATAACATTGTCACAATGAACCTTGATGCAAACCTAGTATGGTCAAGACCTGACTTAAACAAGCCCTGGGATTAAGATGAGTCAACCTGAAGATTTAGGTTGTCCTGGTTCAGTCTTTCAAGTAAAGATAGGTTCATGTGGTTTGTCTGTGAGGATTATATGCACTTTTGGTGTGTGGCTAACATCGTGATCAACATGTAGCTCACTCTAAAATGAAACCAAGGAAGAATTGGCACCAATAGTAGAACCCCCCCATAGTCATGACAAGGGAGAGCCTTGACAGGTCCACTAGAATTGTGTGTCACCAAGAAGTGCATGAAGGAGAACCAAGAACATTTGAACGTGCACATGAAAGCACCTACAACTAAAAAAGTGTGTACACACGAAGGTGCACACGCATGAGGAAAGAATCACTAGGATTCAATATTTTTAATGGAAGGGACACTCACTTGAAAAAGGTGTGATGGAAAGAAAAGGTACTACACAACCCACCCACGACACTTTATAACATAGTGCAAATATTAAAAAGCATGACAGGATGTGCAATAATCCTCAAAAGCAAGTACAACAATGACACTTTATCTTAGTAAGTTTAAAAAAGAGAAAGTGTTTACAAAAGATTTATACAATGCCAAAATAGGATAAAATGCTAGAACTGCATGTAGAATAGCCAAAAATATGTCATCCCACATGATTAGAAAGTTTATAGGAGCCAAAACATCCAAGTAATTCACCAAAATGTGAAAACACAAAAAATGAAAAAAAATACCTAGGGACAAATTTGGAAAATATTCATGGATAGTTGTGAAGAGAATTGAAAGACTTTTTTAACCCGCAAGAATCATGAAAAATGGAGAAACTAGTCATTGTGAGCTTGAAAGTGAAAACAACACATTTAACTTTGACAAACTATAGAATGCACCAACAATAAAATATAATGATAAGACACATCACTAGAAATTACATGGAACCAACTTTTTCAATGATTCATTTGTGCCCAATATTGATACCATATGCCCAAGTTATGGTCAAAAGAAAAAAATTGCTCCTTTAAACCAAATGGGGTCTAGGAGAGGGGCCTTGGGGAATTCGTATTGCTGATGTCATGTTGAGATCAACATGATGTTAGTGAAATATTTTGGGGAATATTCCTCTTCGTCAAAACAATGTTATTGCTTGGAAAAATAATCGACACTAGAAAATTTCCAAAGTGGTATGAATATTCCAATTAGATTCTCTACTACAAAATGTTGATGTTGTCTACAAAGTACATTGAAAAAATGACATAGAGCCCATGAAAAATAGGACAAAAAATGAATACCACTGAGAAATTTTTTAATGATAGCAGGTAATAAATAAAGTTTGCTAGTTGTCAGGCTTAGGTTGTCCACTAGCCAACTTACTAGTGTTCTTGGATGACAAGAGGTGGCCATTGGCACCGCATATGGGGTCAATGATGGGGCTTTCCCAATGTAGTTGGCTTGGAAGGTACACCTATGTAGGGTATAAATGTCTGTTGAGTTTTATATATTTTATATTTTTCAAAAAAAATCTAATAAAACATATTTGTACAAATGTTTTTTTTTAAATCATCGTATGGATGACTGACAACCCTTGTACCATTTTTTTCCCTAGGAGCTCTCGGTGCCAACTATAGGAAAATTTATAGTTAAAATTTATCTGTTCGACCTCTTGAACACAATGGTAAGCTCCGACTTTCTCCAACACACATTAAAAAAATGTCTAAGTCCAAAACCTACAACTATAACCCTAGTTGAAGAAAACCTTCAAAATTTGAGAAGGGGTTTGCCTAGATCCATAGTCTAATATCATGTTGGAATTAGAAAAGCACACACAAGGTAGGATTAAACAATAAACAAGAACACCTTCCACACAATAGAGTTGTAAATAATGATTTATTATTTCTTCACTCAAGGAAGAATAAGACGGTTTGGTGGCTACACGAGCATTGGAGAAAGGGCACATAGATTATGTCCAACTTGGGGTACAAAGTACACCTGAGATTGTCTTGGCTAGGGCTCTGTGCGATTAGGCACACCTTTTTGTGCAAGTAGGCATATGTTGTGTTTTTACACAGGTCCTCCACTTGTGTCATAGTGAGAGCCAATACCATTGAAATCTTCTTAGGGTGAGAGTGGAATTTTCAAGTACTATGATTTAGATAAGTATTAAAAACCATTGATGCTACAATATATAGGGAATATTATATATATGATTTTTATGATAATATTAATTGAATGATATGGATGTTCTATTCAATTTATCATGTTAATTATTTGTATTAGAACTCTTACTAAATTATTACATATTTCCTTTTATATTAGTTGTTCACATTTTTTTTAATAATACTGCAACTTATAAATTATCTTAACTAATATATAATCTATTAAATTTGCTACTAATAATTAAATAACTTTTGGAGAATAGAAACACTACATTTGGTATTAAAGCTAAAAACCAGGCTTTTAAGTTGTTAATTGATAAAAATCTTCTTATTTATATGTGACTTAGTTAAGAGTGATAATATTATATGGACAAATACATAATATCATTTTAAACAACCTTCCATTAAATTTAAATTTAATTTGGGTTAGGGTGTATTAGTCATTTATATAGAGAATCATAGTGCGATCACATGAATAATCTTAGTTACATTCTTTGGTTAGTATACTTTCTAGTAACAGGAATAGTTCTGAGGGAAAAACTCTTTTCTTAGCCTGTTAGTCTATTCAATATGGTTATTTATACTAATCACAAAATATAGATCTAGCCCAAAGATAATGTGATTTTGAGTTCGACTTTTTTTGGGGCTTGAAATATCAATCAAGTTCATTTAAAAAAATGTATTAGTGTTGTCAAATTCATGGATGAAGTTATCAATAGCTAAGGATGTCTTTACCAAGCCTGCACATTGAGAGCACTTATGTCACCTGCCATTGAAATTACAATAAAAATACATGCTGCATTTTTCTTTAACAAGTTGGAACAGCACATTAGAAGTTCGTTGCTGGAAATGAATACATAACCGTCATACCCATAATTTTGTTTTCTATCTTCAACCAATAATTAATTTGTGTTTAAAAGGAATATTAGATTGCAATGAGATTCATGCTTGGTTCTATAGTCTCTAGTCCACGAGTAAGGAGTGCTATGGAAATGCCATGATTAGTTGGCCCTAAAAAAAAACAAAAGAATAAAAGATAGGCATCTTCTTGTTTTGAAAATTCATGTTCGTATGGAATGGCACCCTTCATTAAATAACATTGTATATATTGAAACTTCGAAAATCTAGTCAGCCTTTTACTAAGCACATGACTGTCTTCAAGGGTGTGAAATTTTGGGGTTTAAAACATGTTTATACTTTAGGGAAGTATGAGCATGTAAACGCCCACTATATGATTCATAACAGTATACACAAATTTTTATTTTTTTGAAAATTCAATCTGCTCTCCTTTCATTAGCGTGCACTAGTATAAGCAGTTAATTTTTTAATCCTGATATCATATGTTCATCATCAGAAAGACATGAACCCTTTTGCTGCTTTGGACTGTTTTTTTTAAGTTGTACAATTTATTCTACCTTCTAGTCATGTTCTTTATACTTTTCTGAGTTTTCAAATATTAAATTTTGTTCCCTTGTGATTTAGTGGTGTTGCAAATCTTGTTTGAAACATGTTTATCCCCCTAGAGGCATGCACCAATATGTATTGCATCAAATATTCACAACTCAAAAACCTGTCATCTGTGTGCCCACTAGTGGCCTTGCAAGCTTTGGTCTTAAAGCAGTTTTATTTCTTGTAGCATGTGCCCAGTAATGGCTATGAAAAATATGAGTTGGGATCCATAAATGAGAAAGATCCTATCTATTAACCACACAATCAAATTTTTTAATAGGTTCAACTTGCACATTTATATCTAGATATTGTTGTAGTCCACCTTCCTATAAGCAAGGAAAGAATGTGGTTTTTGGTAAGGGGTGATTGTTTGGTTTGTGGAGAAGGATGCATAAGATAGAATACGGTGTAAGTCAGTAATATAAAGTTTAATTATGGGAAATGTATATTCGTGTTAAAAATTGAGTTGGCAATGTGTTTATTCTTATTAAAGAATACCTATAATCTAAGAATGGTCCTATGTTAGGGAGTAAGATTGATAAAATGGCACGTGTGAGTTGGAAATTAATCAGGATTCTACATATAAAAGGTGATCAACATAAATTTTTTAAGAAAATGTTAAAAATATATTTTCTAGAGACATCTCTTGTAGTTTTGATGTAGTCTATACATAATTTTCACAAATATTAGATGAATCAACTTTTGTTTTGTTGGTTGCTTATTTCGCCTTATGACTGATATGAATATTTTGGATTTAGAAGTTGAAGAAAAATTTATTAGTACATTTTAAGAGTTCTAGAAGTATTTCCATCTTAAAAATTAAAATAATCAAATTGAAAGAAAGTTATTTCTTAAAAATAAATGGTTACATACAACAATGAGATTTACATTTTAATTCTATCCAAGAAAAGAACTAGCAACTCTAGTCCATAGTTAATTGTATGGGTTATGTAAATTTAGGAGGACCATTTTGGTTTAACAAACCCACCTAGATTTGTCAATTAAGTCTAAAATAGGTTATATTGTGGGACCATAACACACAAGTTGCATGGAATTACTAGGTTGGATATTCATTACTTATGATCTTTGATCTACAAGTGTTCACTTAATTACATAGGAATTGTATAGTTGATATTTGAGTGGCTATAAGTATAATAAATTTCATGGTGTCATATGTCACTTTCTAGTTGGTCAAGCTAGTAGATGCATTAGCATTGGTGGGCTCATAACCCACAAGTTTAAAGACCATTTTCACATCTTAAACATTGTGTTGTTTAAATGCATTGCCTGGAATGAAATAATGCGCAAGAGGGATCTCCCTTTGCCAACGCACCAAATTCACAAACCACAAAATGAAATCTCACAGCAACAATTTAAAGGACTCAATCAAATATGATTACAAACAAACATAGATTTATTTATTTCAAACACCAATTACAATCAATTTGACCTTTCATGGCCTCATTCCTATGAGAACATCCAATCTGCTTCTGCTCTGTTTTGAACATCAACCCATACATTACTCTGATCACTCAAATCAAATGCTACTTAGCCCAATCTGCCCTTATCTCTTCCTTTAATTTAAACTAGAAACCTTTTTCAACGCAGCCCAATCTGCCTTTGCACTTTGGCTTTTAAATGTTCTTCATAATTGAAATGGTGCTCCTCTACAAAAATCTGCAAAAAACTCTCTTTATGCAGCCCCACTATATCCTTCCTGCACGCCTCCTTTCTATTTGTCGATTACAAATTTAAAGTGTTTTTCCCGCATTAAATACCAGCAATCCCACCAGTATTTTCCATGCGTTTCACATATGCTTCAAATGGCGCCCCTCTATCTTTCTTAGCGCAGGCCCCCACAAATCTACTTTTTAATGTTTTATTTCAAATTCTTTAGATCAGTCTTACTCTGGAAGTGTGGCGCGCGCCCCTCTCCACTCATTAATCTGCTCTCACATTCTCAACTTGGCGCCCTCTTTTTCTTTACGTTTTCAATCTGCCTTTTGTTTTTTTTTAATGAAAACCAGCTGACTTCTGCTACCCTCACATATTCCTATCGAGCTTTCTTGTTGGGAAACCAATCGTCCCTTCTTTGGTCGCGGGCTGCAAACCCTTCTCTTCGTTTTCAAATTTTGTCTTCTTCTCAATGGGCGCGGGCTGAGTCTTTTCTTCCCTCTTTAACCCGCGGTCTCCCCTTGTGTCTCTTCGACCCCTTCTCGAGAAGGCTGTTGGAAGAAAGTGTCTAATTTCTCCCTCCTAATTTCTTGCTCCTAATTTCTTGCAGTTTGCAGTTTCTGCAGTCCATAATTTCTGCTGTCTTGTTTTCAGTTGTCATAAAATCAGCTCAATCAATCTGCTGTGTTGATTGCTGCATAATTTGCTGTTTGATTTGAAGTTTATTTTTGCTGTCATTGTTGATAAATTGTGTGCATCTATTTAAACCAGTTGCTGTAGCATTTTGTTGATGAAAAAGATTATGAATAAAATTTGTTTTCTACTGTAGCAGTCTGGTTTTATTTTATTTTTTGTCTTTGCTCTTTCTATCAGATTGGTATCAGAGCTAGATGATCAGGGATGAAGATTTCAGAAGGTTGGCAGCTGCTAACGAAGATAAGGCAAATAAGTGATCATTGCTGTAGCTATTGTGTGTGTTGAAACTGCTAAGTATTGGAGTCATTTATATGTCTTTTTGTATTTTCTTGAAACTCTTTTATGGATTTGATATAAAGAAATGATTTGAAAAACTTTTTGTTGGAAAATAAGATAAATACAGATCAGGAAGGGGAGATAACTTCATGGCATCCAGTAGTAATTTAACTCAGCCCCAAATTCCAATATCTACAGGTAAAAATTATGATACATGGGCAATAAAAATGAGGACATTGTTTTGTTCACAAGATTTGTGGGAGTTTGTTCAAAATGGGTTTGTAGAACCTCAATATTTGTCTACTTTGTCACAAACACAAAAAGATGATCTTAAGGAAAAGAAAAAGAAAGATTTTAAGGCTTTGTTTCTTATTCAATAAGCAATGGATGAAACTTTGTTTTCTAGAATTTCTGATGCAACTAGTTCTAAGCAAGCTTGGGAAATCTTAGAAAATTCATACCAAGGGACAACTAAAGTAAAAGTTGCAAAATTATAGATTTTAAGGAGGAATTTTGAAAATCTTCAAATGAGTTCATCAGAATTTGTAGATCAATTTTTCAGTAATGTAATGAATATTGTAAATCGAATGAAGATACATGGTGAAAATATATCTGATCAAAAGGTGATAGAAAAGGTTCTTAGAAGCCTTCCTAACAAATTTGATCGAATAGTGGTTGCAATTGAAGAATCAAAAGATTTATTTCAAATGTCAATAGATGAATTGATGGGATCTTTGCTTTCTCATGAAACTAGAATGAATCGAAATAAAAATTCTTCTTTGGAGAGTGTTTTCAGAACACATGTATCATTTGGAAAAGGAAGAGGTAGAGAAAGCTCAAACTTTAGAGGAAGAGGAAGAGGAAGAAGTGAACACACAAGTTCAGATCAAGAAGAAAGAAACAACTTGTCCTATCAAAATTTCAACAATAGAGGACATGGAAGAAATCAGTTTCAATCATCAAGGTATGATAAATCACAGATACAATGTCACTATTGTAAGAAATATGGTCATTTTGCAAATGAATGTAGAATCAAACAAGCTGAAGTGGATAAGCAAAAGAAAAATTACATAGATATATCTACTAATAATTCTGGAAGTTTACTCATAACTTGCAATGTGGCTCAAGAAAGCTCTAATGATGTATGGTTTTTAGACAGTGGTTGTAGCAACCATATAACAGGAAACAAAGAATTATTTGCTAGTTTGGATGATTCTATAAAATCAGAAGTAAAATTGGGAAATGATAGTAGAGTATCTATAACTAGGAAATCAATCATTAATATCATGACTAAGAGTGGTGGAAAGAGACACATTGATGATATTTTCTTTGTACTTGGTTTAAAACATATTTTGTTGAGTTTTGGTCAATTAATGCAAAAAGGGTACATAGTTCACTTTAAAAATGATGAATGTACAATTCTGGATAGAAATCCTAATCATAGATTAATTGCAAGGGTCAAAATGACACAAAACAAAATGTTCCCTCTTCAAATTAATTGTATTCAAGGAAAGGAGGAAATTAATTTCAAAACAGTGTGCTTAGATCAGACATGGCTTTGGCACTTAAGGTATGGCCACCTTAAGTGGCCATACAACATGGTGAGAGGTTTACCAATTATAGATAATCTAGCTAGTACTTGTGAAAGTTGTATCTTAGCAAAACAACATAGAGAGTGTTTTCTAGTAAAGAGTTCATACAGAGCAAAGACACCATTAGAATTAGTTCACACTCATATATGTGGGCCAATGCAGACTCCATCTTTAGGAGGCAATTTATATTTCCTAACATTTATTGATGATTTCAGCAGGAAGACATGGATATACTTTCTCAAGCAGAAGTCTAAAGCATTTGATAAATTCAAGGAGTTTAAAGCTTTGACAAAAAAACAAAGTGGATTCTACATTAAGGTACTTAGATTTGATAGGGACCTGGCGAGTTCAGTTCTAATGAATTTTTGGATTTTTGCAGATATCATGGAATTAAGAAACAGTTTACAACAAGATATACACCACAACAGAATGGAGTAGCTGAAAGGAAGAATAAAACTATAATGGATATGGCCAGGAGCATGATGAAAGCCAAAAATTTATCCAATGATTTGTGGGCAGAAGCAGTGGCATGTGCTGTGTACATTCTAAATAGGAGTCCTACAAAGAGTGTGAAGGATAAAATCCCCCAAGAGGCTTGGAATGGTAAGAAGCATATTGTCCCTCATTTTAGAATTTTTGGGTGTGTTGCTTATTCTCTTGTGCCGTCTGAATTAAGAAGGAAATTAGATGATAAGAGTGAAAAATGTATTTTTATTGGTTATGATGAGCAATCAAAATCTTACTGGTTGTATAATCCAATTACAAAGAAATTGATCATTAGTAGAGATGTTGAATTTAAGGAAGAAGAATCATGGGATTCAAAAGTTGAAAAAATAGTCACAAGTGGAGCACCTATACATGATAGTGAGGACGAACCAAAAGAAAAAGATGGTCAAATGCCACCAAGTACTCCACCAAGAAATATTGTGCAAGGTATATCATCCTCCCATCCAAATCCTTCTAATTCAAATTCAAATTTAAGTGATGAATCAAATCCAACACTTGCTTCATTAAGAAAAAGGTGCAAAGCAAAGAAAAAAAAAAGCTTAAAAGAAATATATGATAAAGGAAATGAAATTGTGAATTCAATTTTTTCTCTATTTGCTAGTGATCCTATTTATTTTGAAGAAGCAGTAAAAGATGATAATTGGATTAAGGCAATGGATGATGAAATAGACTCTATTGAAAGAAATAAAACATGGGAGTTAGTAGAGTTACCTGAAGGTAAAGATTGCATAGGAGTTATATGGGTCTATAAAACTAAATTTAATGTTGAAGGCCAAATTGTAAAACATAAAGCAAGATTAGTTGCAAAAGGGTTTTCACAACAGTATGGGATTGACTATAATGAAACTTTTGCTCCAGTTGCAAGGTTATACACAATTAGAACTATTCTAGCAGTAGTTGCACATAACAATTGGAATGTTTTTCAGATGGATGTAAAATATGCTTTCTTAAATGGTTTTCTTGATGAAGAGGTTTATGTTTTACAACCCTCTGGTTATGAAGTTCATGGTCATGAAAATAAGGTTTATAAATTAAAAAAGACACTTTATGGATTGAAACAGGCACCCAGGGCTTGGTATAGTAGAATTAATTCATATTTGATAAGTAATGGATTCAAAAGAAGCAATAGTGAGCCTACATTGTATATAAAGACTAAAGATGAAGGTCAAATTTTTATTGTATGTCTGTATGTTGATGATTTGATTTTCAGTGGAAATTTTTCTGTGGATATGTTTAAGTCAGATATCATGAAAGAGTTTGAAATGACAGATTTGGGCTTGATGAGATACTTTTTGGGTATTGAAGTTGTTCAAACCAATAAGGGAATTTTTATTTGTCAGTCAAAATATGCCAAGGATGTATTAAGAAGATTTAAAATGTTGAATTATAATCCTGCACCAACTCCAATTCTCACAGGAACAAAATTGAGCAAAGAGGATAAGGGTTCAAATGTTGATCCAACCAGATTTAAAAAGCTTGTTGGTAGTTTAATGTATCTTACAACTACAAGGCCTGATATTATGTATGGTGTAAGTTTGATTGCAAGGTTCATGGATTCACCTCGAAATTCTCACTGGCAAGTTGGGAAGAGAATACTTAGATATGTTGTAGGAACAACAGGATATGGAATTCTATATTCTAAAACTAAGAATTTTGATTTGATTGGTTATACTAATAGTGATTTTGTAGGTAGCATAGATGACAGGAAAAGTACATCAGGACATATATTTCATATTGGATCAAGAGCTATCTCATGGGCATCAAAGAAGCAACCTATAGTGATAATTTCTTTAGCCGAAGCAAAATATGTAGCCGCAACTGCTGCAACATGTCAAGCAATTTGGATGCGTTGAATTTTGTTAGATTTGTTGCATAATCAAGATGATCCAACACCAATCCTTTGTGATAACAAGTCAGCCATTGCATTGTCCAAGAATCATGTATTTCACAAAAGGAGCAAGCATATTGGTACCATTTCATCAGAGAATTAGTTAACAATGGCAAAATCTATCTTGAATTTTGTAAATCTGAAGATCAGCTGGTAGACATTTTTACCAAGGCATTGCCAAAGGATAGCTTTAAATATCTAAGACAAAATTTGGGAGTTGTTGATGGTCAAAATTAAGGGGGAGTGTTGGAAGAAAGTGTCTAATTTCTCCCTCCTAATTTCTTGTAGTTTGTAGTTTCTGCAGTCCATAATTTCTGTTGTCATAAAATCAGCCCAATCAATCTGCTATGTTGATTGCTGCATAATTTGCTGTTTGATTTGAAGTTTCTTTTTGCTATCATTTTTAACAAATTGTGTGCATCTATTTAAACCAACTGCTGTAGCATTTTGTTGATGAAAAAGATTATGAATAAAATTTGTTTTCTGCTGTAGCAATCTAGTTTTATTTTATTTTTTGTCTTTGCTCTTTCTATCAAAGGCACCACCATATACTAAATTCAAGATTTTTTAATTCTTTGTTGACTTTAGGTATGTTGTTCCTTTCAAATTCTACATTTTAAATGCTAATTCGATGGTCTAATGTTGCTATTTCAATAATCATTGTCATTTATGAGACAATGTTCCCTTGTGGTACTATGTCGAATTGTATAGACCTCGGCCAAGGTAATTGCAACTACACCTATCAAAGTTTTTGTTTCAAATCTTCTATACAAAGGTTGTGGAATTTTCCATTGCATCTGCCAAGTTTGAAAGTTTTCTAAAAGCTTTGACAAATTCATTTTGCACATATCCTGCAATCTTGGTAGTAGAAACAATATCTCTTTGAGGCATTCTCTCAAACAATTCATGTACCCAAATTTATGCTTCTCCATCATTGCCTTGCTAGAGTGTCATAGTGAGATCAAAGAATTTGAGAGGTTTAGGTACTGATTGAAATGAAAGAAACCAAATAAGAACAAAGTAAAATTGAAAGCAAACTAAATAATATTTTTGGTTGGTGTTGATCGCTTGTTTGCAAGTGTGCTTCTGCATCAAATAATACTTTATCAAATGCAAAACAACACAAATTTTCTTAAGATGAGACATGGGAACATGACAAATTTTATAAGGGGAGAGACAACCTCTAAAAGAATTTAAATTATAGATTTATACTAATTACTTTTCATACACAATCTACTAATATCATATATCAATAGGTGCCTAAGCTTAGAGATATATTTATGGAATGACATAATATTTCCTTTCCTTGTGTACCAATAGTTATTTAATTTTGTGAGGAGATCTCCAATAAAAATAATGTTCCACTTTATTTTGAAGTTTACAACATGGTTATCAATAAGAGGGAATCCTCTTTGTTATATTAGGAAAAACTTCATCCAAAAAATTAATTGAACACATTGTCATCTTAGAAGTAAATTGAAATTTAATTAACTGACGTTCAAACTAGAAAGCCATGTTTATCAAAATTGGCTTTGCAAAGGCCTATGCCCGTATTGAATGGCCTTTTATTCTTGCTATGCTGCAAGCTTTGGGTTTTGAGCCTAACTTCATTCAGACTATTCAAATGCTCTTTGTGTATGCCTTTGCTTGTATCACCATTAATGGTCATCAATCCTCTTCCTTTGAACTCTTTCATTCCATTTGGAAAGGGTGTCCGCTTGCCCCTTCTCTACATGTGTTTGCTACTAAAGTATTTGACTACCTTCTGGCCAACATGCTTTCCTAGCAGCGTGTCAAGGGCATTTCTTTGCCTAACTCTCAATCTCAACTAGTTAATGGCCATTTTGCTAATGACACTTTCCTCACTCTCTTGGAGGAAGAAGAAAATATTAAAGCAACCTTGGATTGTCTTAACATCTTTTGTCTTGCTTCTAGCACTGCCATTCAGTGGCACAAAACGTTGTTCTATAGATAGTCTATCTTACCTACTCTTCCTTGGTTTCAATAGTATGGATGTAAGTGGATTGGGCTAGGAGAAATTTTTTAATTCTTGGGCATTCCCTTTGCTTTCCAGGTGTCCCTGGTTGAGCTATGACAAGCTATGATTTCCAAAGCTGAACAGAAGCTTGCTTACTGGATTACCAAGCCCTTTTCTTTGGCGGGGAAAGTCTAGGTGTGCTCCAAAGTTCTGCCAGCTACCCATGTTTACTATTCCTCCTGTTGGGCCCCTTCCAAAGCTGCCCGTGGCAAGCTTGAAAAATTGCTCTGAGATTTTCTTTGGGCTTCTTCTGAATCCCACAGAGGGTTTCATCATGTTGCTTGGGATTTCTACTGCCTTTCCAGAGATTCTGGAGGACTTGGGTTTCTCTCCACTCAATGACAAGGGACTGCTTTATGTGTTTTAAAATGGATTATTTGTGCCCTTACTGGGGATGAGGCTTGAAAAATTCTTCTAAGCAGGCATTATATTCAGTTAGGATTTCTTGTTCATAGACCTGCCTGGAAGGGGATTGGCTTCCAAACCCTTCTGGTCATGAAAGAACCAGTCCAAATTGTTGGGACTTTTGTGGCCAAAAGTATTTGGCGAGCTCGAGAGGCTGTCAAGCTCTGGCTCTATTAGGTTGGCTCTAGTTTTTGTGATGGGATTTCACTCAACTAGCAGAATATTTGGTGGTTGCCTCTTTTTGCTTGCAATGGTTAGCCGTTGGCTAAGTCGCCTTGGCTTAAGGTGCTTAGATTCCACAAGAAGGGTATCTAGACCTTGCAACAGTTATTTCATAGACCCACAATTCGTATCATGCAGTGGAAAGATTTTTGTGCCTTGTACAAGCTTCATAACCAAGACCATGCTACTTATGATGGTTTGGTGAATGCTATTCTTGTAGAGATGTTTCATAAGGTTGTAATTCATGGGACCAAACCCTAGTGGAAATACTAGAAGTGGTATCCAGGTATGTGCAGGATCATCATGGAAAAAATAGGCCCTTAAGTGGCAAAAAATTCAGAAAAATCAGAGTTAGGCAACTTGATGTAAAAATTTGAATAAGTTATCTATATTATTTCAAAAATATGTAAGAATAGAATCTATAGAAAATTGAAAATAGTTTCTAAACTACTAGGTTTTTAAAAAAATAAAAATTATTTGGTGAAAATTTGAAATTTCAATGCAGAGTGCTTAAATTTGGGAAAAAATAAGAAGTAGGTGTTTGTCGACCACCCTAACCACAATAAAATGATAATATTTTTTTATAAGATTTTAGAAATAAGTAGAGGACTCATGTCCGGATGTGATGCATATTTTTTGTAATTTTTTCCAAGTAAATAATTAATTATGAATTTTTATTACAACTTTTAAAAAAATATAAAAACTTGTATGTCTAACCACCTTAACAAAACTTCATGAAATTCAATTTTTTTTTAATCCTATATTATGCAAAGCATAGAATGTGATGCATGTTTTGGATTCCAAAAATTTGATACCATTTGAAAGCTATAGATGTTTTTCAATCAGCCTATCAATCGACTTTAGTCATAATTCAAATAGAAAATGAATAATAATTATTTATTAAATTCAAAGTAAAGCATAATTTATATTGGTGGAAATCGAGAATCTCCTTTAAAACCCTTTTCATTTCATCAATTTTGGGTTAAAAAAAAGTCGTCAACCACATACCCTACAAATACCCATCATATTGCCACTTTTTGGCCCATCATGATCCTGCACATACCCATCCAGACACCCTTTTTAGGAATTACAAGCCTTGGCTTGGTTATAGGTGGCTTTCACCACACTTTTCTATAATTCAAAGTTTGAACCAGAGGTGGCTTTTTCAAACTCCCACTCATGTTTGGTGTAAAAGATTTGCTGCCACTTGGTCTGCAAGTGTTGAGCTGAAACTTGCCCACTTTGCTTGGTGTATTCTTTTCCAAGGCTTTCCAATGGGTTCTCAGCTTGTTCACTTGGGGGTCCAAGACCCTCGTTGCCCTTTTTGTGGGAAAGATGATACTTTTAAGCATATTTTCTAGGTTTTTCCTAGAGCTCAACAACTTTGGACTTGGATTCATGACTTCTTTTGGCCCTTTATGTTGGAGCCTTTCTCCTAGCATATGGTTCTGTTGGGAGATTCACCCATAATTCCTACTAAATTTACTTAGTTTTGGCACACTTTTAGGGTGGAATTCATCTTCAATATATGGAAAGATATAAATGTTTGCATATTTGCTCATTCTCAAATGGATATTAATGTTTCTTTAAGTGTTAAAGCTATTATTTGTTCTAATGTGCTCTTACAGATTTAGGTGCAAGCCAACAAAGTTGCACTTGAGGTTGCTCACCTACAAGTGTTGTTGGATCACTGGGGCAATGCCCCGTGTATTGTTGCTATGGTGCCCACTTCGCCCACTTCTTCTTGTTACCAATCACCTTCTCAGGGCCGGTAGTGGAGTGGTTTTGCACATCCCTGCTCTCAACCTCCTCTTCGGCAGGATTCTCGCCCTCCTTGGTGAATTCGCTCTCCTCTGCCGCCGGTTAGCCAGGGGTGGCCTTCTGGCAGTGCTTTGGGGAGCAGCAATGGCAGTTCTAGGTGGCCCTTTGATGGCCCTCCTACTTCTAGCTCTGGTTGGCCAAACACTAGTAAACGTTTTCCATGTCTAGCGCTTGCAATCTCACCACGACGTGAGGATAAAGATAAAGAGAAGGAAAAAGATGCTGACGATGGTTGGGGTTCTCCTCTTGACGTCACTCCAAACCTCGTTGATGTATGGGGGAAGAACATGGATGATAGAGACCCTCCTAGCTCTATTGGCATTGATAAGTAGAAGGTATTTTTCCATAGCGTGTCAAATTATGATATTGCTATCAGGATTCAACCATGTAGTTTCGAGTCAAACTCATTGACCCATGTTTCATGAGTAGTGGTTCAACAAGAAGCCATCTCTCATGATATCGAATGGTCCACTTAGCACTCATTACATCTAGGTGATGCTCACAGAGGTGAAGCACTGGTCCATCTCGGGAGGTCACCCATCCCAGTACTGCTCCAGCTCAAGCGCGTTTAACTAGGGAGTTTTCTCCAAGGTTAAGCCCGCTTGAGTTGTTACCCCATTTGTAAAACCTTCAGCAAGTGTTGTGCCTTATGAACCATTCACAAGAGCCCCTTTAGCTCATCAATTGATAAGTAGAAGGTATTTTTCCACAGCGTGTCAAATTATGATATTGCTATCAGGATTCAACCATGTAGTTTCGAGTCAAACTCATTGAGCTTTGGCCGCTTAATGGTCCTTTTAATTTTTGGTTTTTCTAGGCGCTGCCCATGTGACTCTCGGGGTGTGCCTTTTTACCACCCATCTTTTTTTGTGAAAATGTAACTTTATCTTTTTTTAATATAGATAGCTGCCTATTCATCAAAAAAATAATATTAATTAACCAAGTATCTTGAAGAAGATTAAGCCCAATATTTATTTTTTCTATGAAGTAATTTTTAGGTGGTAATAATTGACTATAGATGCATTATAGGATTATTTGTACCATATTATTTTAATATCCCTTGTTATTGGACTTGATGAACTCAATAACTTTCTACATGTGTCTTATAAAGTATTCTATAGAAGTGATATCCTTAGGATATTATATAATGCCATTAAATACCCATGAGTCTATGACTCCATATTGATACCAATTAACCAATTTACATTGGAATCTTTATTGGATTCTAAAAATTGCCCCAAATTTTTATTTGAGTTATTGTGTGAAATGATATATTTTAAGGGTAATTGTGTATTTGTCTCCTTTTAATTGTATTTGGTAGAAAAAAGAGGACACTAATGCAATCTAGAATGCATTATTATCATCTTGGGATATATTTTGAATAGGTGATTTTATAATGTCTGTTATGCATGTCATCCATTAATCATGTTCGATATATTAATATGATATACTTACTAATTTTAAATTGAAGAAGAATACAACATTTTCTTTTACCATAAGAGTTTAAATAATGAGCAAGATGGAAGATTTAGTTTATAAATTTGTATTTTCTCCTTATAAAATAATGATTTGCTTCATGCAAAAGCACATTGATAGTTTTAATTGTGTTATTTATCAAGAAAAATGTTTCTATTGATCTAATTTTAAATTAAAAAATTATAAGATCTAGAATTTGTGAAATTAAATTATAGATAAAATTGAAGCAATACACTTGCTAATATCTCGATTATTTTTGTGCTCGTTATGATGTAGATTCAAATTAAGCTACTAAGGACATCAACTAAATTACAAGGGGAGAAATGTCATGAACCTTTTTACCAAAGTGAAAAAGAAGTTATTAAAGCATTATAAAAGAGAGAAAAACAAAGGATAAATGATCCTTTGGATAAAATGGAGATAAATGAAGAACATTTATGAAAACTCTTCCAAAAGGAAGGAATAATTATATTCATTAAATATTAATTAAAAGAAAATTTTGTGAAAGGGTGTGATAGTTTAAAAACCAACCCTTGAGGCTTATATAAAGCATTTATGTGAGATTTGGAAAGGGCATGGAGATCACTCAAGAAAGAAGAAGATATTATGGCATCTCTGAGTATTGGAGAAGGGGCGCACATAGTCTATCCAACTCAAGGTACAAAGTACACCTAGGATTGTCTTGGATAGGGCTTTGTGTGAATAGGCATGGTGTGAGTAGGAAAATTTTGTGTTTTTACATATGTTCTCCAATTACATCATAGTGAGAACCAATACCATTGAAATCTTCCTGGGGTGAGAGTGAATTTTTCAAGTGCTATGATTTAGATAAGTATTAAAAACCATTGATGCTACAATATATCAAAAATATTATATATATGTTTTGACGTTAATATAATTGGATTATGTGGATACGTTATTCAATTTATCATGTTAATTATTTATATTGGAATTCTTACTAAATTATCACATATTTCCTTGTACATTAGTTATTCACATCTATTTTAATAATATTACAATTTGTAAATTATCTTAACTGTAATATTTAATCTATTAAATCCACTACTAATAATTAAATACCTTTGGTAGAATAGTGGCATTACAATGCATTTGGAAGAAAATGACAAAAAATGAGAATGCATTATTGTTTTCCTATTATTCTTTATGTTTTTCAGAAAAAATGACATCAAAATTGAGAATACATTATTGTTTTCCTATTATTATTTAATGTTAGTGGGAAAAAATGACATCAAAAGTTAAAATACATTATTATTTTCCTATTCTTATCTATAATGTGGAAAAGCATGACATAAACAATGAGAATACATTATTTTCCTATTATTTTCTATGCTTGTGGGAAAAAAATGACAAAATATGAGAATATATTATTTATCTATTATTCTCTATGTTTGTGAGAAAAAAACATCAAAACTAAGAATACATTATTGTTGTCCTATTATTCTTTATGTTAGTGGGAAAAAATGACATCAAAAGTTAAAATACATTATTATTTGCCAATTCTTCTCTATAATGTGGAAAAAAATGACTTAAAAATGAGAATGCATTATTTACCTATTCTTTTCTATGCTTGTGGAAAAAAATGATTAAAAAAAAGAGAATATATTATTTGCCTATTATTTTCTATGTTTGTGAGAAAAAATTACATCAAAACTGAGAATACATTATTGTTTTCCTATTATTCTTTATGTTAGTGGGAAAAAATGACATCAAAAGTGAAAATACATTATTATTTGTCTATTCTTCTCTATAGTGTGGAAAAGAATAGCATACAAAATGAGAATACATTATTTTCCTATTATTCTCTATGCTTGTGGGATAAAATGATATAAAAAACAAGAATATATTATTTTTCTATTATTCTCTATGTTTGTGGGAAAAAATGATATCAAAACAAAGAATACATCATTCCTTGCCTATTATTCTCTATGTTAGTGGGAAAAAATGAATAAAAATATATTATTATTTACCTATTATTTTCTAAAATGTGAAAAAATAAATGACATAAAAAATAGAATATATTATTTTCCTATTATTCTCTATGCTTGTAGAAGAAATATAAAAAATGAGAATATATTATTGTTTGCCTATTATTTCTATAGGTATTTGTGAAAAAAAATTACAATCAAACCTACTATCCTCTATGCATGTGGAATAAGCTAAAGAGTTACAAGCACGTATTATGTTTTTTTTTTCTTCTATCTTTCTATGAATTCTTGTCAACATTAGACTTTTTGGGAAGCTGGAAGGAGGATCATGTTTTGAGATGGTATCCGTATTGTATGTTGTTGGAGTTGGTCTTCCGCGAGCCCATTTCTAAGGTCAATTTAATGATATTTAAAATTACAAATTTGATGAAGATAGTGGTAGGGTCAAATAAAAGACAAATAGATGCTTGAAAAACACGTAAACAATAATGTATTCAGTTTTGATGTCTTTTTTCTCACAAACCTCTTTTCAATGAAGAAAAACTTGTTTTGGTGGAAGAGGAACAAGATATGGTGGTTGTATCCTCATCTACGCCTCTCATTTGCTATCCCACTATCATCATGGGCCTATGAAGTCATGGGAAAATGGGAAATGAGTTTGTAGCATTATTTCCAGTCTAATAAAGTTGGCGATTTGTTGAAGTCATGTGTTACAAAAGTAGCTCTTTTTTCAACAGTTGTATTGTGTAGATTTAAATTGAAAAGGGGTTCACTGAATCCATGCTCTAAAACCATGTTGGAATTTTGAATAACACGAGCCAAGAAATCAAATAAAAAATTAAAAAAACCTTCTACACAAGAGAGTTGCAAACAATAATCTACTATATTGTCATGAACTAAAAAAACTTATAGAATGAAGAACTTCATGAATCTCAAGAGAGAAGAAGATGAGAGATAATACAATAAGGGTGAGTTCTTTATAAGAGCAAATCATAAATGAGAAAGGGATTAGATCATGACAAATGTTAACATCCCATGTAATGAGACATAATGATCTAATAATAGCTCAACAAATAAAAGAAAAAAAAACACTCCTATATTTAGCTTAAGTGCATGAGAATAAATTATCCTAATAACCAATTAAAGACTAATTAATTATTAGCTAATGCATGATTACTATAACAATTATTTACCTATTATTTTCTATGTTTGTGGAAAACAATGACATCAAAAGTGAGGATACATTATTATTTACTTATTATTCTCTCATGTGGAAAAGAAAGACGTAAAAATGAGAATACGTTATTTGCCTTTCATTTTTTCTGTTTGTAGAAAAGAATAAATCAAAAGTGAGAATACATTATTGTCTACCTATTATTTTCTATGTTTGTGGAAACAAATTGACATCAAAAGTGAAAATACATTATTTTTTACCTAACATTATATCATTCTCTATAATGTGGAAAGAATGACATAAAAATGAGTATGTTATTTGCCAAGAAAAAAGAACAAGAATAAAATACATTATTGTTTGCCTATTATACTATATATTGGTGGAAAAAATGGCATAAAAAAATATAATAAATTATGGTTTACATTCTATCTCTATGCGTGTGGAATTCTTGTCATCTTTTGACTTGGCAAAGTGGCAGGAGGATCATGTTTTGATATGGTATCCGTACTTTATATTATTGTTGGCTAGTTGGTCTTCCACTAGCCGATTTCTAAAGCCAATTCAATTTTATCTAAAATAAAAAATTAGATGAAGAGAGATGTAGGGTCAAATAAAAGTCAAATAGATGCTTTAAATACTCCCAACAATCACAAATATAAATACACCACCTGTAAAGTAAGCCATATCAATGGGAGATGAAAGAAGTAGTCAGCCGAGGAAAAATTATAAAATGCACACACCTCTTTTCAATGATGAAAAACTCTTTGGTGGAAGAGGAACAAGATATGATTGTTGTTTCCTCGTCTAGACCTCTCATTTGGTATCATCACGCACTCATCCCTCTATCATCATGGGCCCACTGAAATAGGCTCTTCCCATTTTAGGGAAATGAGTTTGCAGCATTATTTCCAGTCTAATAAAGTTGGTGTGTTGTTGAAGTCATTCTTTACAAAATAGTTCTTTTTTCAAAATTCTACTGTGTAGACTTAAATTATCAAAACCTTTTCCACGCTTAAAGCAGTTTCCAACATCTTTCCGCTCTCATTGCCTTCCAAACAATTCGGAAAAACGTAGAAAATGTCTTTGAATTATTTTATTGTTTAGCTATTTATATCCCACTGGGGGTAGAATTGTAAATTGCACAATAGAAATGCAATGTATCTACTTTGCAGTTTCCAACATCTTTCCTCTTCCATTGCCTTCCAAACAAATCGGCATAACGTAGAAACTATCTTTGAATTATTTTATTGTTTAGCTATTTATACCTCACCGGGGGAAGAATTTTTAATTGCACAATAGGAATGGAATGTATCTACTTTCGTTTAAGATGCATGTGGGCTGTGGATTTTCGTTGATATGCGTAATAATGGTGCAAACTCATTTCCCTTTTTCAACAGCATGAAATAAGTTTCTTGCTGGATTTCAAGGCTGGTCTTAATCCTTCCTCACCTCGCTATTTATCCTCTTGGCGGGGATTCAATTGTTGCCAATGGGAGGGTGTTGCCTGTGATTATTATACATCCCATGTCATTTTCCTTGATGTAAGTGCTGGACCTTATCATTTGAGTGGGGAGGCTCGTCCATCGCTCTTTAAGTTACGATCATAAATACAACACGTAAAACGTATTCAAGTCAAAAAGAGATGAAAGAAGCACGCAATGACCACCGAGGTTAATTGTTTAGTTATTTACAGCCAGACCTGGAAAGAATTGTAATATGCACACAGCTCCTTTGAGTAAAGAAAAACTCAACAACTCAACAATTTGCAGAAAAGGAACACAATGTTTCCACTTACGTTTAGGATATCTGTGGGCTATGGGTTTTTGCTGTTATGGATAATAACGCTGCAAAGTGTTTTGCCAATTTCAACAGCATGTTTACAACATGAACGAATTTCTCTATTAGATTTCAAGGCTGGTCTTAATCTTTCCTCGGGTCGATTATCCTCTTGGCGGGGATTCAATTGTTGACAGTGGGAGGGCGTTGGCTGGGATTATCGTACATCCCATGTCATTCGCCTCCATCTAAGTGCTGAAGAACACTACAAGGAGAAGACTGGTGAGCTTTACGTAAGGAAACTTCAGTTGGGAGGTGAAGTTCGTCCATCGCTGTTTGATCTGCAGCATCTACTGCACTTGGATCTCAGCTGGAATGACTTTAAAGGTGTTTCTATTCCTCCCCAGTTGTCAAAACTGCGGAGACTTACATTTCTTAACTTGGCAAATGCTGCATTTGACGGCGACGTCCCTCCTGAGTTGGGGCCGGGCTTAACCGGCACACTCTAAGCGTTGACTGCTTAGGTGGCCGTGCCCACAGCCCCCTTAAGTCAGACCTTTCCCGTTCCAAAAGTAATATCCGTTTTCACATTTGCCATTCCGTTATAGTCGCCGTTTGTATTTGTCCACCGCAGGGTTTAAGTGCTCCCTTTTTCCCGCCACAAGGGTTTAAAACTGCAGATTACTGCCTCAAAATCCCGCGCACTATTTTGTCGTTTGACGTACTGAATGGTGTATTTAGCTAATATTTTAGGCTTTTTGTTTGTTTGTTTGTTATAGGTTTAGGCCTAATTAAGTTGTAAATTTATATTTTATTTATAGATGGGGTAATAATGTTTTCACAAATTCAGTTTTTGAAAAGATTAATCTAGTTGTGAAATTGATAAAGATTTTAATTTTTCTTTAATGTGTTTATATATTTTATATTATATTTAATTGTTATTTCTTGAATATTTAATATATTTGTTTGAATTTGTTATAAGAATTGTGAATAAATTATAATTAAAGATTATTTACAATTAAATAAAAACAAAAGTGAAAGATTATATTTGATTGTTATAAATTCAATATTTAATATTTTTGATTGAATTTTTTGTATAATTTTTTAATAAATTAAAAATAATAATTGATTATTAAACAAAATAATAAAATAAAACTTAAAAGTTATGTTTAAATGATTTTTAGTTGAAACAAAATTATATTTATAAAAATATTGTATGTAGATATTGAAGAATGTATTTTTATTAATTTTTAGATTTGTATTAAATTGTTTATTATTAATTTGAATAATAGAAACAATGAGATTATTATTATATTGATTTGTTTTTCTTTTCTTTTTTTCAAAATTTATATTTAAGTTATTGTTATGAAACAAAATTTAATACAATGTCATTTATATTTCAGATTGTAAAGAATAATATTGCATAAATTTTAATAAAAATAAATAAATAAAGTATTCTACATCAGTTTAAATTAAAATTTCAATAATATTCATATTTATATTAAGCAATATTTATTTATTTCCTAAAAAAATGTTATGTATTTTTTCCTAAAATTAAAACAATATAAGATATTTGTGATTTAAAGAATATATATTTATATAAATGATATGATACTTTTCTTAAAATAGAAATAAATAAATATTTTAGAATTTTTCAATATACACTCGATATTGTGGAAATGATACAACATAGAGAGAAATATTATATAGAAAATCAAATATAATTGTTTATTGGCTTGATCATTCATTGAATGAAGACAAAATCCCTAAGAGTTTGTTTAATTAAATCATATTACACTTATCAAACAAATTCATATTATTAACATTGATCATGAATCTTGATCTATTTTTATTTATGAGTTTTGATTTGTTATTTTAATTTATTAATATATCAAAAAGTATTTAAAATTTTTATACAATAAATATATCAAGGTTTATAGATATTTTGTTGTAAAGATAATAAAATCTTTTTATTTTTGTTTTAATATTAAAATCTATTTTTAGAATCTAGGAATTATAAAAATTAATACGTTGTTCATATATCATACATCACAAACTTGATGAGTTGTAGGATCACATATATTACTTACTATTTATTATCTAGATATATCATATTTCTATGAACATAGACACCAAAAAACCATTATGAGTCCAACATCAACCATAACACCATACTTACAGGGTCGAGTCAAATCACATAAACCTCATATTTTCCCCACACATAGACTTACAATTTTCATAGCTACCACAACCAAAAAAAATGACACCATCCAGTGATGCTATTGGCACCTCCTCCCTCTTATCTTGCTCCACAATAAGGACCTTATTGTCATCATAGTATTAAAAACACCATCAAGCCTTCTTTCATAGGAAACTTTTAGGTATTGACAATGGGCACTTTTATCAAACCAACCACTTTGGGTAAATGAAACGATGTGTCATTAACATGTCCTAGGATCCGTTCTGACAATGGACATTATCTTTTGGAAATAAGTTTCGGCTCCCATCTTTCGAAACATCATTTCTCTCGGCTAACGGTATGAAGAACATTAGTTTGTTTGCTCACTTACTTTATCTTGTTTGATTTATCTCATTGTGCTCATTCCAAGGACCTCTCGATGATGTCTGAATGAAGGATTTAGAGAGATAGGAATGGGGCAATGATCATTATCTTTTGTCTGTTGTGCTTGCTGGATATCTTTGTAATATAACCTTGGTCATGCGTACTTTTGTTTAGTCTGTAGTGAGGGTGTTTTAAGTTTCTTGTTGACCACATAGAAAGGCTCACCTTCCTATGTCTTGGTCTGAGATATTTGAAATATTTGAACTATTTTCTGGATAGGGTTCTGTATGTTAGGTGTGAACAAGAATACTCCTATCTGATTTGTCAAGTCAAATTCCATCACACTAGGTACAACACCATCCTGGTTCTCAATACCTTGATGCATCGTACTGCATGTATTATCAAACATAAGGAAATTTTCCCTTTGAAAATCCCAACTCCACAGCAAGTACTCTTCATCATTTGCATGATCATCTCATTCTTTCATTCTTCTATCACATTCTTCTATCTTTACTAACATTTCTATCCCAGTTAGTACATGAAGCTACCCACAGCTAATGAATGTCCATTCATCTACATCAACCACTCCTCTCGCATTTTATCGCGATTTTGATTGGCAATTGGCATTCCCATTCAACATCTCGAGGGGGCAATATACCAGTGCAATTCTTCTCACTGGGGCAACAGTGGGGCATCCAAAAAATTAGAGAAATTTTGACTATTGATCATGACAAGATCATTCTTTGAATCAATGCAACAAGTACATTGCTTCAAAGAGGGGCAAAATGTAGACACGCAAAATGTACAAGTTGACATTGTGCATCTAAGTCTGACTACCGACATCATTTCATCCTAAATCATTCCCCGACCTAACCATTTAATTGAATATCTTTATTTGATTAAATTCATTTGTTTTCTTCTCTTAATTAAACAAATCATGTGTTTAATTAAGTCTCTTAAATCATTCTCCATCTCTTTTAATTAAATAATTAATTTTATTTAATTAATTAAATCTCTAAAGTCTATCTATTAAATTGAATAAATTAAAATCTTATTTAATTTAATCTTACTTCAATCTCTTTAATTAAATAATCAAAACATATTTATTTAATTAAACTCATTAAATCATTTCCTCTCTTGTTTGATTTAAATTAATCTAAAAATCTAAGTCAAAATAAGTCAAACTTCCTAATCTTCATTAAATTGATCAAATCTTGATTAAATCTAATCTAATCTTCAAAATCCTCTAGCTTTTCCCACTTGCACAAATAGATCAATTTATTGATTTATTAAATCTTCATTTTCCCTCAACAAAGCATCTTTTGGAGGAATGTTCTTCTATTTCAAATTCAAAATTTGAATGACATGTCCTTCCAACATGTCATTTACTCTCTCTTACAAGTCCTTCCAACAAGGCATTTACTTCTTCTTACATGTCCTCGCCTTGAGCCAAGTGGCATTTAATGCAACTTTCTTTCCCCCTCTTACATGTCTTTTCTCAAAATTCAAATTCAAAAAATGCATTTATTGGCACATTTGTCAAAACTTGCACATTCCTCACCCAATCACATTTGGACAAGTGGCATTTTGTCATTGGCCAAATCTTTATCTCACATTGCTCTATTTTGGCTTTGTTTCCATTTCAACATTCTATAAATAGAATGCTTCACTATGCATTTGATCATCCACAATTATGCAAAGTTATTATGCACAAATATCTCTCAAATTCCATCCATCTTCTTAACTAGTTTATTGCAGATTTTGGAGCTCATTGAGAGACTTATCAAGTGGATCAATCATCTTCAATCAACATTTGCATTCAAGGAGTTGGGAAAGGGAAAATCTCCACACACCTATTTGCACCAACTCCCCCATGGGATCAAGTGTTTGCATGATAAATTAGGATTTCATATTTCCATTATGTTCTTCATTATTTTCTTTGTTTTATTTCCTATTTTTAGCTTTGTGAATGGATTTCATGGGGAATCCTTGTTCATGCTTACAAGATGACTCTATTGTTTGTTGTTGTGTTTTTGTAGGAACTTCAAATAGGGGTTCACATATTGGTGCTAGAAGGAGGGTTGATCGACAGATTCTAACACGTTTTTTAAATTTTTTTCCATTTTTTATAGTTATGTTCATAAATCCCCATTTTAGTGCCTATAATCACTGTTATAGCACCCATAATCACTATTATAGCACTTGTGATCACTGTTATAGCGCCCGTGAACACTGTTATAGCGCCCATGATCACTGTTTTAGCACCCATGAGTTAGTTTTAAAATGACCATATCTTGGTCATACGAAGGTCTTTTTTGATGCTTTTTTTTTTCAAAATAGGGTAGAATTTCGTAAGCTATCTAATGGTGTAGGTGTTTCTTAACTATTAATTAGTTAAAATTTTCAAATTTGCATCTAAAGTAAAAACACATGATAACTTGGCTAAGTTTTAGGGTGTTTTGGTAAATGATTCTTCTAACCCCTATATCCTTTTGTTTTTTTATCTCATCTAATGTTTTGATCACTTTTGTAGGTTGGGAATCGAAATAAAAAGAAAGAGGAGCATTGGGATGATATTTTGTCTAATCAAAGTGTTTTTTAACACTTAAGTGTTTGTTTAACACTTCTTCAAGAGTTTGTCATCCTTTTCTTTCTTTAGGACACTAGCTTTCATTTGGGTTTAAAAAAGATTCTTTTTGTTTATTTCTTGCAAAAGGATTAAAAAGAACCTTAGGATCAACAACTTACTAGATTTTGTTTATGGATTAAACAATTGAACAAATGTCTTTTCACTTGTGATTTGGTGCTCTAAAATGAACTCACACATCGCTTTGAGGGTTTAAAAAGAACAAGTGTAGCTTTGTTTGTTTGTGAAGGCTTACTTAGACTAAAGCCATTGGAAAAGGACGTATGTGCTTCTCTAGCACTTTATAGCGATCTTGAGAATCAAAAGGTCTTTTCCATGACTTTGGGTTGAGATAAAGTAATCACCTCCACACTTCGATTTGGGCTTAAAATTAAATAAATTATTGTGCGAGTGTGAGTGGGGGCTTTGTTGCGTATATTCTCTCTCCTTGTTGCCTACAAGGATTGATCGAGTTACGAATATTGTTCTTCATTCGCTTTTGTTTATCCTAGAGGGCTTGCCTTGGGGAAAAAGAACTCACCCAAGGGAATGACTCAACCGATAACACTTTAAAGCCAAGAGTATTTCCAGCCAAGATATAAATGTGGATATTGGAAGAAACGACAATATCGCGCTGTTGACTCCGACAAGATGGATCCGAAAGGGGATTCTTGCCATGTTGGGTCAACTCCTATGAACAAAAAGTCCTTATTAAAACCCTTGTTTAGAAAAGGCCAAAATCCTATTTGTTTGTTGGTGCAAGAACAGTCGTTCTGAAGCCGCCCCACAATTTTACGGCTTTTAGTAGAGATGGAAAGCATGCCATGGAAATTTCATGGGTGGTGGTGCTTGGCTACCCCGTATAAGTGAGTGTCTTGGAGGGGAGCTAGTGGGGTCAAGCATCTAACCATCCGCTAAAAGTAGGCATAGCTGGACTTGTCCAAGTAGGCATAGCTGGACTTGTCCAAGTGGGGACTCAACAAACATTGTCTATCACATCCATAGGATTGTACATGCTTTTGGGTTACAAAAACACATGCTTGTTTGTAAAAATTGGAAAAAAAACACTTAAACATGATCATGCAAATTTTGAACCCCTTTTGATAGAGCAAATACGTTTTGAAAAATTTAAGTGTTGTTGCTTGCCCTTGGGATTATGTCCTTAGAGGCTTCTTAGCACTTGAATTTATATCGTCATTTTCTCTAACTAGGGTTAACCTAGGAAATCCCATTGCCTCAATTTCTTGGAACTCCCACACAACACTTTGTGGGAAGAAAAGGAATTTTGACATAGGACATCTTTAGTTTGAAACATAATCAAGAAAGTGTATTTGGTAAAAAGAAGTCATTAAAAGCAAAGATAAGCAATTGAGCCCCGCACATGTCTTTTCAATGATTTCTCACAAGGTCAAGATACAAAAACCCAAGAAAAAGAAAATTATCCCAAAACAACATCAACAAAGACTCGAAAGGTTATATGATTTTAGAGAAAAGTTGTTGGCTAATTTCTATAGACATGCTTCAAGAGACAACCCCACTTTGTATTCATTTTACTACACACGAAATCCAAGATTGTTTCAAGAGTTTGGGTACCTCATCCCCGCCGACCACGCCTCCCTCTCCTGCCTCCGCGCCGTCCACCTCTGCCATCATCCCCTCCATCACCACGGCCTCCTCTACCTCCTCGGCCTCTCCCTCTGCCTTTCCTGCCTCGTGGACCTATCCCACGCCACTCTATTGGCGCTAGTTGCTCTGGGTTTGTCAAGGGGATTGGCCTGTGTACTGCCCACCACTGATGATACTCTACTGTGGTCCCTGGGTGTGCTGGTCCATCTCTCCATCCCCATGGAAGTGCCTATAGTGAATCAATGTTTACCTCTGCAGTGGCCACTAGAATCTCTGGCCCCCATAGCGGGACCTCTCGCGAGGATCTCGCAAACTCTGCTCTACCTCGAGGTACATCCTGTACCTCTCCAAACTACCTCAGGACCCGATCTGGCAACTGCCACTCTATGATGTGCACATGCGATACTGTCTGCCCAACCAAGTACTGTGCCTGTCTGCAAAATGGCAAGTGCTCATCCTCATCTGACCACTCCTCACAGCCGAGGTATGGCCTCCATGTAAACTACTGCATCATGTCTATAGCATGTCTGAAGTAGCCTGTGTCTCCAATGTGATGCTGTGTGGTTGCCCCCGCATAATGGAAGGTGTACAGAGCTCCATGAGGTAGGTCAACTGTAACTGGTGGCCGAAAGATTGCTATATGCTCCCATGCCCATACTATCAGGAGCGTGGTACCACAACTCATTAACTGTGGCTCTTGGTAGGCAATATCATGCAAATGGAAGTACAACATCCCAAGCACACAGGAACCCTAAGCATACACAACTCGCTGCTCGAGCATGCCCACTAGCATCTCCCCCCATCCCACAAGAAACCCATGACCTTGGCGGTTAGGCAGTACTATACCGCTTATCAATGTAGCTAATAGACAGTCCAGCTATCTATATCTCTAGGCCAACACCCGCCACCTAATCTCATAGTCATTGAACCCTAACTGTAATGTCGGCATGGGGGTAATACCTACACATCTCGGCAGCACCTCTCTGAGTATCATATGCCACCTGTGTGCCTCTAATAGGTAGTCTAAGGATCCTATATACATCCTCCAGGGTCACTGTGGCCTCTCCAATCGGTAGGTGGAAGGACGATGTCTCTGAGTGCCACCTCTCACATAACACTGTCAATAGTCCCTGATTTGCCTGAATATGGGGCATATCAGTCACATGCAATAAACCCAAGTGCCATAGAACCTGTCACTCGGCCGGCCGCAAGCTGTCTCTGAATCGAAACATAGTGGGTCTCGACTCCCGTGTATAAATTGTGTCCAATACAACCTGCAATGGCATTTTACATGCCTCATGTCAGCCTCAATCATCTATTCTAGTGCAAAATGACTATATTAGAAAAAAATGCAAATGCATCGTTCTTTTGCACATGCGTCACTATTTTTCACATGCGTCGCTTTTTAACACATGCGGTTCATAAACTTCACATGTGTCATTATTACACAAGTGCGGTTCATAATATCAAATGTGTCACACTACATTCAAATGCGTTGAAATATAAATGTTGTGTTGCATAAAATTCAAATGCATTTCACAAACTACATATGTGGCTATTCTAAATGCAAATGCGATGCACAAATTCAAATGCGTTTCATAAATTAACAGATGCGTTGAATTGCAGTCCAACTATACAAAATGATTAACGTTAACTTACAAATGCGGTTTTTCGTAGGCAAATGCATCATTTGCGCATGCAAATGCGGTCAATTATTAAAGTGACGCATAACTATAAATTAAATTAAATGCATTAAAATGCGTGCAAATCAAAAATTTTGAAAAACAAGTTTTAGGTCCGTACCAGGGGGTCCGCGCCGGCTGGTCTCTGGAATGTCCGGATCCTATATGCGCGATGATGAGTGGCTGGAACTGGAGACATCCTCGCTAGAAAGTTAGAGCAAAATCTCAATTTCTCAACTAGGTGGGTGAAAATGAATAGGTTTTTACCCCTATTTCTTATATATACCTAGGGCCTAGGTGTCATTTCTGTCCTACTGGCCATGTTAATTTCCATTTTCAATCATCCTGTACCCGTCCCTCCCATTTCCAAACTCAATTCTACAAACTCCATTGCATTTCTGCCTATTCTAGGGACTAATCGGTGTCATTTCCAAATTTTTTTGAACTTTTCAGAAATTTGTCAATTTTTCCCAAGGGGGCATACCTTCACCTGTTTTAAACTGGAGCATTACCGGGGCATATTTCTTATCGATTTTCTTTGACACAATGCCGAAATGGCATTGTATCAAAGAGGGGCAAATGTAAACACTGAAATCTGGTTTAAGCCTGCGACTTCGATATTCTTCATAATTCATCTTAACATTACTTCTATTCTTCATGGTCATGATTAAATAATGTCAATTATTTAATTAATTCATCTTAACATTAATTCTTCTATTAATTAAATAATCTTAATTATTTAATTAATTCGTACTTTTCTTTATTCTATCTGATTAATTAAATAAACGCTTTTTATTTAATTATTTTACTAATTAACCTTATCCTTCTTGTCAAATTAAATAAATCATTATTTAATTTACCTTAATCATATTTCAACTATAATTAAATAAATTCTTTATTTAATTATTCATTTAAATCCCTTCATCATTTAATTAAATAAATTTTATTTATTTAATTATTCTTCGAATATCGAATCTTGAATTAAATGAATTATTTAATTCATTAATTCTATTTTAACACATTCCTCTATATTTTAGATAATTGTGTGAGTTATCTAAGTATTCACTTTTACTCGACTCGACATCTATTTTAATTGCTCAATTAACTATTGATTTGATGTCTGAGTGGCTTTCTCGAGTAATCTCTTCGTCAAATCATTCAATCATCTAGTTCTAACTCAATTGCATGTACATGCGGATTAATTAAATATTCTTATTTAATTAATTAAACCTCGTGCATGCATTTGAACAGAGAGTCGTTACAATCAATCTTCATCTTTGTCATGCAAAGATATTTCTTATGTTTTCGAATGCCGAACTGAAGATTAAATCATTTATTTAATCTTTAATTCTATTTCTAGTTTGTATCACTCATGTCACTACTGACAGTTATCAGAATGCATGTCTAATCAGTCATTCTCAACCATCCATTGATCTTTCAATCAGCCTGTTGTTCGAATAATCAATTTTCTATAAATTGATTTGTCATTCTTCATTCTGATCTCTCTCTCTCGAACTCTCTCTCGCGAAATATTATGACTTTTGAGAGCACATATCTTGAATCTTTCATATTTTGATAATCACTATCTTAGGCTATACTTGCACGAACTCTTGAAAATCTGAGGGCAATTATACTACAACAGCAAAATGGAGAAGGGCAATCAAGATGAATCATGGAAATACGTTTGAAATTGGTGAGATTGTTTCAGTTTTAATTACGTTTATGAATTTCCCATGTTCTTTGTTGCTTAACATTTAGATTTGCATTCTAGATTTAATATTGCATGCATGTTTTCTTCTAATCACTTGTTTTCTATTGTGCAACTCTTCTTGGATGTTACAAAAATCATGGGAAATTGAAATTTAAAAGAAATGTGGTGACTATGTGTTTGATATATAAAAGGAATAGGTTTTTTTATTAATATTTAGAGAATCAATAAGTAATTATTTAGTCTATTCTATGAGTATTGAATGCTATCAAAGGAATTTTTCTGAAAGTTTATTTGGTTGGTGTTTTTGATCTTTTAGTTTTCCAGAGGCTAGGGATCACTTGGAATGGTTATTTATTTTATGTGAGGTGTGGTATTCGTTTGATATCGTTATTTACAAAGTTGGCCATGATTGTTAGTTTACCTATGTGGTATTTTGGAATTAAACCATGCATGATGAATTGATCAACTTTGAGGTATTATGAGAATATATGGTCTATGTCATGTGGATGATGTGATCATTCAAGATTTTTCTTTTCTTGCTTTATGGTTTTCCTTTGTAACTGATTTTGAGATATGTGAACTTTTTCTTCCAGAGGTTAGAGTGTTGATTTTAAAGAAAATAGTTTTAAATATTTGGTTATTGATGTTATAAACACCTTGATTTATTTTGGGATTTTTCCATGCAAGAGTTAAATGTCATCTTAAAGATGTTGATTTGTTCAATGATTGGACCATGAAGGAAATATGTTCTACTATGGTTTTGTTTCTTATTATGCATGATGGTAGTCCTTTGCATTTTGATGTTGCATCATGTTTGTAGGAAGAGTGGCTTGCGATAGGGGCCGGAACCCTAAGTGGTTGCCAGGGTAACCTATCGTGGGTATTTTTTTTGTAATTTAGTGGAAACCTAATTAATGTACACTGGGTTGGGTGCTAAACATAATTTAATTCAGATAAATAATTGCCTCACCTAGTGCCTTAATGCTCGTTTAGATTAAGGATAGGTTGAGAGGGCTTGGAATGGCTTAGTTATCTACCTTGTCTTCGTGAAAGGTAATTCGACTCCACATGAGTATGTCTAGGGGTTGGGAATCAGTAGAGGCTACCAGGGTAACTCTAGATGAGGGCTGGTAGTCTAGGATGATTCACTAGGGTAACCTAGAACAACTATGTGATGACATTGTGTCCTAAAGCATGTATGTGGTCTCTTATGTAGAGTCACCTATGTTATTGTTGCCTCTGGGATTTTATTAGTGATCATGTAATCTGGATACTATCATGTTTGCTATGTGTTTATCAGCCATGTAATGTATTGTCTATTCTTTGTTGTTTGTTTGACTATTTTTTTGGACTTGTCGTTATCTCCTAGCGCAGAGGGAGTGGACCTTCGAGTTCCAAATGGTTGGGAGGAAATTGTGCTACTACCTTCATTGGATACTCTGACAGATGATGCTATACTTGTAGTTGGTTCCTGCCACTTTCTTGTTCGTGACGATGGCTGCTGAATGTGTTTGAAGATGTGGATGTTAGCTTTGAGGAGATCATTACTCATATTGTATATTCACCTCTTGTTTATGAGTGTGATCTTTGTATCATCATTATGATGTATTGAGATTTATGAGAATCTCACTAGATGTAATATGAATTTATAAATGTCTTGACTTAACAAGTTTTGAAAAGTGGATCATTCATGATTGTGATTTGTACTTGTGTTTTATGACTTTAATATTATGGTGTGATGTTCTTAATTATAATGTTTAAGTAATGTCATCTTGGAATCCTTAAGACATTTGTTTAATCGAATGACTTTAAAAAAATAAAAATTATTTGGATAATTCGCTACTTTATGCTTTGTCCTTTGGATTCCCTGGCATGGTGTTATAGATGGCATTAGAGCGAAGGTTCTAACACTGGGTACTCTGGATAATTGTGAGCCATTATGTTGTCCTAGGTGTTAGACTTTGAAGTTCATGCTATCTTGTTGTCTTTTACGTCTTGTAACTAAGACGTGTGAGTGATCACTCTGCACCACATGGAGATTACTGATATAGCCTAAAGAGTTCCCTCTTTCCTTGTTAGGTTGCTAGTGTCTAGTCACACAGTGTTGTACTGTACAATTTTGAAGATTATGGACTTTCTTTGTAATTATTGATGATTATATGTTGATTGTTAAGGTCGACACCTTTTTTTTATTTGATTGTGATGGTTTAGCCACACTTTGTGATCTTATTTACTTGTAACCCTCATGGTTACACTTGATTTAATGTTGACATTGTGCACATTTCTTACTTTAATGTTGAAATTGAATTTCATTTAATATTTATTTATGACTTTAGTGGCTAAATTATTTTATCTTTATTATTTTCAATGTCGGCCATGTGTTGAATTGTGATTCCTCTCCAAGGATGTAGGATACTAACTTGAAGAGTGTATATGAGGAAGTAGACTTAGGGAACCTTAGGGTGAGCGTATGTAAATAATATATATATGTTAGTCATGGATATGGTACTTAGATTTTTGAGATTTGTTCTTTCCCTTGATTTTTCTTGCCCTATATCTAAGACTTGTTCTACATGGTGTTGTGTAGGACCATGCCTAGACATCGAGGTAGAGGTCATGGTCAAGGACGAGGTGGTGGCCATGGGGCTAACTGCTAGAGTACTCCCTTTCAGAGTTCTCTTGAAAGTGAGCATGTAGAGCAGCAAGATCCTCAAGTTGATAAAAGAGGTGTGGTCATCAAAGAAAACTCCACACCTGAACCTCCACCTTGTAAATTTGATGATGAGACCTTGGCCTAGGCTCTCTCTCGAGTCAAAATGGAAAAAAGTGGAAAAGATTAAAGAATCAGGATACCCAGTTAAAGTGAAGAAACTGTCTGTTATTCAGGATTAGCCATTTGGGTGTGGACCTAACACACCTATTCTATCTAAGGAAGAGATGGAAAGCCTTCATATACAACTTTCCGCTTCCATGAAGACAATTATGGACTTAGATGAAGACCCTGAGGAGTGTCCCCTATTTGATAACGAGTAGTTTGTTAGTGGATGGAGGGATGTAGTACTTTTCTTCCTTGCCTTGTTTGACTGAAACTTATTATGTTTGTGTTGTGTACTTGCTACTTTTTATGATGTGTTAGTTGTACCCATCTTGTGGCTTCCAAGAGTCAGCCTTATCTTGGGGGGGGAGGATGTAGTACCTCTCCAGTTGCTACTATGTGTATTAGTTTGCTAGTCGTTTAGCTATTTTGGATACTATATTGTATTACTTATAGTTACTACAGTGATGTTATGTTAGTTGTTAAACTCTATGGATGATTCATTGAATATCAAGATTATCTGGTTAAGTTCGTATGAAGACATTATGATTGACATGTGTGTGTTAACGTTACACTATTTTTGAGTTTTAATGTGGTTATCATGATGTGATTGATGTTTGTGATTTAATGATGCTTGTCAGTCCTGGTGAAGAAGATGGTGTAGCACTATTCACATGTGAGTACCCTATTACGCTGTGATTCTTCTTCACAGTGTGTTTCCGATATATAATGATATGTTTAACAAGTGAAATTTTATGCGGTTATAGGTACTGGGTATTGAATCCACCTGCTTATCGAGTTTGAGCATACCCTAATCCAATGAAAAATATGTTGGTCTGGAGATAGTGTCAAGTCCTTGTTTAATCATCGTTCTTCATTAAACAAGTATCCAATTGTTGCCCGTTGTCGTTTGTTGTTTTGTCTTGTTGCACCGATTTTGTTTGTGTTATTTTATTTGAAAATTAATTATTGTTTAATTTAGTTAAATGGATTATTTGTTTAAATATTTTATTAAATGTTTATCAGTAAGGTTTGATTTATTAAAATAAATTAAACAAGTATTTATTTAAAAATGAATGTTAATTTTGAAAAATGTAATTATTTAAATGTAATTGTTGAATTAATTGTGCAATTTTTGTGAAAATATGACAATTTAAAAGAGTTTATGTTCAATAAATTAAAATATCTAAAAACATGAGCTAAGGGATAATATCTTAGATATTTAATGATTATAACTGATTGAGAAATTTTAGGAATGCGTGATTACAATTAGTTAAGTTGTAACTTGAGGTAATTAATTGCATTAATAATCTTTTAGGGGGTTGCAATTTCATTCACGACAATTCTTTTGAAGAATTTTCATGGCAACAGTTTTTAGGAAATTTTAACATGGCAGTTGTTCTGGAAAAGCTTTTATCTCAAATTTGATTACAAACATATTATTGAGCTGGTTTGTTTTAGATTTCATTATCAAATAGTCAGTGTTTAAAGCAGGATTGATAGAAGCTTTAGATTTTGTTTCATCTCAGCTTTCAAGTCTTTAAAAAATGCGTTCCATTATTGTTTTGCAATATTTTATCTATATTTTTGGAAAAGATTGTTTGAAAGTTATCCGTTCAAAAATGTATATTTTTGTTGTGGGAAAAGAATTATTTTGTAAAACCTGCACATATTCAAACAAGGAAAAAATTAGGGGAAACTTTCAATATTAAAAGTTAAACATAGCAAAACGATGAATAGAGAAGAATAAATCGTCGAAGGAAAAGATTTAGAGCTTGAGAATAATTAATAAGAAGGAATAGCTAGCAATTATCTTGGAGACAAATTTTAAGACATGTTTCATAGATTTATTGATAATATGAGTTTTCTTGTTAAATCTATTCGTGTGATCTTCCCGCCTATCATACTTCATCCTTTTCTTCCTGATGCGTTGATGATGAATTTTGTTAATTATTTCCTGTAGCTTGTATCTTTTGTCTCATGCTAATTTATTTTTGGCCATATTAAGCCACACCTACACTTTGCATTAATTTTTGTGTTATTTTCAAATGCTTGCTATTTAGCTATTTCCTCAGGTTTTAATAAAATATGCTCATATCCTTATATAATTTAATCTGGTAATTGACCATCCCTATGGTCTCTACCATGCGGTTTTGTTATATAATAGCATTGTTTCCAAAATCATCTATTTTAAAGTTCCTTGTTCCGCTAAATTCACTGTATGCAGTGCCCTGTCTATTTACACAGCCAAATTTCTAATGAATGCACAATCTGTGAATTCTTTTGTGCAATTTATTTCTCTAATTTCCTTTTGGGATCATCAATCTTCCCCTTTTAAGGTGCTATTGATTTAAAATGAAATGAAAGAATGGAATTGGTTATGGAAGTATTTCCTTAGCATCGCCCTTTGTCCTACGTTTATATTCTTTTGATTCATTGTCAAGTGATGTGATTTGTGTAGCTGGAAGGGGATTTTGCAAGGTTAACATTATCCACTATCGTCATCTTGATGTGTGTGCCTATTACCCCAATTTGCATTCAATTTTTGGGCCGGCAGATTTTATCTTATCTTTTAGTCTTCATGGAATTTGTTAGATTTCAATTTCAAGGTTGTTGGAATTGATGTATTAGGTGGCTTAGTGTAATCAATTTGGTATATAAGGGGTTGTTGTCAAAACCATTCACAACCTATCACAATTACATCATTTGAACATGGAAGAGTGTATGGAATTATATATAAGTTTCGTGATCTCCATTCACAAACTCTCTCAACAGTAACATTCAAACTTAGAAGGCTATTGTAGTTTCATATATCTTTCTGATTCCTTTGGGAACTTGTCTCATCTACAGCTAGCTTATTCACAGTTTCCTTACTCTTCTTCCATGCAAATCTATTTCGTATTTTTGGTGCTGCTCCTTATAGACATCCTTTAATGATAAAATAGAAGTTTCTATTTAAATTAAATTATTCTTTAAGTTATTAGTTTTAATTTATGGGAGTATGGATTCATAATATCTCAAAGGAATCCTTTTAATTTGGTGCCATAATTTAACTTAAATGGACACCATTACATTACAACAATCTACCATCATCTTAAAGAATAGGGAATGGAATTCTACTTAATGAATAATTTGCATGACAATTAGCTTCGACATCCCTTCAATTATGGAATATAACTCATAGCTTTCTGTAAGCGGATCGTCGTGCATGTTATATTTGTTGCCTGATTTTAGATTAATATTGTTCAATCATTGGGTGTTTAAAATGTTACTTGCATGCTTCAGTTGAATGTAAACGAAATGCCCACTATAGTTCATATACACTATTTTGAAATATCCATTTATGCTATGAATGTTTATATGGTTATATGTCTTACAGTTGGAATGGTAAAAATAAATATCAAGTTATATTATAGATATTTATTATGTTTTATTTAAATGGAATTTCTATTTATATTATGTGTAGAGAGAATAATTTGACTATGATCGTTAAATATTATAATTATAGCCTGTGATTCGCTAATATTGTAATTTTTTGTAAAAGATTTAAGTTTACATTTATTATGATTCAAGTTATTTAAATTATATATTGGATTTTTAAGTTGTTTTAAAGAATTTTCATATTACAAAAAAAAAACTTTGGATTAGAAGTATATTATGTCTTAATTTTAAATGAAATAAGATGCAATTGAAATTTAAAAGAAATGTGGTGACTATGTGTTTGATATATAAAAGGAATAGGTTTTTTTATTAATATTTAGAGAATCAATAAGTAATTATTTAGTCTATTCTATGAGTATTGAATGCTATCAGAGGAAATTTTCTGAAAGTTTATTTGGTTGGTGTTTTTGATCTTTTAGTTTTCCAGAGGCTAGGGATCACTTGGAATGGTTATTTATTTTATGTGAGGCGTGGCATTCATTTGATATCATTATTTACAAAGTTGGCCATGATTGTTAGTTTACCTATGTGGTATTTTGGAATTAAACCATGCATGATGAATTGATCACCTTTGAGGTATTATGAGAATATATGGTCTATCATTTGGATGATGTGATCATTCAAGATTTTTCTTTTCCTGCTTTATGGTTTTCCTTTGTAACTGATTTTGAGATATGTGAAATTTTTCTTCCAGAGGCTTGAGTGTTGATTTTAAAGAGAAGAGCTTTAAATATTTGGTTATTGATGTTATAAACACCTTGATTTATTTTGAGATTTTTCCATGCAAGAGTCAATTGTCATCTTAAAGATGTTGAGTTGTTCAATGATTGGGCCATGAAGGAAATATGTTCTACTATGGTTTTGTTTCTTATTATGCATGATGGAAGTCCTTGGTATTTTGATGTTGCATCATGTTTGTAGGAAGAGTGGATTGTGATAGGGGCCGGAACCCTAAGTGGTTGCCAGGGTAACCTATCATGGGTTTTTTTTTGGTAATTCAGTGGAAACCTAATTAATGTACATGGGGTTGGGTGATAAACATAATTTAATTTAGATAAATAATTTCCTCACCTAGTGCCTTAATGCTCATTTAGATTAAGGGTAGGTTGAGAAGGCCTGTAATGGCTTAGTCATCTACCTTGTCTTCTTGAAAGGTAATTCGACTCCACATGAGTATGTCTAGGGGTCAGGAATTGGTAGTGGCTACCAGGGTAACTCTATATGAGGGCAGGTAGTCTAGGAAGATTCACCAAGTTAACCTAGAATAGTTATGTGATGACACTCTATCCTGAAGCATGTACGTGGTCTCTTATGTAGAGTCGCCTATGTTACTGTTGCCTCTGGGAGTTTATTAGTGATCATGTAATTTGGATACTGTCATGTTTGCTATGTGTTTTTCAGCCATGTAATGTATTGTCTATTCTTTGTTGTCCATTTCACTATTTTTTTGGACTTGTCGTTATCTCCTAGCATGGAGGGAGTGGACCTTCAGGTTCCATGTTGTTGGGAGGAAACTGTGTGACTACCTTCATAGGACACTCTCACAGAGTATACTATACTTGTACCTTGTTCCTGTCACTTTATTGTCTGTGACGATGGTTGTTGAATGTGTTTGAAGATGTGGATGTTATCTTTAAGGAGATCATTACTCATATTGTATATTTACCTCATGTTTATGAACATACTCTTCATGTCATCATTATGATGTATTGAGATTTATGAGAATCTCACTGGATGTAATATAAATTTATAAATTTCTTCAAGATTGTATAAGTTTTAAAAAGTGGATCATTCATGATTGTGATTTGTACTTGTGTTTTATGACTTTAATATTATGGTGTGATGTTATTAATTATAATGTTTAAGTAATGTTGTCTTGGAATCCTTAAGACATTTGTTTAATTGAATGACTTTAAAAAATAAATTATTTGGATAATTCAATACTTTATGCTTTTTCCTTTGGATTCCCTTGCAGGGCATTACAAGGATAGACAAAGAGAGCGGGAGAGAGAGAGAGTTTCCTAGGTAGGGTTCTAAAGGGAGAGACTTAAGAGAGAGAGGGGGTGGGAGGGAGTGACCTGAGAGAGAGGGAGTGGGAGAGAGAGTGAGTGATGGAGAGGCAGTGGGAGGGAGATAAAGAGAGAGAGAGATAGGGGGAGCAAGAGAGAGTGGTAGGGATTTATTGAGCAAGAGGTACATAGAAAGAGGGAACAGGTGGATAGAGACAATTACAGAGGGTAGGAGAGAGGGAGGGAGAGAGAGGTGATATGGATAGATAGAGAGAGAGGTATAGGGGTTGAGGAATTAGGGTTGAGGACCTATAGGTTTGATCATTTAGTGTAATGGGTTGAGGGTATATAGTTGATGGATTAGGGTTGAGGGTAGAGGGTAGAATGCTTAAGGGTTGAGGGTTGAGGGTAGAAGGTTTAGGGTATTGGTTTGAGGGCATATGGTTGAAGGATTATGGTTGAGGGTCCAATGTATAGGGTAGAGGGTATAGGGGTTGAGGGTTTAGGGTTTAAGGGTTGAGGGTTGAGGAATTAAGGGTTGAGGGTTGAGAATTGAGGGTTGAGAGTTTAATGTATAGGGTAGAGGCCAGAGGGTAGATGGTAGAGGGTTGTAGAGGGTAGAGGTTAGATGGTAGAGGGTTTAAGGGTTTAAGGTTTAAGGGATGAGGACTTAGGGTTCAAGGTTGAGGGTATAGGGTTGAGGGATTAGGGTAGAGGGTACAATGTATAGGGTAGAGGATATAGGGGTTGAGGGATTAGGGTTTAAGAGTTCAGGGTTGTGGTTAGAAGGTTGAGGGTTTAAGGGTTAAGGGATCAAGGGTTGAGGGTTGAGGGATTAGGGTAGAGAGTTTACTTGTGTTTAAGGGTTTAAGGATTGAGGGATTGGGGTTGAGGGTAGAGGGTAGATGGTTTAAGGGTTTGAGGATTAAGGGTTGAGGGTTGAGGGTTGAGGGTTTATGGTTTAGGGATGAGTGTTTAAGGGTTTAAGGGTTGAGGGATAGTGTTGAGGAATTAGGGTAGAGAGGGAGCGATGGAGGAGGAGGGAGAGATGGAGGGAGAAGTGAGAGAGAGAGGAGAGAAGAGGAAGGAAGGATAGCGATATATGAGGGTCCATGATCCAATGTATAGGGTAGAGGGTTGAGAATTAAGGGTATAGGGCCGAGGTAAAAAAGGGTTGAGGGTATAGGGATTGACGTATTAGGGTTGAGGGTAGAGGGTATTGGGTTAAGGGTAGAGGCTAGAAGGTTTAAGGGTTTAAGGTATAATGGTTCAGGGTAGAGGGTAGAGGGTAGAGGGTTTAATGGTTTAGGAGAGGGGAGAGAGATATAGGGAGTGAGAGAGAGTGAGAGGACTTGAGAGAGAGGAGGAGTGGGAGATAGATATAGGGTAGAGGGTTAAGGGTAGAGGGGAGAGATATAGAAGTGAGTGAATGAGAGAGAGAGATAGTTGAGAGAGGGAGAGGGGGTAGGATGGAGAGACTTGAGAGAGAGAGAAAGAGGGAGGGAATGGGAGAGATATAGAGGGTATAGGGTTAAGAGTAGAGGGTAGAGGGTTTAATGGTTAAGGGTTTAGGGCTTAAGGTTTCAGGGTTTATAGTTTATGGTTAAGGGTAGAGTGTAGAGGGTTAAGGGTAAAGGGGAAAGAGATAGGAGTGAGTGAGTGGGAGAGAGAGACTTGAGAGAGAGAGAGGGGTAGGATGGAGATAATTGAGAGAGAGAGGGAGTGAGAGAGATAGAGGGTAGAGTGTTAAGTGAGGGTAGAGGGTTTAAGGTTAAGGGTTTAGGGTTTAGGGTTTAGGGTTTAGGAGAGGTAGGAGGGTTAAGGGTATAGGGGAGAGAGAGAGATAGTGAGACAGAGACAGAGATAGAGACAAAGGGGGGTAGGAAGGAGAGACTTGAGAGAGAGAGAGAAAGAGAGAGGGAGGGAGTGGGAGAGAGATAGAGGGTAGAGGGTTAAGTGTAGAGGGTAGAGGGTTTAGGGTTGTAAGGTAGGGGGACCTCCACGTGCAAGGCCTCAAGTCACGGAGGGTCAAGATGCAAAAAGCTACCCTAACTTACCTCAGCTAAATGGGATGTTTAAGGTATGAGGATGAGAATGATGAAGACTATAGAGTCCTGCAACACTACGCCTCAGGGATCTCTCTACCTGAGGACAAAAGCACGGTCCTTGGACAATAGCATGACATGTTGGCATCTCTAAAGTGCAATTGCATCTATACAACCAAACAACAAAAGAGACAAGATCAAACCTATTAAAATAGGCTAAGAACTTAGCTAACTATTACTAAAGGGCCAAAATAACATGATTAAGTAAATGAAATGTTCCCTACTATGATAAAGTAAAAATGCAAGGGTAAGGGTGGTGAGAAGAATCTCACAAAGGAACTCATTCACCAACTAGCTCCTCAAAGCATGTCCACCTACACACAAGAGAGAGATGAAAATGTTGGGTGGATGTATTGGGGCCTTCCACAGTTAGACCCCCATTTAGGTGTTTCTACCTCCACAGATAGCCAAGGAAACGAGATAACATCACAAAATAACTACAAAACAATAAAGTGATAACTTAGCCAAGTGATAGAAGGAAAGAAAGGGAAGATTACCACCTCCACCAAGAGTTCTCAAGGATTTTTGGGGAGAAAATGAGAGTACTCGAGCCTTTGCTGCAATGGTGTTTCATTCCCAACTTGTTCTATGAAAGTGATGGAGGTTGTGTTTGCTGCAATGGAGAGCTTGTATGCTTGGAGTGGGTGAAAGTGAGCTTGTGAAGTGATAGAATCAATGCTTGAATGCTTAGAGGATTGTGTAGAAGATAAAATGCTTGTTGAAGAGATGAATTTTAAGAAAGGAATGAAAGAAACAACTATATTTGGGTTGGTCGGCCGAAGAGGGCATTACAACTTGACTCCCAATGAGAAGTGTAATGCCTCTACAGGTTCAACCACATGAATTTGCTAGGGACGTAAGTGCGCCACATAGAATTTTGCACACTACGCGGGCATCCCCGAAAAAAAACACCTCCACCAACACTCAGAAAAAGTTCCAAGTGGGATGTAAGCAATGAGCTTAGGTGGAATTAAGCCTCCAAACTTGGGTTTCTAAAGTGGAAGAGGGAAAAAGGGGGATTTGTACATTGGGTGAAAATTCACTCCCATACATTTTTCTCCCACTTTAGCGAGCACAATTATTGATGGGTGCTCGATAAAGTAGATTAAGAGGAGTGTAGGGTTAGAAATGTATACCTAAACCGTCGAGGAAGAAAAGGTTAATTTGGAATACCTGAAGGTGCAGGGAAAGAAAAGGACTCCATAGCTACAAGAAAATATGAAGTTGAAGAGAGAAAGAACCTTACAGGTTCTCATTCCTATAAGGAAGATGTCCCCCAAATACTCTAGCATGGAGGATACCTTGTGAAGCAAGCACCTTACGTGCTCTCAGTCCTACAAAGAAGGTGTCCCCCAAAAACTCTAGCATGGATGAGACCCAAAGGAAGCACCCTACAATCTCTTAGTCCTATAGGGAAGGTATTCTCCATGAAATCAAGCATGAAGAACACCCAACGAAGTTCCCTACAGGCTCTCATTCCCATAGGGAAGATATTCTCCATGAACTCAAGCATGAAGAATACCCAAGAAAGTGCCCCATAGGCTCTCAGTACCATAGGGAAGGTATTCTCCATGAAATCAAGCATGAAGAACACCAAAGGAAGTGCCATACAAGCTCTTAGTCACATAGGGAAGGTAACCCTCAAGATCTCTCACATGGATGAAACCCAAGAAAGCACCCCACAGGCTCTTAGTCCTACAAGGGAGCCACCCCCAAGATCTCTCACATAGAGGAAGCTCAAAGGAAGCACCCTACAAGCTCTCAGTCTTGTAGGGAGGTATCTCTCAAGACCTCTCGCATGGAGGAACCTGAGAAAGTAGACTCCGTGGAGTCAGGAAGAGGCCACATAGATGAGTGAGTGGATTGTTGCATAGACTATTGATAGTTTTGAAAACTTTCAAAGGGTCCCTTGGGAACTCGTCATGAAGAGAGGGTCCACTCAAGGGACACATAGTTCATAAGTAGATGTTCTCACTCTCAAATTGATCCTTCATAAAGGAATCCTCCTATAAAGGAAGAGAATTCATCCACATGAGGGGAAGGTCATAGTTGTTCCACCTTGGGGGGAAAAACCCTCAAGTTCTTTCAAAAGGATCCCTACTTCTGAATGTTGTTTTTGGAAGGGAATACTTTTAAGGAATTTTTGAGAAAAGATTCATTGACAACGAATGAGTTTTCTAAAAATAAAAATGTTAAAGAAAGAGTGTTGTCACATAAAGGAGGGAAAACTCAAGCAAAGAAGAGAGAAATATAAAGAGAAAGCAAAAGAGAGAAAAACACAAACAAATGGCATAGGGGTAGCCTAATATTTCGGGGTCAAAACTACTCATAAATATATATAGATATGTATAGTAATAGTATAAATGAATTTTCATCAACCCCCTACTATATCAGGCTATGTTAAAAATGCATGAGAAGACAAAGTAAAAATAAAAAATGGGTCAACATGGAAGGGAAGCCTACATTCCCCCAACACTTTGCATTATCCCCAATTTATCAAAAATCAAACTCAAACATGGAAGAATTATGATATAAATACAAGAAGGTTCATGACACAAAAATACACATGTATCCAAGCACCAATAGGGGTGGCAAGGGTCATTTGGGCACACATAGCATGATCACGGGGGAACACATCACAAAACACACACACACAAGATGAAGAAGAGGCCTCCTCCTAAAATTGGTTAGCCAAGAGGTCATCCACTTCCCATTCTAGATCATCATAGGGGGAAGGAGGACAAGCCAACAGTGGTGGAATGTTAAGAGGAGGAGCATCCACCCCTCCCACAACAAGGGCTAAGGAAGAGGGTCCCTCGAGGTCTTCTCCATTGAGCTCCTATGGAGTCAAGGTTAGTGATTTTTTGAAGATCACTGACAAGGCTGGAACTTCATCCATAGAGTTAAACATGCACCCCATAGGAGCATTGTGTCTAACTTCAATGGATGGGGTAGGTTGAGCATGAGATTCACCACTAGGCTTGCAGAGGGACTCGGGAGCGGTGAAAAACTCAAGGGAAGCCAGGATTGGCTTCGTCACTAGGATAGAACAAGTCAACACAAGACTGCCTTACAAAGAAGGTGGGATCCTCTCACACCCTTCGTTGCTAGAAGGACTACTCTCCACCTCTTTCTTTGTTGAAGGAGATGAAATCCCCACAAATGAGGCTAGAGGTGTGGAAGAAGAGGAGGAAAGAACTATAGTTGATACAATCGAGGTACTAATCATATCCATGGGCTTTGAAAAAGGATGGATATCTAGAATCAATATCAGCAAAGGTGGATCCACCAAAGGAGTGTTGAACACCTATACCCACTTGGGGTTAGGTGTGTTTGCACTCGCAGTGAAAGCTAGAAACATCATAGAACCAAATGGGAAAGAAGCAAAAGGGAGAGAAGAGGGAAACAATGCAGGAGGCCTTGAAGTAGGGGCAATTGTCTCTTCCTCCCTTCTTTGTGAGGTGACCTGCTCAACTAATTTGGTCTTTCGCTGATGCTTGTGTTCATGTGCAAGGTGGTTTCTTTGGTTCTTGGAGCTAGAGGCCAGAAGCTATGAAGAAGTAGAAGGCTCCTACTCGACCATAGTAATGCCCACTATGGCCATTTTTGATGAAGGAATGGATTCCTAAATGGAAGCAAGAGAAATAGGTTGTGGTATAGCAGGAGGAGTTGGTTTAAGAGCCCCAATAGTAGGCCTCTTCCCATTCACTCCTTGGGAGTAGGAGTAGTAGGAGGTTGTGGATTGAATTCCCTTTGGGAACCTTTATTTCTATCATACAAGTAGTACCATGGTTGATGGTATTCATTAGGAAGATCTATGATCTTGAGCTTGGGTCTATGCCAAGGAGGAATCATTAGACTTAGTGAATAGCCACCAGGCCTATTCATCCAATACTCTTCATAGGAAAGGAGAGAGGATGAGGCAGTTTAGGGAAAACTTACCTTCTCTTTTCCTTTATGAGAAGGAGAGGGAGTCAGCATGAGATTCTCCTCTTTCTTCAGAGAAGGGGGAGTGGTTGGTGTGGCCTTCTCCTTCTCCTTTAGGGAGGAGGAGGTGACTAACTGTTACATTGTAGGAAGGGTTGATTTTGGTTGTCCCTTGCCCCTAGTCTTATACTTTACATGATTCTTGTAAAGTAGGTATGTTCTTGGAGGAAGCAAACTAACTGGGGAGGGCCAAAAGTGATCCAACAAGTATCCACCATGGGACACCAAGGGTTGATATCCAATATCATGCACTACATGCATGAAACCTTCATGGGGAAACTTTAAACACTTTTGAATGATGGAGTAAATTCCATTCATTAAAGTTAGCCAAGGAATGCCTAGCTTCACCTTGAATAGATCCGACTCTGGGATAACATCAAAAATCATGTCAACAACCCTGGGTCCAACCGAGATGGATAAAGTTATAAAACCATAAGGTTTAAGACTCACACCATCGTGCATGTAGATGGTAGATTTTTTTCTTCATATTTTTCCCTCTGTAACAAATTTAATATTAATGTTTCTTTCGTGATAATATTCACACAGCTCGTGAGGTATATTAAGACTCCTATCACAATGTTACCATTGACGCCAGTAGGAATGTAGAGAGGTGAGGGTTTATTGTTCAAGGGAAAATCCTGTGATGTGAATGTAATGTTTGGTGAATTGGGTGCAGGTAGAGAATTAGAAGTCATCATGACCATGTTAACATAGGCCTCAAGCTAAGTAACAAAATCAATGGGATCTACAATCATGTTAGCAGAATGCGACAAAAATGGGTCCATGTATATTTGTAGTTCACTATTAGCTTTCTCCACTAACTTGTTAGCATTTTTTTTACTCCCATCGAGATGAATAGTATCGTCCATGATGTGGTCTTGTATCTCATGATGCAGGTGCATGCAATGTTCGGTATCATGTCCATTAACTCGATGGTATTGACAATAAGTGCTTCCATCATATCCATTAGGGTAAGGTTCCTTAACGGGCTTAAGATTTGGAAAATTTATGATCTTATCCTTCAACAACTTCTACAAAATAGAAGAATAAGATTATGATAACTTTGTGAATTTTTAGTTATTCTTGAGGCTGTTGTTATCAACAACAAAAACTAAATTCATAATTGTCTTACCTTTCCCAAAGATTGATATGATGGATTTCCCCTTAGAACGAGAGCGCGAGGAGGAAACCCCAAACTGAACAATTGTCTATTGGTAATCTCATAAGGCTGCACACAAGTGTGTGAAAGAAGGGTATTTCATAAGGGTGAACTTCTCTTTCAAAGGCCTTCGTAAGTTTCCTATGAATACCTTATGCACGTTAGAATCAAGCAACTAATACAAGATTTGTGAGAGGAGTTCTTGGTAGCACACTATGAAATTAATTTTTTTTTTGTTATTTCCTTGTTTACATTGGATGAGATCCGAAAAGGTCATCTTTGGCCTGATGTTTGCTTGAAATTGTCTAAGAAATTGATTAACAAGTTGGTTGAACAAGAAAATGGAATTGTTAAGCAAGGAACAGTACCACTCAAGCATTGTGTCCTTGATAGATAGGGGAAATAGTTTGGCCATCAATGCATTGTGATGGAAAAAGTTTGTGCACAGGGTGTTAAAGGTAGACACATGTGTCTATGGATATCCTTTACTACCACACTTTTCAAATTTAGGTATCTCCATTCCCTAGGGGAAAGGAGTGTTCAAGATTGTGACTGACAATGGGCTATGTCAAAAAAAGGGTTGAAAGATAGGATAGGCAGAGGCTTGGGAAAGACTCGCCAACTAGCTCTACATCTTACCCATATTCTGAAGAAGAGTGTTTAGAATAGGGTCATTAGAAGATAGAGGGCCAAAGGAACTTCCCCTAGAATCACCACCAAGGCCACCTCCAGAACTGCCACCGGTGTCATTTATGCTAGAGCCACTACCACCAGTAGGGCCTCCACCAAAACCACCACCATGACCTCCACCAGAGTAGCCTCCACAAGCACCACCTCCAATTCCAAATCCACCACCACTACCAAAGCCCCCACCACTCAACCCACCAAAGCCTCCACCACTAGAGGTGATAGGAGTGGTGAAGCTAAAGCCCAAGGGGACCTTGTTCACTTTGATAGTTTTGAGTTGTTCAAAAATAGAAGGGATGCTGATAGAAGGGATCACATTGACCATGTAAATGGAAGTGGGAGGAATTGATACTCCTAAATTTCCTTCACGTTCTTTGAAAGTGATTCCTTGTGCAAAACTAGGGTTTCTCGGAGGAGTGCACACTTTGACGAGACTAAGGAGGCTAGTCAAAATCTCTATGCTTGTTCGATCTTTACTTATTATATGTTTCAACTCACTAACAACCCAAGTGACTCTAGCCATTTTTAGATTTCTTTCCAAGTGGTTTTCTAAGTTGCCCAATCCTCTAGCAAGGAAAGACATATATTTTGTAGGGATTTGAATGGCCTCATGCTCGTTTATTGGTGATGGTGTAGGGGATGTAGGGGGAGTGGGAACATGATCAGTCTCATAAATGAATCCCATCTCGTTCCTCAACAACTACTCCTACGCAACTAGACCAATAGTGGGACCAGAGAAAAGGCCTACAGATAACCTAATAGAGACTTTCGTCCTTTCCATTGGAAGGTGTCATACACTTTTCTTAACAATATACTTGGAGGTTTTGGATTGGGTTGTGATGCTCATAAACCTTCACAACACTAAAGAACACAATAGTCATGAAGTACTCGAGGGAAGCCTCAACACTGATGGATGAACAAATATTGGTTCACGCCGAGTTCACCAAAATGTAAGGTAGGGGGACCTCCACGTGCAAGGCCCTAGGTAACGGAGGGCCAAGATGTGGAAAGTTTCCCTAGGTTACCTCAAGCTTAATGGGATTTTTAGGGTATGAGGATGAGAATGATGAGGACTATAGAGTCTTGCAACCACCCTACAATCCTTAGTTTCAAAGTGGGGCTAGGAAAGCTAGTTTTTCAGGTTCAACACTACACCTTAGGGAGCTCTTTGCTTGAGGATGGAAGTGTGGTCCTTGGACAAGAACATGACATAATGGCATCTCTAAAGTGTCTATGGTTTTGTATGGCTAGACAACAAAAGAGACAAGGTCAAACCTATTAAAACAGGCTAATGGCCTAGCTAACTATTACTAAAGGGCCAAAATAATGTCATTAAGTAAATGAAATATTCCCTAATATGATAAAGTAAAAATTCTAGGGTAAGGGTGGTGAGAAGAATCTCACAAAAGAACTTTCCAACGTCTATGCGTCGCACAGGCTTCCCTAACAGAAATGCCTCCACTGATCCTCAAAACAAGCACCAAGTGGGATGCAAGCAATAGGCTTAGGTGGAATTAAGCCTACAAACTTTGTTTTCTAAAGTGGAAGAGGGAAAAGGGGGGATTTTCACATGGGGTGAAAATTCACTCCTATAGAAGGGTATAGGTTTGAGGGTATATGGATAAAGGATTAGGGTTGAGGGTTGAATGATTAGGGTAGATGGTGTAAGGGTTGAGGGTTTAGGGTTTAAGGATTAAGGGTTGAGGGATTAAAGGTTGAGGGTTGAGAATCGAGGGTTGAGGTTTTAATGTATAGGGTAGAGGATAGAGGGATTAAGGGTTGAGTGTTGAAAGTTTATGGTTGAGGGTAGAGGGTTGAGGGTATGGGGTTGATGGATTAGGGTTGAGGGTTGAGGGATAAGGGTAGAGATCTTATTTTGGTTTAAGGGTTTAACGGTTGAGGGTATAGGGTTGAGGGATTAGGGTTGAGGGTAGAGGGTAGAGGGTTTAAGGGGATAGGATTTAAGGGTTGAGGGTAGAGGGTATTGGGTTGAGAATAGAGGGTAGAAGGTTTAAGGGTATAGGATTAAGAGTTTAGGGTTGAGGATTTAGGATTGAGGGTAG